>AP025059.1:13487666-13758699 GCA_036186865.1 Eustoma russellianum | reverse complement strand
GACATGGAAATAACCAAACATATTTAGTATAGTAATTAATAAACAGAAGATAATAACGAAACCCATAAATAGATTCCATAGGAGAGGGTCCCCATACATCGGAATATACCAAATCAAGTGGTCCCGACTAACTAATGACCAGCTGTGAAAAGGTAGCTTATGACTCTTATTGCTAAGACACGACACAAAAAAAACTTGTCAAATGAAGTATCAAAGGACCCAAGTAGAACATTATTCTGGCGCAGAGACTAAAACACACGTAAGGAAGGGTGACCAAGACGATGATGCCATGTGAAAAGAGACGTTTTTGTGCTGATGAGAGCCTGTTCAGGCGCCGAGTGAGGCACGGCGACTGGTGTCACATCCCATTCATAAAGATTATCCTTGGTCCGCCCGTGAGCAAGCTGCCCCCCGTCTTGAGATCCTTCACAACGAACGAAAAGGAAAAAAACTCAATAGAGGTATCATTATTTTGACAAAAACTTAGAGGACAGAAACTAAGTTTGTAGACAGTCGAAGGAACATGTAAGACCATCAGACAAACAATCAAAAGATTTTTTCGAGGCAGTAGAGATAACAGAGGAACCAGTATTGGTGATGGCGAGTCCTGTGCCATCGCCTAGAAGTACATCGTCATGCCCCCTCGTATGTTTGGTGATGGGAAAGAGTGTTAAGGTCATTGGTTACATGGTGTGATGCCCCGGTATCAAGAATCCAGTTGGTCCGAGAGTTACGAGGGCAGTGAGATGAACTTCGGGCTGCTGCGCTTCCTGCAATGACTGCTTGAGAGAGTAGCATTGCCTTGCTGTGTGGCCGCCCTTCTGACAAACTGACAAGTTACCCCCTTCTGTGAGGTAGACCGTGAGTTGCGAGGAGGCCGGATGCTGGTTGATTGGAGCTGAACGGGAAAACTGACTGCTGCTGGCAGGTGCGGATTCGCGGTCGGTTTCCCAGGGAACGGCCGACTGGCACCCTGGCGAGACCCGCCGTGATTATTGGAGGGATGGCCTCCTCGGAAGGACATAAGCTGCGTAGCATGAACATTGATAGAAAAGGCATTTCGGTGTTCCTCACGTTTAAGAAAGATTTCGTGCTCCACTAGTTTATCATGAAGTTCTTCAAAGGTAAGTGGAGTCTCACGGGCTCGAATAGCTGCAGCAATTTCACGAAAGTTGCTGCTACGTCCGTTGAGTACGAAAATAGTGAGATCATCATCAGTGAGATGAGTGTCAACGAGGGCTAACTCATCGGCAATGCTCTTAATGCTTTGAAGGTAATATGCAACTGGCTGGGTATCACACGTGATATTAGTAAGTCTCTCCTTGAGATTCATTATACGAGAGCGAGACTTGTTGGCGTAGAGTTTGTGAAGCTTTGTCCAAGCATCACGGGAGGTGGCCGCTGTAGCGATCAAAGGAACGACATTCTCGGACACTGATGCTAACAGAGCATGCAGCAGCATCTTGTCTTGTCTAACCCAGATAGCATAATCTAGATTAGGCTGTGTAGCACCATCCTTGTCACATGTATGGCGCAAGGGACATGGGCGGCTTTCATCAAGGTACCCCATGAGATCATACCCATAGAGCAAGGCGTCAAACTGGGCTTTCCAAGAGGGGAAGTTGTTCTTGTTGAGCTTAAGAGGTAATTGAGCTGCAACATTAATGGCTATGACTCCATAAGGGAGCCATGCTTGGTGGTGAAGCTGTCGGACATGTCGAAGAGAAGGAAAGGATATGGCAGGAACGAAAAACTCGTTAGAGTCAAAATAGCTCTGATACCATATAAGAATTATGAAGAAGATTGTATTTTCATTCACACAAACATGTATATCGAGTAGCCTCCCTAAATAGGGTTTTCGGCCCCCTATACAATGGTTTAGAATAAGGAATTTTGATACACTTGGAATGGTTGTTACAACAAATTTAACAACAAGATAATGATAAGATAGTAACAATATTTTGTTAACTTAGTTAATAAGATAATAACAAATAGCTAGTAACTATTTGTTACAACCGCCTGGGCTAGCTGGAGCCGGCTGTGGCATGCGGCACTTGTGTATCCTTAACAAGATACTACAACTAATGTTCGTTTTTAGAGTTAGCTCGGGATTATTTTCTTAAGGTTAGCGTATTAGGATGAGATATTTGATGCATATGAGAAAATAGGTAAAGTTATACCGAAAGAGATGTTATGATCAAATATAGGGAAGATTTTATGAATAATCAAAGATATATTAAAAGCATTGCTGTAAAGTGGATATACTGAGTAAGGCCATTTTTTTCTGAATAGATAGTGCACTAGAATCATATAGCAGTACTGTCTTTTGACAATTACGAAAATAGTATTGTTAAGAAGATAGAGAAAGCTAAGCGTTTAATCTAGATGTATGAAATGTTTTTATATGTTAGAAAAAAATCAGGGGCTCTGATCTATTAGGAAAAGAGGAACGTAGGATATGCTTCCCTAAGATAGTGCCTCATTGGGTATATGTACAATATAAGTTATATATTAAGTTAAGATATTGAGAAAAGTTGAAGGGGGGGGGGGGGAGATATTTAGTGGTGATTTCTATAAATATTGAATAAATTAGTTTAATATTAGTATAGGTTGAGTTGATTTTAAAATTATAGTACATATAAGCATTATATTGGTAATCCTTACTATAAACACAAACTTCATTGTCGCGGGTCTGAAGTTCGGAAGAGCGTGAAATAGTAGAGTGTGGTGATGTTCTTCCTTCATCAGCACCTTCGATTTCCTTTTATTCCAAAAGCTTATTATAGGCAGGCTGAGCGGGTTCCAAACCTCATGTTCCTCCAAGAGCGAGTTACATAACTCCTCGTTTGTTCATACTTTATTTGCTTCCTTTTTCATCCTCTTAAGTATTTTGATGTTGATTTAGTCTCCACTTACTCCTTTCTCATCTAGCACACTGATTAAAGTGTCATATGTAGGTGGCTTTTTAAGTCCGCTGTCAAATCTCAGGGCTTAACCCTTGGCAGGATTTGAATACTTACAACAATTGTGTAAGTAAATGACATATAGAGGAAAGGAATGAGATGAAAGTATGAAAATACGGACATGAGCCGTTGTTGATGTTTACGCTGATCGATTAATTCATAGGAGATTCTCTGAAGACCCTATCCTCACCATCTCCTCTTCTAAGGCTTCATAGAGATTGATCGACAATTGAATTTCAATTCCTTTTCAAATTTCTCTATCTCGCGAAGCCTGATACAAGATATAGAAAAGCGTAGCTCGAAGTCTACATGATAATTTTTTAGGTATAGTGAGTGAATTGACTTGTTCATACTTTTACTAAGTTCAAAACCAATATGCCAAATGGACACTGCCGTTTGTACAACATATGATTCTTAGTTAATCTTCGCTTAAGATTCTAGTTTATCTTGTTTTTAGCAACGCGTTAGAATTAATCCATTTCAATAAAATATATCCCTAATATCACAGTGGTTTCCACATTTATTGATTTTTGAGAAATGGCTCCATGAACAATTTCTGCAGGCATTTGACCCCCCCCCCCCCCCTTTTCCCTTCTTAATTTTTTTAGTATTCCAGATAGGGGAAAGAATTCCGATGTAAAAATAGTTCATTGGGGGTATTTTGCAACTCTGATTTACTATATATATATATATATATATATATATATATATATATATATATATATATATATATATATTTTTCTTTTGGAATGCTCGCATAAAAAAAAAGTTTAAGAAGCAGGACTTGGAAAAAGAAATAACGGAAATGTTGAAATAATTAAGTTGCATCTTTCTATTGAAACATGCTTTTGGTTGTAGGAGAGTTATCCCAACCAATAATACAACTTTGACCCAGCAGTCAAAGGGAATTAGTCAAGACAAGTAAATCAAAAACACAAATCTGAAACATTAAAAACATCAAATCTGCCAGATGGGCCCTAGCGAATTTATTCACCACTCAAACGCATCATCAGTAGGGCAAACTACCATTTCAACTGATTGAATAACAAGTGAATGTGGTTTTTTTAAAGGAAAAATATAGTCAACTTTAAACTTCTAGTTTTGGGGAATCCAACTGAGCCACGATCATTGATTCCTGAGTTTGGTCGATCGTCCGGATGTTTTTGGAACTTTTTCAATAGAAAATTTTGTTAGAAAATGGATACAAGAACAAAGAGTAGAAGTAGCAGATAGTTGATGGCTTGAGACGTGTATAAACACTATCCATAAAAATGTGTTACAGTAACCTTTTTATATGCTCTTGAACTTCATTTCAGACGTTTCTAGCAGTTGCATGGTGATTGGATATGTCTATTGGTGCAAAAGTTACAACTTTGAATAAAGAGTCACACCTGTTGGGCACATTGATCGATCGATGTCATCAATCGATGTCTCACAGATAGATCCAACTTTCCATCCAATCTATTTTGATCAATCTATGTATCGATCATCGATCGATCTATGTGATCGATCTATGTTGAACAATGTACTTCAACTTTGCACTCACGTTACATCGATCGATCGAAGTCATCGATCTATATGACATCGATCGATCGATGTAATCGATCTATGTCTAACAGAATAATTAGTTTCATTCCAGGCTACTTGGATCGATCCATGTCACATCTATCAATTACATCAATTGATCAAAGTGACCATTGATCGATCGATGTAGTCTAACACCAAGTTATTCTTGCTTTCTCAAGCTCCAATTCACCAATATTCTTTTCTCCATTACCTTTACAAACTATTGTAACAATTTCCCTTTCTGATTATGGCCTTCAGTTTCCTTTCCTTCTTTAAGTAAACAAAATCAATTGATTACAGCCCATTTCACCTGCATGGGAATTTCGAATTGCGAATTACTGAAAGATATCTGTTACGTCCTTTAGAACACACAAGAAGGTGGGGTTGAATAGTGTGTTCACCAAGGATGGATATTTTCTTGGATATGTTTTGTTTTTAAGTGCAACCAACACTTGGGTGTGTTCTTAGAAAGAATAAAGACTTTGCGGAAGCGTAAAGAACACAAAGATGTATAGAGGTCAAGTCAAATGACTGTACTCCTCTACCTTCTTGATTTTTCAAAAGAAGGATTTCGAAATGGGGATTATTATTTCAATGGGGAAACAATAATCAAAGAAACAAAAATCCAACAAATAACTAGGCCACACGCCTAGACCACAACCAAGAAACCTAACCCCTTGAAGTCTAGCCTCCAAAGATCTTCTTTGCCGTCAAAGAAATCTTGTATAGAGTAAAGCGCACCACAAAACTATCAACTAACCTTCCAAGGTCTAGATTTCTCAAACAAGAAGCACCCTTAGTCCTTTACCAACAATCTACTTCACCTCTCACAATCTTTACTCGCCAAAAAGAAGACTCTTCTTCTTCTTAAAAATAACTTTCAACAATAAAGTAAAATATACAATTTTTACAACTATTTTGAGAGCTTGAGCTTTGAGAGAAAACTTGAGAGCTTGAAATTGTAGAAAGCTGATGAAGAATAGAATGAAACCCTTGTTTTAACACTCTTGAAAAAATCTGCCCATTTGAAACCACTGCAAAGCCAATAATGGGCTTTCATGTGATGGCATGTCTTCTTCATTGGAGATCTCCCTTTTGGCTTATCGCAACATTCTTGGAAAAGCTTCTTGTGAAAGCTAGAAGAGGTAATCTGACTTCTTCAAGAATGAGAGAGACCCTGTGAAAATATCACTAAAAGAGGAGGGTACAAAGGTCAAATAACATTAAAAAGTAAAGCATAAGACCTTTGCAATATTGGTCACATGAAGCGCCTAATCTGTTCAAGGAACAGGCGTTCAATGTGACAAGGAGCGCTTTATGTGAAGTTGAACAGGCGTTCGATGTAACATAAAGCGCCTTATGTGAGCAATTGATGGCGTTCGAAGTCACATGAATAGCCTGATGTCAGCATTCATGCTCGTTCGAAGTAGTTCTGACTTTTATCAGAAAGTAGCTTGATGTATGTGGCCATTTTGGGGGGGGGGAGGGAAGTACTTTTGACTTGGTGGTACACATGAAGCGCCTAATGTAGGCGTTCAAAGTGTACTGCTTTTTTGCCAAGACACATGAAGCGCCTAATGTAGGCGTTTGAAGTGTTCAGACGTCCAGGCACTTCACATGAAGCGCCTAATGTAGGCCTTTGAAGTGTACTGGATTTCACCAAGGCACATGAAGAACCTAATGTAAGCGTTCAAAGTATACTGACTTCCAACCACTTCACATGAGGCGCCTAATCCGTTGTTCCAAGTACCAATTTGTGCAAATCATCAAAATTCAACATATTCTAACATTCTCCCTCTTTTTGATGATTTCACAAAGTGCATAACTTTTAAAGTTTGCTCCCCCTTAAGTTATGCTCCCCCTCACTTGGTGCAAAAGAAATAACTTGGAATCGGTAAGTCAAAAATGATGACGCAAGTAACAATAATCATAGGAAACATCATTTAGAAAATAGCAAAGTACCAAGTCCATTTATCTCCCAAGTCATAAATTTTCACTAAAACAAATTTCATAGAAGTTACATGCTTTCACCACTAGCACCTCCACTTGGAGGTGTGAATCCACTGAAACCAAATCCTCCACTGGCTGCAAAATCAGCGAATCCACCCTGGACCCTTCAACACTGCATGAACCGCCAGCCGCACCACCATCACCACCACTTTCTTGCCCTAAATCATCAAAATTATGGGAAAGAGCCCACCGACTGATCTGCATAAAAGCATTTTTAAATGCTGTCATACGAAATCCATTTCGCATGTCGGGCTCATGCTCAGCATCACGAAGCTGCAATTGTTGAACAGTCCGTTCAAGAGAGGCTATTCGTGATAACAACTCAGACGATTTGCTACCACTTGTATCTTCTTGAGGTCCTTCATCAACCTCATCAGCAATGTCAGGAATGGTAGTGGATTTCTGTTTTTGAGAATCAATGTCTTGAGCAATGTTATAGTTATCATAGAAGTCCGTCTTAGCGACTTGGATCAGTTCTCCATCAGGAATGGCTATACCTTTTGACTTTAACAGAATAGTGACAATATTAGCAAAGGGTAAAGCTTTGGAACCTTTCTGAAGAGCAGCAAACATGACTTCTACAATGATCCAGGCAAGATTTAGCTGTGTCTCATATTTGATGCGGTAAGTGACATAGAAATCCATGTTGCTTGGATTTCTAGTCGACTTACCATTTACACCGTAAGTGTCCACAACCAGCAAAATGCGGTCCACCAAAGGCATATTCTGAGTCTTTCGTGAGGGAAAATACCCTAGATCGAATTTAACATCCTGCTCACGTACTCCGTATTTACTTCTCCAGTCAAATATGGAGAAATCCCTCAGCCCCTCATTTCTGATTCTAAGGACTTCACATATTTCTGTTATAGAGAAGCTGAGGGGAGTACCTTCAATAATAGTGTGCAAAGAGAATGGTTGAGACTCAGATTGTGGGGTAACCCACATGTTGTTATAGAATAGCCGGGTGTGTCCTCTGGAGAACTTTTGCATGTCAAGTCTAGACCAGAGAGAGGTCTATCCTTGATGTTCCAACAGGGAGATGATCTGGTCTGCATTGCCAGCTCAGTTAAGTCAATGAGGCGAAGCAATTTAAGTGGAATGACAGGGCAGTTGTTGCTACTCCATTCTTAATAAAGCAGATTGGAGTATAGAGAAACATGAACACCTTTATCCGCATAATGAGGTGGTCTTTTGATATCTGAATCAAACTTCTTTATCCAAGGAGAATTTTCCTTGGAGAGCTTTTCACGAATGGAGATGATTTCTTGCGGTTCTACAACGCCCGCAGTTTGTTTGCGTTTTTTGGCTTCGGGGGCGTTTAGATGGACCTGCGGATTCCATTAGAGAGAGTTGGATTGAAGAGTTTGAGAAGAGAAGAGGTGGGGAATAGAGTGGATTGAGTGAGATTAGGTGAAGGGAAGGATGGAATTTAAAGGAGGGAAGGGAAGCGGAAAAGTTTTTGGGCGTTAATGGTGGAAAGATGATGGGAGAGTGGGAGTAATTGTTGGAGTAGTAGAGGAAGATGGAAGGTTGAGGAAGATGAAAGGTTGAAGAAGATTAGATGTTGTGAAGTGGAGAAGGTGGAAAGACGTGGGGAAGAAGTGGGAAAGAGAAATGGCGGCAGGAATTGATGGCTATTGATTGGCGCAAAAAGCTGAAGAGACGGTAGAATTGACAGTGAAGAATTAGGGTTTAGGTGCCTAAAGTGACATCGAACGACTTCATAAAATAGGATGTAGTGGCTGAACTCACTTGGGACGGTTGTGGATGACTGGATTAAGCGCTTAATGTCACTTCGAACAAGTGAACTACTTTGGATAAAGCGCTCAAACCAGCTTCAAACGCACGTGTAAAGAAACATAGGGCGCCTGATGTCACTTCAAACAAGTGACATCCTCGGCATCAGGCGCTTAATGTTACGTTGAACGCCTGAACTAACTGTGATGAAGCGCCTTATGTATACTGACTTTGAAAATTTTGAAAATTTTCTTGCTTAAAACTCAAAATGGGTTTTTATCAACCCATGTTGAGCAACCCCAACCTACTTCCTACAGATGCAAATACATCACTAGGTAAAGGTTTCGTGAATATGTCTACTAATTGGTCACGTATAGGAACAAATTATACACTAACCAAGTTATTTTGTGCACAGTCATGGATGAAATGATATCTCACTTCGATGTACTTAGTCCGACTATGTTGGACGGGATTTTGTGCAATATTGACAACAGATGTGTTATCACACAAATAGGTACTTTTGGAGAAGTGAATGTATTAATCATTCAAAGTTTTTGTCATCCATAACAATTGTGCACAACAAGAGGCAGCCGACACATATTCGGATTCCGCCGTAGAAAGAGAAACACTGTTTTATTTCTTAGAAAACCAAGAAACTGACAAGTTCCGGATTTGCTCTTTCTATCAACAAGACTCCCCGCATAATCGGAGTCACAATATCCTATTAAATGAAAACATGCATTGTTATGATAAAATAGCCCAAATTTCAAAGTGCATCTAAGGTATCTAAGAATACGTTTTACCACAATTAGATGCATTTCCCTAGGATAACTTTGAAATCTCGCACATAAACATACTGCATGTAAAATATCGGGTCTACTCGCAGTTAAGTAAAGTAGACTACCTATAACACCATGATACAAGGTTACCTCGACATGCTTTCCTTTCTCATCCTTGTCAAGCTTGGCACTTGTGCTCATTGGTGTGTTTACTTCTCTTTCTTCACCAAAATTGTACTTCTTGAGAAAGTATTTTGTGTATTTGGTTTAGGAAATGTACACGACATCCTCGGTTTGCTTGATTTATAATCCAAGGAAGTAGTTTAGTTCTCCCATCATGCTCATCTCGAATTCAACTTGCATTAAACTAGCATATTGCTCACAAAGACAATTATTAGTAGCACCAAAAATAATATCATCAACATATACTTGTACAATTAATTGAATTTTACCTTGTTCTTTTATGAACAAAGTAGTGTCAACTTTACCCCTTGAGAATCTATTATCAAGAAGAAAAGTACTTAACCTCTCGTACCAAGCTCTTGGAGCTTGTTTAAGACCATAAAGAGACTTTTTAACTTTTGAAAACATGATGTGGTGAATGATGACACTCAAAACCATGAGGTTGTGCAACATACACTTCTTCTTGAATAACACCATTCAAGAAGGCAGATTTAACCTCCATTTGGTAAAGTTTAAAATCTTTATAACAAGCATATGCCAACAACATCCTAATAGCTTCAAGCCGTGCTACGGGTGCAAATGTCTCATCAAAATTGATACCTTCTTCTTGACAGTATCCTTGAGCAACTAATCTAGCCTTGTTTCTAGTGACATTCCCTTGATCATCCATCTTGTTACGAAATACCCATTCGTACCAATAATAGTATGATCATGTGGTTTGAGAACTAACTCCCAAACATCACTTCTCTCAAATTGGTTTAATTCTTCTTGCATAGCCAAGATCCAATTTTCATCAAGAAGTGCGTCTTTGACATTTTTAGGCTCTATACGAGAGACAAATGCATTCTCTCTATATTGCCTTCGTGTGGTGATACCACTATTCAAATCACTTATAAACAACTCGTGTTGGTGAGAACTTTTGTGCTTGAATGATCTAGGAAGATTGGAGACATCTCCTCCAGCTTCCTCATGATCACTTTCTGGAAGTGACGAACCTTCATCATTCAAATGAATCTCATTTTTCGGGACATGTCATGCATTTTCTACATTTTGTGTATCAACAGTATGAGTATAAGAAATATTTCTATTTGACCACTAAGTTCATGCACACTAGGTGGAGGAGTACCTTCAATAGGTTCTACACTCAAATCAATGAAGATGTTTCCATTTAGAGGGTCATCAACAATCTCTTGTTGATGAGCAACCATAGGAATATCCTCAAGAAGAAATTCTTGAGGAGTCACATCTTCATTTTTTTCATAATCCTCATTAAGTTTAGGTTCGTCATTAAGTGACTCATTAAACTTAACATGGATTGATTCTTCCACCTTTTGATTCCTTTTGTTGAAAACATGAAATGCTGAACTATTTGATGCATAACCTAAAAAGATGCCTTCATCCGCTTTGAGGTCAAGTTTGTCCAAAGTGTCCTTGGTATTAAGCAAGAAACACTTGCAACCAAACACTTTGAAACACCCAATGTTGAGAACTTTGCCATTCCAAAGCTCATAAGGTGTCACATTTAGGTATGGTCTCAAATATACACGATTAATCACATGGCGAGCGGCATTTACCGCTTCGGCCCAAAAGTATTTGGGCAAGCCGAACTCATTTAACAACGCTCTACACATTTCTTATAGAGTTCTATCATTTCGTTCGGCCACACCATTTTGTCGTGGAGTTCTATGTGCCGAAAGGTCATGTGAGTATCCTTTGGATTCACAAAACCTTTCGAAATTACCATCAAACTCACCACCGTGATCATTACAAATGGTTTTAATGGTGTCACGCACGTGATTTTCCAATCGTCGACTTAAATTCATAAACTCACTACATGCATCATTTTTCTTAGCAAGAAACATCACCCATGTATAACAAGTATAGTCATCTACTACTACGAAGGTATAATGTTTCCCACCCAAACTTTTTGTTCCAACATCCCCATACAAATCCATATGTAGCAATTGTAGGGGTTTGGAGGTGGATATGTTTGTTTTTGGTTTAAAGCTTGTTTTCATAATCTTTGCCTTTGGACAAGTATCACATAAGTCATGGTTTTCGAAACTCATTTTTGGAAGGCCTTGGACTTTATTGTTTTCGCAAATAAATTTAAACGTTTTGAAACATACATGTCTGAGACGTCTATGCCATAGTTGCGTTAAATCATTTTTAGCAACTAGGCAAGATACATGTTGAGAAACCAAATCATTGATGCTAACTTTGTAAACATTTTTGAAACGCAAAGCCTCAAATAAGATAGCATTACCCTTTTTCACAACACACTTTATTTTCAAAAATGTTACCTCATAATTAGCATCACATAGTTGACTGACACTTATCAAGTTAAACTTTAATCCTACAACACATAAGACATCACTAAGAGGGAAGGAATTGTTAGCCACAATACCATGTCCATGATTTGGCCTTTGCTACCTTCAAAGTGGACAACTCTTCCATCTTGCATAGTGAGTCTATGAAAGAGACCTTTGTCTCCCGTCATATGGTTGGAACACCCACTGTCCACGACCCATTTGACCTTGTTGTCTTCGCTTTCTCCATTGAGTGCTAAGGCCTGCAAATGAATCGTATGATATTGGTACCCTTTTTGTTTTGGGTCCTTCAAGGTTAGTTACCTTCATTTCGTCTTTCGGTACCCACACAAGATTCTTATTATCTTTAGCTCTGCATACTCTTTCTACATGACCTTCTCTATTGCAATAAAAACATGTAGGACTATGCTTGTGAGAGTGTGTATGCTTGTGCGTTGGCACATTTCGTGATTCCTTTTTAGGAACAACCTTCTTTGAAATCAAAGAAGGTTTTTGTTTCACGACTTGAACCAAAAATGGTGACGCCTTCGGTGTGTTTGCCTTTCCTTTAGGCATATGCCGTTGTTTCTTCAAAAGGTTTTAGACTCCTTGACGACTTGTGCTTGTTCCCTTTGTTTTCCTTTCTTGGATGCATACAAAGCACTAGGTTTGATTTTAGTTTTCATATTTGGCCTAGATGCATCCTTCACAATGTCTACCTTTGTAGCACATACCATTGAGTCAATTTTCTTTTTATCAAGGGCTTGAGCACATGATTTCATCAAATCATGTTTCTCTTGTAGTGCAATAACATGCATGGTCAAAAATATATCATGCTCTAGTTGTAATAAAATGTGATTTTCTAACGTGTCATTATATTCATTTAAACATGCTCCAAACTCCTTTTTGACACTTTTATATTTTAAATCCAAAAAATCATTTTCTTACACTAAATCATCTCTTTCATCAATTAATCTATAGTGAGATGAAATATTGCATACCTCCATGTCATCATCAATGGCCATGAGTGCGTAGAACTCCTCATCAATGTCATCATGAACGACCCCCGTGAGAGCAGGATCATCATTGTCGCTGTTGTCGCTCTCGGACCTCGGAAATAATGCTCTCCTAATGGGCTACTTCCGCTTGTAAGACCTTCTTCCTTTGGTACATGACCTTCTTGTCTTTGAGTTGCGGCTCCTTCACCCGACAATCTTTCATGAAGTGACCAAACTTCACACACTTATAGCATTTGTTGTCTTCGTCCTTCACTTTGTCTTTGGAGAATTTTTCTTTGATTAATCTTTTAGCTTCATCTTCATTCTTTCTTGCAAAACGTCGGAATCTTCTAACAAGAAGTCCGACTTCATCATCCGAGTCCTCCGACTTCCATGCAAGGGCTTTAGATGAGTTGCGGATGGGGTCATTCTTCTCTTGTGCATCAAGATGAATCTCATAAGTGATGAGATTCCCGTAGAGCTCGTCCAAAGTGATGTTTCCAAGATCTTTGGACTCCTCAATGGCCGTCACCTTTGCATTCCATTCTCTTCCTAAGCTATTTAGGAAGCAATGGTTGAGATCCTCTTGCTCTATCTGCTTGCCAACCGCAGTGAGAAGATTGACAAGTTTGGTGAATCTTTGAATGGACTCTTCGATCTTTTCACCTTTGGGGACATTAAAGTTGTAGAATTGTTTGATCAACTGTCTCCTCTTGGCCTTCCTCACTTGAGATGTTCCTTCATGGATCATCTCTAGCTTTGTCCAAGCTTCATGTGTGGATTGGACACCTTGTATTTGAGCTCTCTCTTTTGGGGTAAGAGAGATATTTAAAATAGCAAGAGCTTTGCTATTTATGGAAAACTACAACTCCTCTTCCAGAGTAGGATCATCAACATCAAAAGGAATAGTGGAACCTTTTGATACTTCTCTCCAAAT
This sequence comes from Eustoma russellianum, assembly GCA_036186865.1. Lineage (NCBI taxonomy): Eukaryota > Viridiplantae > Streptophyta > Magnoliopsida > Gentianales > Gentianaceae > Eustoma > Eustoma russellianum. The sequence goes on along the minus strand of AP025059.1, from coordinate 13,745,217 downwards.
ACGATACCCACATGAACGAAGATATGTTTCCATGTTGGACTTCTATAGTGGGTAGTTAAGAGGATCAAACATCGGAACTTTGACATGGACACTAGAAATAGAAGGGAGAAGTGTCTGTTGCCTCCTTCTTCTTGAGGCATCACCACTAAGGGAACTAGCATCATCAAAACTAAAAGGATCCATACTTTAAAGATCAAATCTTGCTATTTGAACTCAAATACTCAAGATTTCGCCATGATACCAATTGTTAGGTCCATTAGAACACACTAGAAAGGGGGGTTGAATAGTGTATTCACCAAGTATGGATATTTTCTTGGATATTTTTTGTTTTTAAGTGCAACCAATACTTGGGTGTGTTCTTAGAAAGAATAAAGACTTTGCGGAAGCGTAAAGAACACAAAGATGTATAGAGGTTCAAGTCAAATGACTCTACTCCTATACCTTCTTGATTTTTCACAAAAAGGATTTTGAAAGGGGGATTGTTATTTCAATGGGGAAACAACAATCAAAGAAACAAAAATCCAACAAATAAGTAGGCCACACGCCTAGACCACAACCAAGAAACCTAACCCCTTGAAGTCTAACCTCCAAAGATCTTCTTTGCCCTCAAATAAATCTTGTAGGGAGTAAAGCGCACCACAAAACTATCAACTAACCCTCCAAGGTCTAGATTTCTCAAACAAGAAGCACCCTTGCTCCTTTACCAATAATCTACTTCACCTCTCACAATCTTTACTCGCCAAGAAGAAGACTCTTCTTCTTCTTAAAAATAATTTTCAACAATAAAGTAAAATATACAATTTTTACAACTATTTTGAGAGCTTGAGCTTTGAGAGAAAACTTGAGAGCTTGAAATTGTAGAAAGCTGATGAAGAATAGAATGAAACCCTTGTTTTAACACTCTTGAAAAAATCTTCCCATTTGAAACCACTACAGAGCCAATAATGGACTTTGTCTTCATGTGATGGCATGTCTTCTTCATTGGAGATCTCCCTTTTGGCTTATCGCAACATTCTTGGAAAAGCTTCTTGTTGAAAGCTAGAAGAGGTAATCCGACTTCTTCAAGAATGAGAGAGTCCCTGTGAAAATATCATAGAAAGAGGAGGGTACAAAGAGTCAAATAACGTTAAAAAGTAAAGCATAAGACCTTTGTAACGTTGGTCACATGAAGCGCCTAATCTGTTCAAGGAACAGGAATTCAATGTGACATGGAGAGCTTTATGTGAAGTTGAACAGGCGTTCGATGTAACATAAAGCGCCTTATGTGAGCAATTAAAGGCGTTCGAAGTCACATAAAGGGCATGATGTTAGCATTCATGCTTGTTCGAAGTAGTTCTGACTTTTATCAGAAAGTAGCTTGATGTACGTGACCATTTTGGGGGAAAAAGTACTTTTGACTTGGTGGTAGTTCTCGAAAAAAGATAGCGAAAAAGATTATTCCTAAAGTCGACACTAAGAGGAATGTATAAACTAGTGCTTCCATAGATTCAATCGCAGTTTACAATTATAGCTTCCATACCTGTTTGTTTCATTTTATTTTATTTGTTATTTGTGGGGAACCATCTCCCGAATAAAGAAAAAGCAAAAGTAAAAAAGTGGTGATTTCCTACGACACATGAAGCGCCTAATGTAGGCGTTCGAAGTGTTCAAGCATCCAGAAACTTCACATGAGGCGCCTAATGTTGGCGTTCGAAGTGTACTGGATTTCACCAAGGCACATGAAGCGCCTAATATAAGCGTTCGAAGTATGCTGACTTCCAACCACTTCACATGAGGCGCCTAATCCGTCGTTCCAAGTACCAATTTGTGTAAATCATCAAAACTCAACATATTCTAACAATATCTAGCATGTGAAACAGAACATTAGATCAAGAAACTAAGGAGGAATCTATATCATGGATTATGACCTTTTCTGAAGTTATGAATATAAACTATATGTGAACCCTTCGTGGTTGAATTCTACTCTTTGAAAAATTACCTTTTCTTGAAAGGTTGAAGATGTTAGGTTGACAAACTCAAAAGAAAGAAAAGGAAAGGGGTCTCAGCTTGCTATGGGTGATGGCATAGGAGATCAGAGGTGTGATCTGCTGTGATCACACTTTCAACAATTGGATCAAAGTGTAGAGGTGATGTGGTGCAAAGCATGTGCAGCTCAGCAGTCATGCAAATGAGTAATTGATGTCTAACTAAGGGTGCCACCATGAATTGAAAGGTTATGAACAAATTGGCTCACTGGCAAAATGGAAGTAGGCACGCATGGCAGGTTTGGCATGCTGGTGACGAAACTGAAGTTGGCTGAGAATGGTTGCAGCGGGGCAGAGATAAATTTCCACGTACCAATGAGCTTATAGTTATTTCTATAGCTAGTTTTATACTTAGTAATGTTGTAAATTTCATTTTGTGAGATAAGAAACCAAAATATCTTTAGCATTGTATTTGTTCATCGACTTGCGCTCTTGCCGACATTTTATGCAAATTTCAAAAGTCTGCTTTGCATTTTCAGTTCGTTGTACTTTGTGGTTGTGTTGTTATGATGTTAAGATTCAGCTTCTAGAGCTATTTTAACATGGTATCAGAGCCCTAGTGATTCACCATCGATTCTATATTCTTCTCAATTGAGTTTGTTTCGATCAAATTCTGTTTTGTACACATTAGATCACTACAGAAGTTTTGATCATGGCAAACGCAAGTGCAGCATCCTCTAGTTCCGTAGCAACCACACACTCATATATAATCCAGCCAACAATCCATACTATTTAGATCCAAACGATGGTCCGGCAATTATATTGATACATCCATCACTCACTTTGCATAATTTTCACTCACGGAGCAGCACCTTTCAGATGGTGTTACTGGTGAAGAATAAGACCTGCTTCATTGATGGATCTATGCCTAAAGCTACACCAAATGATCCTCAGTTTCAAGCCTAGCGGCAGGTAAACACTACGATTGAATCCTGGATCATGAATTGTGTTTCTCCTTCTATTGCATAAAGCATAATGCGTATGATTTTGCCTTGGATGTCTGGAATGACTTGAATATGAGATATGGCAGTGGTGATCTATTTAGTCTATCAGATTTGCTTTCTGAATTCTATGCGGTAAAATAATAGAGTCTCAGTGTAAACCATTACTTTACAAAACTGAAATTTTTATGGGAAGAGCTGATGGTCTTAAGGTCCACACCAAAGTGTGATTCTCTCATATGTGTTTTTGATATTACCAATAAAGTGAGTGAGTTCATTGAAAATGACTATGTTGTATAATTTGTCAAAGGATTAAATGAAGAATTTGATCCAGTTAGATCACAAGTATTTGTGATGGCACCATTGCCAGATATTAAAACTGTGTTTGCAATGGCTCTGAAGTTTGAAAGGAAGATAGCTAATAACAATGCAACATCTAATTTCAATAATGCTCCTACGGCCTTAATGAGTAATTGTGATGAGCAAGAGAATTTTGTGGCCAATATGTATGCAAACAGAAGGCAAGGCCCTGCCTATAGGAGAGGAAATGGGAGGTTCTATCAAGAAGGAACCAAACGTTTACAATGTAATCATTGTGGTAAAATAGGACATACAACTGATAGATGTTATAGGAAGCATGGATTTCCTCTTGGATTCAAATTCAAAAATCAAGTAAATGCAGCTGAGGCAATGAAAGAGAATCCTCAACGTAATGTTGATGACCAGACATTTCAGGCTTCTCCTTGCCTGCCACCACAGTCAACACCTTATCTCACAACAAAATAGTTTACTAAACTTTTGAAATTGTTAGATGTTGATGATGTTGTTTCAGGGATAGGTGTGAGTAAGGAATCTCAGGGTGCTGTTATGACTGCGCAGGTTGATATGTCCTCTGGTAAATGTTCTGCAATTATTGATTGTGTATGAATTCTGGATTCAGGTGCCACTGATCATATATCTTTCTCTTTGACCTTGTTTTACTCTTATTATCCTATTGATCATATCACCATTAAGCTTCCAAATAACACCACAGTTGATGCAACACATAAAGGTGTGGTTAAACTACAGAGTGGGCTTGTTCTGAAGAATGTAATACATGTGCCTTCATTTTCTTTCAATCTTGTCTCTTTGAGTAAACTTATAGACTCCCTCGTTTGCTTGTTTCATTTCATGATTCTTGCTGCTTTATCCAGGATCAATAGTACAAGAGGATGATTGGTTCAGCTAGAAATCACCATGGACTCTACTACTTATATAATTCCAACCTGCCCATACGATCTGAATTCTCAAATCCTTCTAAACGGCCTTCTGTTCTTTGTTCAAGAAGCTTAGATTCTAATTCATAGTTGTGGCATGCCAGACTTGGACATGCTTCATAAGCCAAAATTTAAGAAATATATAGATTGCATCCAAATGTACCTTCATACAGTCCAGACAATAATTGTACATTTTGTCCTTTAGAAAAATTGAAAAGAACTCTTTTTCCTGTGTCTGTTACAGCTTCCCGACTCCCTTTTGATATCATACATGCAGACATATGGTGTCCTTGTAGACATCTCACTATATACAGCCAAAAATAATTTTTTACAATAGTGGATGATTGTTCTAGATATACATGGATTTACCTTCTCAAAAACAAGTCTGAAGCTAGACAAATTCCACAAAGTTTCTTTCATTATGCTTCCACTCAGTTTAATGCCCATGTCAAGGTTATAAAAAATGATAATGGGCTTGAGTTTAAAATGCTTGAGTTCTATATGCAGCATGGGGTTACTCATTAGACTACATGTAGTTACAATCCCCAGCAGAATGGGGTAGCCGAAAGAAAACATCAACACCTTCTAGTTGTAGCTAGAGCACTCAGATTTCATGCTTATTTACCCATCAATTACTGGGGATTCTGCCTCCAACATGCCACATATTTGATAAATATAATACCTTCACATATTCTTCAGCATAAAACCCCTTATCAAATATTGCATTAGGCACAACCTACTTATGATCATCTTAGAGTATTTAGATGCTTGGCTTTTGCTTGTGATAACACTCCAAACAAGGCAAAGTTTGCACCTAGATCTATACCTTGTATTTTTCTTGGGATACCTATGAATATGAAGGGATATATTCTTCAGAAGATAGATGATAAATCTGTCATTGTATCTAGAGATGTACTGTTTCATGAGAATTTCTTCCCTATTTCTGATGTACTTCCTTACCAGCAACATCAGCTCCAGTAGCTCCTGGCATATCTGATAATCCACCGTCCTCATCTGAAACTCCTTCACAATGACATTCTTTGCATATCCTACCTTACACCCCTGACCCTACACATTTAGATAACATTGAGTCATTTCCTGTGTCACCAATATCCTCACCTTCATCTCCTCCATCACTTGATGATTCTGATTCTTCCTCTCCTAGTTAGATACCAATTACACAACTACAGGTCCATTTACCTCCAGTGTGATCTTCTGCTTTGCCATCACATAAGCCTATTGATCACAGATCCACCAGCCTAAGACATGCTCCATCTTATATACAGGATTACTATTGTAATCTTGCTCATTCATTTTCTTCTTTTTGTCCACCATCTCCTTCATCTTCTTTGCCTTACTATGTTCAGTCTTATCATTCCCTTGATGCTTTGCCTCCTTGATACAGGTCCTACATTCTTACTATTAGTATTGAGTAGGAACCTGTCACATAGCAACCGGCTGCATCATCAACAGCCTGGCAACAGGCAATGCAGATAGAATTGGTAGCATTATAAGCCACTAACACATGGACTATTGTTCCCTTGCCACCTTGAAAACGACCCATTGGCTGTAAATGGGTCCATAAAGTAAAAAAGAATGGCTGATGGTTCAGTAGAGAGATATAAGGCAAGGCTTGTGGCTAAAGGCTACACTCAACATCCAGGTATAGACTATGCTGATACCTTTTCTCCTGTGGCAAAGATGACATATGTGCGTCTCCTTCTTGCTTTAGCTTCTATGAATAATTGACATGTATATCAATTGGATATCAATAATTCCTTCCTTCATGGTGACTTATACTAGGAAATTTACATAGGCTTACCACCAGGAGTTCAATCTCTATTCCTAGTACTATCTGTAAGTTTCAAAAATATCTTTATGGTCTTAAACAGCCAAGCAGACAATGGAATGAAAAGCTTACCCTTTATCTGTTGTCTCAAGGGTTCCAACAGTCTAAGAATGATTACGCCATGTTCACAAAGAGGTCCCTAGATTCTTTTATAGTTTTACTCATTTACGTTTATGATATCATAGTAGCAAGTGATTTTTGTCCCAAATACAACATCTTAAGAGTCATTTACAATCTACATTTCAGATAAAAGATCTAGGAATCCTAAGATACTTGCTGGGCCTTGAGGTGACAAGGTCTCAGGGGGGATTATGATTTATGAAAAGAAGTACAAATGGAGTTATTAGAAGAAACAGGATTCCTGGCTGCTAAGCCTGCATTGACACCTATGGAACAAAATCTAAAATTAAACAAAATGATTCACCATTGATATTAGATGTATCTTGTTACAGAAGGATTACTGGGAAACTGTTATATCTTACTATCATTAGGCCTGACATCTCATATAGTGTACAGCGATTGAGTTAATTTCTAGACACTCCTACAAAATTACATATGAAAGCAGTTTATGGATTGCTGAGATACTTGAAAAGGAATCTTGGTCAGTGCTTGTTGTTTCCTAGTACAGGGTCAAAGTTGCTCAAAGCTTATGCAGACTAAGACTCGGGTGGTTGCACAGAGACTAGAAGGTCTGTCACAGGATACTGTATGTTCTTTTCTAATGCATTGTTATCCTGGAAAGCTAAGAAGTAGACTACTATGTCCAGATCCTCCTCAAAAGCAGAATATAGATCATTTGCTGCAGCAACTTGTGAAATACAATGGTTACTTTATCTGTTAAAGGATCTGGGAGTGGAGCAAAATCAACCTATGGAATTGTTTTGTGACAACAAGTGTGCAATTTATATAGTGGCAAATCCAGTGTTCCATGAAAGGACTAAGCATATAGAAGTAGATTGTCATGTGGTCAATGATAGGTTTCAAGAAGGAGTAATCAAACCAATGTTTGTTAAGACAGAATACCAAGTGGCAGATTTATTCACCAAAGCGTTAGGATCACATAGACTGCAATTTCTGACTTCAGCTTTTGGGGTATGCAATGTTTACAAGAAGTCAAAATTGAGGATGAGTGTTGAAGATGTTAGGTTGACAAACACAAAAGAAAGAAAAGGAAAGGGGTCTCAGCTTGCTATGGGTGAATGCATAGGAGATCAGAGGTGTGATCTGTTATGATCACATCTTCAACAGTTGGATCAAAGTGTAGAGGTGATCTAGTACAAAGAATGTGTAGCTCAGCGGTCATGCAAAAGAGTAATTGATGTCTAAGGGTGCCAAGATGAATTGAGAGGTGATGAACAAATGGGCTCGCTGGCACGAGGAAGTTGGCATGCTTGGCACGCTGGTGACGAAACTGAAGTTGGCTGAGAACGGTTGCAACGGGGTAGAGATAAATTACCACGTGCCAATGAGCTTCTAGTTGTTTCTATAGCTAGTATAAATACTTAGTAATGTTGTAAATTTTATTTTGTGAGATAAGAAACAGAAAGATCTTCAGCATTATATATGTTCTTCGACTTGCGCTCTTGGCGCCATTTTCTACAAATTTCAAAAGTATGCTTGCATTTTCTGTTCTTTGTACTTTGTGATTGTGTTATTATGATGTTTAGATTTAACTTCTAAAACAATTTTAAGAAGAAAAACGCTTTAATTCAATGCAAGTCTTTTCTAGAATGATAGAATCTCCCAATCATGGATGATCTAAACATGAGCAAGACATTCTTGAAAACCTTCGATTTAACTGATCTTTATTTTCTTTATATTCATTTGGAGCGAAATCATAACCATCGTGTTCATTCATCCGAGACATTTTCTTATTGTAAAGGATTTCCGTTATCATCACAATACTATGTTAAACTGGATATAGTTTTGTGGCTGTTATTTCAAAGAAAAAGATGTTGTGTACTTCCAATAATACCCTTTTATATGGGGTGAATAACATATAATGCAGTATATTTAGCTACCCACATATATGTGTGCACATGATTGTGTATATGTATACAATGTTTTATTTTTTGTTTGTATGCATACAGACACACACACATATATATATATATATATATATATATATATATATATATACATATATGTAATGGCTTTGGCGCACCCCTTCAACCGAAGATCCTGCAGCGGCGGCAAGCCTTTTGCCGCTGTCGTCGCTGCAACCTCCTCCTCCTTCATTCCGATCTCAACGAAAATGATTACTAAACACAAAGGTCATCCTATGATCTCTTTTACAGATGCAGAAATTGACGCATTGGCCGATCCTTACCGGTTGACTCTTATCGGCACTTTTTGGTTTGGCCGGCCACCACTCAAGATTATTCACAATGTCTTTGAGTGTAATGGATTCCGATCGGACGTCAGGGTCACGCTTCTTGATCAATCTCATGTCTTGCGGAATTTCACTCATGAACTCGATTATGTACGATGTTTCTACCGCCACACATGGACGATAGCCTGATTTGCTATGTGGATCACCAAATGGACAGTGGATTTTAATCCGGCAACGGACGTCCCAATTGTGCTGATTTGGATTGCTTTTCCAGGTTTGCCTCTACATTTTCAGCAAAAATCAGCTATGTTTGAAATAGCACGAATAGTTGGTCATCCCATATAAATGGATGCTGCCACCGCCGATGTCCTCCGCCTGTCTGTAGCACAGGTCTGTGTCGAATTCGACGTCTCTAAAGATTTGCCAAAGAAGATATTTTTGCAACGAAAATAGAAGATTATTCAGCAACAGATCGTCCACGAAATTTTTCCTGCCTTTTGTGTAGAATGCCGCAAGTTGGGTCATGAGGTTGGCTCCTGTGAGGATCAGACGCCGTCTATTCCATCTAGGCCACAGAAGCCAGCCACACGCTGGACTCCAAAAAAAATGCAGCATGCGAAGTCTCCTCCAGCCAACCCTATCACGGTGCTTTCATGTCCTTCGTCAGCCCATGCGGCTGACAACCGTAATATTCACTCAGTTCTAGATCAATATCCTGAACTCAGATATAATAGTCTTAAAGTTCCATTGAAGCAGAATATTGCCCGATTATGCATAGACTCTGAAGATGTTTTATTGCTGAGCAAGAACACCGATGATCCAGATGCATGTCAGTGTTCAAATTCAGACATCAGTCACCAGGTTGATCAGCACATATCATATGATGCAAATTCTCAAACAACATTTATGCAACAAATGAGCAGCTCATCAGAACTTATTGGTAAGCGACTTTTAAATCACTCAGTATCCTTTAAGGATGATTGACTTTTGCAGGCAACAAATGAGCAGTTCATGTCCTTAAGCACTTCACTTAATGAACTAGTTTAGTTCATTAACCATGGCACCTGAAATAGTATAAAGACAACAAATGAAGCTCAAGAGGCTTGTAGCTCAACAAAAACCAAGCTTGATCCTTGGGTTATACACCAACCTTACTCAAGACTTGGATGATCACCTTATAAGAAACACTTAGTTGCAACACCTCTACAACCTATTGATATAGCCTTATAAGAATGACTAATCAATCTTACAAATGAAGCTCAAGGGCTTGTAGCTCAACGAAAAAACAACAAGAACACCTTTGCTACAAAGAATGGAACAAGAACAACAACAACAAGAAGATGATAGCTAGACAATTCAACAAATGCTTGTGAGCTTCAAGTGTGTTTCATCTTCTTAACCATTACCTCTATTTATAGTGTGATTTGAGCCTTGGAGATAAGACTTCCAATGTGTCATCATCTTCATCATCAAGTCCAAATGTCTTCTCATCATTGGTTGGCCTTGTACACTTGACGAAATAAGGCAACATAATTGGTTCGCCTTGGCAACTCTATTTGGCCGAAAATTCACCCTGGATTGTTTTGAAAATGTGAAGATAATACCCAAGGATAATAGCCATAAGAACTCCATTATCTTCTCAACTTTTTGGCAGGATAATAGGCATGTGAACATTGACATTTTCAAACTCAAATACAGTTCCAAAATTGAGTAAGTAGCCGTTGGCTACTAAGTTGCATTTTCGAAATATTAATCTTGATTTTCATTTATAAAATGAAGAAAATAAGAAAGGATAATACCACCAAAATATCCTCAACTACAAGCACAAGAATAGGGCATGTGAAGTCTTCATTTAACTTCAAAAAATCTGATGAGAACACCTTGTAGCCGTCGGCTACATTTAAAATATCCTAGTTGGCATATTTTGCCAACTAGCTCCTTTTTGAATTTGTCCACTTGTCACCAAGCCATAAAATTAATACCACATCATAACCACCTGATTAATCACGTTTTTGGACATACATATATGTGTAGAAAATCAGATTTTTGAAGAAGAAATTATAGATAATAGTTCACAAGATTATGTCAACGTGTAACACCGAAGTTCCAAATATTTCTTCTTAAATGTCATGAACATTTCCACACCTTTGACACCTTTGATATTTCAGAATAATGATGATAAATATGCTTCTTATAACATATATAAGAGTGTCTTCAAGAAAAAATAGAATGTGACATCTCAAATCGTCACATATCCAGCTGTAGTCAACAATATCATCATTTGGGAGAAATAAGATAAAACCATCATATAATATTTAAATTAATTATAACTCAGCTCCAGAATGAAGATAATAATATGCTCAAGAGGTTTCTTGAGTGAAAATACCCAAAATACCTCAGGGGTGAAATGACCAAAATACCCCTGGTATAAGAAAACTCCAGAAATGGCCCGGATGGTCAGAAATGAATATTATAACACCTTTGTCTTGATAAATATTATAAGAACACATCTTTGAAATATTTTCACCATGCAATGTTCCTACAAAACTCAAAATACCAATTTTGCCATTTTTGGTAAGTTGTAGAAACTTCCAAGGCACGTTAGTCGCAATACATTTAAAATTATCAAAATCACATAAGATTCACATAATGAGCATGTATAAATCATATACAAATGAAAACAACGATTTTAATCACATTTTAGAAAATTATTTCTAAAAATCCTAGACATCGATCGATCGAAGTGCCTCAGCTTCAGAGATCGATGTCTCACAGAAAGGCTCAAATTTTGTCTCTGACCTACATCGATCGATCGAAGTGAGGGTTTGATGTACATCGATCGATCGATGTGTCTCAGGTTTAGAGATCGATGTCTTATAGTAAGGTCTTGAACTTTCACTGCCTTACATGGATCGATCGATGTGAGATATCTATGTATATAGATCGATCGATGTGCAACAACCTGAGAGATCGATGTCAACGTTTTCAACTTTTTCAACTTTCAACCACATATAACACCATGTGTGACATTTTTTAGTATTCACCACTCAAAATCATGACTTTGAAAATTATCCGAACATATTTCTCAACATTCTCCCCCTTTTGGATGATTTTCAAAATAACCTAACATTATTTTAATGTCACAACTTATAACCAATTGTTTATCAAACTTTATTTTTAACAAGCTTTTAAATAGTACGCTCCCCCTCAACTTACACTCTCCCCCTTAACCTATACTCAACTTATACCAATTGAAACTTAGCATATGACTTACCAACTAAAATCATGTTTTTATTCTATCTCCCCATTTATTTTGCTAATCATGCAAAAGATAGAATTGTACAATGGTGTCGTAAGTCATGATTCCTAACTTGGCTCGTAAGTTTACAAAAGTGGCTTGATTAAGGGGTTTGGTAAAGATGTCAGCTATTTGGTGATCAGTTCTTATATGATTTGTGACTATATCCTCATTTTGAACATGATCGCAAAGAAAGTGGTATCACACCTCAATGTGCTTGGCTTTAGAATGAAGCACCAGATTCTGTGAAAGATTGATCACACTTCTGCTATCGCAGAAAATTGGAATCTTTTTCATTTTAATGCCAAAATTTCTAAGTTACTGTTTAAGCCAAAGTATTTGGGTAGTACATAAACTTAAGGCAATATACTCGGCTTTAGTGGTAGAAAGAGCTACACTAGCTTGCTTTTTAGAAATCCAAGAGATTAAGTTGGTTCTTATGAATTGACAAGTACCGCTAGTGGATTTTCTATCTAATTTGCAACCACCATAATCAACATCACTATATGCGTGTAATTCCAACTTAGCGTTTCTGTCATACCAAAGTCCTAAGTGAGGTGTATGCTTAAGATATCTAAAGATCTTTTTCAATGCATTGTAATGTGATACCTTAGGACAAGATTGAAACATAGCACACATGCACACGCTAAACATAATATCTGGTCTTGATGCAGTTAAATATAACAATGAGCCAATCATAGACCTATAAAGTGTGTCATCAAAACGTTTACCGTTTTCATCCTTGTCTAGTTTGGTGCTAACGCTCATAGGGATAGTTGTAGGTTTCAATTCTTCAAAGCCAAACTTCTTAATCATATAATTGACATACTTAAGTTGGCTAATGTGAATTCCTTGAGGGGTTTGTTTGAATTGAAGGCCTAAGAAGTAGTTCAATTCTCCTACCATTGACCTTTGAAATTCTGATTTCATACACTCTTCGAAGTCTTTTATTAAAGTAGGGCTGGTTGAACCAAAGATAATATCGTCTACATATATTTGAACTATTAACAAATCATTACCTTTTCTTGTTAGGAATAATGTGTTGTCTATTGTTCCCCTTTAATAATTATTTGCAATAAACAAGTTTGCAAATCTATCATACCAAGCTCTTGGAGCTTGTTTCAAGCCATATAAAGCTTTCTTAAGCTTATAAACATGGTTCGGATTCTTTGGATCTTCGAATCCAGGAGGTTATTTGACAAACACCTCTACTTGGATGTATCCATTCAAGAATGCACTCTTGACATCCATTTGGAAGAGCTTAATATTGCTTAGACTTGCAATCGCAAGAAACAATCTAACTGCTTCTAGTCGTGCAACGGGGGCAAAGGTTTCTTCATAATCTATTACTTCTTGTTCATTATAACCTTGTGTGACTAGTCTAGCCTTATTCCGTGTGATGTTTCCTTGTTCATCAATTTTATTCCTAAAGACCCTTTAGTTCCTACTATAGACTTGTCTTTAGGTTTAGGTACTAAGTCCCTACACGTTGTTCCTTGTGAATTGGTTCAATTCCTCATGCATGGCTTCTATCCATGATATGTCACCTAAGGCTTCCTTAACATTCTTAGGTTCTATGTGTGAGACAAAGCTATGTCCTTCAAGTTGACTTTTGTTTCGACGTGTTCTAACCCCAACACTTGGATCCCCAATGATTAGTTCTCTAGGATGCCACCAATTCCCTAGATTGACTAGGGTCACCCTCATCTTGTTCAAATGTTTCATTAGTGTGAACATTATCATATGTAATTTGATCATTAGTTCTATTATCTTTTAATTGCAAAGTTTCTTCGTTTATTTCATCTAAGGGTTCATGCATCTCTTGTTCAGGGGGAGTTGGTTCTAGATGATCAAGTACATGCTCAAGTATTACATCATCATCAAACATATTTTCAACATTATTCTCATGTTTATTTTGAGTTTTATCACTAACTTCAAAACCTGCATTTTCATTGAATTTTACATGTATGGATTCAATTATCTTTCTAGATGCATGATTATAACACCTATATGCTCTTGAGTTAGTTGAATACCCAACAAATATGCATTCAATAGACTTTTGTTCAAATTTATCTAGATTATCCTTAGTGTTGAGCACAAAACATTTACATCCAAATACTTTAAGATAATCTATCTTAGGTTGTCTATTGTTTAGCCATTCATAAGGCGTTTTATTTAATTTCTTTCTAATAGTAAGCCTATTTATAATATAGCATGCACAACTAACAGCTTCAGTCCATAAATATTTAGGTAATTTTTTTTCACAAAGCATTGTCCTATCAACTTCTTGGATTGTTCTATTTTTTACGTTCAACAACTCCATTGAGTTGTGGTGTTCTAGGTGGTGAGAATTCATGTTTAATTCCATGTCGTTCACAAAATTTGATTATATCTTTGTTTTTAAATTCTCCATCTCTATCACTTCTAATCTTTTTAACTTTTTCTACGTAAATGTTTTCAAGTTGTTTTATAAGAGTTTCGATTGCTAATAGGAGCATCGTCTTTTTGTGTTAAGAACAATGTCCATGTGTAGCGTGAGTAATCATCCACTATGACACACACATAGTAGTGTCCACCTAGACTTCTTGTCCTATTTGGACCAAATAAGTCTAAGTGAAGCAATTCTAGTACATGACTAGTACTCACTTCATGTTTCGGTTTTAATGTTTCTTGAATGTGTTTTCCTCTAATACATGTTTCACACATCTGAAAATTATCTAAAGTCTAACTTAGGCATTCCTGTAATTAAATTCTTCTTAGATAATTTCTTAATGGTTGAAATTCCTATATGGCCTAATCTTCTATGCCATAAATTTACATCTAAGTCATATGATATTAGACACTTAACCTTAGCATCTAACATGCTATCTAAGGTAAGAGTACAAATGTTACCATCTTTATTTCCTTTTAACACTATTTCTCCTTTTCTTATTTATTATATCACAAGAATTGGGATGAAAAGAGGCATTGTAACCACAATCTATAAGTTGAGAAATACTAAGTAAATTATAAGAGAGATTGCTTACTAACCATAATATGCTATAACCACACATAGAATTTAATGCAACTTCGAATTTAAATACTTAAATAAATATACCTGTAACCACGTCGCGTGACTCCTCGATCTCTGCATCTGTCATCGCATGGACCCGAGCATTGGTCCGGCCTCGGCTTCCCTGCTGTGCCTGAGTCTGCGGATTTACTTGAGCTGGTGCAGAGCATTCCCTAGCTAGATGTCCTTGCTTCCCACAATTATAGCAAGCCCTCTGAGCCTTCAAACATTGCTCAAGATGAATACGTCCGCACAGTGTACACTGTGAGGCAGGTGCCACAGTTCTCACTGGCTGCGGATCGGTCGGTACCGGTCCCTCACTCATCTGTATCTGACTCGCTATACCCTGTTGTCGCTCTAGTCGGAAAGGTTGCCCGGACTGAGGGCGTCGAGGCACCTTCAGCCATCTCCCCTGATCTGCCAGCATGCAAATCCTCACAGGGTCTCTTAAGTCTATCCAATGCAGCAGCCCTCTCCAAGTTCCTCTCAACACGTCTGCATACCTCCACTAGTCCCTCAAATGTCGTGGGCTCCGCACAAACAATCGCCTCCTGGATGCGAAAACTCAAACCGGTCTGGAACTTCAACATCTTGGCCTCCTCATTGTCCATGATACATGACATATACTGACCCAGCTCGTGAAACTTCTCGGAATACTGATCGACTGTCATGGACCCCTGTGTCAGCATCTGGAACTCTGTCATCCTTCTCTGAATAGCGCTGCCCGGGACATAGTGCTTTTTATGCTCCTCCATGAACTGCTCCCAAGTCACCAGTGGAGTCAATCTGCGCTTCACTCCACTCCACCATCTTTCAGCTTCCCCTTCCAGAAACGGGGTCGTTATCTCCACCTTCAGATTCGCAGGTACCTGTATAAGTCTTATCTATTCGGTCACATTTTTGAGCCAGATCTCGGCTTCCTCAGGCCGAGTGGTACCTCTGAACATCGGCATCCAGGAGTTCTACATCTCCCTGTAGTAAAACCGCAAGCCTTGCTGCGGTGGTGGGTGTGGTGGTTGTTGTTGTTGCTGCTGAGTTTGCTGAAGTATCTCGGCGATCTGTGCCTGTTGCTGTGCCATCTGAGTGTACTGTTGCGCCATATGTGTCTGCTGATTAGCTATCAAGGCCGTCAGATTGGCCAGCGTATCAGCAAGGTTTTGGGGAATAGCCCCTTGCCCATGTTGCTCGTCTCCGTTATGTCCTCCATTCCCTGGGGGTTCACGTCTTGGTGGCATTGTCTGTAGATAGGTTAAAACTTGTTATACAAAATTTAAAGTTAAGAGTATCGTAAAGAGATATAAAATTTGGGGGGCAAAACGGTAATCTATAACGTATACTCACTAACAGCACACACCACCCGAAACCCAATCATAGCTTATGTCTACTTCATTTTATTTAGGTTAAAATCTCATTTGAAAACAGATCGTCACTTATTTCTAAGGATGATTAACTAATTTCACGTTCCCGAGGCGTATCTGAAGCCTGGACTCTGATACCACCTGTAGCGCTCTGCTCCCGAGCCCTAGCCTCGGTAGCAGTGCACTCGCCGTGTCTCACTAAGGAGAATACAAAGCGTCACATCAACCTGTCACACGTCAGTGTTGACATATAATTTTTTTTTTCTTTTTGCGGAAACGATTAAACCCAACACTAATTACAATTTAATAAACCTCAATAAAATAAAGACATCATTATTAGGCTGACCAGGCCCTACAAGTCAAAGTCAAATGTCTGAATTAAAAGTCTAAAAGAAATGTCTCAGCGTACTAATGAAAAATATAAATCTCAATGTCACCCCAAGAATATCATAACCAGTCCGTCTATGCCCTCGCTGCAATCGTATCTACTGGTCACTCAGCCCACTCCACGACATCGGTCCCATCCTCAAGGAAGATATAGTCATAGGCATTATCGGTCTCACCTAGAATAGTAGGGGGTGAGTGATGGTAATCAACCAGTAGGTGCCTCTCAAAACAATACAAAGAGTACATACCCAAAAAGATATCAACACATAACACATAAAACATGATAGCATGGCTTATACGAAAAGGTAAAACACTTCACATATAAATGCGCAAGTACGTGATGCATGCTCAATCAACGTGTCACACGCAACGAGAATCATGTCATGCAATATGCCCCTAGACCTATATGCAATGCATGCTCCCGGGTTTTAAATCCAACATCATGGTCTCTAGCCACCACTAGCCGTTTGGACATCCACGCCCTATAGACGGAGTATGTCTCATGACCTCGGTGCCCTATAGACACGGTAAGTGATCCCTGATACCCACGCCCTATGGACGCAGTATACCTCATGTAATGCACGTGCCATGAATGCAGGAACACCACACAACCGCCCCTTACTCCCCTCTGTACCACTTCCGTTCTTAAACCACTAACTATCAAAGATTTAATATTATTATTTGTTTATTATTTACTTATTATTTGTTATTTTATTTTATTTTTTAATTAAATTGGGTTCTGCCGAAGCCAAACCCTTTGCCCCTTTATTTATTTATATATATTTTTTAAATTAGGTTGCCGAAAAAGGCCAACCGTTTGCCCCTTTATTATTTTTATTTTTTTAATTAAATTGGGTTGCCGAAAAAGGCCAACCCTTTATCTTTTTTTATATATATACGTGTACTGCACGGAATCGGTAAGTGACCAACACATTTTTGTTTTTTTATACATAATATGCTAAAAGCATAACAAATTAATAATAAAAAAGGAAGCAGGATTTCGGTCCCCCCTATTTTTAAATTTGATTTTTTCTAATATATAAGTATATGCATGGAATCGGCCCTACCTGGCCCAGAACAAATAGATTTTTTTTATTATCCTTTTTTTTAGCATGCCAAAAATCCAAAAAGAAACAGCAATCAACCTTTACAAAACATAAACAATTAATATCACAAGGAGAATACATCAATAGGATCATATTCGAATCAAGAATAGAAGAACAAAATAAACACTTTGTGATACATCAATAGGATCATGAATGAAACAAGAATACAAGAACAACAATAAACATAAAAAATACCGTTTTGAGCATGCAATCTTCATACCGTTTTGAGGGAATAAATAGTATGCACCTACCTCGATCCTAGGAAGAATTTATATATGAGAGACGATGTAGGCACGGTGATGGTGATGATATGGTTGTGATTTCCACTCCTCTTGAATCCTTGGATCAAAAGTTTTTTTTTTTGTTTCTACTGGATGCCGCAAGTTTTGATGGGGGATGGGGGAGAGGAGAGGCTGCGTTTCTTTTGAGAAAGGGGGGATTAGGGTTTGACATATATTAATAAGAGATTGGGAATAAAGGGTGGGAATGATAAGTGAGGGAAATTAGGGATAAAATTTGGTTAATTAAATATGATATTTTTTTCTACACATATATCACACGACATCTACACTTCCAAATTAGACTTATTATTAAATTCTTCTCTATTTTTTTGTGTTTATATACGGATATAACATTTACTCACACCGCTAATTACCATTTTTGCAAATGAAAGATTGAGTATATTTACATTAGGATGTTGACGAGTGGGTGTGGTGAAGGAGCATTGGAGATACTTTACAAAAGGTTGCTCTATTATTAGTTACTTAAATTTTTGACACAATTGTAGATTGAGACCAATATAGTTGCTACTTTGAGTATTAGGAATAGAATAATTTTGTTCATTGAGGAGATATCTCATTTGGTGTAGGATTATTTTTGACAATTATATTGAGTAGTTATTGTTATTTCTATTGTGTTTTATTTGTAATTGAGATTTTCATAATTATGGCATCGTATGAGGAAGCCTTGTACTACTTGAGAAGGATTTACGACGGATGTAACATCTTGAATAGTAGGGTTCAAGGCATGGCATTTATAATGATAACGGATATTGTTTTAGATCTAAGATGTGATCATAGCTATTAAAAAATTGTTTGTTGGTGTGAGAGTAGTTACTAAGAAATAACTTATTAAGGTGATGAACAATAAATGTCAGTGGAGAATATTGCTTGAAAGAGTTTTTAAGCTACAATTAAGATATTAAATTTTGTTGTTATTAATGTGGGATCGAGATTCTAATAGTATTAGAGATATTGAATTGAGATTACAATACACATAAGCATTGATTCTGGAGGATTGTTGTTAGCAGTGAATATAATTTTTTTCGTAGGATGATGATTAAGTTATGAAATTATTTAGCTTGAACCCAGTTTCAACTACATGACGGTGTTTGCGTTCCGCAGAGTCAACATGCTCAGGAGTGTATGGAGGTGGGACACGATGCTGAATACCTTCGGACTCACAAAATGATTTAAGACTCTTGTACTCAGTCTCCTCATCTGTATAAAGTGTAACAAGAGAGCGATGAAAATATTTCTCAACCATGCGTTTATACTTAGGAAAAATAGTAGAGACATCTGACTTACGAGACATGGGAAATAACCAAACATATTTAGTATAGTAATTAATAAACAGAAGATAATAACGAAACCCATCAATAGATTCCATAGGAGAGGGTCCCCATACATCGGAATATACCAAATCAAGTGGTCCACGACTAACTAATGACCAGCTGTGAAAAGGTAGCTTATGACTCTTATTGCTAAGACACGACACACAAAAAAACTTGTCAAATGAAGTATCAAAGGACCCAAGTAGAACATTATTCTGGCGCAGAGACTAAAACACACGTAAGGAAGGGTGACCAAGACGATGATGCCATGTGAAAAGAGACGTTTTTGTGCTGATGAGAGCCTGTTCAGGCGCCGAGTGAGGCACGGCGACTGGTGTCACATCCCATTCATAAAGATTATCCTTGGTCCGCCCGTGAGCAAGCTGCCCCCCGTCTTGAGATCCTTCACAACGAACGAAAAAGGAAAAAATTCAATAGAGGTATCATTATTTTGACAAAACTTAGAGATAGAAACTAAGTTTGTAGACAGTGAAGGAACATGTAAGACATCAGACAAAAGAAAAGATTTAGAGGCAGTAGAGATAACAGAGGAACCAGTATTGGTGATGGCGAGTCCTGTGCCATCGCCTAGAAGTACATCGTCAGGCCCCTCGTATGTTTGGTGATGGGAAAGAGTGTTAAGGTCATTGGTTACATGGTGTGATGCCCCGGTATCAAGAATCCAGTTGGTCCGAGAGTTACGAGGTGCAGTGAGATGAACTTCGGGCTGCTGCGCTTCTGCAATGACTGCTTGAGAGAGTAGCATTGCCTTGCTGTGTGGCCGCGCTTCTGATAAAACTGACAAGTTACCTCATTCTGTGAGGTAGACCGTGAGTTGCGAGGGCCGGATGCTGGTTGATTGGAGCTGAACGGGAAAACCGACTGCTACTGCAGGTGCGGATTCGCGGTCGGTTTCCCAGGGAACGGCCGACTGGCACCCTGGCGAGACCCGCCGTGATTATTGGAGGGATGGCCTCCTCGGAAGGACATAAGCTGCGTAGCATGAACAGTGATAGAAAAGGCATTTCGGTGTTCCTCACGTTTAAGAAAGGTTTCGTGCTCCACTAGTTTATCATGAAGTTCTTCAAAGGTAAGTGGAGTCTCACGGGCTCGAATAGCTGCAGCAATTTCACGAAAGTTGCTGCTACATCCGTTGAGTACGAAAATAGTGAGATCATCATCAGTGAGATGAGTGTCAACGAGGGCTAACTCATCGGCAATGCTCTTAATGCTTTGAAGGTAATCTGCAACTGGCTGGGTATCACACGTGATATTAGTAAGTCTCTCCTTGAGATTCATTATACGAGAGCGAGACTTGTTGGCGTAGAGTTTGTGAAGCTTTGTCCAAGCATCACGGGAGGTGGCCGCTGTAGCGATCAAAGGAACGACAGTCTCGTACACTGATGCTAACAGAGCATGCAGCAGCATCTTGTCTTGTCTAACCCAGATAGCATAATCTAGATTAGGCTGTGTAGCACCATCCTTGTCATATGTATGGCGCAAGGGACATGGGCGGCTTTCATCAAGGTACCCCATGAGATCATACCCATAGAGCAAGGCGTCAAACTGGGCTTTCCAAGAGGGAAAGTTGTTCTTGTTGAGCTTAAGAGGTAATTGAGCTGCAACATTAATGGCTATGACTCCATAAGGGAGCCATGCTTGGTGGTGGAGCTGTCGGACATGTCGAAGAGAAGGAAAGGATATGGCAGGAACGAAAAACTCGTTAGAGTCAAAATAGCTCTGATACCATATAAGAATTATGAAGAAGATTGTATTTTCATTCACACAAACATGTACATCGAGTAGCCTCCCTAAATAGGGTTTTCGGCCCCCTATACAATGGTTTAGAATAAGGAATTTTGATACACTTGGAAATGGTTGTTACAACAAATTTAACAACAAGATAATGATAAGATAGTAACAATATTTTGTTAACTTAGTTAATAAGATAATAACAAATAGCTAGTAACTATTTGTTACAACCGCCTGGGCTAGCTGGAGCCGGCTGTGGCATGCGGCACTTGTGTATCCTTAACAAGATACTACAACTAATGTTCGTTTTTAGAGTTAGCTCGGGATTATTTTCTTAAGGTTAGCGTATTAGGATGAGATATTTGATGCATATGAGAAAATAGGTAAGTTATACCGAAAGAGATGTTATGATCAAATATAGGGAAGATTTTATGAATAATCAAAAGATATATTAAAAGCATTGCTGTAAAGTGGATATACTGAGTAAGGCCATTTTTTTCTGAATAGATAGTGCACTAGAATCATATAGCAGTACTGTCTTTTGACAATTACGAAAATAGTATTGTTAAGAAGATAGAGAAAGCTAAGCGTTTAATCTAGATGTATGAAATGTTTTTATATGTTAGAAAAAAAATTCAGGGGCTCTGATCTATTAGGAAAAGAGAAACGTAGGATATGCTTCCCTAAGATAGTGCCTCATTGGGTATATGTACAATATAAGTTATATATTAAGTTAAGATATTGAGAAAAGTTGAAGGGGGGGGGGGGGAGATATTTAGTGGTGATTTCTATAAATATTGAATAATTTAGTTTAATATTAGTATAGGTTGAGTTGATTTTAAAATTATAGTACATATAAGCATTATATTGGTAATCCTTACTATAAACACAAACTTCATTGTCGCGGGTCTGAAGTTCGGAAGAGCGTGAAATAGTAGAGTGTGGTGATGTTCTTCCTTCATCAGCACCTTCGATTTCCTTTTATTCCAAAAGCTTATTATAGGCAGGCTGCTCAGGGTTCCAAACCTCATGTTCCTCCAAGAGCGAGTTACATAACTCCTCGTTTGTTCATACTTTATTTGCTTCCTTTTTCATCCTCTTAAGTATTTCAATGTTGATTTAGTCTCCACTTGCTCCTTTATCATCTAGCACACTGATTAAAGTGTCATATGTAGGTGGCTTTTTAAGTCCGCTGTCAAATCTCAGGGCTTAACCCTTGGCAGGATTTGAATACTTACAACAATTGTGTAAGTAAATGACATATAGAGGAAAGGAATGAGATGAAAGTATGGAAATACGGACATGAGCCCGTTGTTGATGTTTACGCTGATCGATTAATTCATAGGAGATTCTCTGAAGACCCTATCCTCACCATCTCCTCTTCTAAGGCTTCATGGAGATTGATCGACAATTGGATTTCGATTCCTTTTCAAATTTCTCTATCTCGCGAAGCCTGATACAAGATATAGAAAAGCGTAGCTCGAAGTCTACATGATAATTTTTTTTAGGTATAGTGAGTGGATTGACTTGTTCATACTTTTACTAAGTTCAAAACCAATATGCCAAATGGACACTGCCGTTTGTACAACATATGATTCTTAGTTAATCTTCGCTTAAGATTCTAGTTTATCTTGTTTTTAGCAACGCGTTAGAATTTTAATCCATTTCAATAAAATATATCCCTAATATCACAGTAGTTTCCACATTTATTGATTTTTGAGAAATGGCTCCATGAACAATTTCTGCATGGCATTTGACCCCCCCCCCCCCCCCCTCCTTTCCCTTCTTAATTTTTTTAGTATTCCAGATAGGGGAAAGAATTCCGATGTAAAAATAGTTCATTGGGGGTATTTTGCAACTCTGATTTACTATATATATATATATATTTTTTTTTTCTTTTGGAATGCTCGCATAAAAAAAAAGTTTAAGAAGCAGGACTTGGAAAAAGAAATAACGGAAATGTTGAAATAATTAAGTTGCATCTTTCTATTGAAACATGCTTTTGGTTGTAGGAGAGTTATCCCAACCAATAATACAACTTTGACCCAGCAGTCAAAGGGAATTAGTCAAGACAAGTAAATCAAAAACACAAATCTGAAACATTAAAAACATCAAATCTGCCAGATGGGCTCTAGCGAATTTATTCACCACTCAAACGCATCATCAGTAGGGCAAACTACCATTTCAACTGATTGAATAACAAGTGAATGTAGGATTTTGGCCTTTGTCATCACAATCGCATCCGTCTGGGCACTCGGAAATACTGAAACAATATGAATCACTACACACTTGGAGCTTTCTTGGCCATGAAACACTTGTGCCATAAATTTCGTCATTCTCACCTGTAGCTGAAACAAGTTTCTTGGTTAAACTATGTCATCCTCTGTCAAACATTTTGTACTAAATAAACCTACTTTCTCTCCAGAGTTTTTTAAAATAGTTTCCCCAAAGTAGGGGTCAAAATCATCAATCAAAAGGTAACTAAATGAAAAACAACAAGAGAACAAAATTATAAACATAAGCATGTTGCAGATGGGCGTATGAGAAAGCAATACAAACATACCTGAGGCAACCAGCAGAAGAAGAATGAAGTAGCAGGAGAGCTTAGCCATAGTTGGACAATGCAAATCAGCAATTAAACCGTGTTTATATCGAGAATAGTGAAGCGGTGCAAAACTTCAATGAGAGTACTTATTTTTATAGCAGGAAGAAAACGCGTATTTTCTTGTTTTCATCTACTTGTTTCTGGCCAACTGAAAGGATATTATAGATATTCTTGTCCCGTTGTGGTTTTTTTAAAGGAAAAATATAGTCAACTTTAAACTTCTAGTTTTGGGGAATCCAACTGAGCCACGATCATTGATTCCTGAGTTTGGTCGATCGTCCGGATGTTTTTGGAACTTTTTCAATCGAAAATTTTGTTTGAAAATGGATACAAGAACAAAGAGTAGAAGTAGCAGATAGTTGATGGCTTGAGACGTGTATAAACACTATCCGTAAAAATGTGTTACAATAACCTTTTTATATGCTCTTGAACTTCATTTCAGACGTTTCTAGCAGTTGCATGGTGATTGGATATGTCTATTGGTGCAAAAGTTACAACTTTGAATAAAGAGTCACACCTGTTGGGCACATTGATCGATCGATGTCATCAATCGATGTCTCACAGATAGATCCAACTTTCCATCCAATCTATTATGATCAATCTATGTATCGATCATCGATCGATCTATGTGATCGATCTATGTTGAACAATGTACTTCAACTTTGCACTCACGGTACATCGATCGACCGAAGTCATCGATCTATATGACATCGATCGATCGATGTAATCGATCTATGTCTAACAGAATAATTAGCTTCATTCCAGGCTACTTGGATCGATCCATGTCACATCTATCAATTACATCAATTGATCAAAGTGACCATTGATCGATCGATGTAGTCTAACACCAAGTTATTCTTGCTTTCTCAAGCTCCATTTCACCAATATTCTTTTCTCCATTACCTTTACAAACTATTATAACAAATTTCCCTTTCTGATTATGGCCTTCAGTTTCCCTTTCCTTCTTTAAGTAAACAAAATCAATTGATTACAGCCCATTTCACCTGCATGGGAATTTCGAATTACGAATTACTGAAAGATATCTGTTACGTCCCTTAGAACACACAAGAAGGTGGGGTTGAATAGTGTGTTCACCAAGGATGGATATTTTCTTGGATATTTTTTGTTTTTAAATGCAACCAACACTTGGGTGTGTTCTTAGAAAGAATAAAGACATTGCGGAAGCGTAAAGAACACAAAGATGTATAGAGGTCAAGTCAAATGACTCTACTCCTCTACCTTCTTGATTTTTCAAAAGAAGGATTTTTAAATGGGGATTATTATTTCAATGGGGAAACAACAATCAAAGAAACAAAAATCCAACAAATAACTAGGCCACACGCCTAGACCACAACCAAGAAACCTAACCCCTTGAAGTCTAGCCTCCAAAGATCTTCTTTGCCGTCAAAGAAATCTTGTATGGAGTAAAGCGCACCACAAAACTATCAACTAACCTTCCAAGGTCTAGATTTCTCAAACAAGAAGCACCCTTGGTCCTTTACCAACAATCTACTTCACCTCTCACAATCTTTACTCGCCAAAAAGAAGACTCTTCTTCTTCTTAAAAATAACTTTCAACAATAAAGTAAAATATACAATTTTTACAACTATTTTGAGAGCTTGAGCTTTGAGAGAAAACTTGAGAGCTTGAAATTGTAGAAAGCTGATGAAGAATAGAATGAAACCCTTGTTTTAACACTCTTGAAAAAATCTGCCCATTTGAAACCACTGCAAAGCCAATAATGGGCTTTCATGTGATGGCATGTCTTCTTCATTGGAGATCTCCCTTTTGGCTTATCGCAACATTCTTGGAAAAGCTTCTTGTGAAAGCTAGAAGAGGTAGTCTGACTTCTTCAAGAATGAGAGAGACCTGTGAAAATATCACTAAAAGAGGAGGGTACAAAGGTCAAATAACATTAAAAAGTAAAGCATAAGACCTTTGTAATATTGGTCACATGAAGCGCCTAATCTGTTCAAGGCAACAGGCGTTCAATGTGACAAGGAGCGCTTTATGTGAAGTTGAACAGGCGTTCGATGTAACATAAAGCGCCTTATGTGAGCAATTGACGGCGTTCGAAGTCACATGAAGCGCCTGATGTCAGCATTCATGCTCGTTCGAAGTAGTTCTGACTTTTATCAGAAAGTAGCTTGATGTATGTGCCCATTTTGGGGGGGGGAGGGAAGTACTTTTGACTTGGTGGTACACATGAAGCGCCTAATGTAGGCATTCAAAGTGTACTGCTTTTTTGCCAAGACACATGAAGCACCTAATGTAGGCGTTTGAAGTGTTCAGACGTCCAGGCACTTCACATGAAGCGCCTAATGTAGGCCTTTGAAGTGTACTGGATTTCACCAAGGCACATGAAGAACCTCATGTAAGCGTTCGAAGTATACTGACTTCCAACCACTTCACATGAGGCGCCTAATCCGTTTTTCCAAGTACCAATCATCAAAACTCAACATATTCTAACATTCTCCCTCTTTTTGATGATTTCACAAAATGCATAACTTTTAAAGTTTGCTCCCCCTTAAGTTATGCTCCCCCTCACTTGGTGCAAAAGAAATAACTTGGAATCGGTAAGTCAAAAATGATGACGCAAGTAACAATAATCATAGGAAACATCATTTAGAAAATAGCAAAGTACCAAGTCCATTTATCTCCCAAGTCATAAATTTTCACTAAAACAAATTTCATAGAAGTTACATGCTTTCACCACTAGCACATCCACTTGGAGGTGTGAATCCACTGAAACCAAATCCTCCACTGGCTGCAAAATCAGCGAATCCACCCTGGACCCTTCAACACTGCCAGAACCGCCAGCCGCACCACCATCACCACCACTTTCTCGCCCTAAATCATCAAAATTATAGGAAAGAGCCCACCGACTGATCTGCATGAAAGCATTTTTAAATGCTGTCATACGAAATTCATTTCGCATGTCGGGCTCATGCTCAGCATCACGAAGCTGCAATTGTTGAACAGTCCGTTCAAGAGAGGCTATTCGTGATAGAAACTCAGACGATTTGCTACCACTTGTATCTTCTTGAGGTCCTTCATCAACCTCATCAGCAATGTCAGGAATGGTAGTGGATTTCTGTTTTTGAGAATCAATGTCTTGAGCAATGTTATAGTTATCATAGAAGTCCGTCTTAGCGACTTGGATCAGTTCTCCATCAGGAATAGCTATACCTTTTGACTTTAACAGAATAGTGACAATATTAGCAAAGGGTAAAGCTTTGGAACCTTTCTGAAGAGCAGCAAACATGACTTCTACAATGATCCAGGCAAGATTTAGCTGTGTCTCATATTTGATGCGGTAAGTGACATAGAAATCCATGTTGCTTGGATTTC
This sequence comes from Eustoma russellianum, assembly GCA_036186865.1. Taxonomy (NCBI): domain Eukaryota; kingdom Viridiplantae; phylum Streptophyta; class Magnoliopsida; order Gentianales; family Gentianaceae; genus Eustoma; species Eustoma russellianum. The sequence goes on along the minus strand of AP025059.1, from coordinate 13,718,293 downwards.
TAGTCGACTTACCATTTACACAGTAAGTGTCCACAACCAGCAAAATGCGGTCCACCAAAGGCATATTCTGAGTCTTTCGTGAGGGAAAATACCCTAGATCGAATTTAACATCCTGCTCACGTACTCCGTATTTACTGCTCCAGTCAAATATGGAGAAATCCTTCAGCCCCTCATTTCTGATTCTAAGGACTTCACATATTTCTGTTATAGAGAAGCTGAGGGGAGTACCTTCAACAATAGTGTGCAAAGAGAATGGTTGAGACTCAGATTGTGGGGTAACCCACATGTTGTTATAGAATAGCCGGGTGTGTTCTCTGGAGAACTTTTGCATGTCAAGTCTAGACCAGAGAGAGGTCTATCCTTGATGTTCCAACAGGGAGATGATCTGGTCTGCATTGCCAGCTCAGTTAAGTCACTGAGGCGAAGCAATTTAAGTGGAATGACAGGGCAGTTGTTGCTACTCCATTCTTAATAAAGCAGATTGGAGTATAGAGAAACATGAACACCTTTATCCGCATAATGAGGTGGTCTTTTGATATCTGAATCAAACTTCTTTATCCAAGGAGAATTTTCCTTGGAGAGCTTTTCACGAATGGAGATGATTTCTTGCGGTTCTACAACGCCCGCAGTTTGTTTGCGTTTTTCGGCTTCGGGGGCGTTTAGATGGACCTGCGGATTCCATTAGAGAGAGTTGGATTGAAGAGTTTGAGAAGAGAAGAGGTGGGGAATAGAGTGGATTGAGTGAGATTAGGTGAAGAGAAGGATGGAATTTAAGGGAGGGAAGGGAAGCGGAAAAGTTTTTGGGCGTTAATGGTGGAAAGATGATGGGAGAGTGGGAGTAATTGTTGGAGTAGTAGAGGAAGATGGAAGGTTGAGGAAGATGAAAGGTTGAAGAAGATTAGATGTTGGGAAGTGGAGAAGGTGGAAAGACGTGGGGAAGAAGTGGGAAAGAGAAATGGCGGCAGGAATTGATGTCTATTGATTGGCGCAAAAAGCTGAAGAGACGGTAGAATTGACAGTGAAGAATTAGGGTTTAGGTGCCTAAAGTGACATCGAACGACTTCATAAAATAGGATGAAGTGGCTGAACTCACTTGGGACGGTTGTGGATGACTGGATTAAACGCTTAATGTCACTTCGAACAAGTGAACTACTTTGGATAAAGCGCTCAAACCAGCTTCAAACGCACGTGTAAAGAAACATAGGGCGCATGATGTCACTTCAAACAAGTGACATCCTCGGCATCAGGCGCTTAATGTTACGTTGAACGCCTGAACTAACTGTGATGAAGCGCCTCATGTATACTGACTTTGAAAATTTTGAAAATTTTCTTGCTTAAAACTCAAAATGGGTTTTTATCAACCCATGTTGAGCAACCCCAACCTACTTCCTACAGATGCAAATACATCACTAGGGAAAGGTTTCGTGAATATGTCTACTAATTGGTCACGTATATGAACAAATTATACACTAACCAAGTTATTTTGTGCACAGTCATGGATGAAATGATATCTCACTTCGATGTACTTAGTCCGACTATGTTGGACGGGATTTTGTGCAATATTGACAACAGATGTGTTATCACACAAAATAGGTACTTTTGGAGAAGTGAATGTATTAATCATTCAAAGTGTTTGTCATCCATAACAATTGTGCACAACAAGAGGCGGCCGACACATATTCGGATTCCGCCGTAGAAAAAGAAACACTGTTTTATTTCTTAGAAAACCAAGAAACTGACAAGTTCCAGATTTGCTCTTTCTATCAACAAGACTCCCCGCATAATCGGAGTCACAATATCCTATTAAATGAAAACATGCATTGTTATGATAAAATAGCCTAAATTTCAAAGTGCATCTAAGGTATCTAAGAATACGTTTTACCACAATTAGATGCATTTCCCTAGGATAACTTTGAAATCTCGCACATAAACATACTACATGTAAAATATCGGGTCTACTCGCAGTTAAGTAAAGTAGACTACCTATAACGCCACGATACAAGGTTACCTCGACATGCTTTCCTTTCTCATCCTTGTCAAGCTTGGCACTTGTGCTCATTGGTGTGTTTACTTCTCTTCCTTCACCAAAATTGTACTTCTTGAGAAAGTATTTTGTGTATTTGGTTTAGGAAATGTACACGGCATCTTCGGTTTGCTTGATTTATAATCCAAGGAAGTAGTTTAGTTCTCCCATCATGCTCATCTCGAATTCAACTTGCATTAAACTAGCATATTGCTCACAAAGACAATTATTAGTAGCACCAAAAATAATATCATCAACATATACTTGTACAATTAATTGAATTTTACCTTGTTCTTTTATGAACAAAGTAGTGTCAACTTTACCCCTTGAGAATCTATTATCAAAAAGAAAAGTACTTAACCTCTCGTACCAAGCTCTTGGAGCTTGTTTAAGACCATAAAGAGCCTTTTTAACTTTTGAAAACATGATGTGGTGAATGATGACACTCAAAACCGTGAGGTTGTGCAACATACACTTGTTCTTGAATAACACCATTCAAGAAGGCAGATTTAACCTCCATTTGGTAAAGTTTAAAATCTTTATAACAAGCATATGCCAACAACATCCTAATAGCTTCAAGCCGTGCTACGGGTGCAAATGTCTCATCAAAATTGATACCTTCTTCTTGACAGTATCCTTGAGCAACTAATCTAGCCTTGTTTCTAGTGACATTCCCTTGATCATCCATCTTGTTACGAAATACCCATTCATACCAATAATAGTATGATCATGTGGTTTGAGAACTAACTCCCAAACATCACTTCTCTCAAATTGGTTTAATTCTTCTTGCATAGCCAAGATCCAATTTTCATCAAGAAGTGCGTCTTTGACATTTTTAGGCTCTATGCGAGAGACAAATGCATTCTCTCTATATTGCCTTCGTGTGGTGATACCACTATTCAAATCACTTATAAACAACTCATGTTGGTGAGAACTTTTGTGCTTGAATGATCTAGGAAGATTGGAGACATCTCCTCTAGCTTCCTCATGATCACTTTCTGGAAGTGACGAACCTTCATCATTCAAATGAATCTCATTTTTGGGACATATCATGCATTTTCTACATTTTGTGTATCAACAGTATGAGTATAAGAAATATTTCTATTTGACTCACTAAGTTCATGCACACTAGGTGGAGGAGTACCTTCAATAGGTTCTACACTCAAATCAATGAAGATGTTTCCATTTAGAGGGTCATCAACAATCTCTTGTTGATGAGCAACCATAGGAATATCCTCAAGAAGAAATTCTTGAGGAGTCACATCTTCATTTTTTTCATAATCCTCATTAAGTTTAGGTTCGTCATTAAGTGACTCATTAAACTTAACATGGATTGATTCTTCCACCTTTTGATTCCTTTTGTTGAAAACATGAAATGCTGAACTATTTGATGCATAACCTAAAAAGATACCTTCATCCGCTTTGAGGTCAACTTTGTCCAAAGTGTCCTTGGTATTAAGCAAGAAACACTTGCAACCAAACACTTTGAAACACCCAATGTTGAGAACTTTGCCATTCCAAAGCTCATAAGGTGTCACATTTAGGTATGGTCTCAAATATACACGATTAATCACATGGCGAGCGGCATTTACCGCTTCGGCCCAAAAGTATTTGGGCAAGCCGAACTCATTTAACATCACTCTACACATTTCTTATAGAGTTCTATCATTTCGTTCGGCCACACCATTTTGTCGTGGAGTTCTATATGCCGAAAGGTCATGTGAGTATCCTTTGGATTCACAAAACCTTTCGAAATTACCATCAAACTCACCACCGTGATCATTACAAATGGTTTTAATGGTGTCATGCACGTGATTTTCCAATCGTCGACTTAAATTCATAAACTCACTACATGCATCATTTTTCTTAGCAAGAAACATCACCCATGTATAACAAGTATAGTCATCTACTACCACGAAGGTATAATGTTTCCCACCCAAACTTTTTGTTCCAACATCCCCATACAAATCCATATGTAGCAATTGTAGGGGTTTGGAGGTGGATATGTTTGTTTTTGGTTTAAAGCTTGTTTTCATAATCTTTGCCTTTGGACAAGTGTCACATAAGTCATGGTTTTCGAAAACCATTTTTGGAAGGCCTTGGACTTTATTGTTTTCGCAAATAAATTTAAACGTTTTGAAACATACATGTCCGAGACGTCTATGCCATAGTTGCGTTAAATCATTTTTAGCAACTAGGCAAGATACATGTCGAGAAACAAAATCATTGATGCTAACTTTGTAAACATTTTTGAAACACAAAGCCTCAAATAAGATAGCATTACCCTTTTTCACAACACACTTTATTTTCAAAAATGTTACCTCATAATTAGCATCACATAGTTGACTGACACTTATCAAGTTAAACTTTAATCCTACAACACATAAGACTTCACTAAGAGAGAAGAAATTGTTACCCACAATACCATGTCCATGATTTGGCCTTTGCTACCTTCAAAGTGGACAACTCTTCCATCTTACATAGTGAGTCTATGAAAGAGACGTTTGTCTCCCGTCATATGGTTGGAACACCCACTGTCCACGACCCATTTGACCTTGTTGTCTTCGCTTTCTCCATTGAGTGCTAAGGCCTGCAAATGAATCGTATGATATTGGTACCCTTTTTGTTTTGGGTCCTTGAAGGTTAGTTACCTTCATTTCGTCTTTCGGTACCCACACAAGATTCTTATTATCTTTAGCTCTGCATACTCTTTCTACATGACCTTCCCTATTGCAATAAAAACATGTAGGACTATGCTTGTGAGAGTGTGTATGCTTGTGCGTTGGCACATTTCGTGATTCCTTTTTAGGAACAACCTTCTTTGAAATCAAAGAAGGTTTTTGTTTCACGACTTGAACCAAAAATGGTGACGCCTTCGGTGTGTTTGCCTTTCCTTTAGGCATATGCCGTTGTTTCTTCAAAAGGTTTTAGACTCCTTGACGACTTGTGCTTGTTCCCTTTGTTTTCCTTTCTTGGATGCATACAAAGCACTAGGTTTGATTTTTGTTTTCATATTTGGCCTAGATGCATCCTTCACAATGTCTACCTTTGTAGCACATACCATTGAGTCAATTTTCTTTTTATTAAGGGCTTGAGCACATGATTTCATCAAATCATGTTTCTCTTGTAGTGCAATAACATGCATGGTCAAAAATATATCATGCTCTAGTTGTAATGAAATGTGATTTTCTAACGTGTCATTATATTCATTTAAACATGCTCCAAACTCCTTTTTGACACTTTTATATTTTAAATCCAAAAAATCATTTTCTTACACTAAATCATCTCCTTCATCAATTAATCTATAGTGAGATGAAATATTGCATACCTCCATGTCATCATCAATGGCCATGAGTGCGTAGAACTCCTCATCAAGGTCATCATGAACGACCCCCGTGAGAGCAGGATCATCATTGTCGCTGTTGTCGCTCTCGGACCCAGAAATAATGCTCTCCTAATGGGCTACTTCCGCTTGTAAGACCTTCTTCCTTTGGTACATGACCTTCTTGTCTTTGAGTTGCGGCTCCTTCACCCGACAATCTTTCATAAAGTGACCAAACTTCACACACTTATAGCATTTGTTGTCTTCGTCCTTCACTTTGTCTTTGGAGAATTTTTCTTTGATGAATCTTTTAGCTTCATCTTCATTCTTTCTTGCAAAACGTCGGAATCTTCTAACAAGAAGTCCGACTTCATAATCCGAGTCCTCCGACTTCCATGCAAGGGCTTTAGATGAGTTGCAGATGGGGTCATTCTTCTCTTGTGCATCAAGATGAATCTCATAAGTGATGAGATTCCCGTAGAGTTCGTCCAAAGTGATGTTTCCAAGATCTTTGGACTCCTCAATGGCCGTCACCTTTGCATTCCATTCTCTTCCTAAGCTATTTAGGAAGCAATGGTTGAGATCCTCTTGCTCTATCTGCTTGCCAACCGCAGTGAGAAGATTGACAAGTTTGGTGAATCTTTGAATGGACACTTCGATCTTTTCACCTTTGGGGACATTAAAGTTGTAGAATTGTTTGATCAACTGTCTCCTCTTGGCCTTCCTCACTTGAGATGTTCCTTCATGGATCATCTCTAGCTTTGTCCAAGCTTCATGTGTGGATTGGACACCTTGTATTTGAGCTCTCTCTTTTGGGGTAAGAGAGATATTTAAAATAGCAAGAGCTTTGCTATTTATGGAAAACTACAACTCCTCTTCCAGAGTAGGATCATCAACATCAAAAGGAATAGTGGAACCTTTTGATACTTCTCTCCAAATACGATACCCACATGAACGAAGATATGTTTCCATGTGGGACTTCTATAGTGGGTAGTTAAGAGGATCAAACATCGGAACTTTGACATGGACACTAGAAATAAAAGGGAGAAGTGTATCTTGCCTCCTTCTTCTTGAGGCATCACCACTAAGGGAACTAGCATCATCAAAACTAAAAGGATCCATACTTTAAAGATCAAATCTTGCTATTTGAACTCAAATACTCAAGATTTCGCCATGATACCAATTGTTAGGTCCATTAGAACACACTAGAAAGGAGGGTTGAATAGTGTGTTCACCAAGTATGGATATTTTCTTGGATATTTTTTGTTTTTAAGTGCAACCAATACTTGGGTGTGTTCTTAGAAAGAATAAAGACTTTGCGGAAGCGTAAAGAACACAAAGATGTATAGAGGTTCAAGTCAAATGATTCTACTCCTCTACCTTCTTGATTTTTCACAAGAAGGATTTTGAAAGGGGGATTATTATTTCAATGGGGAAACAACAATCAAAGAAACAAAAATCCAACAAATAAGTAGGCCACACGCCTAGACCACAACCAAGAAACATAACCCCTTGAAGTCTAACCTCCAAAGATCTTCTTTGCCCTCAAATAAATCTTGTAGGGAGTAAAGCGCACCACAAAACTATCAACTAACCCTCCAAGGTCTAGATTTCTCAAACAAGAAGCACCCTTGCTCCTTTACCAACAATCTACTTCACCTCTCACAATCTTTACTCGCCAAGAAGAAGAGTCTCCAAGAAGAAGACTCTTCTTCTTCTTAAAAATAATTTTCAACAATAAAGTAAAATATACAATTTTTACAACTATTTTGAGAGCTTGAGTTTTGAGAGAAAGCTTGAGAGCTTGAAATTGTAGAAAGCTGATAAAGAATAGAATGAAACCCTTGTTTTGACACTCTTGAAAAAATCTGCCCATTTGAAACCACTACATAGCCAATAATGGACTTTGTCTTCATGTGATGGTATGTCTTCTTCATTGGAGATCTCCCTTTTGGCTTATCGCAACATTCTTGGAAAAGCTTCTTGTTGAAAGCTAGAAGAGGTAATCCGACTTCTTCATGAATGAGAGAGTCCCTGTGAAAATATCATAGAAAGAGGAGGGTACAAAGAGTCAAATAACGTTAAAAAGTAAAGCATAAGACCTTTGTAACATTGGTCACATGAAGCGCCTAATCTGTTCAAGGAACAGGAATTCAATGTGACATGGAGAGCTTTATGTGAAGTTGAACAGGCGTTCGACGTAACATAAAGCGCCTTATGTGAGCAATTAAAGGCGTTCGAAGTCACATAAAGGGCATGCTGTTAGCATTCATGCTTGTTCGAAGTAGTTCTGACTTTTATCAGAAAGTAGCTTGATGTACATGACCATTTTGGGGGAAAAAGTACTTTTGACTTGGTGGTAGTTCTCGAAAAAAGATAGCGAAAAAGATTATTCCTAAAGTCGACACTAAGAGGAATGTATAAACTAGTGCTTCCATAGATTCAATCGCAGTTTACAATTATAGCTTCCATACCTGTTTGTTTCATTTCATTTTTTTTGTTATTTGTGGGGAACCATCTCCCGAATAAAGAAAAAGCAAAAGTAAAAAAGTGGTGATTTCCCAGGACACATGAAGCGCCTAATGTAGACGTTCGAAGTGTTCGAGCATCCAGAAACTTCACATGAGGCGCCTAATGTTGGCGTTCGAAGTGTACTGGATTTCACCAAGGCACATGAAGCGCCTAATATAAGCGTTCGAAGTATGCTGACTTCCAACCACTTCACATGAGGCGCCTAATCCATCGTTCCAAGTACCAATTTGTGTAAATCATCAAAACTCAACATATTCTAACAATATCTAGCATGTGAAACAGAACATTAGATCAAGAAACTAAGGAGAAATCTATATCATGGATTATGACCTTTTCTGAAGTTATGAATATAAACTATATGTGAACCCTTCGTGGTTGAATTCTACTCTTTGAAAAATTACCTTTTCTAGAAAGGTTGAAGATGTTAGGTTGACAAACTCAAAAGAAAGAAAAGGAAAGGGGTCTCAGCTTGCTATGGGTGATGGCATAGGAGATCAGAGGTGTGATCTGCTGTGATCACACTTTCAACAATTGGATCAAAGTGTAGAGGTGATGTGGTGCAAAGCATGTGCAGCTCAGCAGTCATGCAAATGAGTAATTGATGTCTAACTAAGGGTGCCACGATGAATTGAAAGGTGATGAACAAATTGGCTCACTGGCATAAGGAAGTAGGCACGCATGGCAGGTTTGGCATGCTGGTGACGAAACTGAAGTTGGCTGAGAATGGTTGCAGCGGGGCAGAGATAAATTACCACGTACCAATGAGCTTATAGTTATTTCTATAGCTAGTGTTATACTTAGTAATGTTGTAAATTTCATTTTGTGAGATAAGAAACCAAAATATCTTTAGCATTGTATTTGTTCATCGACTTGCGCTCTTGGCGACATTTTATGCAAATTTCAAAAGTCTGCTTTGCATTTTCTGTTCGTTGTACTTTGTGGTTGTGTTGTTATGATGTTAAGATTCAGCTTCTAGAGCTATTTTAACATGGTATCAGAGCCCTAGTGATTCACCATCGATTCTATATTCTTCTCAATTGAGTTTGTTTCGATCAAATTCTGTTTTGTACACATTAGATCACTACAGAAGTTTTGATCATGGCAAACGCAAGTGCAGCATCCTCTAGTTCCGTAGCAACCACACACTCATATATAATCCAGCCAACAATCCATACTATTTAAATCCAAACGATGGTCCGGCAATTATATTGATACATCCATCACTCACTTTGCATAATTTTCACTCACGGAGCAGCACCTTTCAGATGGTGTTACTGGTGAAGAATAAGACCTGCTTCATTGATGGATCTATGCCTAAAGCTACACCAAATGATCCTCAGTTTCAAGCCTAGCGGCAGGTAAACACTACGATTGAATCCTGGATCATGAATTGTGTTTCTCCTTCTATTGCATAAAGCATAATGCATATGATTTTGCCTTGGATGTCTGGAATGACTTGAATATGAGATATGGCAGTGGTGATCTATTTAGTCTATCAGATTTGCTTTCTGAATTCTATGCGGTAAAATAATAGAGTCTCAGTGTAAACCATTACTTTACAAAACTGAAATTTTTATGGGAAGAGCTGATGGTCTTAAGGTCCACACCAAAGTGTGATTCTCTCATATGTGTTTTTGATATTACCAATAAAGTGAGTGAGTTCATTGAAAATGACTATGTTGTATAATTTGTCAAAGGATTAAATGAAGAATTTGATCCAGTTAGATCACAAGTATTTGTGATGGCACCATTGCCAGATATTAAAACTGTGTTTGCAATGGCTCTGAAGTTTGAAAGGAAGATAGCTAATAACAATGCAACATCTAATTTCAATAATGCTCCTACGGCCTTAATGAGTAATTGTGATGAGCAAGAGAATTTTGTGGCCAATATGTATGCAAACAGAAGGCAAGGCCCTGCCTATAGGAGAGGAAATGGGAGGTTCTATCAAGAAGGAACCAAACGTTTACAATGTAATCATTGTGGTAAAATAGGACATACAACTGATAGATGTTATAGGAAGCATGGATTTCCTCTTGGATTCAAATTCAAAAATCAAGTAAATGCAGCTGAGGCAATGAAAGAGAATCCTCAACGTAATGTTGATGACCAGACATTTCAGGCTTCTCCTTGCCTGCCACCACAGTTAACACCTTATCTCACAACAAAATAGTTTACTAAACTTTTGAAATTGTTAGATGTTGATGATGTTGTTTCAGGGATAGGTGTGAGTAAGGAATCTCAGGGTGCTGTTATGACTGCGCAGGTTGATATGTCCTCTGGTAAATTTTCTGCAATTATTGATTGTGTATGAATTCTGGATTCAGGTGCCACTGATCATATATCTTTCTCTTTGACCTTGTTTTACTCTTATTATCCTATTGATCATATCACCATTAAGCTTCCAAATAACATCACAGTTGATGCAACACATAAAGGTGTGGTTAAACTACAGAGTGGGCTTGTTCTGAAGAATGTAATACATGTGCCTTCATTTTCTTTCAATCTTGTCTCTTTGAGTAAACTTATAGACTCCCTCATTTGCTTGTTTCATTTCATGATTCTTGCTGCTTTATCCAGGATCAATAGTACAAGAGGATGATTGGTTCAGCTAGAAATCACCATGGACTCTACTACTTATATAATTCCAACCTGCCCATACGATCTGAATTCTCAAATCCTTCTAAACGGCCTTCTGTTCTTTGTTCAACAAGCTTAGATTATAATTCATAGTTGTGGCATGCCAGACTTGGACATGCTTCATAAGCCAAAATTTAAGAAATATATAGATTGCATCCAAATGTACCTTCATACAGTCCAGCCAATAATTGTACAATTTGTCCTTTAGAAAAATTGAAAAGAACTCTTTTCCCTGTGTCTGTTATAGCTTCCCGACTCCCTTTTGATATCATACATGCAGACATATGGTGTCCTTGTAGACATCTCACTATATACAGCCAAAAATAATTTTTTACAATAGTGGATGATTGTTCTAGATATACATGGATTTACCTTCTCAAAAACAAGTCTGAAGCTAGACAAATTCTACAAAGTTTCTTTCATTATGCTTCCACTCAGTTTAATGCCCATGTCAAGGTTATAAAAAATGATAATGGGCTTGAGTTTAAAATGCTTGAGTTCTATATGCAGCATGGGGTTACTCATTAGACTACATGTAGTTACACTCCCCAGCAGAATGGGGTAGCAGAAAGAAAACATCAACATCTTCTAGTTGTAGCTAGAGCACTCAGATTTCATGCTTATTTACCCATCAATTACTGGGGATTCTGCCTCCAACATGCCACATATTTGATAAATATAATACCGTCACATATTCTTCAGCATAAAACCCCTTATCAAATATTGCATTAGGCACAACCTACTTATGATCATCTTAGAGTATTTAGATGCTTGGCTTTTGCTAGCGATAACACTCCAAACAAGGCAAAGTTTGCACCTAGATCTATACCTTGTATTTTTCTTGGGATACCTATGAATATGAAGGGATATATTCTTCAGAAGATAGATGATAAATCTGTCATTGCATCTAGAGATGTACTGTTTCATGAGAATTTCTTCCCTATTTCTGATGTACTTCCTTACCAGCAACATCAGCTCCAGTAGCTCCTGGCATATCTGATAATCCACCGTCCTCATCTGAAACTCCTTCACAATGACATTCTTTGCATATCCTACCTTACACCCCTGACCCTACACATTTAGATAACATTGAGTCATTTCCTGTGTCACCAATATCCTCACCTTCATCTCCTCCATCACTTGATGATTCTGATTCTTCCTCTCCTAGTTAGATACCAATTACACAACTACAGGTCCATTTACCTCGAGTGTGATCTTCTGCTTTGCCATCACATAAGCCTATTGATCACAGATCCACCAGCCTAAGACATGCTCCATCTTATATACAGGATTACTATTGCAATCTTGCTCATTCATTTTGTTCTTTTTGTCCACCATCTCCTTCATCTTCTTTACCTTACTATGTTCAGTCTTATCATTCCCTTGATGCTTTGCCTCCTTGATACAGGTCCTACATTCTTACTATTAGTATTGAGTAGGAACCTGTCACATAGCAACCGGCTGCATCATCAACAGCCTGGCAACAGGCAATGCAGATAGAATTGGTAGCATTATAAGCCACTAACACATGGACTATTGTTCCCTTGCCACCTTGAAAACGACCCATTGGCTGTAAATGGGTCCATAAAGTAAAAAAGAATGGCTGATGGTTCAGTAGAGAGATATAAGGCAAGGCTTGTGGCTAAAGGCTACACTCAACATCCAGGTATAGACTATGCTGATACCTTTTCTCCTGTGGAAAAGATGACATATGTGTGTCTCCTTCTTGCTTTAGCTTCTATGAATAATTGACATGTATATCAATTGGATATCAATAATTCTTTCCTTCATGGTGACTTATACTAGGAAATTTACATAGGCTTACCACCAGGAGTTCAATCTCTATTCCTAGTACTATCTGTAAGTTTCAAAAATATCTTTATGGTCTTAAACAGCCAATCAGACAATGGAATGAAAAGCTTACCCTTTATTTGTTGTCTCAAGGGTTCCAACAGTCTAAGAATGATTACGCCATGTTCACAAAGAGGTCCCTAGATTCTTTTATAGTTTTACTCATTTACGTTTATGATATCATAGTAGCAAGTGATTTTTGTGCCAAATACAACAGCTTAAGAGTCATTTAAAATCTACATTTCAGATAAAAGATCTAGGAATCCTAAGATACTTTCTGGGCCTTGAGGTGACAAGGTCTCAGGGGGGATTATGATTTATGAAAAGAAGTACAAATGGAGTTATTAGAAGAAACAGGATTCCTGGCTGCTAAGCCTGCATTGACACCTATGGAACAAAATCTGAAATTAAACAAAATGATTCACCATTGATATTAGATGTATCTTGTTACAGAAGGATTACTGGGAAACTGTTATATCTTACTATCATTAGGCCTGACATCTCATATAGTGTACAACGATTGAGTTAATTTCTAGACACTCCTACAAAATTACATATGAAAGCTGTTTATGGATTGCTGAGATACTTGAAAAGGAATCTTGGTCAGGGCTTGTTGTTTCCTAGTACAGGGTCAAAGTTGCTCAAAGCTTATGCAGACTAAGACTGGGGTGGTTGCACAGAGACTAGAAGGTCTGTCACAGGATACTGTATGTTCTTTTCCAATGCATTGTTATCCTGGAAAGCTAAAAAGTAGACTACTATGTCCAGATCCTCCTCAAAAGCAGAATATAGATCATTTGCTGCAGCAACTTGTGAAATACAATGGTTACTTTATCTGTTAAAGGATCTGGGAGTGGAGCAAAATCAACCTATGGAATTGTTTTATGACAACAAGAGTGCAATTTATATAGTGGCAAATCCAGTGTTCCATGAAAGGACTAAGCATATAGAAGTGGATTGTCATGTGGTCAATGATAGGTTTCAAGAAGGAGTAATCAAACCAATGTTTGTTAAGACAGAATACCAAGTGGCAGATTTATTCACCAAAGCATTAGGATCACATAGACTGCAATTTCTGACTTCAGCTTTTGAGGTATGCAATGTTTACAAGAAGTCAAAATTGAGGATGAGTGTTGAAGATGTTAGGTTGACAAACACAAACGAAAGAAAAGGAAAGGGGTCTCAGCTTGCTATGGGTGAATGCATAGGAGATCAGAGGTGTGATCTGTTATGATCACATCTTCAACAGTTGGATCAAAGTGTAGAGGTGATCTAGTACAAAGAATGTGTAGCTCAGCGGTCATGCAAAAGAGTAATTGATGTCTAAGGGTGCCACGATGAATTGAGAGGTGATGAACAAATGGGCTCGCTGGCACGAGGAAGTTGGCATGCTTGGCACGCTGGTGACGAAACTGAAGTTGGCTGAGAACGGTTGCAACGGGGTAGAGATAAATTACCACGTGCCAATGAGCTTCTAGTTGTTTCTATAGCTAGTATAAATACTTAGTAATGTTGTAAATTTTATTTTGTGAGATAAGAAACAGAAAGATCTTCAGCATTATATTTGTTCTTCGACTTGCGCTCTTGGCGCCATTTTCTACAAATTTCAAAAGTATGCTTGCATTTTCTGTTCTTTGTACTTTGTGATTGTGTTATTATGATGTTTAGATTTAACTTCTAAAACAATTTTAAGAAGAAAAACGCTTTAATTCAATGCAAGTCTTTTCTAGAATGATAGAATCTCCCAATCATGGATGATCTAAACATGAGCAAGACATTCTTGAAAACCTTCGATTTAACTGATCTTTATTTTCTTTATATTCATTTGGAGCGAAATCATAACCATCGTGTTCATTCATCCGAGACATTTTCTTATTGTAAAGGATTTTCGTTATCATCACAATACTATGTTAAACTGGATATAGTTTTGTGGCTGTTATTTCAAAGAAAAAGATGTTGTGTACTTCCAATAATACCCTTTTATATGGGGTGAATAAAATATAATGCAGTATATTTAGCTACCCACATATATGTGTGCACATGATTGTGTATATGTATACAATGTTTTATTTTTTGTTTGTATGCATACAGACACACACATATATAAATATATATATATATATATATATATACATATATGTAATGGCTTTGGCGCACCCCTTCAACCGAAGATCCTGCGGCGGCGGCAAGCCTTTTGCCGCTGTCGTCGCTGCAACCTCCTCCTCCTTCATTCCGATCTCAACGAAAATGATTACTAAACACAAAGGTCATCCTATGATCTCTTTTACAGATGCAGAAATTGACGCATTGGCCGATCCTTACCGGTTGACTCTTATCGGCACTTTTTGGTTTGGCCGGCCACCACTCAAGATTATTCACAACGTCTTTGAGTGTAATGGATTCCGATCGGACGTCAGGGTCACGCTTCTTGATCAATCTCATGTCTTGCGGAATTTCACTCATGAACTCGATTATGTACGATGTTTCTACCACCGCACATGGACGATAGCCTGATTTGCTATGTGGATCACCAAATGGACAGTGGATTTTAATCCGGCAACGGACGTCCCAATTGTGCTGATTTGGATTGCTTTTCCAGGTTTGCCTCTACATTGTCAGCAAAAATCAGCTCTGTTTGAAATAGCACGAATAGTTGGTCATCCCATCAAAATGGATGTTGCCACCGCCGATGTCCTCCGCCTGTCTGTAGTGCAGGTCTGTGTCGAATTCGACGTCTCTAAAGATTTGCCAAAGAAGATATTTTTGCAACGAAAATAGAAGATTATTCAGCAACAGATCGTCCACGAAATTTTTCCTGCCTTTTGTGTAGAATGCCGCAAGTTGGGTCATGAGGTTGGCTCCTGTGAGGATCAGACGCCGTCTATTCCATCTAGGCCACAGAAGCCAGCCACACGATGGACTCCAAAAAAAATGCAGCATGCGAAGTCTCCTCCAGCCAACCCTATCACGGTGCTTTCACGTCCTTCGTCAGCCCATGCGGCTGACAACCCTAATATTCACTCAGTTCTAGATCAATATCCTGAACTCAGATATAATAGTCTTAAAGTTCCATTGAAGCAGAATATTGCCCGATTATGCATAGACTCTGAAGATGTTTTATTGCTGAGCAAGAACACCGATGATCCAGATGCATGTCAGTGTTCAAATTCTGACATCAGTCACCAGGTTGATCAGCACATATCATATGATGCAAATTCTCAAACAACATTTATGCAACAAATGAGCAGCTCATCAGAACTTATTGGTAAGCGACTTTTAAACCACTCAGTATCCTTTAACGATGATGGACTTTTGCAGGCAACAAATGAGCAGTTCATGTCCTTAAGCACTTCACTTAATGAACTAGTTTAGTTCATTAACCATGGCACCTGAAATAGTATAAAGACAACAAATCAAGCTCAAGAGGCTTGTAGCTCAACAAAAACCAAGCTTGATCCTTGGGTTATACACCAACCTTACTCAAGACTTGGATGATCACCTTCTAAGCAACACTTAGTTGCAACACCTCTACAACCTATTGATATAGCCTTATAAGAATGACTAATCAATCTTACAAATGAAGCTCAAGAGGCTTGTAGCTCAACGGAAAAACAACAAGAACACCTTTGCTACAAAGAATGGAACAAGAACAACAACAAGAAGAAGATGATAGCTAGACAATTCAACAAATGCTTGTGAGCTTCAAGTGTGTTTCATCTTCTTCACCATTACCTCTATTTATAGTGTGATTTGAGCCTTGGAGATAAGACTTCCAATGTGTCATCATCTTCATCATCAAGTCCAAATGTCTTCTCATCATTGGTTGGCCTTGTACACTTGACAAAATAAGACAACATAATTGGTTCGCCTTGGCAACTCTATTTGGCCGAAAATTCACCCTGGATTGTTTTGAAAATGTGAAGATAATACCCAAGGATAATAGCCATAAGAACTCCATTATCTTCTCAACTTTTTGGCAGGATAATAGGCATGTGAACATTGACATTTTCAAACTCAAATACAGTTCCAAAATTGAGTAAGTAGCCGTTGGCTACTAAGTTGCATTTTCGAAATATTAATCTTGATTTTCCTTTATAAAATGAAGAAAATAAGAAAGGATAATACCACCAAAATATCCTCAACTACAAGCACAAGAATAGGGCATGTGAAGTCTTCATTTGACTTCAAAAAATCTGATGAGAACACCTTGTAGCCGTCGGCTACATTTAAAATATCCTCGTTGGCAATTTTTGCCAACTAGCTCCTTTTTGAATTTGTCCACTTGTCACCAAGCCATAAAATTAATACCACATCATAACCACCTGATTAATCACGTTTTTGGACATACATGTATGTGTAGAAAATCAGATTTTTGAAGAAGAAATTATAGATAATAGTTCACAAGATTATGTCAACGTGTAACACCAAAGTTCCCAATATTTCTTCTTAAATGTCATGAACATTTCCACACCTTTGACACCTTTGATATTTCAGAATAATGATGATAAATATGCTTCTTATAACATATATAAGAGTGTCTTCAAGAAAAAATAGAATGTGACATCTCAAATCGTCACATATCCAGCTGTAGTCAACAATATCATCATTTGGTAGAAATAAGATAAAATCATCATATAATATTTAAATTAATTATAACTCAGCTCCAGAATGAAGATAATAATACGCTCAAGAGGTTTCTTGAGTGAAAATACCCAAAATACCTCAGGGGTGAAATGACCAAAATACCCCTGGTATAAGAAAACTCCAGAAATGGCCCGGATGGTCAGAAATGAATATTATAACACCTTTGTCTTGATAAATATTATAACAACACATCTTTGAAATATTTTCACCATGCAATGTTCCTACAAAACTCAAAATACCAATTTTTCCATTTTTGGTAAGTTGTAGAAACTTCCAAGGCACGTTAGTCGCAATACATTTAAAATTATCAAAATCACATAAGATTCACATAATGAGCATGTATAAATCATATACAAAAGAAAACAACGATTTTAACACATTTTAGAAAATTATTTCTAAAAACCCTAGACATCGATCGATCGAAGTGCCTCAGCTTCAGAGATCGATGTCTCACAGAAAGGCTCAAATTTTGTCTCTGACCTACATCGATCGATCGAAGTGAGGGTTTGATGTACATCGATCGATGTGTCTCAGGTTTAGAGATCGATGTCTTATAGTAAGGTCTTGAACTTTCACTGCCTTACATGGATCGATCGATGTGAGATATCTATGTACATAGATCGATCGATGTGCAACAACCTGAGAGATCGATGTCAACGTTTTCAACTTTCAACCACATATAACACCATGTGTGACATTTTTTAGTATTCACCACTCAAAATCATGACTTTGAAAATTATCCAAACATATTTCTCAATATTCTCCCCCTTTTGGATGATTTTCAAAATAACCTAACATTATTTTAATGTCACAACTTATAACCAATTGTTTATCAAACATTATTTTTAACAAACTTTTAAATAGTACGCTCCCCCTCAACTTACACTCTCCCCCTTAACCTATACTTAACTTATACCAATTGAAACTTAGCATATGACTTACCAACTAAAATCATGTTTTTATTCTATCTCCCCATTTATTTTGCTAACCATGCAAAAGATAGAATTGTACAATGGTGTCGTAATTCATGATTCCTAACTTGGCCCGTATGTTTACAAAAGTGTCTTGATTAAGGGGTTTGGTAAAGATGTCAGCTATTTGGTGATCAGTTCTTATATGATTTGTGACTATATCCTCATTTTGAACATGATCGCAAAGAAAGTGGTATCACACCTCAATGTGTTTGGCTTTAGAATGAAGCACCAGATTCTGTGAAAGATTGATCACACTTCTGCTATCGCAGAAAATTGGAATCTTTTTCATTTTAATGCCAAAATTTCTAAGTTACTGTTTAAGCCAAAGTATATGGGTAGTACATAAACTTAAGGCAATATACTCAGCTTTAGTGGTAGAAAGAGCTACACTAGCTTGCTTTTTAGAAAACCAAGAGATTAAGTTTGTTCTTATGAATTGACAAGTACCGCTAGTGGATTTTCTATCTAATTTGCAACCACCATAATCAACATCACTATATGCGTGTAATTCCAACTTAGCGTTTCTGTCATACCAAAGTCCTAAGTGAGGTGTATGCTTAAGATATCTAAAGATCTTTTTCAATGCATTGTAATGTGATACCTTAGGACAAGATTGAGACATAGCACACATGCACACGCTAAACATAATATCTGGTCTTGATGCAGTTAAATATAACAATGAGCTAATCATAGACCTATAAAGTGTGTCATCAAAAGGTTTACCGTTTTCATCCTTGTCTAGTTTGGTGCTAACGCTCATAGGGATAGTTGTAGGTTTCAATTCTTCAAAGCCAAACATCTTAATCATATAATTGACATACTTAAGTTGGCTAATATGAATTCCTTGAGGGGTTTGTTTGAATTGAAGGCCTAAGAAGTAGTTCAATTCTCCTACCATTGACCTTTGAAATTCTGATTTCATACACTCTTCGAAGTCTTTTATTAAAGTAGCTGGTTGAACCAAAGATAATATCATCTACATATATTTGAACTATTAACAAATCATTACCTTTTCTTATTAGGAATAATGTGTTGTCTATTGTTCCCCTTTAATAATTATTTGCAATAAACAAGTTTGCAAATCTATCATACCAAGCTCTTGGAGCTTGTTTCAAGCCATATAAAGCTTTCTTAAGCTTATAAACATGGTTCGGATTCTTTGGATCTTCAAATCCAGGAGGTTATTTGACAAACACCTCTACTTGGATGTATCTATTCAAGAATGCACTCTTGACATCCATTTGGAAGAGCTTAATATTGCTTAGACTTGCAATCGCAAGAAACAATCTAACTGCTTCTAGTCGTGCAACGGGGGCAAAGGTTTCTTCATAATCTATTACTTCTTGTTCATTATAACCTTGTGTGACTAGTCTAGCCTTATTCCGTGTGATGTTTCCTTGTTCATCAATTTTATTCCTAAAGACCCATTAGTTCCTACTATAGACTTGTCTTCAGGTTTAGGTACTAAGTCCCTACACGTTGTTCCTTGTTAATTGGTTCAATTCCTCATGCATGGCTTCTATCCATGATATGTCACCTAAGGCTTCCTTAACATTCTTAGGTTCTATGTGTGAGACAAAGCTATGTCCTTCAAGTTGACTTTTGTTTCGACGTGTTCTAACCCCAACACTTGGATCCCCAACGATTAGTTCTCTAGGATGCCACCAATTCCTAGATTGACTAGGGTCACCCTCATCTTGTTCAAATGTTTCATTAGTGTGAACATTATCATATGTAATTTGATCATTAGTTCTATTATCTTTTAATTGCAAAGTTTCTTTGTTTATTTCATCTAAGGGTTCATGCATCTCTTGTTCAGGGGGAGTTGGTTCTAGATGATCAAGTACATGCTCAAGTATTACATCATCATCAAACATATTTTCAACATTATTCTCATGTTTATTTTGAGTTTTATCACTAACTTCAAAACCTGCATTTTCATTGAATTTTACATGTATGGATTCAATTATCTTTCTAGATGCAGGATTATAACACCTATATGCTCTTGAGTTAGTTGAATACCCAACAAATATGCATTCAATAGACTTTTGTTCAAATTTATCTAGATTATCCTTAGTGTTGAGCACAAAACATTTACATCCAAATACTTTAAGATAATCTATCTTAGGTTGTCTATTGTTTAGCCATTCATAAGGCGTTTTATTTAATTTCTTTCTAATAGTAAGCCTATTTATAATATAGCATGCACAACTAACAGCTTCAGTCCATAAATATTTAGGTAATTTTTTTTCACAAAGCATTGTCCTATCAACTTCTTGGATTGTTCTATTTTTTACGTTCAACAACTCCATTGAGTTGTGGTGTTCTAGGTGGTGAGAATTCATGTTTAATTCCATGTCGTTCACAAAATTTGATTACATCTTTGTTTTTAAATTCTCCATCTCTATCACTTCTAATCCTTTTAACTTTTTGTACGTAAATGTTTTCAAGTTGTTTTATAACAGTTTCGATTGCTAATGGAGCATCGTCTTTTTGTGTTAAGAACAATGTCCATGTGTACCGTGAGTAATCATCCACTATGACACACACATAGTAGTGTCCACCTAGACTTCTTGTCCTACTTGGACCAAATAAGTCTAAGTGAAGCAATTCTAGTACATGACTAGTACTCACTTCATGTTTCGGTTTTAATGTTTCTTGAATGTGTTTTCCTTTAATACATGTTTCACACATTTGAAAATTATCTAAAGTTTAACTTAGGCATTCCTGTAATTAAATTCTTCTTAGATAATTTCTTAATGGTTGAAATTCTTATATGGCCTAATCTTCTATGCCATAAATTTACATCTAAGTCATATGATATTAGACACTTAACCTTAGCATCTAACATGCTATCTAAGGTAAGAGTATAAATGTTACCATCTTTATTTCCTTTTAATACTATTTCTCCTTTTTTTATTTATTATATCACAAGAATTGGGATGAAAAGAGGCATTCTAACCACAATCTATAAGTTGAGAAATACTAAGTAAATTATAAGAGAGATTGCTTACTAACAACACATTTCGTATTTGAAATGTGTTAGGGTCCCCGATTATTCCTTTTCCAACAACTTTTCCTTTGTTGTTGTCCCCGAATGTCACCTTTCCGCCATCAATATGTTCAAGTTCAGCGAATATTTTGGGGTTGCCCGTCATATGCCTTGAACATCCACTATCTAAAAACCATTTGGTTTTTAGATTCTTTGACTCTGCCTCCTTCTTGCATTCCTTGCGTTTTTTCTACAACGGAGACAAAGTTTTAGGTACCCTTTGTTTGGGTCCTTGAATGTTAGGGGCACTATTCTTCTTTAGACATCCCTTAGGTATCCAAACATGAACATACCTTCTAGGCACATTTTTAGCATTTGTAAAATAAGAAGGATTAGCATATAGATGATTATTCCACATAAGTGAAGATGCATTGTTATACATGTTGTGCCATGGTTGATAATCGATTTTCTGATGGCCTATTTTTATAATGTGTATAAGGCATGTGATTTTGTTTCTTGAATGGCGCTATATAAGTGTGTTCATAGACATTTCTATAAGACTTATGTGAGTGTTGCCTATACTTAGGTTCATAAAAAGTTGGATGCATTTTATTCTTTCTATTTGTATTCTTATATATATATATGCATAATTTCTAGGTTGTCTAGATGCAAAATTTGGCCTAGATGTATGTTTATGCATGTGTATATTTGCGGGGGTGTGTTGTATTTTTACCTTGATATAAGTAGAAGAAGGTGTAGAAGAAGATGTAGCAGGCAAAGCTAATTTTGTTGTATTATATGGCAACTTTGAGCTAGATGAAACGAACTTAGTCCTTTTATCTACTTTTACGTTTTCTTCTTTATATCCTAAGCTAGTTTTATCATTTCCATACTTTTGTGATGATATAAGTGTATCTAACATATTTGCACCAGATTTAAATTGTTCTAACATTTTTTCTAAGGTAAGTTTAGAAGACTTAAGTTGCACTATTTCATTTTCACAATTTTCTAACTTAGACTTTAACATATTATTTTTGTTTTTATCTTTTGATCATCTTTCCTATATGATTCAATTTTATTTTCTAAAGAATCAAGAGTATTAGTAGACTCTTGTTTAAGAGATTCTAATTGATCAGAAAATTCCAAGTTGGACGTCTTCAACTTGTCATTTTCTTCAACTAGTTTCTTCTTTCCTTTAGAGGGCCTCTTACAGTGAGCATGCATTCTTAAGAACTCTTCATACATTTCATCAAATGTCATGTCACTATCAGAATCACTATCAGAAGAAGAACATACCTAGTTGGATACGAAGCAGACTTGAGCTTCCTCAGTTTTGGATTCTGAGTCGGATGAGTCGCTCCTTGTGCTCACTTTCATTGCTCGTTTCCCTTTGCTTGCCTTTGTCTCCTTTGTCTTTGTAATTTGTGCTTCCTTGTCCTGGGATTGTCTATTATTATTGTTATTATCATTATTTTTCTTCGTTGGACAATCGTATGAAATATGTCATTTTTGACTGCATTCATAACACTTTAATTCTTTATTATACCATTTGTTGTGTTATTCTTCATAGGTTGAGAAGAAGAAGAAGAAGAACGTTGTCTATTCCTATTAGGACGTTTGAAAAGCTTCCTAAGTTTTCTTGCTATTAATATCAAGTCATCATCTAATTCAGTATCACTATTACTATCATCATTATTTGTATGTGTTTCAGTTGTTTTGACGATTGACTTACTTGATGATTTAGATGACTCGAACTTCCGTTGGTTTAGTTTTACTTCATAGACTTTAAGAGACTTGATCAATTCATCCACCTTAGTGATTGACTTTGTCTCCTCAATTGCAGTCACCTTTGGATTCTATTCAGCAGGAAGGCTTCGTAGCACCTTTTAACCTTTTCATTGTTCGTGAATGATTTGCCTAAAGCTTCGTGGGCGTTAAAAATATTAGTAATCCTCAAATCCATAGATATTATGGATTTGTTTGACAACATTTTGAAAGACTCTAATTCAGTCATAAACATGTTTATTTTTGATTCTTGAACACCATTAGTACCTTCATGCTTTATACAAATGATTTCCATATATCGTGTGCACTTGTGCAATTTGACACATACCCTGCTTCAGAAGTTGTTAGTCCATTCAAAAGCAATTACATAGCTTTAGCATTCATGGGCATTTTCTTTTTGTCTTCCGATGACCATTCACTTTTATATTTTTCAACCTCTTTTGTGACTCCACTAACTTGTACAACTTTCATTGTAATGTATGGTCCATCTTCAACTATAGACCATTAATCGATGTCTATAGCAATTAAGAATAGCCTCATTCTTAGTTTCCAATGAACAAAATTATTGCCATTAGAAAGAGGATGGCGTTGTGTAGACATACCTTCCAACTCACCTTTGTGAGAAACAACAGTCATTGTATGTACCTTGGATTTGAGACAAGCAGTATATAATGAATTGTTGTTTCTTGGCATTGTGATGTTTGTATGGTGTTGAATCTTGCTACTTTGAGTGGTGTAGACCTGGCTCTGATACCAATTGTTGGACCATGCACCTGCAATAGACACCACTAGAGGAGGGTGAATAGTGGTTAGCGGAAATTACACTACAACCGTTTGTAAAAATCCCCTTTAAAAACAAAATCTGAGACCACTTCAAATTCAGAACGCGTTTTTGAAAAATTCAAAACTATTTGTACACAACTACAAAAATTATGAAAATGTCGAGAATTGAACTTCTATGCGATAACAAGACTCTGTCCAAAAATCAGACAAAAATAAGATCGTTTGAACGTTCAAACAAATAAATTGATTCAGATGGTCAATATGGACAGAATTGGACAGAATATTGCTGATTTTGCAAAACGTGTTTCTCTTTAAATACTCAACCTAAAACGTTGATCATTTATATAAAAACACTCCTTAGGATGTGCAGATGATGTTTCTAAAAGGAGCTGACTTTGAACAATTCTTGATAAATAGAGAATTTAAGTTTTCTCAAAACTGGTCAGATTGCAGGTAGATTGGAGCAGTTATCTTGCAAAGACTGAAAGACTAACTTTTCCTTGCTCAAATCAAGTGATTCTTGCTGCAAATGAAAGCTACCAGTCTGAAGTATAACTCCACCAAAAATCACAAATTTTGAAAGTGTTTAGCTATTTTTTTTAAATTGTGAGAAGTTGTGTAAAAACTGCAGTAAAAACATGCCGAAAAACAGAAATGAAGAAACAAGACAAGAACACCGAGGATTTATCCTGGTTCGGTCAATGTGACCTACTCCAGTCCCAAGGAACACCTTTCCTTGGATTTCACTATAAAATGAATCACCTTACAACAAGAACCAATCTTGATCCTTGGGTTATACACCAACCCTACTCAAGACTTGGATGATCACCTTCTAAGCAACACTTAGTTGCAACACCTCTACAACCTATTGATATAGTCTTATAAGAATGGCTAATCAATCTTACAAATGAAGCTCAAGAGGCTTTTAGCTCAACAAAAAAAAAACAAGAACACCTTTGCTACAAAGAATGGAAAAAGAACAACAATAACAAGAAGACGATAGATAGACAATTCAACAAATGCCTGTGAGCTTCAAGTGTGTTTCATCTTCTTCACCATTGCCTCTATTTATAGTGTGATTTGAGCCGTGAAGATAAGACTTCCAATGTGTCACCATCTTCATCATGAAGTCCAAATGTCATCTCATCATTGGTTGGCCTTGTACACTTGGCAAAATAAGACAACATAATTGGTCCACCTTGGCAACTCTATTTGATCAAAAATTTACACCTTTAATTGTCTTGAAAATGTGAAGATAATATCCAAAGATAATAGCCATAACAACTCCATTATCTTCTCAACTTTTTGGCAAGACAATAGGCATGTGAACATTGACATTTTCAAACTCAAATTCAGCTCCAAAATTGAGTAAGTAGCCGTTGGCTACTAAGTTGCATTTTCCAAAAATTAATCTTGATTTTCCTTTATAAAATGAAGAAAATAAAAAAGGATAACACCACCGAAATATCCTCAAATCTATGCACAAGAATAGTGCATGTGAATTCTTCATTTGACTTCAAAAAATCTGATGAGAACACCATGTAGCCTTTGGCAACATTTAAAATATCTTAGTTGGCAATTTTTGCCAACTAGCTCATTTTTGATTTGTTCACTTGTCACCAAGCGATAAAATGAATACCACGTCATGTCCACCTGATTTTGAAGAAGAAATTATAGATAATAGTTCACAAGATTATGTCAACGTGTAACACCGAAGTTCCCAATATATCTTCTTGAATGTCATGAACATTTCCACACCTTTGACACCTTTGATATTTTTGAATAATGATGATAAATATGCTCCTATAACATATATAAGAGTGTCTTTAAGGAAAAACAGGATGTGACATCTCAAATCGTCACATATCCGGCTATAGTCAACAATATCATCATTTGAGAGAAATATGATAAAATCATCATATAACTTTCAAATGAATTATAACTCAGCTCCAGAATGAAGATAATAATATGCTCAAGAGATTCCTTGAGTGAAAATACCAAAAATACTCTTAGGGATGAAATGACCAAAATACCCTTGTATACCAAAACTCCAGAATTGACCCGAATGGTCAGAAATGAATATTATAACACCTTTGTCTTGATAAATATTATAAGAAAACATCCTTGAAATATTTTCACCATGTGACGTTTCTACAAAACTCAAAATACCAATTTTGCCATTTTTGGTAAGTTGTAGAAACTTCCAAGGTACGTTAGTCACAATAAATTTAAAATTATCAAAATCATATAAGATTCACATAATGAGCATGTATGAATCATATACAAATGAAAACAACGATTTTAACACATTTTAGAAAATTATTTCTAAAAACCCTAGACATCGGTCGATCGAAGTGCCTCAGCTTCAAAGATGCATGTCTCACAGAAAGGTTCAAGTTTTGTCTCTGACCTACATCGATTGATAGAAGTGAGGGTTTGATGTACATCGATCGATCGATGTGTCTCAGGTTTACAGATCGATGTCTTATAGTAAGGTCTTGAACTTTCACCGCCTTACATGGATCGATCGATGTGAGAGATCTATGTACATAGATCGATCGATGTGCAACAACCTAAGAGATCAATGTAAACTTTTTTGACTTTTTCAAGTTTTAACCACATATAACACCATGTGTGACATTTTTAAGTATTCACCACTTAAAATCATGACTTTGAAAATTATCCAAACATGTTTCTCAACACACCTTCCTCGGTTTTTACTAAACATAAAACACCTTATCACAAGGGTGACTTGACTTAAACACGAACTCCACCCTTTTACAATCAAACCATCAAACAAACCAATCATGAATACCACCACTAATCGAATGAAGGTTTGATCACACCTTGATCAAAATTTTTACAAGAAATGAATGAGTGCAGGTGGCATAATCAAAGCCTATATGATATGTGGAATACATGAATGATAAGCTTGAGGCTAAGAAGAAGAGAAAGAAAGGAAGAAGAAGAGAGTAGTCTTGTTTTTTGTACTTGTAAGAATATCAATTTTTGCTTAGCCTTGTCTTGCACCATCTTCTTCTTTTTATAACACTGTGGCCGCCCCTAAGGTTTATTTCTTCCTTGAGAATTGTCTTGAATGCCCTTGGAAGATTGCCTTGTGTAAATGATGACACAACCTTGCTTACTTGATACGCTTATAAGACATACGGGATCAACACATGGCAAGACATGAGTAGTATTTATATCAAGGGGTAAAAGGGCACATGTCTTGCATAACTTCAAGAATATAATTTAATAGCATAACAGAATAAGAACAGTAAATCATAAGCATTCAAAAGTTCAATAACAATCCAGTTACGAATCAATCATACCGTAACAACTCACGTGATGCATGACATTTCAAAATATGCACTACACTACACAGTCACAAATGCCTATGCTTCACTTTTCAAAAACAGTGCAATGCATGTCATAATGTCTGGCCGCGTAACTTTTTACCCTGTGATGGGCCACAGCTTGTCTTTATACCCTGTGGCGCACCACAGTGTAACTTTATACCCTGTAACGTTCCACAGCTTGTCTTTATATCCTGTGTCACATTACAGCTCACTTTATACCATGTTATGGTTACAACTTGTCTTTATACCATGTAACGCATCACAGCTCATTTCGCAAACTTTATACCCTGTGCCGAGGCACAGCTCTTGTGAAATCATAATGCAAATGCAAGTGCCATGATGCGAGAATGCACATTCATATGTCAATCAATCAATTGAGGCACATCCCATTCACTCATTCAAGCGTATCATTACACGTTCAAGTCTACATCATAAGACATTCATACTAGGGATACAAAGAATGAGATAGACACCCTCACATGTTCCATTTGAACCTTATCGAAGCTTCAAACGTTCATCCTTAATCTGTTAGAACATTCATGCTGAAGTCCAATTCAAATACCCCACAAAGTCCTCACCGTTGATTCACCATCCTAAGTCGTGTTCCCAATGCTTACCCTACCTCAATCAGGTCCTAAAAAGCCTCTAGTGTCCCCCAAATTGGTCCTCTAGCTTCTCTATTTCTCTTCTATTCTTTCCACAAAACTGGTTGACATCATACCCTACATCGATCGATCGATGTCACTTCATACCCTCACATTGATTGATCTATGTCCATCAGAATACATTTTGGCTCACATCATACCCTACATCAATCGCTCGAAGTACTTCATACCCTCACATCGATCGATCGATGTCCATCAGAATACTTTCTGCCTCACATCATACCCTACATTGATCGATCGAAGTACTTCATACCTTCACATCGATCGATCGATTTCTACGATTCTAGAAAACAAACTCCGCGATTTCTACAGAAACTGCAGAACCATAACTCCAATTGATCCCAAACTTCATCCCAATCAATCCAGGCCTAATCTCTGCTATAATCTCATGCTTAACTACAAATTAAACACTACACACATACCAATCAAAGCTTCAAGCCTAACACTCAATTAATCCACCAAAACAAAGTCAAAAAATCCTACCTTTCACTCCCTTCTCCCCTCAACCAAAAATAGCATCAAATAGAGGGTTCAATGGATTGGCGTTTGCAAGATTTTACGTAATCAACAATAACAAAACGATTTCTAACATATAGTGGCCATAACCTCAAATCCATAACACGTAAATAACATATAGATCAACAAGGAGAAACTACTACATGCTGATCCATTTTGATATCAAAATAGGCCTTTTTCTTTCGCAAATCGTATGAATTCATAAGTAGATTACTTGCCTTTCATTACTAACAATCGGATTGAACAACGGACAGAGATTGAATGGGTTCCTGGAGGCTTGTCTCCCTCATCTAGGGTTGTAACCGTCAGCTATGCCTGTGGAAAGGAAGAAGTCAACGTTTTCTGATAGGACGGGGAAACTGACGCTTTTTTCCTATTTGTATTATGGGAAGGGGCATAACTGTAATTTCTAAATTATACTCTATTATTTAATTCCCTCAATAAATACCAATTAATTATAATATTTAACTTCTTTATTTAATACTATTAATTACCATTAATTTCATTTAACTTCCTTTTATCCTTTAATTATTCTGCGGAGGGTGCGGGGCATAACATTCCATCCCCCTTACAAAAAGTTTCATCCTCGAAACTGATGTACCTTATTGGAAAAGATGTGGATATAACTCCTTCATTTGCTCCTTAAGCTCCTACGTGGCTTCACGCTCCGTATGATTACTCCATTGCACTTTGACATACGGAATCACGCGCTTGCGTAGGATTTAATCCTTCTTATCCACAATCTTCACTGGATGTTCTTCATATGTGACATCTTCTCTAACATCCAGCGTTTGAGCCTCAAGGACATGGCTCGGGTCCGATATGTATTTCCTCAGTTGAGACACATGGAATACGTTATGGACTTGCGACAAACTCGGAGGCAAAGCTAACCGATATGCTCTCTCACCAACTTTACCAAGCACCTCGTATGGACCAATATATCGAGGACTTAGCTTGCTTTTCAACCCAAATATCGCAACTCCTTTCGTGGGTGAGACTCGTAAGTATACCTTTTCACCAATTTCAAAGTCCAAAGGTCTTCTTTTGGAATCTGCCCAACTTTTGCTACGGTCTTGGGCCACCCTTAACCTTTCTCTTATAACCTTCACTTTCCCAATTGTCTGTTCGACCAACTCTGGTGCAGCGATCGTCCTTTCCCCAACTTCGTCCCAACAAATTGGGGATTTGCACTTGCATCCATAGAGAGCCTCAAACGGTGCCATGCCGATCGCACTGTGATGGCTATTATTGTATGAAAACTCTATCAGCTTCAGCTTACTATCCCAGTTTTCTTTAAAATCCAGTGTGCAAGCTCTCAACATATCTTCTAAAGTCTTGATGGTCCTCTCCGACTGTCCATCCGTCTGAGGATGATAAGCGGCACCCATTCTTAGCTCAGTACCCATCACTTTTTGAAATGCCATCCAAAACTTAGAAGTAAACCTGGAATCACAGTCTGACACAATGCTGACAGAAACTCCATGTAGACTCACAATGTTGTCCACGTACAAGTTCGCCAATTTCTCGTACGAGGTAATGTGTGGTATAGCTAGGAAGTGTGCTGACTTCGTCAAACGGTCCACAATAACCAAAATCATGTCATTACTACTTTGGGTTCGTGGTAATCCTATCACAAAGTCCATTTTCATGTGTTCCCATTTCCATTCAGAAATTTCAAGTGGCATCATCAAACCACCAGGTCGTTGGTGTTCTGCTTTGACTTGTTGGCATACTAAGCATCTCTCAACATACTCCGCTATACTTTTTTTCATCCCTATCCACCAATAATTTTTTTGACGTCTTTATACATTTTTGTGCTGCCAGGGTGGATAGACAACCTTGAGTTATGAGCTTCACTTAACAATTCTCTATGAAGCTCTTGTAGGATTTGCAAGGCACCACTAGAAGGGGGGGGGGGTTGAATAGTTGCTGCGGAAAGTATGGTTTTTAAAATTTGTTTAAAACCAACCAACTCAACTTCTGAAAACAAATTCTGTTTTCAGGACCAGTTTTAAAACGTTTTTAAAACTAGGTTATAGGTCTCCAAAAATTCTGAAATTTTGAGAGAACGTAGCCTCAGATGTTATGAGGGTCTCCTAAAAATTTCAAATTAAAATTCAACCTCTAACCCATTGAAAAATTGTTGGTGGTCTGATTGCGGGAATTGGCCAGAAACGGTACACTGTTTTGAAAAATTAATTCCTATTTGTACACAACTCCAAATGCTCTGAAAATTTAACCAATAACCCCTTATATGTTTTATTTAAATGGGTTGAAACAGTGTTGAAAAATGCTTTCAGGAAGTTAGTCAAATACACTCAAAGTCTCAACCTTTGCAAGCCTGAAAATCAGACTGCACTAGTCTCTGAACTTTGGATGTTTGATCAACTTATAATTGTCCAAAAGGGTTGAAACTTGGGCCAAATTAACCCTAAGACGCGTGGCTATGTTTCTGAAAATTTTTGTAATTTTTGAAAGTCGTCAACTATTTTTACGAACATAAACAAAAAGAGCAAAAAGTGGAGAAACATAATATAAGTGCTGAAAGTATATGACACTGTGAATTTTATACTGGTTCGGTTATAAACAACCTACTCCAGTATTCAAGGAACACCTTCCTTGGTTCACACTAGTCACACAACACAAATACAACTTACCACAGGGTTGATGGAGTTACACACCAACTCCAACCCTTTACAAATCTTGTACGATGAATACAATTCGCACGAACACCACCATCTTGCAAGAATGAAGATTGATCACACCTTGATCAATATTTTACAAAGATATAGAGTATGTGGTGGTATATGACAAGCCTATTCAAGAATAAGAATATAAGTACAATAGGCTTTCAAGAAGAAGAAAGAAAGAGAGTGTAGAAGAATAAAGCTAGAACACTTTTGATCTTTCAATTTTCAACACTTGTTCTTGTTTTTGCTCAAATTCTTTCCTTTTAAGCCTTGCATCCGTCCCCCCTAGGTGTCCTCCCTCTCTTGAAAATTATCTTCTAAGTCCTTGGGAGAATGTAAGACATCATTGTGACATGGTCTTGCTTACTTGGCAACTTCTTATTGGATGATCATTTAAGCTTTGGTTAGATGGAACTTCATGATAGGTTGAATGTTGTCATTATTTGATGACTTGGAAAATCTGAATATATCACTCAAAACATGTTCCAAAATCAACATAAAATAATTTCCATAATCTATAAGATTGTCACATCAATTTAGCAAGACAAAATTCCTCCCGAACAAGGATAAAAATCGGCCATTAAGAGTGTTTACCATGCTGAATTTTTAGCATGTGATACATGGAGTTAAAGTTCAAAATAATTCCGTTTTTCTTTGATTTTTCTAATTAAAATGAATCATCAATTGATAGCAATTATCTTTATAAATTTGGAAATGAAATTTGGTCTCCCACATGGCCATGATTTCGGTCAACATTCATCCTACATGCTGAAAAGTTTCAGCATGTGTGATATATAAAATATCACTCTTTATGACTTTGAAAAATATTCAAATTGCTTCCATTTCTTCTTCCAATCATCCACGTAATTCAAGATGATAAAATATATGCTTTTTAACTACAAAAATCGGCCAGCTATACTTACACATGCTGAAATTTTCAGCATGTGTTTTAAATGAGACGAAGTTTGAATCCTTACCATTTGTAGCTTGTTTCTTTAATTCACCAACATCGTATGATTGATTCTTGATCAATCAATATGCCGAAAAGGCTCCACATAGACTCCATCTCAGCTGTAGGTGGCCTGGATGATGTATATGCATGTGCTGAAATTTATTTTTGCTAACTTTGTAAAATAGTGCACATTTAATAATACACACATCTTATATTCCAATCAGCCCTTAATTTGATTTTCTAGAACACTTTAAGATGTATGACATATGTAAAAAGTGTCTAGATACGTGTCGTATGATGTGCCAAAAACGTTCCATCCATTGTGTACGTAGAAAATCGAAATTTCGATATTTATCGATTACCCGATTTTTCTCTAATTAAATTCCAACTTTTTGCACATGTCATATATATTATGTTACACATAATATATATAATATATACTTTAAATCTTAGCACTTGGCTGGTCTAAAGTGGCGCCATTAACATGTGACAAAATTAAAATTGAATCTTCATATTTTGGCCTTAATGTGGCGTGATTTATGTGTGCCAACATGGAAAGAATTTTTAGCTGAAAATATCACCCTAGGCACGAAATTTTTGATGATTTTTGAGGTGTAGGGGCTGGCCATCTATTTATGGAAAGTACGTGACACGTTGGCGAAGTTTCGGTATTCGCCCGATACGACAATTTTCGCTTTAGAACCTTTTAACGTGTCGTATTTAATTTGTCATCACCATGTCTTATATTATATGATGTAAGACCTGAATATACTCATAAATATGAGTTAAGTATGATGGTGTGACGTTAACGTACGTACGTAAAATATATAACGTGTCGGTAGTACGTTGGAATACATGTGTATGTGCCTTTTTCAAAAAATCTGAAAATATATGTTTATATATGTATGTAGGCATGTATATGTGGTGAAGAGAGGAGGAGCAGACTTTCCTTTCTTAGTCTTGTTGCCTTTGTGCCTTGTTCAAATGTAGCTTTCTTTCATGAACTACTTAGTTTAATTAACTAAGTACTTCACTTAATGAACTAGTTTAGTTAATTAATGGTGGCACATGAAAATAGTATAAACACAACAAATGTTTGCCATATGATGTAAGCTTTAACACTTCATGGCTCGTTAGTACGGAAACATTATATATGAGCTAAATAAGGCAGTATTATGCATGTATATCATGCACACGTTTTTGTCATTCATTTAAATCACATATTTTGAAATCACTCAAATCCCTTTTTCTCTACAGCTCTTCCTTATCCGGTACGCATAGGCGATTTTGAATCCATAGGCTTCCATCTTCTCCCAACTGGAAATCTCTTACGGGACCCATGCTCAGTTTGTCGCGGATTTCCTTCAGTGCTGCATCGTCATACTGAGCTTCTCTGATTCTTTCCACCAAATCCGGGGTTATAGATAAGGCCGTAAGAATATTCGCCGTTGAATCCACCACATCGAGACCGAACTCTTCAATCTCTCGCTCCCAAAGAGACTGTCCTGCATGGCTAGACTTTCTGCTCAACGCGTCTGCCACTCTTTTGGCCTTGCTAGGATGATAGTTGATGGTTAAGTCATAATCTTTGAGTAATTCCAACCATCTTCTTTGTCTCGTGTTAAGCTCTTTCTGTGAGAATAAATATTTCAGGCTCTTGTGATCCGTGAAAAGTGTACATTTCTCTCCATACAAATAGTGCCTCCAGATCTTAAGAGCAAATACTACAGCTGCAAGCTCCAAGTCATGTGTCGGGTAATTTTGTTCATATGGTTTCAACTATCTCGACGCATACGAGATAACTCATCCATTTTGCATCAAAACACAACCTATAAACAAAAAGTTAGTTTAAAACTAGCATATGTATATTCAATGCATAAGTTGTAATGATATACATACCTAGTCTTTTCTTGGACGCATCACTATAGATCACGAAGCCGTTTGTGCCAGAGGGTTGCGCCAACACCAGGGCAGTGGCCAATCATTTCTTGAGCTCAGAAAAGCTCTACTCGCATTCAGCAGTCTACTCAAACTTAATCTTCTTCTGAGTAAGTCGACTCAATGGAACTGCTATTGTCGAAAATCCCTCAACAAACTTCCTATAGTAGCCTGCCAAGCATAGGAAGCTTCTGACTTCGGTCACATTTGTAGGTCTTGGCCATTCAGTAATGGCTTCCACTTTCTTAGGATCCATAGAGATCCCATTCTCCGAAATTATATGACCGAGAAAGGCTACACTTCTTAGCCAAAATTCACACTTGCTAAATTTGGTACACAGCTTCTGTTGTCTCAAAATCTCTAACACCCCTCTCAAATGCTCCGCATGGGACTGCTCATCAGGGGAGTATACACAAATATCATCAATGAACACCACCACAAACCGATAAAACTGCTATCGGAACACGGTGTTCATTAAATCAATAAAAGCGGCTGGGGCATTGGTCAATGCACAAGGCATCACCAAAAACTCATAGTGTCCATATCAAGTACGAAAAGCGGTTTTAGGAACATCACTTGATTTCACGAGCAACAGATGGTACCCCTGACGAAGGTCAATCTTTGAGAACAATCGGGCACCTTTCAATTGGTCAAATAAATCCTCGATCCTTGGCAGTGGATATTTATTCTTAACGGTTACTTTGTTCAGCTCTCTGTAGTGAATGCACAATCTCAAACTGGCATCTTTCTTCTAGAAAAACAAGACAGGGGCTCCCCAAGGTGATACACTGGGTCTAATTAACTTCTTGTCTAACAACTCCTGTAGTTGACCCTTTAACTCCTTAAGTTCTGCTAGGGCCATCCTGCAAGGTGCCTTAGATATAGGGTCAGCTCCGGGAATCAAGTTGATTTCAAA
The DNA here is from genome assembly GCA_036186865.1 of Eustoma russellianum. Taxonomy (NCBI): domain Eukaryota; kingdom Viridiplantae; phylum Streptophyta; class Magnoliopsida; order Gentianales; family Gentianaceae; genus Eustoma; species Eustoma russellianum. The sequence goes on along the minus strand of AP025059.1, from coordinate 13,683,711 downwards.
TTCCACTTCTCTTGATGGGGGTACTCAAGGCAAATAATCTGGAAATACGTCTTTGAATTTGATGATTACCGGAATCTGGTCAATAGAGGGAATTTCTTGCTTAGCATCCATAGCATACACCATAAATCCCTCTGCTCCCTTTTGCAAAGCCTTAAAAGCTTTAACAGCCGTCAAATAAATTTCCTTAGGGGTCTTTGTCAGCTTGACATTTCCTTGAACCGCCACCTCGTTCATCTCAGAATCCTGAACGATCACTTGCTTAAGTCTGCAGTCGATGTTGGCATAATACTTAGTCAACCAATCCATGCCCAATATCACATCAAAATCCCGCATCGCAATTGGAATCAATGTAGCAGAAAACATCTTCTCATCCAATTCCAATTCACAATCTTTATACTGATGATGTGACACTAGAACTTGATCACCAGCTGCCTGCACTTTGAAGGGGTTCTCAAGCCACTCGGGCAGACAATCAAGTCCCTTGGCGAATTTCTTAGATATAAAAGATTGACTTGCTCCACTATCAAATAATACATTTGTAGGCACTTTATTAACTAGTATCGCACCTTTACGCAAAAATATAGCACATAAAGGTTTTCATGTATAGCACATTCTATTTCGACATAAACGACTAAAATTCAACTTAAACAATTAAGATTTAACCGAAATCGTACCTGTCACAATGTCATTGCTCTCCCGCACTTTAGCGTCAGTCATGACATGTACCATCGCATTGGGTTTGGGCCTGCCCCTTTGTTGCTACGACGGTCCTGCTTCTCTCTGTGGATTTTGTTTCCACTCGGGGCAATCCTTGATCTTGTGGTCCGTCTTACCACATTTAAAGTAAGCTCCTGTCTTCTTCCAACATTCCCCAACATAATTTTTTTGACAATGTGGGCACACTCTGGGCACCTGACGATCAGGCTGACTCTGATGTGGTGCCCTCTGAAACGGTCCTGTCTGGCCTTTTCGGGGAATCTTTACCCAGCGTCCGGGGTATACCTCCACTCCTATCATCTCTTCACCTCTTGCCTGTATCATCACAAGCCTCTCTAGGCTGTGACCTGTGCATGTTGCTCTCCACCCGATAGCAGGCATCCAACATCTCCTCAAAAGTTTTCAGACTAGACCCTGCTATAGCCGTCTGAATGCAGGGATTCAAACCTTGCTCAAACTTGAGCATCTTCATCCTATTTTTTTCCAACACCATAGGTGTGAATTTTCCCAAGGCATGGAATCTATCGGCATAGTCAGAAATGGACATCCTGTCTTGTTCCAACTTATCAAACTGCTTGATATTCTCCAGAATGGCAATCTCAGGCACATAATAATCTTTGTAGGCCTTAACAAATTGCCTCCACAAAATAGGAGGAGTCATTTTTGGAAGAATGCCATTCCACCAGTCATTGGCTCGGCCAGTCAGCAGGGGTGTGGCCACATCCACCTTGTTTTCTTCAGGCACTTGCACTAGCCTAAAGCATTTTTCCACTTTGTCCAGTCAGAATTCGGCCACCTCTGGATTAGTGGTCCCTTTAAAGGTGGGGGCATGCATCTTTCGATCTCCCTAATATAGTATCGGATACCGTGCTGAGGCAGTGGTGGCGGAGGAGGCTGTTGTTGTTGTTGAGCAACTCCTTGTGTTATCACCGTGATAGCGTCCATTAGTGATTGGGATACTACCATCTGCGGTGGCGGAGGATTCTCATTTCCATTGCCACTGTTTCCTTGGTTTTCCCTTCTAGGAGGCATTGTATGCAAAATCAACGGTTATTAGAATTCAATAATTCTAAAGATAATCATGAAGGCCCTTATGCGTTGTACAGAACAGAACTCGTAAACCAAAAGAACAATAACGCTGAATAATAAATTTTTTTTCACGCTCGCACACACCCAACCCAATGAAACTTATATCTAAGATCATATACTTAGACCTATGGATCAACTTAGGGTCAAAATCATAGCTTAAGACTCTATATGACATAGCCTAGGTCTCCGAGGTAGATCTGAAACCTAGGCTCTGATACCACCTGTAACGCCTCGGCCCGGACAGCAGACCCAAACCGGCGCACCCGTCGTAGCCTACTGAGAGGACTACTAGACGTCTCATCTCTCGAATACACATCATCAGTGACGTAAAAGAGTAAGCACGGAGACACGTGCAAAATAAAATCTAAACCATCAAATCCATACATCAAGGTGTAATAAGATTACAAAAGATTGTTCGTCGTCGTAGCCAACTAAATCCTCAAGTGAATGAAGGAAAGCTAAGATAATAACAATCAGTCTAAACAATTCCCAATATGATCTTTAAGCATCCCACTCAGCCCACTCGCGTCGTCTTCTATGAAAATCATATCGTATTCGGGCTCAACTGCAAAACAACAGAATAGAACTCTTAGCAAAAATGCTAGCAAGTAACTCTCTTATAAGACATACGGGATCAACACATGGCAAGACATGAGTAGTATGTATATCGAGGGGTAAAGGGGCACATGTCTTGCATAACTTCAAGAATATAATTTAATAGCATAACAGAATAAGAACAGTAAATCATAAGCATTCAACAGTTCAATAACAATCCAGTTACGAATCAATCATATCGTAACGACTCACGTGATGCATGACATTTCAAAATATGCACTACACTACACAGTTATAAAAGCCTATGCTTCACTTTTCAAAAATAGTGCAATGCATGTCATAATGTCCGGTCGCGTAACTTTATACCCTGTGATGGGCCACAGCTTGTCTTTATGCCCTGTGACGTACCACAGCGTAATTTTATACCCTGTAATGTTCCACAACTTGTTTTTATACCCTGTGTCACATTACAGCTCACTTTATACTCTGTGATGGTTACTGCTTCTCTTTATACCCTCTAACGCATCACAGCTCATTTCGCAAACTTTATCCCTATGCCGAGGCACAGCTCTTGTCAAACCATATTGCAAATGCAAGTGCCATGATGCAAGAATGCACATTCACATGTCAATCAATCAACTGAGGCACATCTCATTCACTCATTCAAGCATATCATTACATGTTCAAGTCTACATCACAAGACATTCATACGAGGGATACAAGGGATGAGATAGACACCCTCACACGTTCCATTTGAACCTTATCGAAGCCTCAAACGTTCATCCTTAACCCCTTAGAACATTCATGCTGAAGTCCAATTCAAATACCCCACAAAATCTTCACCGTTGATTCACCATCCTAGGTTGTTTTCCCAAGGCTTACACTACCTCAATCAGGTCCTAAAAAGCCTCTAGTGTCCCCCGAATTGGTCCTCTAGCTTCTCTATTTCTCTTCTATTCTTTCCACAAAACTGGTTGACATCATACCCTACATCAATCGATCGATGTCACTTCATACCCTCACATCGACCGATCTATGTCCATCAGAATACATTGTGGCTCACATCATACCCTACATCGATCGATCGAAGTACTTTATACCGTTACATCGATCGATCGATGTCCATCAGAATACTTTCTGCCTCACATCATACCCGACATCGATCGATCGAAGTACTTCATACCCTCACATCGATCGATCGATGTCTACGATTCTGGAAAAGAAACTCTGCGATTTCTGCAAAAACTGCAGAACCATAACTCCAATTCATCCCAAACTTCATCCCAATCAATCCAGGCCTAATCTCTGCTATAGTCTCATGCTTAAACTGCAAATTCAACACTACACACATACCAATCAAAGATTCAAGCCTAACACTCAATGAATCCACCAAAACAAACTAAAAAAATCCTACCTTTCACTCCCTTCTCCCCTCAGCCGAAAATAGCAACAAAGAGAGGGTTCAAAGGATTGGGGTTTGCAAGATTTCACGTAATTAACAACAACATAACGATTTCTAACATATAGTTGCCAAAACCTCAAATTCATAACACGTAAATCACATATAGATCAACAAGGAGAAACTACTACATGGTGATCCATTTTGATATCAAAATAGGCCTTTTTCTTTCGCAAACCGTAGGAACTCATAAGTAGATTACTTGTCTTTGATTACTAAAAATTGGATTGAACAACGAATAGAGATTGGATTGGTTCCTAGAGGCTTGTCTCCCTCACCTAGGGTTGTAACCGTTGGCTATGGTTGTGGAAAGGAAGAAGTCGACGTTTTCTGATAGGAAGGGGAAACTGACGCTCTTTTCCTATTTGTATTATGGGAAAGGGCATAACTGTAATTTCTAAATTATATTCTATTATTTAATTCTCTCAATAAATACCAATTAATTATAATATTTAAGTTCTTAATTTAATAGTATTAATTACCAATAATTTCATTTAACTTCCTTTTATCCTTTAATTATTCTACGGAGGGTGCGGGACATAACACTTATTAAGGTTATGAACAATAAATGTCAGTGGAGAATATTGCTTGAAAGAGTTTTTAAGATACAATTAAGATGTTAAATTTTGTTGTTATTAATGTGGGATCGAGATTCTAATAGTATTAGAGATATTGAATTTGAGATTACAATACACATAAGCATTGATTCTGGAGGATTGTTGTTAGCAGTGAATATGATTTTTTTTGTAGGATGATGATTAAGTTATGAAATTATTTAGCTTGAAGATACTACCACTAAAGTTCGGTTTTAGAGTTAGCTCGGGATTATTTTTTTAAGGTTAGCCTATTAGGATGAGATATTTGATGCGTATGAGAAAATAGGTAAAGTTATACCGAAAGAGATGTTATGATCAAATATAGGGAAGATTTTATGAATAATCAAAAGATATATTAAAAGCATTGATGTAAAGTGGATGAGATGAAAGTACGGAAATACAGACATGAGCCCGTTGTTGATGTTTACGCTGATCGATTAATTCATAGGAGATTTTCTGAAGACCCTATCCTCACCATCTCCTCTTCTAAGGCTTCATGGAGATTGATCGACAATTGGATTTCGATTCCTTTCCAAATTTCTCTATCTCGCGAAGCCTGATACAAGATATAGAAAAGCACAGCTCGAAGTCTACATGATAATTTTTTAGGTATAGTGAGTGGATTGACTTGTTCATACTTTTACTAGGTTCAAAACCAATATGCCAAATGGACACTGCCGTTTGTACAACATATGATTTTCTGAGTTAATCTTCGCTTAAGATTCTAGTTTATCTTGTTTTTAGCAACACCTTAGAATTAATCCATTTCAATAGAATATATCCCTAATGTCACAGTAGTTTCCACATTTATTGATTTTTGAGAAATGGCTCCATGAACAATTTCTGAACGCATTCCCCCCCCCCCCCCCCCCTCCCTTCTTATTTTTTTAGCACTCAACATAGGGGAAAGAATTCCGATGTAAAAATAGTTCATTGGGGGTATTTTGCAACTCTGATTTACTATATATATTTTTTCTTTTGGAAATGCTTGCACAAAAAAAAATTAAGAAGCAGGACTTGGAAAAAGAAATAACTGAAATGTTGAAATAATTAAGTTGCATCTTTCTATTGAAACATGCTTTTAGTTGTAGGAGAGTTATCCCAACCAATAATACATCCGTCTGGGCACTCGGAAATACTGAAACAATATGAATCACTACACACTTGGAGCTTTCTTGGCCATGAAACACTTGTGCCAGAAATTTCGTCATTCTCACCTGTAGCTGAAACAAGTTTCTTGGTTAAACTATGTCATCCTCTGTCAAACATTTTGTACTAAATAAACCTACTTTCTCTCCAGAGTGTCTTAAAATAGTTTTCCCAAAGTAGGGGTCAAAATCATCAATCAAAAGGTAACTAAATGAAAAACCACAAGAGAACAAAATTATAAACATAAGCATGTTGCAGATGGGCGTATGAGAAAGCAATACAAACATACCTGAGGCAACCAGCAGAAGAAGAATGAAGTAGCAGGAGAGCTTAGCCATAGTTGGATAATGCAAATCAGCAATTAAACCGTGTTAATATCGAGAATATGAAGCGGTGCAAAACTTGAATGAGAGTACTTATTTTTATAGCAGGAAGAAAACGCGTATTTTCTTGTTTTCATCTACTTGTCTCTGGCCAACTGAAAGGATATTATAGATATTCTTGTCCCGTTGTGGTTTTTTTAAAGGAAAAATATAGTCAACTTTAAACTTCTAGTTTTGGGGAATCCAACTGAGCCATGATCATTGATTCCTGAGTTTGGTCGATCGTCCGGATGTTTTTGGAACTTTTTCAATAGAAAATTTTGTTAGAAAATGGATACAAGAACATAGAGTAGAAGTAGCAGATAGTTGATGGCTTGAGACGTGTATAAACATTATCCGTAAGGAATATTTACCACCACTAGTTCCTGTAGGGTTATAGTCAAGTTTCTGACTAGGATACAACAACCAACAAATTTCGATCCTCAGCAATAAGGAAAGAAACCAAATGAACTTTTAAATTGAGAGTGTATTTATGTAGGAAGAAGAACTATGGTTGCTAGAATTCACTTGTGATTTTGATGTCTTAAAATGTGTTACAATAACCTTTTTATATGCTCTTGAACTTCATTTCAGACGTTTCTAACAGTTGCATGGTGATTGGATATGTCTATTGGTGTAAAAGTTACAACTTTGAATAAAGAGTCACACCTGTTGGGCTTATTGCTCGATCGATGTCATCAATCAATGTCTCAGAGATAGATCCAACTTTCCATCCAATCTATTTCGATCAATCTATGTATCGATCATCGATCGATCTATGTGATCGATCTATGTTGAAAAATGTACTTCAACTTTGCACTCAAGGTACATTGATCGATCGAAGTCATCAATCTATGTGATATCGATAGATCGATGTAATCAATCTATGTCTAACAGAATAATTAGCTTCATTCCAGGCTACTTGGATTGATCCATGTCACATCTATCAATTACATCAATTGATCAAAGTGACCATTGATCGATCGATGTAGTCTAGCACCAAGTTATTCTTGCTTTCTTAAGCTCCAATACACCACTATTCTTTTTTCCATTACCTTTACAAACTATTACAACGAATTTCCCTTTCTAAATATGGCCTTCTATTTCCTTTCCTTCTTTAAGTAAACAAAATCGATTGATTACAGCCCATTTCACCTGCATGGGAATTGCGAATTGCGAATTATTGAAAGATATCTGTTAGGTCCCTTAGAACTCACAAGAAGGGGGGGTTGAATAGTGTGTTCACCAAGTATGGATATTTTCTTGGATATTTTTTGTTTTTGAGTGCAACCAATACTTGGTTGTGTTCTTAGAAAGAATAAAGACTTTGCGGAAGCGTAAAGAACACAAAGATGTATAGAGGTTCAAGTCAAATGACTCTACTCCTCTACCTCCTTTATTTTTCAAAAGAAAGATTTTGAAATGGGAATTATTATTTCAATGGGGAAACAACAATCAAAGAAAAAAAAAATCCAAACAAATAACTAGGCCACACGCTTAGACCACAACCAAGAAACCTAACCCCTTGAACTCTAGCCTTCAAAGATCTTCTTTGCCCTCAAAGAAATCTTTAGCGAGTATAGTGCACCACAAAACTATCAACTAACCTTCCAAGGTCTAGATTTCTCAAACAAGAAGCACCCTTACTCCTTGACCATCAATCTACTTGACCTCTCACAATCTTTACTCTCCAAGAAGAAGACTCTTCTTCTTCTTAAAAATAACTCTCAACAATAAAGTAATATATACAAGTTTTACAACTATTTTGAGAGCTTGAGCTTTGAGAGAAAACTTGAGAGCTTGAAATTGTAGAAAGTTGATGAAGAATAGAATGAAACCCTTGTTCTATCACTCTTGAAAAAATCTGCCCGTTTGAAACCACTGCAGAGCCAATAATGGGCTTTGTCTTCATGTGATGGCATGTCTTCTTTAGTGGAGATCTCCCATTTGGCTTGTAGCAACATTCTTGGAAAAGCTTCTTGTTGAAAGCTAGAAGAGGTAATCTGACTTCTTCAAGAATGAGAGAGTCCCTGTGAAAATATCATTAAAAGAGGAGGGTACAAAGAGTCAAATAACGTTAAAAAGTAAAGCATACGACATTTGTAACATTGGTCACATGAAACGCCTAATCTGTTCAAGGAACAGGCATTCAATGTGACATGGAGCGCTTTATGTGAAGTTGAACATGCGTTCGATGTAACATAAAGCGCCTTATGTGAGCAATTCAAGGCGTTCGAAGTCACATGAAGCGCCTGATGTCAGCATTCATGCTTGTTCCAAGTAGTTCTGACTTTTATCATAAAGTAGCTTGATTTATGTGCCCATTTTGGGGGGCCGAAGTACTTTTGACTTGGTGGTACACATGAAGCGCCTAATGTAGGCGTTCAAAGTGTTCTGCTTTTTCCCCAAGACACATGAAGCGCCTAATGTAGGCGTTCGAAGTGTTCAGACGACCAGACACTTCACATGAAGCGCCTAATGTAGGCCTTTTAAGTGTACTGGATTTCACCAAGGCACATGAAGCACCTAATGTAAGCGTTCGAAGTATATTGACTTCCAACCACTTCACATGAGGCGCCTAATCCGTCGTTCCAAGTACCAATTTGTGCAAATCATCAAAACTCAACATACTCTAACATTCTCCCTCTTTTTGATGATTTCACAAAATGCATAACTTTTAAAGTTAGCTCCCCCTTAAGCTATGCTCCCCCTCACTTGGTGCAAAAGAAATAACTTGGAATCGATAAGTCAAAAATGATGACGCAAGTAACAATAATCATAGGAAACATCATTTAGAAAATAGCAAAGTACCAAGTTCATTTATCTCCCAAGTTATAAATTTTCACTAAAACAAATTTCACAGAAGTTACATGCTTTCACCACCAGCACCTCCACTTGGAGGTGTGAATCCATTGAAACCAAATCCTCCACTGGCTGCAAAATCAGCGAATCCACCCTGGCCCCTTCAACACCGCCAGCCGCACCACCACCACCACCAACACTTTCTCCCCATAAATCATCAAAATATGGGAGAGAGCCCACGGACTGATCTGCATGAAAGCATTTTTAAATGCTGTCATGCGAAATTCATTTTGCGCATGTCGGGCTTCATGCTCAGCATCACGAAGCTGCAATTGTTGAACAGTCCGTTCAAGAGAGGCTATTCGTGATAGCAACTCAGACGAATTGCTATCACTTGTATCTTCTTGAGGTCCTTCATCAACCTCATCAGCAATGTCAGGAATGGTAGTGGCTTTCCGTTTTTGCGAATCAATGGCTTGAGCAATGTTATAGTTATCATAGAAGTCTGTCTTAGCGACTTGGATCAGTTCTCCATCAGGAATGGCTATACCTTTTGAATTTAACAGAAGAGTGACAATATTAGCAAAGGGTAAAGTTTTGGAACCTTTTCGGAGAGCAGCAAACATGACTTCTACAATGATCCAGGCAAGATTTAGCTGGGTCTCATGTTTGATGAGGTAAGTGACATGGAAATCCATGTTGCTTTGATTTCTAGTCGACTTACCATTTACGCAGTAAGTGACCACAACCAGCAAAATGCGGTCCACCAAAGGCATATTCTGAGTCTTTCATGAGGGAAAATACCGTAGATCAAATTTAACATCCTGCTCACGTACTCTGTATTTACTGCTCTAGTCAAATACGGAAAAATCACTCAGCCCCTAATTTCTGACTCTAAGGACTTCACATATTTCTGGTATAGAGAATCTGAGGGGAGTACCTTCAACAAAAGTGTGCAAAGAGAATGGTTGAGACTCAGATAGTGGGGTAACCCACATGTTCTTATAGAATAACCGGGTGTGTTCTCTGGAGAACTTATGCATGTCAAGTCTAGACCAGAGAGAGGTCCATCCTTGATGTTCCAACAGGGAGATGATCGGGTCTGCATTGCTAGTCTTAGTTAAGTCACTAAGGCGAAGCAATTTAAGTTGAATGATAGGCCGGTTGTTGCTACTCCATTCTTAATAAAGCAGATTGGAGTATAGAGAAACATGAACACCTTTATCCGCATAATGAGGTGGTCTTTTGATATCTGAATCAAACTTCTTTATCCAAGGAAAATTTTCCTTGGAGAGCTTTTCACGAATGGAGATGATTTCTTGCAGTTATACGACACCCGCAGTTTGTTTGTGTTTTTGGCTTCGGGGGCGTTTAGATGGACTTGCGGATGCCATTAGAGAGAGTTGGATTGAAAAGTTTGAGAAGAGAAGAGCTGGGGGAATAGAGTGGATTGAGTGAGATGAGGTGAAGAGAAGGATGAAATTTAAAGGAGGGAAGGGAAGAGGAAGAGTTTTTGGGCGTTAATGGTTGAAAGATGATGGGAGAGTGAGAGATATTGTTGGAGTAGTGGAGGAAGATGGAAGGTTGAGGAAGATGAAAGGTTGAAGAAGATTAGATGTTGTGAAGTGGAGAAGGTAGAAAGACATGGGGAAGAAGTGGGAAAGAGAAATGGCGGCAGGAATTGATGTCTATTGATTGGCGCAAAAAGCTGAAGAGACAGTGCAATTAAAGTGAAGAATTAGGGATTAGGCGCCTAAAGTGGCATCGAACGACTTCATAAAACAGGATGAAGTGCCTGAAGTCACTTGGGACGGTTGTGGATGACTGGATTAAGCACTTAATATCACTTCGAACAAGTGAACTACTTTGGATAAAGCGCTCAAACCAGCTTCAAATGCATGTGTAAAGAAACATAGGGTGCCTGATGTCACTTCGAACAAGTGACATCCTCAGCATCAGGCGCTTAATGTTACATTGAAAGCATGAACTAACTGTGATGAAGCACCTCATGTATACTGACTTTGAAAATTTTGAAAATTTTCTTGCTCAAAACTCAAGATGGGTTATTATCAACCCATGTTGAGAAACCCCAACTTACTTCGTACAGATGCAAATACATCACTAGGTAAAGGTTTCGTGAATATGTCTGCTAATTGGTCACGTATAGGAACAAATTATACACTAACCAAGTTATTTTGTACATAGTCATGGATGAAATGATATCTCACTTCGATGTGCTTAGTCCGACTATGTTGGACGGGATTTTGTGCAATATTGATAGCACACGTGTTATCACACAAAATAGGCACTTTGGAGAAGTGAATGTATTAATCATTCAAAGAGTTTTTCATCCATAACAATTGTACACAACAAGAGGCGGCCGACACATATTCGGATTCCGCCGTAGAAAGAGAAACACTATTTTATTTCTTAGAAAACCAAGAAACTGACAAGTTACGGATGTGCTCTTTCCATCAACAAGACTCCCCACATAATCGGAGTCACAATATGCTATTAAATCAAAACATGCACTCTTATGATAAAATAGCCCAAATTTCAAAGTGCATCTAAGGTATCTAAGAATACTTTTTACAGCAATTAGATGCATTTCCCTTGGATCACTTTGAAATCTAGCACATAAACATACTGCATGTAAAATATCGGGTCTGCTCGCAGTTAAGTAAAGTAGACTACCTATAATGCCACGATACAAGGTTACCTCGACATGCTTTCCTTTCTCATCCTTGTCAAGCTTGGCACTTGTGCTCATTGGTGTGTTTACTTCTCTTCCTTCACCAAAATCATACTTCTTGAGAAAGTCTTTTGTGTATTTGGTTTAGGAAATGTACACGCCATCTTCGGTTTGCTTGATTTGTAATCCAAGGAAGTAGTTTAGTTCTCCTATCATGCTCATCTCGAATTCACCTTGCATTAAACTAGCATATTGCTCACAAAGACAATTATTAGTAACACCAAAAATAATATCATCAACATATACTTGTACAATAATTCATTTTTACCTTGTTCTTTTATGAACAAAGTAGTGTCAACTTTACCCCTTGAGAATCCATTATCAAGAAGAAAAGTACTTAACCTATCGTACCAAGCTCTTCGAGCTTCTTTAAGACTATAAAGAGCCTTTTTAACTTTGAAAACATGATGTGGTGAATGACGACATTCAAACCCTTGAGGTTGTGCAACATACACTTGTTCTTGAATAACACCATTCAAGAAGGCGGATTTAACATCCATTTGGTAAAGTTTAAAATCTTTATAACAAGCATATGCCAATAACATCCTAATAGCTTCAAGCAGTGCTACGGGTGCAAATGTCTCATCAAAATCGATACCTTCTTCTTGACGGTATCCTTGAGCAACTAATCTAGCCTTGTTTCTAGTGACATTCCCTTGATCATCCATCTTGTTACGAAATACCCATTTCGTACCAATAATAGGATGATCACGTGGTTTGGAAACTAACTTCCAAACATCACTTCTCTCAAATTGGTTAATTCTTCTTGCATAGACAAGATCCAATTTTCATCAAGAAGTGCGTCTTTGACATTTTTAGGCTCTATAAAAGAGACAAATGCATTCTCTCTATATTGCCTTCGTGTGGTGATACCCCTATTCAAATCCCCTATAAACAACTCGTGTGGGTGAGAACTTTTGTGCTTGAATAATGTAGGAAGATTGGAGACATCTCCTCCAACTTCCTCATGATCTCTTTCCGGAAGTGATGAACCTTCATCATTCAAATGAATCTCATTTTCCGGGACATGTGATGCATTTTCTACATTTTGTGTATCAACAGTATGAGTATAAGAAATATTTCTCTTTGACTCACTAAGTTCATGCACACTAGTTGGAGGATTACCTTCAATAGGTTCTACTCTCAAATCAATGAAGATGTTTCCATTTAGAGGGTCATCTACAATCTCTTGTCGATGAGCAACCATAGGAATATCCTCAAGAAGAAATTCTTGAAGAGTCTCATCTTTATTTTTTTCATAATCCTCATTAAGTTTAGGTTCGTCATTAAGTGACTCATTAAACCTAACATGGATTGATTCTTCCACCTTTTGATTCCTTTTGTTGAAAACATGAAATGCTTTACTATTTGATGCATAACCTAAAAAGATACATTCATCCGCTTTGAGGTCAAGTTTGTCCAAAGTGTCCTTGGTATTAAGTATGAAACACTTGCAACCAAACACTTTGAACCACCTAATGTTGAGAACTTTACCATTTCAAAGCTCATAAGGTGTCACATTTTGGTATGGTCTCAAATATACACGATTAATCACATGGCAAGCGGCAATTATCGCTTCGGCCCACAAGTATTTGGGCAAGCCGAACTCATTTAACATCGCTCTACACATTTCTTGTAGAGTTCTATTATTTCGTTCGGCCACACCATTTTGTCGTTGAGTTCTATGTGCCGAAAGGTCATGTGAGTATCCTTTGGATTCACAAAACCTTTCAAAATTACCATCAAACTCACCACCACAATCATTACAAATGGTTTTAATGGTGTCACCCATGTGATTTTCCAATCATCGACTTAAATTCATAAACTCACTACATGCATCATTTTTCTTAGCAAGAAACATCACCCATGTATAACAAGTATAGTCATCTACTACCACGAAGGTATGATGTTTATCACCCAAACTTTTTGTTCCAACATCCCCATACGAATCCATATGTGGCAATTGTAGAAGTTTGGAGGTGGATATGTTTGTTTTTGGTTTAATGCTTGTTTTCGTAATCTTTGCCTTTTGACAAGTGTCACATAAGTCATGGTTTTCGAAACTCATTTTTGGAAGGCCTCGGACTTTATTGTTTTCGCAAATAAATTTAAACGTTTTAAAACATACATGTCCGAGACGTCTATGCCATAGTTGCGTCAAATCATTTTTAGCAACTTGGCAAGATACATTTTGAGAAACCAAATCATTGATGCTAACTTTGTAAATATTTTTGAAACGCAAAGCCTCAAATAATATAGCATTACCCTTTTTCACAACACACTTTGTTTTCAAAAACGTTACCTCATAATTAGCATCACATATTTGACTGACACTTATAAAGTTAAACTTTAGTCCTACAACATATAAGACATCACTAAGAGAGAAGGAATTGTTACCCACAATACCATGTGCCTTGATTTAGCCTTTGCTACCTTCAAAGCGGACTCCATCTTGCATAGTGAAACTATGAAAGACACTTGTGTGTCCCGTCATATGGTCGGTTCACCCACTGTCCACGACCCATTTGACCTTCTTGTATTCGCTTTCTCCTTTGAGTGCTAGGGCCTGCAAATGAACCATATGATATTGGTACCCTTTTTGTTTTGGGTCCTTGAAAGTTAGTTACCTTGATTTCGCCTTTCGGCACCCACACAAGATTCTTATTATTTTTAGCTCTGCATACTCTTTCTACATGACCTTTCCTATTGCAATAAAAACATGTAGGAGTATGCTTGTGAGAGTGTGTATGCTTGTGCGTTGGCACATTTCGTGATTCCTTTTTAGGAACAACCTTCTTTGAAATCAAAGAAGGTTTTTGTTTCACGACTTGAACCAAAAATTGTGACGCCTTCGGTGTGTTTGCCTTTCCTTTAGGCATATGCCGTTGTTTCTTCAAGAGGTTTTAGACTCCTTGACGACTTGTGCTTGTTCCCTTTGATTTTCTTTCTTAGATGCATACAAAGCACTAGGTTTGATTTTAGTTTTCATATTTGGCCTAGATGCATCCTTCACAATGTCTACCTTTGTAGCACTTACCATTGAGTCAATTTTCTTTTCATCAAGGGCTTGAGCACATGATTTCATCAAATCATGCTTCTCTTGTAGTGCAATAACATGCATGGGCAAAAATATATCATGCTCAAGTTGTTATGAAATGTGATTTTCTAACGTGTCATTATATTCATTTAAACATTCTCTAAACTCCTTTTTGCCACGTTTATATTTTAAATCCAAAAAATCAGTTTCTTGCACTAAATCATCAATTTCATCAATTAATATATAGTGAGATGAAATATTGCATACCTCCATGTCATCATCAATGGCCATGAGTGCGTAGAACTCCTCATCAAGGTCATCATGAACGACCCCCGTGAGAGCAAGATCATCATTGTCGCCGTTGTCGCTCTCGGACTCGGAAAGAATGCTCTTCCAATGGGCTACTTCTGCTTGTAATGCCTCTTTCTTTGGTAGATGACCTTCTTGTCTTTGAGTTGCGGCTCCTTCACCCGACAATCTTTCATGAAGTGACCAAACTTCCCACACTTATTGCATTTGTTGTCTTCGTCCTTCACTTTGTCTTTGGAGAATTTTTCTTTGATGAATCTTTTAGCTTCATCTTCATTCTTTCTTGCAAAACATCGGAATCTTCTGACAAGAAGTCCGACATCATCATCCGAGTTCTCCGACTTGAATGCAAGGGCTTTAGATGAGTTGCGGATGGGGTCATTCTTCTCTTGTGCATGAAGATGAATCTCATAAGTGATGAGATTCCCGTAGAGCTCGTCCAAAGTGATGTTTCCAAGATCTTTAGACTCCTCAATGGCGGTCACCTTTGCATTCCATTCTCTTCCTAAGCTATTTAGGAAGCAATGGTTGAGATCCTCTTGCTCTATCTGTTTGCCAACCGCAGTGAGAATATTGACAAGTTTGGTGAATCTTTGAATGGACTCTTCGATCTTTTCACCTTTGGGGACATTAAAGTTGTAGAATTGTTTGATCAACTGTCTCCTCTTGGCCTTCCTCACTTGAGATGTTCCTTCATGGATCATATCTAGATTTGTCCAAGCTTCACGTGTGGATTGAACACCTTGTATTTGAGCTTTCTCATTTGGGGTAAGAGAGCTATTTAAAATAGCAAGAGCTTTGCTATTTATGGCAAACTACAACTCCTCTTCCGGGGTAGGATCATCAACATCAAAAGGAATAGTGTAACCTTTTGATACTTCTCTCCAAATACGATACCCACATGAACGAAGATATGTTTCCATGTTGGACTTCTATAGTGGGTAGTTAAGAGGATCAAATATCAGAACTTTGACATGGAAATTAGAAATAGTAGGGAGAAGTGTCTCTTGCCTCCTTCTTCTTCAGGCATCACCACTAGGGGAACTAGCATCATCAAAACTAAAGGGATCCATACTTTAAAGCTCAAATCCTGCTATTTGAACTTAAATACTCAAGATTTCGCTCTGATACCAATTGTTAGGTCCCTTAGAACACACTAGAAAGGGGGGTTGAATAGTGTGTTCACCAAGTATGGATATTTTCTTGGATATTTTTTGTTTTTGAGTGCAACCAATACTTGGGTGTGTTCTTAGAAAGAATGAAGACTTTGCAGAAGCGTAAAGAACACAAAGATGTATAGAGGTTCAAGTCAAATGACTTTACTCCTCTACCTTCTTGATTTTTCACAAGAAGGATTTTGAAAGGGGGATTGTTATTTCAATGGGGAAACAACAATCAAAGAAACAAAAATCCAAACACATAACTAGGCCACACGCCTAGACCACAACCAAGAAACCTAACCCCTTGAACTCTAGCCTCCAAAGATCTTCTTTGCCCTCAAAGAAATCTTTAGCGAGTATAGTGCACCACAAAACTATCGACTAACCTTCCAAGGTATAGATTTCTCAAACAAGAAGCACCCTTGCTCCTTGACCATCAATCTACTTGACCTCTCACAATCTTTACTCGCCAATAAAGTAATATATACAAGTTTTACAACTATTTTGAGAGCTTGAGCTTTGAGAGAAAACTTGAGAGCTTGAAATTGTAGAAAGTTGATGAAGAATAGAATGAAACCCTTGTTCTATCACTCTTGAAAAAATCTGCCCATTTGAAACCACTGCAGAGCCAATAATGGGCTTTGTCTTCATGTGATGGCATGTCTTCTACATTGGAGATCTCCCTTTTGGCTTATAGCAACATTCTTGGAAAAGCTTCTTGTTGAAAGCTAGAAGAGGTAATCTGACTTCTTCAAGAATGAGAGAGTCCCTGTGAAAATATCATTAAAAGAGGAGGGTACAAAGAGTCAAATAACGTTAAAAAGTAAAGCACAAGACCTTTGTAACATCAATCACATGAAGCGCCTAATCTGTTCAAGGAACAGGCGTTCAATGTGACATGGAGCGCTTTATGTGAAGTTGAATAGGCGTTCGATGTAACATAAAGCGCCTTATATGAGCAATTAAAGGCGTTCGAAGTCACATGAAGTGCCTGATGTTAGCATTCATGCTTGTTCGAAGTAGTTATGACTTTTATTAGAAAGTAGCTTGATGTACGTGCCCATTTTGGGGGAAAAGTACTTTTGACTTAGTGGTACACATGAAGCGCCTAATGTAGGCGTTCAAAGTGTATTGCCTTTTTCCCAAGACACATGAAGCACCTAATGTAGCCGTTCGAAGTGTTCGGGTGTATAGAAACTTCACATGAGGCGCCTAATGTTGGCGTTCGAAGTGTACTGGATTTCACCATAGCACATGAAGCGCCTAATATAAGCGTTCGAAGTATACTAACTTCCAACCACTTCACATGAGGCGCCTAATTCGTCGTTCCAAGTACCAATTTGTGCAAATCATCAAAACTCAACATATTCTAACAATATCTAGCATGTGAAACAGAACATTAGATCAAGAAACTAAGGAGAAATCCATATTCATGGATTATGACCTTTTCTGAAGTTATGAATATAAACTATATGTGAACCCTTCGTGGTTGAATTCTACTCTTTGAAAAATTACCTTTTCTAGAATTGTTGAAGATGTTGGGCTGACAAACTCAAAAGAAAGAAAAGGAAGGGGTCTCAGCTTGCTATGGCTGATGGCATAGGAGATCAGAGGTGTGATTTGTTGTGATCACACTTTCCACAGTTGGATCACACTTTCAACAGTTGGTCATGAACGTAGGCACTGATCTTAGTCACAAGCGATGATCCTTAACATAAGTCACGATCTTATACATAAGTAACGACCTCATTGAAGAGCTGACTTTAGACATAAGTACTGATTCAGTAATAAGTGTTGATTATGTACTGATAATAATTTGAAAATAAGACGTGATCTTAGAATTAAGAAATGATGATGCTAAGAACGATCTTAGAAATAAGTTATGATCTTAAACTTAAGAAGTCGATCGGTTTTGAAACACGTATACCTAGGATATCATATACAATCCTCCCTTATCTAGAATTGATCATAATTTTCTAGGCCGTGATCTTAGTAACCCTAATTGAATTATATAATTGATTTGTATCAATTACAATGTTAACCAAAATACCATACTACAAACATTAGTTGGCATATTAATAGGTCAGACAGTAACTCGGGCTGCCTTACCATAATTGCAACATGGCACTCGGTACCATTAGGGTAAAGTAAAGCAGGTCCATATCCCTACTTGGAGGGTAACACCAGAGCAGATTTAAGTCTAGGTTGGGACCATAGCTACTAAGAAATGAATTATAATAGTATGATAAATACTAAGAGATGGTTTATAGTAGGATGATAGAAACTAAAAAACTATCGGCGTTATAATCAGTAGAGTTTAGTTAAAGATATTGTACAAAGGAATTTATAGTTTAGGGTTAAAGTGTTGAATGTAGGAAAATCAAAATAGGCCAACGATATTAGTCTTATTAGAGGCATTAAACAATAGCGACATGCAGGAATCGACTATAATATGTATTGGATGATTATATCATTACAAAATTGTGGGTCAAGTTTTGACATCAGAACATTTAGTTTGAGTCTAGTAGGCTTGAATTAAAATAGAGAAAGCATGAACCAGTAGTGGTTGCTTTTTCGGGTGAGATTTAACTAGAATAATTAGCAGTTCAAATAACCAAGTAAAGAAATATAGTGGATCAGTGTGGTGCGCGGAAGCTTGGTGAACTAGAATACCTTAAGTCGATCAATATCTAGTGTGCCATGCTAGGACTGGATAACTCAAGTTAAAGATTTATAATGAATGGTACATAGGCAGATTTTCATTTGACATTAAAAGGTGACTAAAAATAAAAAAAATAAAAAAAAAATTTGTACGAAATATTAGACTATTGTTTCTCTAGCAGATAAATATTTTATATAAGCTCGTATAGCGAGTTATATCTATATTTTACAGTTTAAAAGACACTTATTTTCGAAAATACCTTATTAAGTCATATTTCTTTATGTAGTCTACTAAACTTTACGAGGCTAATTTTTGTTTCCGTACTTGTAAATCAGCAAAAAAAAATTCAATTCTTTTGACGACCTTGAAAAGGGAAAAACTTTTAAAATATTGATGTTCTTGAAAAAAACCGATGTGTTTATATATGTTTCTTACATAATATTTCAAATTTTCGATTTTGTTACATCTATTAAATTGGTTTGACGACTATCGATATCGCAAGCAATTTAACCATTAAAATGTTTTCGAAGTTATTTATCCGCTAGCGATGAACTTACTTAACTTTTGTGAGAAAAAAAATAACTTTCAAAATATATACCTATTTTTGAAAACGAAAGATATCGTATTCAACTCGTTTCATAAAACCTAACATTATTAAGTTTTCAACTGTTTTGACGCAATTTTACCAAAATGCCTTGCGAACAAGTTATATTATCATTTTTTTAAAATGATCATTTGAGATATCACATTGCGAAAACATATCTATGATACTTTAGGTTTTGTGTTTAAAAAAAATAAGAAGGTTTAATATTTTAAATAGTTGAAGCTATTTTTGAAATTATAGTTACTTAAGCTACTTTTCTTTTAACTTGAAGAAAAATAGGACCATACACATATTTTGTATGATAGGCTGTTGACAATATCTCCGAGAAATTAAGAGCATGATCATAGAGCTAGTTCGTAAGTATACAAGAACTGATTTTGAAGACTTTATTGTGTTAGGGAAAGGTAACGGTTACCGTAGTGGCACATAAAAGATGTTAGTATGGTTAATTATGTAGGAGATGGATCGTACGTGATAAGTTTGAGAATCCAGCCGTGTAGATTGCAATAAGTTGAATGATACACGTCAAGTGGCATAAAGTTTGTAAGCAATGATTATAGAGAATTAAGTAAGGATTGAACCCTATAAGGACTAGATCATCTTGTGATATGCTAGTGACCGTAGACATAAGTGCATTAGAGATTGACAACTGGGGCATAGATACCCTTAAGACTGATTGTATAGTTATAAAAGGTTAGGTTATGATTATCATAAGTGAAAAGAAATGAATTTAGAAGTGTAATGATTGACATATCGGAATACGCAACGGATATTCAATAGTCATGACTTAGGTAAATGAATCAAGTAGATCTACACTAAGATATTGATTGCTTAATACACAAGTTTCGAGGACGAAACTTATTGTAAGGGGGGAGAATGTTATAATCATGTTTTTAATTAAGGGTAAAAAGGTCAATTAGGCCTAGTTAATTAGAAAACCTAATTTGATTAGGAAAATTTTCCCTAAAACCTAATCAAATTTCTATTTAAACAACGCTTAGACTTCTCCTTCCCCATACTAAACGTGTGCCGCAGAAGAGAAAAAATAACGATTCGACTATTTTGCTCCATCAAGACCGTCCACTTTAGGAAGGTAGGAAGAGCACCACCGCATCGATCAAGGCTTGCAAATACGTATCAAATACCAGGTAGGTGTCCCCTTAACATATGTTGAATGAAACAAGCAAGAATATTTAATTTCTCTATGAACACGAGATCGTGCATTAGTATTTGTGATTGTATAGATGTTTGATTATTAGGTTATACGCATATGTGATGAGTTGTATGTCCGTATATATGATTGTATATGTATATATATGCATGATGCTATTTTCGTATGGAAACTCGAAAAAGATTTGATTTTGATGTGCGTGTGAATATCGGAATCGTAGGAAGAAGTGGTTGTGCCGGCAGCGCGTGGCCGGTGGTGGTGGGCTATGACCACGTGCTGCCGGATGGAGGAACAAGGGAGTTGAAGGGGGGGCGAGGGAGGGGCGGCACGTGGCCGGTGGTGGTGGGCTATGACCACGTGTTGCCAGATGGAGGAATAGGGGGGTCGGCTGGGGGGTTGGGGCTGAGAGGGGGGAGGTCGGCTGGAGGGTTGGGGGCTGAGGGGGGGTCGGCTGGAGGATGGGCGGTGCACGGGGGGGTGGTGCACTAGGGGTGGTGAGCCAGGGGTTGGGTGAGGGAGAGGGTACGGGGTTGGAAAGAAGGGGAGAGGGAGTTGGGAACAAAAGTACAACAGAAAAGAAGAGGCGCAGGAAATTGGGGGATGGGGGCACGAACTGAGATGGCAGGAAAAAAAATAAGGAAAGAAAAAAAAAGGTAAAAGAAAAGGTAAAAGGGAAGGAAAAAAAGAAAAAGAATAGAAAGTAACCTGAAAGAAAAAGGAAAAAGAATAAAGAAAAGAAAATGATAAACAAGAAGAAAAGGGAAAGCAAATGAAGGATTATGTGTATGATTTCTGTGCATTCATGCATCACGAAATTGCATATATGATTTGTTCTATTCTGTTCCGTTCTGTTCTGTTAAGATATGCGAGACCTAAGTCGCATATCTGATTTGTTCCGTTCCATTCTGTTAGGACCCGGGGTCATGTATTGCACGATTAGATAATGTTTCTGAAAAGGTAGGTTTATCATGCATCACCTATGTGGTATTGCATTTCACGCTCGTTTTGCACGATTATGTGTTTTGATTGTTTTAAGAAGTTATGACCGTTATATGTATTTGCGAAAACATGGACAGTCTATTTTCATATTAACGTACTTATATGTATTTCACTACTGTCCTAGCATGTATGATCTCATAGGGCCGATGCAGGCAGCGTACCTACTGAGTGACGTTTTTGTCGCTCACACCGTTCGTTTTGTTTTCTTGCAGACGATTCAGGGTATGATTACATATGGGTTGGAGAAGATTCAGAGTGGGCTCAGTGGAACTCGTAGAGACTATTGGGAGATTGAGGAACAAGAAATGAGGAAGTTTTATTTTATTTATTATTTCATTTGAGGACTTATCTTAGGGATTTTATTTTACGAACTTTACGATGTCGTTTAGAGGATTTTGCCTTGATGTTGACTATATATGATTTGGGGATTTTACTTTCGATTTAGGGTTTTGGATTGTTTATTTCGCTTCCGCAATCGAATACCCTGTCGTTTTGATAAGTGCAGGGATTCGTACAGACGCCTTGCATATCCCTTAGTGGAAATACGGCGGGCGTACCGGTTCAGACCCTAGGGTTCGGGACGATGCACTACAGGTGGTATCAGAGCCCAGGCTCTAGAACTACTGCAGAAAATGTATGAATTAAGAAATGATCATAGACGTAAGATATGACTATAGAATTAAGTTTTGATCGTATATGTAAGTTTGATATTAGACTAAGTTTGATTCTAGACGTAAGTTGTGATCTGAGACTAAGTTTGACTTAAGTTTTGATCGTAGATGTAAATTTGAGATTAGACTAAGTTTGATTATAGACGTAAGTTGTGATCTGAGCTAAGTTTGACTTAAGTTTTGATCGTAGATGTAGGTTTGATATTAGACTAATTTTGATTCTAGACGTAAGTTGTGATCCGAGACTAAGTTTGACTTAAGTTTTGATCATATATGTAAGTTCGATCTTAGACCAAGTTTGATGATAGACTAAGCTGTGATCTGATACTAAGATTGACCTTAGAATAAGTTTCATTTAAACTAAGTAATGATCGGGCTGGGTCACGGTTGGGTTCTATTTGCGTTTATTTATCGGTATTTGATTTTTTTCTATTTCTTACATTTTGCATATTCCTGAAATGCCCTTGACAAAAAAAGGACTGAAATTTTCATTCTCGTAGCAAATATGCCACCGAGAAGAGAACGGTAGAAATGGCAATGAGAACCACTCTGAGAATGAGGCTCCACCGCAGGTCGTGCTTCCCAGGCCCTGACCGACGCACTACTGGTCATGGCCCAAGCTGTGGTGGAACCATATCAGCAACCACAGGCTCCACCACCACCGCATTCGGACTTAAGATTCTTCTACAAGTGGATGCGGAGGAGCGGTAGCGCATCACAACTAACACCGCCAATCACTTGGATCTAATTTCAGAATGAGTTCAAGAGGTATTACGTGCTGACAGTACAATCTTAAGAGCATGGCTCTAGATCTACGGCGAAAATGTAGAATTAGGCCATGATTTTAGAAAATAAGTTACGATTTTGCCTCTAAGTCACAATCTTAGACATAAGTGATGATTTGAACATAAGCGATGGTCATGAACGTAGGCACTGATCTTAGTCATAAGCGATGATCCTGAACATAAGTTACGATCTTATACATAATTAACGACCTTAATTAAGAGCTGACTTTAGACATAAGTACTGATTTAGTAATAAGTGTTGATTATGTACTGATAATAATTTGAAAATAAGACGTGATCTTAGAATTAAGAAATGATGATGCTAAGAACGATCTTAGAAATAAGTTATGATCTTAAACTTAAGAAGTCGATCGGTTTTGAAACACGTATACCTAGGATATCATATACAATCCTCCCCTATATAAAATTAATCATAATTCTCTAGGCCGTGATCTTAGTAACCCTAATTGAATTATATAATTGATTTGTATGAATTACAATGTTAACCAAAATACCATACTACAAACGTTAGTTGGCATATTAATGGGTCAGACAGTAACTCGGGCTGCCTTACCATAATTGCAACATGGTACTCGGTACCATTAGGGTAAAGTAAAGCGGGTCCATATCCGTACTTGGACGGTAACACCAGAGCAGATTTAAGTCTAAGTTGGGACCATAGCTACTAAGAAATGAATTATAATAGTATGATAAATACTAAGAGATGGTTTATAGTAGGATGATAGAAACTAAATAACGATTAGCGTTATAATCAGTAGAGTTTAGTTAAGGATATTGTACAAAGGAATTTATAGTTTAGGGTTAAAGTGTTGAATGTAGGATAATCAAAATAGGCCAACGATATTAGTCTTATTAGAGGTATTAAACAATAGCGACACGCAGGAATCGACTATAGTATGTATCTTGGAAGATTATATCATTACAAAATTGTGGGTTAAGTGTTGACATCAGAACATTTAGTTTGAGTCTAGTAGGCTTGAATTAAAATAGAGTAAGCATGAACCAGTAGTGGTTGCTTTTTCGGGTGAGATTTAACTAGAATAATTAGCGGTTCAAATAACCAAGTAAAGAAATATAGTGGATCAGTGTGGCGCGCGGAAGCTTGGTGAACTAGAATACCTTAAGTCGATCAATATCTAGTGTGCCATGCTAGGACTGGATAACTCAAGTTAAAGATTTATAATGAATGGTACATAGGCAGATTTTCATTTGACATTAAGGAGCGACTACAAATAAAAAAATAAAAGAAAATTGTACGAAATATTAGACTATTGTTTCTCTAGCAGATAAATATTTTATATAAGCTCGTACAATGAGTTATATCTATATTTTACAGTTTAAAAGACACTTATTTTCGAAAATACCTTATTAAGTCATATTTCTGTATATAGTCTACTAAACTTTACGAGGCTAATTTTTGTTTCCGTACTTGTAAATCAGCAAAAAAAATTCAATTCTTTTGACGACCTTGAAAAGGGAAAAACTTTTAAAATATTGATGTTCTTGCAAAAAAACGATGTGTTTATATATGTTTCTTACATAATATTTCAAATTTTCGATTTTGTTACATCTATTAAATTGTTTGACGACTATCGATATCGCAAGCAATTTAACCATTAAAATGTTTTTGAAGTTATTTATTCGCTTGCGATGAACTTACTTAACTTTTGTGAGAAAAAAAATAACTTTCAAAATATATACCTATTTTTGAAAACGGAAGGTATCGTATTCAAGTCGTTTCATGAAACCTAACATTATTAAGTTTTCAACTGTTTTGACGCAATTTTACCAAAATGCCTTGCGAACAAGTTATATTATAATTTTTTTAAAATGATCATTTGAGATATCACATTGCGAAAACATATCTATGATACTTTAGGTTTTGTGTTTAAAAAAATAAGAAGGTTTAATATTTTAAATAGTTGAAGCTATTTTTGAAATTTTAGTTACTTAAGCTACTTTTCTTTTAACTTGAAGAAAAATAGGACCATACACATATTTTGTATGATAGGCTGTTGACAATATCTCCGAGAAATTAAGAGCATGATCATAGAGATAGTTCGTAAAAGAAATAACTGAAATGTTGAAATAATTAAGTTGCATCTTTCTATTGAAACATGCTTTTGGTTGTAGGAGAGTTATCCCAACCAATAATACAACTTTGACCCAGATGGGCCCTACCGAAACACAAAACTGAAACATTAAAAACATCAAATCAGCTAGATGGGCCCTACCGAATTTATTCACCACTCAAACGCATGATCGGTAGGGCAAACTACCATTTCAACTGATTGAATAACAAGTGAATGTAGGATTTTGGCCTTTGTCATCACAATCGCATCCGTCTGGGCACTCGGAAATACTGAAACAATATGAATCACTACACACTTGGAGCTTTCTTGGCCATGAAACACTTGTGCCAGAAATTTCGTCATTCTCACCTGTAGCTGAAACAAGTTTCTTGGTTAAACTATGTCATCCTCTGTCAAACATTTTGTACTAAATAAACCTACTTTCTCTCCAGAGTTTTTTAAAATAGTTTCCCCAAAGTAGGGGTCAAAATCATCAATCAAAAGGTAACTAAATGAAAAACAACAAGAGATCAAAATTATAAACATAAGCATGTTGCAGATGGGCGTATGAGAAAGCAATACAAACATACCTGAGGCAACCAGCAGAAGAAGAATGAAGTAGCAGGAGAGCTTAGCCATAGTTGGACAATGCAAATCAGCAATTAAACCGTGTTTATATCGAGAATATGAAGCGGTGCAAAACTTCAATGAGAGTACTTATTTTTATAGCAGGAAGAAAACGCGTATTTTCTTGTTTTCATCTACTTGTTTCTGGCCAACTGAAAGGATATTATAGATATTCTTGTCCCGTTGTGGTTTTTTTAAAGGAAAAATATAGTCAACTTTAAACTTCTAGTTTTGGGGAATCCAACTGAGCCACGATCATTGATTCCTGAGTTTGGTCGATCGTCCGGATGTTTTTGGAACTTTTTCAATAGAAAATTTTGTTAGAAAATGGATACAAGAACAAAGAGTAGAAGTAGCAGATAGTTGATGGCCTGAGACGTGTATAAATATTATCCGTAAGGAATATTTACTACCACTAGTTCCTGTAGGGTTATAGTCAAGTTTCTTACTAGGATACAACAACCAACGAATTTCAATCCTTAGCAATAAGGAAAGAAACCAAATAAACTTTTAAATTGAGAGTGTATTTATGTAGGAAGAAGAACTTTGATTGCTAGAATTCACTTGTGATTTTGATGTATTAAAATGTGTTACAATAACCTTTTTATATGCTCTTGAACTTTATTTCAGACGTTTCTAACACTTGCATGGTGATTGGATATGTCTATTGGTGCAAAAGTTACAACTTTGAATAAAGAGTCACACCTGTTGGGCATATTCATCGATCGATGTCATCAATCAATGTCTCACAGATAGATCCAACTTTCCATCCAATCTATTCGATCAATCTATGTATCGATCATCGATCGATCTATGTGATCGATATATGTTGAACAATGTACTTCAAATTTGCACTCAGGATACATTGATCGATCGAAGTCATCAATCTATGTGACATCTATCAATTACATCAATTGATCCATGTCACATCTATCAATTACATCAATTGATCAAAGTGACCATTGATCGATCGATGTAGTCTAGCACCAAGTTATTCTTGCTTTCTCAAGCTCCAATTCACCACTATTCTTTTTTCCATTACCTTTACAAATTATTATAACAAATTTCCCTAACTGAATATGGCCTTCAATTTCCTTTCCTTCTTTAAGTAAACAAAATCGATTGATTACAGCCCATTTCACCTGCATGGGAATTGCGAATTGCGTATTATTGAAAGATATCTGTTACGTCCCTTAGAACTCACAAGAAGGGGGGTTGAATAGTGTGTTCACCAAATATGGATATTTTCTTGGATATTTTTTGTTTTTGAGTGCAACCAATATTTGGGTGTGTTCTTAGAAAGAATAAAGACTTTTTGAAAGAGTAAAGAACACAAAGATGTATAGAGGTCAAGTCAAATGATCTACTCCTCTACCTTCTTGATTTTTCAAAAGAAGGATTTTGAAATGGGGATTATTATTTCAATGGGGAAACAACAATCAAAGAAACGAAAATCCAACAAATGACTAGGCCACACGCCTAGACCACAACCAAGAAACCTAACCCCTTGAAGTCTTGCCTCCAAAGATCTTCTTTGCCCTCAAAGAAATCTTGTAGGGAGTACAGTGCACCACAACACCATCAACTAACCCTCCAAGGTCTAGATTTCTCAAACAAGAAGCACCCTTGCTCCTTCACCAACAATCTACTTCACCTCTCACAATATTTACTCACCAAGAAGAACACTGTTCTTCTTCTTAAAATAAACTCTCAAAAATAAAGTAAAATATACAATGTTTACTACTATTTTGAGAGCTTGAGCTTTGAGAGAAAACTTGAGAGCTTGAAATTGTAGAAAGTTGATGAAGAATAGAATGAAACCCTTGTTTTATCACTCTTGAAAAAATTTGCCCGTTTGAAACCAGTGCAGAGAAAATAATGGCTTTGTCTTCATGTGATGGCATGTCTTCTTCAGTGGAGATCTCCATTTTGGCTTGTAGCAACATTCTTGGAAAAGCTTCTTGTTGAAAGCTAGAAGAGTTAATCTGACTTCTTCAAGAATGAGAGAGTCCCTGTGAAAATATCATTAAAAGAGGCGGGTACAAAGAGTCAAATAACGTTAAAAAATAAAGCATAAGACCTTTGTAACATTGGTCACATGAAGCGCCTAATCTGTTTAAGGAACAGGTGTTAAATGTGACATGGAGCGCTTTATGTGAAGTTGAACAGGCGTTCGATGTAACATAAAGCGCCTTATGTGAGCAATTGAAGGCGTTCGAAGTCACATGAAGCGCCTGATGTCAGCATTCATGCTTGTTCCAAGTAGTTCTGACTTTTATCATAAAGTAGCCTGATTTATGTGCCCATTTTGGGTGGCCGAAGTACTTTTGACTTGGTGGTACACATGAAGCGCCTAATGTAGGCGTTCAAAGTATACTGTTTTTTTCCCAAGACACATGAAGCGCCTAAAATAGGCGTTCCAAGTGTTCAGACGTCCAGACACTTCACATGAAGCGCCTAATGTAGGCCTTTTAAGTGTACTGGACTTCATCAAGGCACATGAAGCACCTAATGTAAGCGTTCGAAGTATATTGGTTTCCAACCACTTCACTTGAGGCGCCTAATCCATCGTTCCAAGTACCAATTTGTGCAAATCAGCAAAACTCAGCATATTCTAACATTCTCCTTCTTTTTGATGATTTCACAAAATGCATAACTTTTAAAGTTAGCTCCCCTTAGGCTATGCACCCCCTCACTTGGTGCAAAAGAAATAACTTGGAATCGATAAGTCAAAAATGATGACGCAAGTAACAATAATCATAGGAAACATAATTTAGAAAATTGCAAAGTACCAAGTCCATTTATCTCCCAAGTCATAAATTTTCACTAAAACAAATTTCACAGAAGTTACATGCTTTCACCACCAGCACCTCCACTTGGAGGTGTGAATCCATTGAAACCAAATCCTCCACTGGATGCAAAATCAGCGAATCCACCCTGGCCCCTTCAACACCGCCAGAACCGCCGGCCGCACCACCACCACCACCACTTTCTCCCCCTAAATCATCAAAATATGGGAAAGAGCCCACGGACTGATCTGCATGAATGCATTTTTAAATGCTGTCATGCAAAATTCATTTTGCGTATGTCGGGCTTCATGCTCAGCATCACGAAGCTGCAATTGTTAAACAGTCCGTTCAAGAGAGGCTATTCGTGATGGCAACTCAGACGAATTGCTACAACTTGTATCTTCTTGAGGTCCTTCATCAACCTCATCAGCAATGTCAGGAATGGTAGTGGATTTCCGTTTTTGAGAATCAATGGCTTGTGCAATGTTTTAGTTATTATAGAAGTACGTCTGAGCGACTTGGATCAGTTCTCCATCAGGAATGGCCATGCCTTTTGACTTTAGAAGAATAGTGATAATATTAGCAAAGGGTAAAGCTTTGGAACCTTTCCGGAGAGCAACAAACATGACTTCTACAATGATCCAAGCAAGATTTAGTTGGGTCTCATGTTTGATGCGGTAAGTGACATAGAAATCCATGTTGCTTTGATTTCTAGTCGACTTACCATTTACGTAGTAAGTGACCACAACCAGCAAAATGCGGTCCACCAAAGGCATATTCTGAGTCTTTCATGAGGGAAAATACCCTAGATCGATTTAACATCCTGCTCACGTAATCTGTATTTACAGCTCTAGTCAAATACGGAGAAATCACTAAGACCCTATTTTTTGACTCTAAGGACTTCACATAAATCTGGTATAGAGAAGCTGAGGGGAGTTCCTTCAACAACAGTGTGCAAAGAGAATGGTTGAGACTCAGATTATGGGGTAACCCACATGTTGTTATAGAATAGCCGGGTGTGTTCTCTGGAGAACTTTTGCATATCAAGTCTAGACCAGAGAGAGGTCCATCCTTGATGTTCCAACAGGGAGATGATCTGGTCTGCATTGCTAGTCTCAGTTAAGTCACTGAGGCGAAGCAATTTAAGTTGAATGATAGGCCGGTTGTTGCTACTTCATTCTTAATAAAGCAGATTGGAGTATAGAGAAACATGAACACCTTTATCCGCATAATGAGGTGGTCTTTTGATATCTGAATCAAACTTCTTTATCCAAGGAAAATTTTCCTTGGAGAGCTTTTCACGAATGGAGATGATTTCTTGCGGTTCTACAACGCCCGCAGTTTGTTTGCGTTTTTGGCTTCGGGGGCGTTTAGATGGACATGCGGATGCCATTAGAGAGAGTTGGATTGAAGATTTTGAGAAGAGAAGAGCTGGGGGAATACAGTGGATTGAGTGAGATGAGGTGAAGAGAAGGATGAAATTTAAAGGAGGGAAGGGAAGATGAAGAGTTTTTGGGCGTTAATGGTGGAAAGATGATGGGAGAGTGGGAGTAATTGTTGGAGTAGTGGAGGAAGATGGAAGGTTGAGGAAGATGAAAGGGTGAAGAAGATTAGATGTTGGGAAGTGGAGAAGGTGGAAAGACGTGGGGAAGAACTGGGAAAGAGAAATGACAGCAGGAATTGATGTCTATTGATTGGCGCAAAAAGCTGAAGAGACGATGGAATTGAGAGTGAAGAATTAGGGTTTAGGCGCCTAAAGTGATATCGAACGACTTCATAAAATAGGATGAAGTGCCTGAAGTCACTTGGGACGGTTGTGGATGACTGGATTAAGCACTTAATGTCTCTTCGAACAAGTGAACTACTTTGGATAAAGCGCTCAAACTAGCTTCAAATGCACGTGTAAAGAAACATAGGGTGCCTGATGTCACTTCGAACAAGTGACATCCTCAGCATCAGGCGCTTAATGTTACATTGAACGTCTGAACTAACTTTGATGAAGCACCTCATGTATACTTACTTTGAAATTTTTGAAACTTTTCTTGCTCAAAACTCAAGATGGGTTATTATCAACCCATGTTGAGAAACCCCAACTTACTTCGTACAGATGCAAATACATCACTAGGTAAAGGTTTCGTGAATATGTCTGCTAATTGGTCACGTATAGGAACAAATTATACACTAACCAAGTTATTTTGTACATAGTCATGGATGAAATGATATCTCACTTCGATGTGCTTAGTCCGACTATGTTGGACGGGATTTTGTGCAATATTGATAGCACACGTGTTATCACACAAATAGGCACTTTGGAGAAGTGAATGTATTAATCATTCAAAGAGTTTTTCATCCATAACAATTGTACACAACAAGAGGCGGCCGACATATATTCGGATTCCGCCGTAGAAAGAGAAACACTGTTTTATTTCTTAGAAAACCAAGAAACTGACAAGTTCCGGATGCGTTCTTTCCATCAACAAGACTCCCCGCATAATCGGAGTCACAATATCCTATTAAATCAAAACATGCATTCTTATGATAAAATAGCCCAAATTTCAAAGTGCATCTAAGGTATCTAAGAATACGTTTTACCGCAATTAGATGCATTTCCCTAGGATCACTTTGTAATCTAGCACATAAACATACTGCATGTAAAATATCGGGTCTACTCGCAGTTAAGTAAAGTAGACTACCTATAATGCCACGATACAAGGTTACCTCGACATGCTTTCCTTTTTCATCCTTGTCAAGCTTGGCCCTTGTGCTCATTGGTGTCTTTACTTCTCTTCCTTCACCAAAATCGTACTTCTTTAGCAAATCTTTTGTGTATTTGGTTTAGAAAATGTACACGCCATCTTCGGTTTTCTTGATTTGTAATCCAAGGAAGTAGTTTAGTTCTCCCATCATGCTCATCTCGAATTCACCTTGCATTAAACTAGCATATTGCTCACAAAGACAATTATTAATAGCACCAAAAATAATATCATCAACATATACTTGTACAATTAATTGATTTTTACCTTGTTATTTTATGAACAAAGTAGTGTCAACTTTACCCCTAGAGAATCCATTATTAAGAAGAAAAGTACTTAACCTCTCGTACCAAGCTCTTGGAGCTTCTTTAAGACCACAAAGAGCCTTTTTAACTTTCAAAACATGATGTGGTGAATGATGACATTCAAACCCTTGAGGTTGTGCAACATACACTTCTTCTTGAATAACACCATTCAAGAAGGCGGATTTAACATCCATTTGGTAAAGTTTAAAATCATTATAACAAGCATATGCCAATAACATCCTAATAGCTTCAAGCCGTGCTACGGGTGCAAATGTCTCATCAAAATCGATACCTTCCACGGTATCCTTGAGCAACTAATCTAGCCTTGTTTCTAGTGACATTCTCTTGATCATCCATCTTGTTACGAAATACCCATTTCGTACCAATAATAAGATGATCATGTGGTTTGGAAACTAACTCCCAAACATCACTTCTCTCAAATTGGTTTAATTCTTCTTGCGTAGCCAAGATCCAATTTTCATCAAGAAGTGCGTCTTTGACATTTTTAGGCTCTATAAAAGAGACAAATGCATTCTCTCTATATTGCCTTCGTGTGGTGATACCCCTATTCAAACCACCTATAAACAACTCGTGTGGGTGAGAAATTTTGTGCTTGAATGATCTAGGAAGATTGGAGACATCTCCTCCAACTTCCTCATGATCTCTTTCCGGAAGTGACGAAGCTTCATCATTCAAATGAATCTCATTTTCCAGGACATGTGATGCATTTTCTACATTTTGTGTATCAACAGTATGAGTATAATAAATATTTCTATTTGACTCACTAAGTTCATGCACACTAGGTGGAGGATTAACTTCAATAGGTTCTACTCTCAAATTAATCAAGATGTTTCCATTTAGAGGGTCATCTACAATCTCTTGTTGATGAGCAACCATAGGAATATCCTCAAGAAGAAATTCTTGAGGAGTCACATCTTCATTTTTTTTCATAATCCTCACTAAGTTTAGGTTCGTCATTAAGTGACTCATTAAACTTAACATGGATTGATTCTTCCACCTTTTGATTCCTTTTGTTGAAAACATGAAATGCTTTACTATTTGATGCATAACCTAAAAAGATACATTCATCCGCTTTGAGGTCAAGTTTGTCCAAAGTGTCCTTGGCATTAAGTATGAAACACTTGCAACCAAACACTTTGAAACACCCAATGTTGAGAACTTTACCATTTCAAAGCTCATAAGGTGTAACATTTAGGTATGGTCTCAAATATACATGATTAATCACATGGCAAACGGTATTTACCGCTTCGGCCCAAAAGTATTTGGGCAAGCCGAACTCATTTAAGATTGCTCTACATATTTCTTGTAGAGTTCTATTATTTTGTTCGGCCACACCATTTTGTCGTTGAGTTCTATGTACCGAAAGGTCATGTGAGTATCCTTTGGATTCACAAAACCTTTCGAAATTACCATCAAACTCACCACCGCAATCATTACAAATGGTTTTAATGGTGTCACCCACGTGATTTTCCAATCATCAACTTAAATTCATAAACTCACTACATGCATCATTTTTCTTAGCAAGAAACATCACCCATGTATAACGAGTATAGTCATCTACTACCACGAAGGTATCATGTTTACCACCCAAATTTTTGTTCCAACATCCCCATACAAATCCATATGTAGCAATTGTAGGGGTTTGGAGGTGGATATGTTTGTTTTTGGTTTAAAGCTTGTTTTCGTAATCTTTGCCTTTTGACAAGTGTCACATAAGTCATGGTTTTTGAAACTCATTTTTTGAAGGCCTCGGACTTTATTGTTTTCGCAAATACATTTAAACGTTTTAAAACATACATGTCCGAGACGTCTATGCCATAGTTGCGTCAAATCATTTTTAGCAACTAGGCAAGATACATTTTGAGAAACCAAATCACTGATGCTAACTTTGTAAATATTTTTGAAACGCAAAGCCTCAAATAAGATAGCATTACCCTTTTTCACAACACACTTTGTTTTCAAAAACGTTACCTCATAATTAGCATCACATAGTTGACTGACACTTATCAAGTTAAACTTTAGTCCTACAACATATAAGACATCACTAAGAGAGAAGGAATTGTTACCCACAATACCATGTGCTTTGATTTGGCATTTGCTACCTTCAAAGTGGACAACTCTTCCATCTTGCATAGTGAGTCTATGAAAGAGACTTTTGTGTCCCGTCATATGGTTGGAACACCCACTGTCCACGAGCCAGTTGACCTTCTTGTATTCGCTTTCTCCTTTGAGTGCTAGGGCCTACAAATGAACCATATGATATTGGTACCCTTTTTTTTTGGGTCCTTGAAAGTTAGTTACCTTCATTTCGCCTTTCGGCACCCACACAAGATTCTTATTATTTTTATCTCTGCATACTCTTTCTACATGACCTTTCCTATTGCAATAAAAACATGTAGGAGTATGCTTGTGAGAGTGTGTATGCTTGTGCGTTGGCACATTTTGTGATTCCTTTTTAGGAACAACCTTCTTTGAAATCAAAGAAGGTTTTTGTTTCACGACTTGAACCAAAAATTGTGACGCCTTCGGTGTGTTTGCCTTTCCTTTAGGCATATGCCGTTGTTTCTTCAAAACGTTTTAGACTCCTTGACGACCTGTGCTTGTTCCCTTTGTTTTCCTTTCTTGGATGCATACAAAGCACTAGGTTTGATTTTAGTTTTCATATTTGGCCTAGATGCATCCTTCACAATGTCTACCTTTGTAGCACTTACCATTGAGTCAATTTTCTTTTCATCAAGGGCTTGAGCACATGATTTCATCAAATCATGCTTCTCTTGTAGTACAATAACATGCATGTTCAAAAATATATCATGCTCAAGTTGTTATGAAATGTGATTTTCTAACGTGTCATTATATTCATTTAAACATTCTCTAAACTCCTTTTTGACACGTTTATATTTTAAATCCAAAAAATCATTTTCTTGCACTAAATCATCAATTTCATCAATTAATATATAGTGAGATGAAATATTGCATACCTCCATGTCATCATCAATGGCCATGAGTGCGTAGAACTCCTCATCAAGGTCATCATGAATGGCCCCCGTGAGAGCAAGATCATCATTGTCGCCGTTGTCGCTCTCGGACCCGGAAAGAATGCTCTCCCAATGTGTTACTTCTGCTTGTAATGCCTCTTCCTTTGGTAGATGACCTTCTTGTCTTTGAGTTGCGGCTGCTTCACCCGACAATCTTTCATGAAGTGACCAAACTTCCCACACTTATAGCATTTGTTGTCTTCGTCCTTCACTTTGTCTTTGGAGAATTTTTCTTTGATAAATCTTTTAGCTTCATCTTCATTCTTTCTTGCAAAACATCGGAATCTTCTAACAAGAAGTCCGACATCATCATCCGAGTTCTCCGACTTGCATGCAAGGGCTTTAGATGAGTTGCGGATGGGGTCATTCTTCTCTTGTGCATGAAGATGAATCTCATAACTGATGAGATTCCCGTAGAGCTCGTCCAAAGTGATGTTTCCAAGATCGTTGGACTCCTCAATGGCGGTAACCTTTGCGTTCCATTCTCTTCCTAAGCTATTTAAGAAGCAATGGCTGAGATCCTCTTGCTCTATCTGCTTGTCAACCACAGAGAGAATATTGACAAGTTTGGTGAATCTTTGAATGGACTCTTCGATCTTTTCACCTTTGGGGACATTAAAGTTGTAGGATTGTTTGATCAACTGTCTCCTCTTGGCCTTCCTCACTTAAGATGTTCCTTCATGGATCATCTCTAGCTATTTCCAAGATTCATGTGCGGATTGGACATCTTTTATTTGAGCTCTCTCATTTGGGGTAAGAGAGCTATTTAAAATAGCAAGAGCTTTGCTATTTATGGCAAACTACAACTCCTCTTCCGGAGTAGGATCATCAACATCAAAAGGAATAGTGGAACCTTTTGATACTTCTATCCAAATACGATACCCACATGAACGAAGATATGTTTCCATGTTGGACTTCTATAGTGGGTAGTTAAGAGGATCAAACATCGGAACTTTGACATGAACACTAGAAATAGAAGGGAGAAGTGTCTCTTGCCTCCTTCTTCTTGAGGCATCACCACTAGGAGAACTAGCATCATCAAAACTAAAGGGATCCATACTTTAAAGATCAAATCCTGCTATTTGAACTCAAATACTCAAGATTTCGCTCTGATACCAATTGTTAGGTCCCTTAGAACACACTAAAAAGGGGGTTGAATAGTGTGTTCACCAAGTATGGATATTTTCTTGGATATTTTTTGTTTTTGAGTGCAACCAATACTTGGGTGTGTTCTTAGAAAGAATGAAGACTTTGCGGGAGCGTAAAGAACACAAAGATGTATAGAGGTTCAAGTCAAATGACTCTACTCCTCTACCTCCTTTATTTTTCACAAGAAGGATTTTGAAAGAGAGATTGTTATTTCAATGGGGAAACAACAATCAAAGAAAAAAAAATCCAAACAAATAACTAGGCCACACGCTTAGACCACAACCAAGAAACCTAACCCCTTGAACTCTAGCCTTCAAAGATCTTCTTTGCCCTCAAAGAAATCTTTAGCGAGTATAGTGAACCACAAAACTATCAACTAACCTTCCAAGGTCTAGATTTCTTAAACAAGAAGCACCCTTGCTCCTTGACCAACAATCTACTTGACCTCTCACAATCTTTACTCGCCAAGAAGAAGACTCTTCTTCTTCTTAAAAATAACTCTCAACAATAAAGTAAAATATACAATTTTTACAACTATTTTGAGAGCTTGAGCTTTCAGAGAAAACTTGAGAGCTTGAAATTGTAGAAAGTTGATGAAGAATAGAATGAAACCCTTGTTCTATCACTCTTGAAAAAATCTGCCCCTTTGAAACCACTGCAGAGCCAATAATGGGCTTTGTCTTCATATGATGGCATGTCTTCTTCATTGGAGATCTCCCTTTTGGCTTATAGCAGCATTCTTGGAAAAGCTTCTTGTTGAAAGCTAGAAGAGGTAATCTGACTTCTTCAAGAATGAGAGAGTCCCTGTGAAAATATCATTAAAAGAGGAGGGTACAAAGAGTCAAATAACGTTAAAAAGTAAAGCATAAGACCTTTGTAACATTGGTCATATGAAGCGCCTAATCTGTTCAAGGAACAGGCGTTCAATATGACATGGAGCGCTTTATGTGAAGTTGAACAGGCGTTCGCTGTAACATAAAGCGCCTTATGTGAGCAATTAAAGGCGTTCGAAGTCACATGAAGCGCCTGATGTTAGCATTCATGCTTGTTCGAAGTAGTTCTGACTTTTATTAGAAAGTAGCTGGATGTACGTGTCCATATTGGGGGAAAAAGTACTTTTGACTTGGTGGTACACATGAAGCGCCTAATGTAGGCGTTCAAAGTGTATCGCCTTTTCCCAAGACACATGAAGCGCCTAATGTAGGCGTTCAAAGTGTTCGGGTGTCCAGAAACTTCAGATGAGGCGCCTAATGTTGGCGTTCGAAGTGTACTGGTTTTTACCAAGGCAAATGAAGCGCCTAATATAAGCGTTCGAAGTATACTGACTTCCAACCTATTCACATAAGGCGCCTAATCCGTCGTTCCAAGTACCAATTTGTGCAAATCATCAAAACTCAACATATTCTAACAATATCTAGCATGTGAAACAGAACATTAGATCAAGAAACTAAGGAGAAATCCATATTCATGGATTATGACCTTTTCTGAAGTTATGAATATAAACTATATGTGAACCCTTCGTGGTTGAATTCTACTCTTTGAAAAATTACCTTTTCTAGAATTGTTGAAGATGTTGGGCTGACAAACTCAAAAGAAAGAAAAGGAAGGGGTCTCAGCTTGCTATAGCTGATGGCATAGGAGATCATAGGTGTGATCTGCTGTGATCACACTTTCAACAGTTGGATCAAAGTGTAGAGGTGATGTGGTGCAAAGAATATGTAGCTCAGCAATCATGCAAATGAGTAATTGATGTCTAACTAAGGGTGCCACGATTAATTGAAAGGTGATGAACAAATTGGCTCGCTGGCATAAGGAAGTTGGCACGCTTGGCAGGTTTGGCACGCTGGTGACAAAACTGAAGTTGGCTGAGAATGGTTGCAGCGGGGCAGAGATAAATTACCACGTGCCAATGAGCTTATAGTTGTTTCTATAGCTAGTTTTATACTTAGTAACGTTGTAAATTTCATTTTGTGAGATAAGAAACCGAAATATCTTCAGCATTGTATTTGTTCTTTGACTTGCGCTCTTGGCGCCATTTTCTACAAATTTCAAAAGTCTGCTTTGCATTTTCTGTTTGTTGTACTTTGTGGTTGTGTTGTTATGATGTTAAGATTCAGCTTCTAGAGCTATTTTAACATGGTATCAGAGCCCTAGTGATTCACCATAGATTCTATATTCTTCTCAATTGAGTTTGTTTCGATCAAATTCTGGTTCGTACACATTAGATCACTACAGAAGTTTTGATCATGGCAAATGCAAGTGCAGCATCCTCTAGTTCTCGTAGCAACCACACACTCATATATAATCCAGCAAACAATCCATACTATTTAGATCCAAACGATGGTCCGGCAATTGTATTGATACATCCATCACTCCCTTTGCATAATTTTCACTCACGGAGCAGGACCTTTCCGATGGTGCTGCTGGTGAAGTATAAGACCTGCTTCATTGATGGATCTATGCCTAAACCTACACCAAATGATCCTCAGTTTCAATCCTGGCGGCAGGTAAACACTATGATTGAATCTTTGATCATGAATTGTGTTTCTCCTTCTATTGCATAAAGCATAATGTGTATGATTTTTCCTTGGATGTCTAGAATGACTTGAATATGAGATATGGCAGTCGTGATCTATTTAGATTGTCTGATTTGCTTTCTGAATTATATGCTGTAAAATAATAGAGTCTCAGTGTAAACAATTACTTTACAAAACTGAAAGTTTTATGGGAAGAGCTGATGGTCTTAAGGTCCACACCAAAGTGTGATTCTTTCATATGTGTTTTTGATATTACCAAGAAAGTGAGTGAGTTCATTGAAAATGACTATGTTGTATAATTTGTAAAAGGATTAAATGAAGAATTTGATCTTGTTAGATCACAAGTGTTTGTGATGGCACCATTGCCGGATATTAAAACTGTGTTTGCAATGGCACTGAAGTTTGAAAGGAATATAGCTAATAACAATGCAACAACTAATTTCAATAATGCTCCTACGACCTTAATGAGTAATTGTGATGAGCAAGAGAATTTTATGGCCAATATGTATGCAAACAAAAATCAAGGCCCTGCCTATAGGAGAGGAAATGCGAGGTTCTATCAAGAAGGAAACAAACGTTTACAATGTAATCATTGTGGTAAAATAGGACATACAACTGATAGATGTTATAGGAGGCATGGATTTCCTCTTGGATTCAAATTCAAAAATCAAGTAAATGCAGCTGAGGCAATGAAAGAGAATCCTCAACGTAATGATGATGACCAAACATTTCATGCTTCCCCTTGCCTGCCACCACAGTCAACACCTTATCTCACATCAAAATAGTTTACTGAACTTTTGAAATTGTTAGATGTTGATGATGTTGTTTCACGGATAGGCGTGAGTAAGGAATCTCAGGGTGCTGTTATGACTGCGCAGGTTGATATGTCCTCAGGTAAATGTTCTGCAATTATTGATTGTGTATGAATTCTGGATTCAGGTGCCACTGATCATATCTCTTTCTCTTTGACCTTGTTTCACTCTTATTATCCTATTGATCATATCACCATTAAGCTTCCAAATAACATCACAGTTGATGCAACTCATAAAGGTGTGGTTAAACTACACAGTGGGTTTGTTCTGAAGAATGTATTACATGTGCCTTCATTTTCTTTCAATCTTGTCTCTTTGAGTAAACTTACAGACTCCCTCATTTGCTTGTTTCATTTCATGATTCTTGCTGCTTTATCTAGGATCAATAGTCCAAGAGGATGATTGGTTCAGCTAGAAATCACCATGGACTCTACTACTTATATGATTCCAACCTGCCATATGATCTGAATTCTCAAATCCTTTTGTACGGCTTTCTGTTCTTTCTTCAACAAGCTTAGATTCTAATTCATAGTTGTGGCATGCCAGACTTGGACATGTTCATAAGCCAAAATTCAAGAAATATATAGATTGCATCCAAATGTACCTTCATATAATCTAGACAATAATTGTACAGTTTGTCCTTTAGAAAAATTGAAAAGAACTACTTTCCCTGTGTCTGTTACAGCTTCCTGACTCCCTTTTGATATCATACATGCAGACATATGGGGTCCTTATAGACATCTCACTATATACAGCCAAACATAATTTCTGATAATAGTGGATGATTGTTCTAGATATACATGGATTTACCTTCTCAAAAACAAGTCTGAAGCTAGACAAATTCTACAAAGTTTCTTTCATTATGCTTCCACTCAGTTTAATGCCCATGTCAAGGTTATAAAAAATGATAATGGGCTTGAGTTTAAAATGCTTGAGTTGTATATACAGCATGGGGTTACTTATTAGACTACATGTAGTTACACTCCCCAGCAAAATGAGGTAGCAGAAAGAAAACATCAACATCTTCTAGTTGTAGCTAGAGCACTCAGATTCTATGCTTCTTTACCCATCACTTACTGGGGATTCTGCCTCCAACATGCCACATATTTGATAAATTTAATACCTTCACATATTCTTTAGCATAAAACCCCTTATCAAATATTGCATTAGGCACAACCTACTTATGATCATCAGAGTATTTGGATGCTTGGCTATTGCTTGTGATAACACTCCAAACAAAGCAAAGTTTGCACCTAGATCTATACCTTGTATTTTTCTTGGGATACCTATGAATATGAAGGGATATATTCTTCAGAAGATAGATGATAAATCTATCATTGTATCTAGAGATGTACTGTTTCATGAGAATTCCTTCCCTTTTTCTTATGTACTTCCTTACCAGCAACATCAGCACCAGTAGCTCCTGGCATATCTGATAATCCATCTTCCTCATCTGAAACTCCTTCACAATTTCCCTGACCCTACACATTTAGATAACATTGAGTCATCTCCTGTGTCACCAATATCCTCACCTTCATCTCCTCCATCACATGCTGATTCTGATTCTTCCTCTCCTAGTCAGATACCAATTACACAACTACAGGTCCATTTACCTCCAGTGTCATCTTTTGCTTTGCCATCACATGAGCCTACTGATCACAGATCCACCAGCCTAAGACATGCTCCATCTTATATACAGGATTACTATTGTAATCTTGCTCATTCATTTTCTTATTTTTGTCCACCATCTCCCTCATCTTCTTTACCTTACCATATTCAGTCTTATCATTCCCTTGATGCTTTGCCTTTTTGATACAGGTCCTACATTCTTACTATCAGTATTGAGTAGGAACCTGTCACATATCAACAGGTTGCATCATCAACAGCCTGGCAACAGGCAATGCAGATAGAATTGGTAGCATTATAAGCCACTAACACATGGACTATTGTTCCCCTGCCACCTGGAAAACGACCCATTGGCTGTAAATGGGCCTATAAAGTAAAAAAAGAAGGGCTGATGGTTCAGTAGAGCGATATAAGGCAAGGCTTGTGGCTAAAGGCTACACTCAACATCAAGGTATACACTATGCTGATACCTTTTCTCCTGTGGCAAAGATGAGATCTGTGCGTCTCCTTCTTGCTTTAGCTTCTATGAATAATTGACATGTATATCAATTGGGTATCAATAATTCCTTCCTTCATGGTTACTTATATTAGGAAATTTACATAGGCCTACCACCAGGAGTTCAATCTCTATTCCTAATACTATCTGTAAGTTTCAAAAATCTCTTTATGGTCTTAAACAGCCAGACAGACAATGGAATTAAAAGCTTACCCTTTATTTGTTGTCTCAAGGGTTCCAACAGTCTAAGAATGATTACGCCATGTTAAAAAAGAGGTCCCTAGATTCTTTTATAGTTTTACTCATTTACGTTTATGATATCATAGTAGCAAGTGATTCTTTGTCCCAAATACAACAGCTTAAGAGTCATTTACATTCTACATTTTCAGATAAAAGATCTAGGAATCCTAAGATACTTTCTGGGCCTTGAGGTGACAAGGTCTCAGGGGGGATTATGATTTATGAAAAGAAGTACAAATGGAGTTATTAGAAGAAATAGGATTCCTGGCTGCTAAGCCTGCATTGACTCCTATGGAACAAATTCTGAAATTAGAACATAATGATTCACCATTGATATTAGATGTATCTTGTTATAGAAGGATTACTGGGAAACTGTTATATCTTACTATCATTAAGCCTGACATCTCATATAGTGTACAGGGGTTGAGTTAATTTGTAGACACTCCTATAGAATTACATATGAAAGCTATTTATGGATAGCTGAGATACTTGAAAGGGAATCTTGGTCAGGGCTTGTTGTTTCTTAGTACAGGGTCAAAGTTGTTCAAAGTTTATGCAGACTAAGACTGGGGTGGTTGCACCAAGACTAGAAGGTCTGTCACATGATACTGTATGTTCTTTTGCAATGCATTGTTATCCTGGAAAGCTAAAAAGCAGACTACTATGTCCAGATCCTCCTCAAAAGCAGAATATTGATCACTTGCTGCAGCAACTTGTGAAATACAATGGTTACTTTATCTGTTAAAGGATCTGGGAGTGGAATAAAATCAACCTATGGAATTGTTTTGTGACAACTAGAGTGCAATTTATATAATGGAAAATCCAGGGTTCCATGAAGGACTAAGCATATAGAAGTGGATTGTCATGTGGTCAAGGATAGGTTTCAAGAAGGAGTAATCAATCCAATATTTGTTAAGACAGAATACCAAGTGGCAGATTTATTCACCAAAGCGTTAGGATCACATAGACTGCAATTTCTGACTTCAGTTTTTGGGGTATGCAATGTTTACAAGAAGTCAAAATTGAGGGAGAGTGTTGAAGATGTTAGGTTGACAAACTCAAAAGAAAGAAAAGGAAAGGGGTCTCAGCTTGCTATGGGTGAATGCATAGGAGATCAGAGGTGTGATCTATTGTGATCACATCTTCAACAGTTGGATCAATGTGTAGAGGTGATCTAGTACAAAGAATGTGTAGCTCAGCGGTCATGCAAAAGAGTAATTGATGTCTAAGGGTGCCACGATGAATTGAGAGGTGATGAACAAATGGGCTCGCTGGCGCGAGGAAGTTTGCATGCTTGGCACGCTGGTGACGGAACTGAAGTTGGCTGAGAACGGTTGCAACAGGGTAGAGAAAAATTACCACGTGCCAATGAGCTTCTAGTTGTTTCTATAGCTAGTATAAATACTTAGTAATGTTGTAAATTTCATTTTGTGAGATAAGAAACAGAAAGATCTTCAACATTATATCTATTCTTCGACTTGCGCTCTTGGCGCCATTTTCTACGAATTCCAAAAGTATGCTTTGCATTTTCTGTTCTCTGTACTTTGTGTTTGTGATTGTGTTGTTATGATGTTTAGATTTAACTTCTAAAGCAATTTTAAGAAGAAAAACGCTTTAATTCAATGCAAGTCTTTTCTAGAATGATAGAATCTCCCAATCATGGATGATCTAAACATGAGCCAGACATTCTTGAAAACCTTCGATTTAACTGATCTTTATTTCTTTATATTCATTTGGAGCGAAATCATAACCATCGTGTTCATTCATCCGAGACATTTTCTTATTGTAAAGGATTTCCGTTATCATCACAATACTATGTTAAACTGGATATAGTTTTGTGGCTGTTATTTCAAAGAAAAAGATGTTGTGTACTTCCAGTAATACCCTTTTATTTGGGGTGAATAAAATATAATGCAGTATATTTAGCTACCCACATATATGTGTGCACATGATTGTGTATATGTATACAATGTTTTATTTTTTGTTTGTATGCATGCACACACACACATATAAATATATATATATACATATATGTAATGGCTTCGGCGCACCCCTTCAACCGAAGATCCTGGCGGCGGCGGCAGGTCTTTTGCCGCTGTCGTCGCTGCAACCTCCTCCTCCTTCATTCTAATCTCAACGAAAACGATTACTAAACACAAAGGTCATCCCATGATCTCTTTTACAGATGCGGAAATCGACGCATTGGCCGAGCCTTACCGGTTGACTCTTATCGGCACTTTTTGGTTTGGCCGGCCACCACTCAAGATTATTCACGGTGTCTTTGAGTGTATTGGATTCCTATCGGACGTCAATATCACGCTTCTTGATCAATCTCATGTCTTGCGGAATTTCACTCATGAACCCGATTATGTACGATGTTTCTACCGGCGCACATGGACGATAGCCTGATTTACTATGTTGATCACCAAATGGACAGTGGATTTTAATCCGGCAACGGACGTCCCAATTGTGCTGATTTGGATTGATTTTCAAGGTTTGCCTCTACATTTTCAGCAAAAATCAGCTCTGTTTGAAATAGCACGAATAGTTGGTCATCCCATCAAAATGGATGTCGCCACCAC
Organism: Eustoma russellianum; assembly: GCA_036186865.1. Classification (NCBI taxonomy): domain Eukaryota; kingdom Viridiplantae; phylum Streptophyta; class Magnoliopsida; order Gentianales; family Gentianaceae; genus Eustoma; species Eustoma russellianum. The sequence goes on along the minus strand of AP025059.1, from coordinate 13,639,767 downwards.
CGATGGCCTCCGCCTGTCTGTAGCACAGGTCTGTGTCAAACTTGACGTCTCTAAAGATTTGCCAAAGAAGATATTTTTACAAGGAAAATAGAAGATTATTCAGCAACTAATTGTCTACAAAATTTTGCCTGCTTTTTGTGTGGAATGCCACAAGTTGGGTCATGAGGTTGGCTCCTGTGAGGATCAGACACCGTCTATTCCATCTAAGCCACAGAAGCCAGCCACACGCTGGACTCCAAAAAAAAACGCAGCATGCGAAGTCTCCTCCAGCCGACCCTATCACGGTGCTTTCACGTCCTTCGTCATCCCATGCGGCTGACAACCCTAATATTCACCCAGTTCCAGATCAATATCCTGAACTCAGATATAATAATCTTAAAGTTCCATTGAAGCAGGATATTGCCCGATTATGCATAGACTCTGAAGATGTTTTATTGCTGAGCAAGAACACCGATGATCCAGATGCATGTCAGTGTTCAGATTCTGACATCAGTCACCAGGTTGATCAGCACATATCATATGATGCAAATTCTCAAACAACATTTATGCAACAAATGACCAGCTCATCAGAACTTATTGGTAAGCGACCTTTAAATCACTCAGTATCCTTTAACGGTGATGGACTTTTGCAGGCTCTTCTTGGCCCAGCTATGCCAGATAATGATGGTTTTATTTCAGTGGCATGCCGACGCAGACGTAGGGCAAGGAAAGACCTGCCTCCTCGACCACCTTCCATTGTTGTGACACAAACTGCGGCACATAGTGAGCTTTTCTCATGAGATAGTTCTCAATGAATGTTCTCACTTGGAATGTTGGAAGTTTGCGCACCTCCCTAGATCGGTTACTTTCTTTGTTGCGACAACATCATGTTGATCTGTTAACAATTATTTAACCTAAGCAGAGTGCGTCAAAGCTTAATTATTATCGGTTGAAACTTGGATATAATGATGCAATCGACACATGTTAAGGCAACATTTGGGTTTTATGCCATTCTTCTAGTTTACAGTTTCATACGGTTTTATGGCATTCTCCAAATATATCCCAAATATGTCCTCATTTAATGAACTAGTTAGTTCATCTCCTTAAGCAGTTCGCTTAATGAACTAGTTTAGTTCATTAACCATGGCACCTGAAAATAATATAAAGACAACAAATGTTTGCCATATGATGTAAGCTTTAAGGCTTTATGGCACGTTAGTACGGCAATAATATATATAATCATGTAAAGAATGTTTATCATATAAGCATGTCAAGTAACAATTTGTTCATGCATTTCGTAAACACGTAACATTTAAATCATGCATTTGTAAATCACTCAAACATTTTTTCTCAACAATCTCCCCCTTCTGATGATTTGAAAAATAATATTGGTCCATGATTTAAATGTGATCGCTTCCCCTACAATTATAAACAAATTTAAAATTTGAATTACATATCGTGCTCCCCCTTAAATCATGCTTCTCTCACCCTTTGTTTTGTAAATTTCATTAAAAGAAAAAGTAAGAATGGAAAGAAATAGCAGTTTATAGCATGCCAAAAATCATGCATATCAAGTGCTTATTTATGGGTTATTGATTCATCCCTTTGCAAAAGTACCTTTTCGTACCCAAACTTGAGTGACCTTTCTCGGTCTTACAAAAAGGTGAGAGAAGCGATGAAGAAGAAATATAATAAATGTTAGGTGCAAGTCCATTTGGCCTATGGCCGAATCCATCATTGTAAGTATAAGATGATTTTCAACTTTGATATGCATTTCAGTTTGCATGCACGGTGCGTGATCTAGATGCATTTGTATGGTATGAATGTCGCATATGCATCAAATGTTTTCTTTCATATCAATGTGATAACAAGACTCTGTCCAAAAATCAGACAAAAATAGGATCGTTTGACCGTTCAAACAAATAAAATGATTCAGATGGTCAATCTGGACAGAATTGGGCAGATATTGCTGATTTTGCAAAACGCGTTTCTGTTTAAATACTCAACAAAAAAGGTTGATCTTTATATCAAAACACTCCTTAGGATGTTTAGATGATGTTTCCAAAAGGCCCTAACCTTAAACAATTCTTGATAAATACAGAATTTAAGTTTTCTCAAAACTGGTCAGATTGCAGGCAGATTGGAGCAGTTATCTTGCAAAGACTGAAAGACTAATTTTCCCTTGCTTAAATCAAGTGACTCTTGTTGCAAATGAAAGCTAACAGTCTGAAGTATAACTCCATTAAAAAACACGAATTTTGAAAGTGTTTAGTTTTTTTTGAAATTGTGAAAAGCTGTGTGAAAACTACAGTAAAAACATGCAGAAAAATAGAAATGAAGAAACAAGACAAGAACACCGAGAATTTATCCTGGTTCGGTCAATGTGAGCTACTCCAGTCCCAAGGAACACTTTTCCTTGGATTTCACTATCAAACGAATCACCTTACAACAAGAACCAAGCTTGATCCTTGGGTTATACACCAACCCTACTCAAGACTTGGATGATAACCTTCTAAGAAACACTTAGTTGCAACACCTCTACAACCTATTGATATAGCCTTATAAGAATGGTTAATCAATCTTACAAATGAAGCTCAAGAGGCTTGTAGCTCAACAAAAAAACAACAAGAACACCTTTGCTACAAAGAATAGAACAAGAACAACAACAACAAGAAGATGATAGCTAGACAATTCAACAAATGCTTGTGAGCTTCAAGTGTGTTTCATCTTCTTCACCATTGCCTCTATTTATAGTGTGATTTGAGCGTTGGAGATAAGACTTCCAATGTGTCATCATCTTCATCATCAAGTCCAAATGTCTTCTCATCATTGGTTGGCCTTGTACACTTGGAAAAATAAGACAACATAATTGGTTCACCTTGGCAACTCCATTTGGCCGACAATTTACACCTTGGATTGTTTTGAAAATGTGAAGATAATACCCAAAGATAATAGCCATAACAACTCCATTATATTCTTAACTTTTTGGCAAGATAATACACATGTGAACATTGACATTTTCAAACTCAAATTCAGTTCCAAAATTGAGTAAGTAGCCGTTGGATACTAAGTTGCATTTTCCGAATATTAATCTTGATTTTCCTTCATAAAATGAAGAAAATAAAAAAGGATAATACCACCAAAATATCCTCAACTACAAGCACAAGAATAGGGCATGTGAAGTCCTCATTTGACTTCAAAAAATCTGATGAGAACACCATGTAGCCGTTGGCTACATTCAAAATGTCCTAGTTGGCAATTTTTGTCAACTACCTCCTTTTTGACTTGTCCACTTGTCACCAAGCCATAAAATGAATACCACATCATAACCACCTGATTAATCACGTTTTTGGACATACATATATGTGTAGCAACTCAGATTTTTGAATAAGAAATTATGGATGATAGTTCACAAGATTATGTCAACGTGTAACATCGAAGTTCCCAATATTTCTTCTTAAATGCCATGAATATTTCCACACTTTTGATATTTTGGAATAATGATGATAAATATGCTCTTATAACATATATAAGAGTTTCTTCAAGAAAAAATAGAATGTGACATCTCAAATCATCATATATCCAGCTATAGTCAACAATATCATCATTTGAGAGAAATAAGATAAAATCATCATATAATCTTCAAATTAATTATAAATCAGCTCCAGAATTAAGATAATAATATGCTCAAGAGATTTTTTGATTTAAAATACCAAAAATACCTCAGGGGTGAAATTAGCAAAATACCCCTGGTATAAGAAAACTCTAGAAATGACCGAGATGGTTAGAAATGAATATTATAACACCTTTGTCTTGATAAATATTATAAGAACACATCCTTGAAATATTTTCACCATGTGATGTTCCTACAAAAATCAAAATACCAATTTTGCCATTTTTGGTAAGTTGCAGAAACTTCCAAGGCACGTTAGTCACAATACATTTAAAATTATCAAAATCACATAAGATTCACATAATGAGCATGTATAAATCATATACAAAAGAAAACAATGATTTTAACACATTTTAGAAAATTATTTCTAAAAACCCTAGACATCGGTCGATCGAAGTGCCTCAGCTTCAGAGATGGATGTCTCACAGAAAGGTTCAAGTTTTGTCCTTTGCTTGTTTATTATTATTTTTATTATTATTATTTTTCTTCGTTGGACAATCATATGAAATATGTCATTTTTGACCGCATTCATAACACTTTGATTCTTTATTATACCATTTGTTTGTGTTATTCTTCCTTGGTTGAGAAGAAGAAGAAGAAGAACATTGTCTATTCCTATTAGGACGTTTAAAAAGCTTCCTAATTTTTCTTGCTATTAATATCAAGTCATTATCTAATTCAGTGTCACTATTACTATCATCATTATTTGTATGTGTTTCATTTGTTTTGAAAGCAATTGACTTACTTGATGATTTAGATGACCCGAACTTCCGTTGGTTTAGTTTTACCTCATAGACTTAAGAGACCCCATCAATTCATCCACTTTAGTGATTTACTTTGTCTCCTCGATTGCAGTCACCTTTGGATCCCATTCAGCAGGAAGGCTTCGTAGTACCTTTTGAACCTTTTCATTGTTCGTGAATGATTTGCCTAAAGCTTCAAGGGCATTAAAAATGTTAGTAATCCTCAAATCCATAGATATTATGGATTCGTTTGGCAACATTTTGAAAGACTCTATTTCAGTCATAAGCATGTTTATTTTTGATTTGTTAACACCACTAGTACCATCATGCTTTATACAAGTGATTTCCATATATCGTGTGCACTTGTGCAATTTGACACATACCCTGCTTCAGATGTTGTAAGTCCTTTCAAAAGAAATTGCATAGTTTTAGCATTCATGGGCATTTTCTTTTTGTCTTCCGATGACTATTCACTTTTATATTTTTCAACCTCTTGTGTGACTCCACTAACTTGTACGACTTTCATTGTAATGTACGGCCCATCTTCAACTATAGACCATTAATCGATGTCTATAGCCATTAAGAATAGCCTCATTCTTAGTTTCCAATGAACAAAATTATTGCTATAAAAAAGAGGAGGGCGTTGTGTAGACATACCTTCCAACTCACCTTTGTGAGAAACAATAGCCATTGTATGTACCTTGGATTTGAGACAAGCAGTATATAATGAATTGTTGTTTCTTGGCGTTGTATTGTTCGTATGGTGTTGAATCTTGCTTCTTTGAGTGGTGCAGACCTGGCTCGGATACCAATTGTTGGACCATGCACCTGCAGTGGACACCACTCGAAGGAGGGTGAATAGTGGTTAGCGGAAATTACACTACAACCCTTTGTGAAAATCCCCTTTAAAAACAGAATCTAAGACCACCTCAGATTCAGAACCCGTTTTGGAAAAATTCAAAACTAATTGTACACAACTACAAAAATTATGAAATTTTCGAGAATTAAACTTCAATGTGATAACAAGACTCTGTCCAAAAATCAGACAAAAATAAGATTGTTTGACTATCAAAACAAATAAAACGATTCAGATGCTGAATCTCGACAGAATTTGACAGAATATTGCTGATTTTGCCAAACGTGTTTCTCTTTAAATATTGAACCTAAAAGGTTGATCTTTATATCAAAACACTCCTTAGGATGTGTAGATGATGTTTCCAAAAGGCCCTGACTTTGAACAATTCTTAGTAAATAGAGAATTTAAGTTTTCTCAAAAAATATCAGATTGTAGGTAGATTGGAGCAGTTATCTTGCAAAGACTGAAAGGCTAATTTTCCCTTACTCAAATCAAGTTATTCTTGTTGCAAATGAAAGCTACCAGTCTGAAGTATAACTCCACCAAAAATCACGAATTTGGAAAGTGTCTAGCTATTTTTTCAAATTGTGAGAAGTTGTGTGAAAACTGCTGTAAAAACGTGCAGAAAAACAGAAATGAAGTAACAAGACAAGAACACCGAGGATTTATCCTGGTTCGGTCAATGTGACATACTCTAGTCCCAAGGAACACCTTTCCTTGGATTTCACTATCAAATGAATCACCTTACAACAAGAACCAAGCTTGATCCTTGGGTTATACACCAACCCTACTCAAGACTTGGATGATCACCTTCTAAGCAACACTTAGTTGCAACGCCTCTACAACCTATTGATATAGCCTTATAAGAATGGCTAATCAATCTTACAAATGAAGCTCAAGAGGCTTGTAGCTCAACAGAAAAACAACAAGAACACCTTTGCTACGAAGAATGGAAAAAGAACAACAATAACAAGAAGATGATAGCTAGACAATTCAACAAATTCTTTTGAGCTTCAAGTGTGTTTCGTCTTCTTCACCATTGCCTCTATTTATAGTGTGATTTGAGGCTTGGAAATAAGACTTGCAATGTGTCACCATCTTCATCATCAAGTCCAAATGTCTTCTCATCATTTGTTGGCCTTGTACACTTGGAAAAATAAGACAACATAATTGGTCACCTTGGCAACTCCATTTGGTCGAAAATTTACACCTTCGATTGTCTTGAAAATGTGAAGATAATACCCAAAGATTATAGCCATAAAAACTCCATTATCTTCTCAATTTTTTGGCAAGATAATAGGCATGTGAACATTGACATTTTCAAACTCAAATTCAGCTCCAAAATTGAGTAAGTAGCCGTTGGCTACTAAGTTGCATTTTCCAAATATTAATCTTGATTTTCCTTTATAAAATGAAGAAAATAAAAAAGGATAATTCCACCAAAATATCCTCAAATCCAAGCACAAGAATAGGGCATGTGAAGTCTTCATTTGACTTCAAAAAATCTGATGAGAACACCATGTAGCCGTTGGCTACATTCAAAATATCCTAGTTGGCAATTTTTGCCAACTACCTCCTTTTTGACTTGTCCACTTGTCACCAAGCCATAAAATGAATACCACATCATAACCACCTGATTAATCACGTTTTTGGACATACATATATGTGTAGCAACTCAGATTTTTGAATAAGAAATTATGGATGATAGTTCACAAGATTATGTCAACGTGTAACATCGAAGTTCCCAATATTTCTTCTTAAATGTCATGAATATTTCCACACTTTTGATATTTCGGAATAATGATGATAAATATGCTCTTATAACATATATAAGAGTTTCTTCAAGAAAAAATAGAATGTGACATCTCAAATCATCATATATCCAGCTATAGTCAACAATATCATCATTTGAGAGAAATAAGATAAAATCATCATATAATCTTCAAATTAATTATAAATCAGCTCCAGAATTAAGATAATAATATGCTCAAGAGATTTCTTGATTTAAAATACCAAAAATACCTCAGGGGTGAAATTAGCAAAATACCCCTGGTATAAGAAAACTCTAGAAATGACCGAGATGGTTAGAAATGAATATTATAACACCTTTGTCTTGATAAATATTATAAGAACACATCCTTGAAATATTTTCACCATGTGATGTTCCTACAAAAATCAAAATACCAATTTTGCCATTTTTGGTAAGTTGTAGAAACTTCCAAGGCACGTTAGTCACAATACATTTAAAATTATCAAAATCACATAAGATTCACATAATGAGCATGTATAAATCATATACAAAAGAAAACAATGATTTTAACACATTTTAGAAAATTATTTCTAAAAACCCTAGACATCGGTCGATCGAAGTGCCTCAGCTTCAGAGATGGATGTCTCACAGAAAGGTTCAAGTTTTGTCCTTTGCTTGTTTATTATTATTTTTATTATTATTATTTTTCTTCGTTGGACAATCATATGAAATATGTCATTTTTGACCGCATTCATAACACTTTGATTCTTTATTATACCATTTGTTTGTGTTATTCTTCCTTGGTTGAGAAGAAGAAGAAGAAGAACATTGTCTATTCCTATTAGGACGTTTAAAAAGATTCCTAATTTTTCTTGCTATTAATATCAAGTCATTATCTAATTCAGTGTCACTATTACTATCATCATTATTTGTATGTGTTTCATTTGTTTTGAAAGCTATTGACTTACTTGATGATTTAGATGACCCGAACTTCCGTTGGTTTAGTTTTACCTCATAGGCTTAAGAGACCCCATCAATTCATCCACTTTAGTGATTTACTTTGTCTCCTCGATTGCAGTCACCTTTGGATCCCATTCAGCAGGAAGGCTTCGTAGTACCTTTTGAACCTTTTCATTGTTCGTGAATGATTTGCCTAAAGCTTCAAGGGCATTAAAAATGTTAGTAATCCTCAAATCCATAGATATTATGGATTCGTTTGGCAACATTTTGAAAGACTCTATTTCAGTCATAAGCATGTTTATTTTTGATTTGTTAACACCACTAGTACCTTCATGCTTTATACAAGTGATTTCCACATATCGTGTGCACTTGTGCAATTTGACACATACCCTGCTTCAGAAGTTGTAAGTCCTTTCAAAAGAAATTGCATAGCTTTAGCATTCATGGGCATTTTCTTTTTGTCTTCCGATGACTATTCACTTTTATATTTTTCAACCTCTTGTGTGACTCCACTAACTTGTACGACTTTCATTGTAATGTACGGCCCATCTTCAACTATAGACCATTAATCGATGTCTATAGCCATTAAGAATAGCCTCATTCTTAGTTTCCAATGAACAAAATTATTGCTATAAAAAAGAGGAGGGCGTTGTGTAGACATACCTTCCAACTCACCTTTGTGAGAAACAATAGCCATTGTATGTACCTTGGATTTGAGACAAGCAGTATATAATGAATTGTTGTTTCTTGGCGTTGTATTGTTCGTATGGTGTTGAATCTTGCTTCTTTGAGTGGTGCAGACCTGGCTCGGATACCAATTGTTGGACCATGCACCTGCAGTGGACACCACTCGAAGGAGGGTGAATAGTGGTTAGCGGAAATTACACTACAACCCTTTGTAAAAATCCCCTTTAAAAACAGAATCTAAGACCACCTCAGATTCAGAACCCGTTTTGGAAAAATTCAAAACTAATTGTACACAACTACAAAAATTATGAAATTTTCGAGAATTGAACTTCAATGTGATAACAAGACTCTGTCCAAAAATCAGACAAAAATAAGATTGTTTGACCATCAAAACAAATAAAACGATTCAGATGCTGAATCTCGACAGAATTTGACAGAATATTGCTGATTTTGCCAAACATGTTTCTCTTTAAATATTGAACCTAAAAGGTTGATCTTTATATCAAAACACTCCTTAGGATGTGTAGATGATGTTTCCAAAAGGCCCTGACTTTGAACAATTCTTAGTAAATAGAGAATTTAAGTTTTCTCAAAAAATATCAGATTGTAGGTAGATTGGAGCAGTTATCTTGCAAAGACTGAAAGGCTAATTTTCCCTTACTCAAATCAAGTTATTCTTGTTGCAAATGAAAGCTACCAGTCTGAAGTATAACTCCACCAAAAATCACGAATTTGGAAAGTGTCTAGCTATTTTTTCAAATTGTGAGAAGTTGTGTGAAAACTGCTGTAAAAACGTGCAGAAAAACAGAAATGAAGTAACAAGACAAGAACACCGAGGATTTATCCTGGTTCGGTCAATGTGACATACTCCAGTCCCAAGGGTCACCTTTCCTTGGATTTCACTATCAAATGAATCACCTTACAACAAGAACCAAGCTTGATCCTTGGGTTATACACCAACCCTACTCAAGACTTGGATGATCACCTTCTAAGCAACACTTAGTTGCAACGCCTCTACAACCTATTGATATAGCCTTATAAGAATGGCTAATCAATCTTACAAATGAAGCTCAAGAGGCTTGTAGCTCAACAGAAAAACAACAAGAACACCTTTGCTACGAAGAATGGAAAAAGAACAACAATAACAAGAAGATGATAGCTAGACAATTCAACAAATTCTTTTGAGCTTCAAGTGTGTTTCGTCTTCTTCACCATTGCCTCTATTTATAGTGTGATTTGAGGCTTGGAAATAAGACTTGCAATGTGTCACCATCTTCATCATCAAGTCCAAATGTCTTCTCATCATTTGTTGGCCTTGTACACTTGGAAAAATAAGACAACATAATTGGTCACCTTGGCAACTCCATTTGGTCGAAAATTTACACCTTCGATTGTCTTGAAAATGTGAAGATAATACCCAAAGATTATAGCCATAAAAACTCCATTATCTTCTCAATTTTTTGGCAAGATAATAGGCATGTGAACATTGACATTTTCAAACTCAAATTCAGCTCCAAAATTGAGTAAGTAGCCGTTGGCTACTAAGTTGCATTTTCCAAATATTAATCTTGATTTTCCTTTATAAAATGAAGAAAATAAAAAAGGATAATTCCACCAAAATATCCTCAAATCCAAGCACAAGAATAGGGCATGTGAAGTCTTCATTTGACTTCAAAAAATCTGATGAGAACACCATGTAGCCTTTGGCAACATTTAAAATATCCTAATTATCAATTTTTGCCAACTAGCTCCTTTTTGATTTGTCCACTTGTCACCAAGAAATTAAATGAATACCACGTCATATCCACCTGATTTTGAAGAAGAAATTAATGGATAATAGTTCATAAGATTATGTCAACGTGTAACACCGAAATTCCCAATATTTTTTCTTAAATGTCATGAACATTTCCACACCTTTGACACCTTTAATATTTCTGAATAATGATTATAAATATGCTCTTATAACTTATATAAGAGTGTCTTCAAGAAAAAACAGGATGTGACATCTCAAACCGTCACATATCCAGCTATAGTCAAAAATATCATCATTTGAGAGAAATAAGATAAACTCATCATATAATCTTCAAATTAATTATAACTCAACTCCATAATGAAGATAATAATATTCTCAAGAGATTCCTTGAGTGAAAATACCAAAAATACCCTCAGGGGTGAAATGACCAAAATACCCTTGGTATAAGAAAACTCTAGAAATGACCCGAATGGTCAGAAATGAATATTATAACACCTTTGTCTTGATAAATATTATAAGCAAAAACATCCTTGAAATATTTTCACCATGTGACGTTTCTACAAAACTCAAAAAACCAATTTTGCCATTTTTGCTAAGTTGTAGAAACTTCAAAGGCACGTTAGTCACAATAAATTTAAAATTATCAAAATCACATAAGATTCACATAATGAGCATGTATGAATCATATACAAATGAAATCAACGATTTTAACACATTTTAGAAAATTATTTCTAAAAACCCTAGACATCGGTCGATCGAAGTGCCCCAGCTTCAGAGATGGATGTCTCACAGAAAGGTTCAAGTTTTGTCTGTGACCTACATCGATCGATCGAAGTGAGGGTTCGATGTAAATCGATCAATCGATGTGTCTCAGGTTTAGAGATCGATGTCATATAGTAAGGTCTTGAACTTTCACTGCCTTATATGGATCGATCGATGTGCAACAACCTGAGAGATCAATGTCAACTTTTTCAACTTTTTCAAGTTTTAACCACATATAACACCATGTGTGACATTTTTATGTTTTCACCACTTAAAATCATGACTTTGAAAATTATCCAAACATATTTCTCAACACACCTTCCTCGGTTTTCACTAAACATAAAAACACCTTATCACAAGGGTGATTGGACTTAAACACCAACTCCACCCTTTTATAATCAAACCATCAAACAAATCAATCATGAATACCACCACCAATCGAATGAAGGTTTGATCACACCTTGATCAAAATTTTTACAAGAAATGAATGAGTGCAGGTGGTATAATCAAAGCCTATATAATATGTTGAATATATAAATGATAGGCTTAAGGCTAAGAAGAAGAGAAAGAAAGGCAGAAGAAAAGAGTAGTCTTACTTTTTATACTTGTAAGAATATCAATTTTTGCTTAGCCTTGTCTTGCACCATCTTCTTCTCTTTATAACAATGTGGCCGCCCCTAGGGTTTATTTCTTCCTTGAGAATTGTCTTTAATGCCCTTGGAAGATTGCCTTGTGTAAATGATGACACAACCTTGCTTACTTGATAAAATATGGTTGGAAGGATTACTTGTCTTTGCCTAGTTGCCACTTGTTGATTGGCCATCATTAATCCACCTTGGCACACTTTAAATGAGCTGGAATTTCTTCAAAAAATCTAAAAACATGTGCTCAAAATCAAGGTGAATAACTACCATATAATCACAATTCAATCACCTTAAGTTTTGGAAGGTAATTGAAGACAATCAATAGCAAAAAATCAACCACCACATTGCCATGTGCTGAAATTTTTCAGCATATGGTTTATTTGAATTCTTTCCTTATGTGTTGCCCTCTTCAATGTCACTTATTATGTGTGGCTTGTCCCCCACCAATTGAAGTGCCAAGTATGCTCCACCTAGGCTTCAAAAATGTTGAGAATGACATGTGATAGGAGGCTACATGTGCTGAAATTTTCTTTTGGTATGCTTTGTCAAATAATGCATAATATTCACACCTATATGGTAAATTATAATCAGCCTTAATTTGAATTTTCTAGAACACTTTAGCATGTCTTTAATGTGCAAAAAGTGTCTAGATACATGTTACATCAATGCCAAAAACATCCCATGTGTGTAAGTTCGTAGAAAACTGAATTTTCGACTTTTGCCGATTACACGATTTTTCTCCGATTAATTTTTAACTTCTTACAATGTAATATAAATTATGTCACGCATAATATACATAAAATGAGGTGTATATTCAGCACCAATGCTGATTAGAAAACCTCCCATGTGTCAAAATAGAATTGAGTTTGAATTCTCCACAAATCTAGGCTAAATTGCGGGTGATTTGTGTGTGGAAACTGTAGAAATAAGAGGGTTTGAGTGATTTCAAAATAAGAAATTTGAATGCATATATATATATATATATGTATAAACGTGCATAAATGTGTACATGTATGCATGATAACTTGTCATTACTTGTCTTATTTAGCTTATATATTATGTTGCCGTACTAACGAGCCATGAAGCATTAAAGCTTACATCATATGGCAAACGTTTGTTGTGTTTATACTATTTTCCGGTGCCACCATTAATGAACTAAATTAGTTCATTAAGTGAAGTACATAGTTTAATAAACTAAGTAGTTCATTAAAGGAAGATTAATTTGGAAAAGGCACAAAGGCAACAAGGCCAAAGAAGGAAAGTTCTCTCCTCCTCCCCGTCTTCGTTAAACACGCCACATATACATATATTATACATATTTTCAGATTTTTTGATAAAGGCACATACACATGTATTCCAACGTACTACTGACACGTTATATATTTTACGTATGTACGTTAACGTCACACCACTATACTTAACTCATATTTATGAGTATATTCAGGTCTTATATCATATGATATAAGATATGGTGATGACAAATTAAATACGACACGATACAAGGTTCTAAACCGAAATTTGTCGTATCGGACGAATACTGAAACTTCGCCAACGTGTCATGTACTTGCCATAAATAAATGGTCAGCCCATATACATCAAAATATGATGATATTTTTGTGCCATACATGATACAATCAGCCAAAAATACTTTCCATGTTGGCGCACACAAATTACTCCACATTAAGACCAAAATGTGAAGATTCCAAGTTTAATTTTGTCACATATTAATGGTACCACTTTAAACCAGCCAAGTGCTGAGATTTAAAGTATATATTATATATATTATGTATAACATAATATATATAACATGTGCAAAAGTTGGAATTTAAATTAGAGAAAAATCGGGTAATCGATAAATATCGAAAATTCGGTTTTCTACGCACATAACATGGAACGTTTTTCTTGTACATCATGTGACACGTATCTAGACACTTTTTACATATGATATACATCTTAAAGTGTTCTAAAAAATTAAATTAAGGGCTGATTGGAATATTACATGTGTGTATTATTAAATGTGCACTATTTTACAAAGTTAACAAAAATAAATTTCAGCACATTTATATACATCACATAACGTTACATCCAGCTGAGATGGAGCACATGTGGAGCCTTGTTGGCATATTGATTGGTCAAGAATCAATCATACAATGTTGGTGAATCAAAGAGAGAAGCTACAAAAGGTAAGAATTCAAATATATCTCACTTATGTAACATGCTGAAAATTTCAGCATGATGAAGCATAGCTGGCCGAAATTTTCAGTTGAAAATGCAGATATTTTGTGTCTTGAATCATGAGGATAAATTGAAGATTTTATGGAAATGATTTGAATATTATGTAAGGTAATAAAGTGTGATATTCTACATATCACACATGCTGAAATTTTTCAGCATGTGTGAAGACATGGTGTGGCCGAATTTAAGAGCATAAAGATGTCCATATTCATTTCTCATGTGATAGTAATATTTGCCATTAATTGGTGATTCTTTTTAATGAGAAAAATCAAAGTAAATTGGGAATTATCTTGAATAAAATTGAATGATGTAAATGCTGAAAATTCAGCATGGCAATTGTACATAGTGGCCGATTTTTTCCTTAACAAGGAAGGGATTTGTTGGTCTTGCAATTTATGGTGTATCTCTTGACTTATGGTATGAATTTATGTTTGATTTTTGGCACATTTTAAAGTGTTTATTTCAGATTATTTCCATGTCATCTTGATGACAACATTGAGCCAATAAAGAGGTGCCAAGTAAGCAAAGACTAAATGATGATCCAATAGAATGATGCCAAGCAAGCAAGCACCTCAAGCACTTAAAAGGAAATTTTCAAGAGGGAAGACAAGAGAGGGGGGACGGCTGCCACAATTAAAAAGAAGAAGAGGAGAGCAAACGAATACAACAACAAGAATTGCATTCCAAAGTGATCAAATTGCCAAGCTCTTCTTCTCCTACATCTTCTTTCTTTCTCTTTTCTTATAAAAAGCCTATTGTTCTTTACATCTTTCAATCTTGAATAGGCTCATATAAACCACCATTCATTCATCTTTGTAAAAGATTGATCAAGGTGTGATCAATCTTCATTCTAGCAAGGTGGTGGTGTTCATGCAAATTGCACTAGCCATACAAGGTTTGTAAAGGGTTGGAGTTAAGGTGTAACTCTATCAACCCGGTGGTAAGGTGTGTTGTGTGTGTGAATAGTGTGAACCAAGGAAGGTGTTCCTTGAATACTGGAGTAGGTTGTTTATAACCGAACCAGTATAAAAATCTCGGTGCAATTTACTTTCAGCATTTACTTTTCTGTTACTGCACTGTTTATCCATTTTGTTCACATCAGGAAAAATAGTAACGATTTCAAAAAATTATAAAATTTCCAGAAACATACTTGCACGTTCTAGGGTTAACTTGGCACAAGTTTCAACCCTTTTGGATAAGTATAAGTCAATCAAACATCAAAAGTTCTGAGACTAGTGCAGTCTGATTCTCAGACTTGCAAAGGTTGAGACTTTGATTGTATTTGACCTACTTCCCAAAAGAATTTTTCAAAACTGTTTCAACCCATTACAATATAGTATATAAAGAGTTAGTGGTCAAGTTTTCAGATCATTTGGACGTTCACACAAATAGGAATTAATTTTTCAAAACCATCTACCGTTTCTGGCAGATTTGCACAATCTGAGTACCAACGGTTTTTGAAGGGGTTAAAGGTTGAATTTTAATTTGAAATTTTAGGGGACCCTCATAACATCTGAGGCTAAGTTCTCTCAAAATTTTCATAATTTTTGGAGACCTCTAACCTGGTTTTAAAAATGTTTTAAAACAGGTCTATTAAACCGAAACTGTTTTCAAAACTTGAATTGTTCAAGTTTTAACAAATTTTAAAAACCACAAATTTCGCACCATCTATTCAACCTCCCCCCTTCTAGTGGTGCCTTGAAGATCCAACAAGTGGTATCAGAGCGCAGGAATACTCACTACAAGGAATCCAACGATTCAGTGAGATGGCATCCACAAATCTCAAAACCGAACAAGAAGGTATGTCGAGCCAAAGGCCTCCACTTTTCGACGGTGAGTCCTTTATTCAATGGAAACTTAGAATGAAACTTTTTCTTATGGCTATATATATAGATCTTTGGTCAATAATTGAAGATGGTCCATATGTCCCATCTAAGTTATCTACTGTAGACGGAGTCACACTAGAAGTCGTTAAAACTAGACAAGACTATACTAGTGAAGATAAAAAGAAACTTAGTATGAATGCTAAGGCCATGCAGTTACTCTTAAATGGATTGAGTAAGAGTGAGTCCAGCTATGTGTCAAATTGTTCGAGTGCACAAGAAATGTGGAGGATTCTAGAAATGAAACACGAAGGCACGAGTCAAGTAAAAGAGTCAAAAATTAATATGCTCATGTCTACTCTTGAGTCTTTTAAATTGCTGCCTAATGAGTCGATTGTAGATATGGATCTTCGTTTAACTAACATCTATAACTCTCTTGAGTCTCTTGGTAAGGCTTTTACTACGCAGGAAAAGGTACAGAAAGTCCTACGAAGCCTTCCTTCTCAATGGGACCCTAAAGTGACTGCTATAGAAGAAAGCAAGGAAACCAAATCAATAAAGATGGAAGAACTAATTGTGTCACTCAAAGTTTATGAAAACAAACTTACTATTCGGAAATCGGAATCATCTAAACAAGGAAAAGAAACTCTGCGATTTCTGCAAAAACTGCAGAACCATAACTCCAATTGATCCCAAACTTCATCCCAATCAATCCAGGCCTAATCTCTGCTATAGTCTCATGCTTAAACTGCAAATTAAACACTACAAAAATACCAATCAAAGATTCAAGCCTAACACTCAATGAATCCACCAAAACAAACTCAAAAAATCCTACCTTTCACTCCCTTCTCCCCTCAGCCGAAAATAGCAACAAAGAGAGGGTTCAAAGGATTGGGGTTTGCAAGATTTCACGTAATTAACAACAACATAATGATTTCTAACATATAGTTGCCAAAACCTCAAATTCATAACACGTAAATCACATATAGATCAACAAGGAGAAACTACTACATGGTGATCCATTTTGATATCAAAATAGGCCTTTTTCTTTCGCAAACCGTAGGAACTCATAAGTAGATTACTTGCCTTTGATTACTAACAATTGGATTGAACAACGAATAGAGATTGGATTGGTTCCTAGAGGCCTGTCTCCCTCACCTAGGGTTGTAACCGTTGGCTATGGTTGTGGAAAGGAAGAAGTCGACGTTTTCTGATAGGAAGAGGAAACTGACGCTCTTTTCCTATTTGTACTATGGGAAAGGGCATAACTGTAATTCTAAATTATATTCTATTATTTAATTCTCTCAATAAATACCAATTAATTATAATATTTAAGTTCTTAATTTAATGCTATTAATTACCAATAATTTCATTTAACTTCCTTTTATCCTTTAATTATTCTACGGAGGGTGCGGGACATAACACTTATTAAGGTTATGAACAATAAATGTCAGTGGAGAATATTGCTTCAAAAAGTTTTTAAGATACAATTAAGATGTTAAATTTTGTTGTTATTAATGTGGGATCGAGATTCTAATAGTATTAGAGATATTGAATTTGAGATTACAATACACATAAGCATTGATTCTGGAGGATTGTTGTTAGCAGTGAATATGATTTTTTTTGTAGGATGATGATTAAGTTATGAAATTATTTAGCTTGAAGATACTAACACTAAAGTTCGGTTTTAGAGTTAGCTCGGGTTTATTTTCTTAAGGTTAGCCTATTAGGATGAGATATTTGATGCGTATGAGAAAATAGGTAAAGTTATACCGAAAGAGATGTTATGATCAAATATAGGGAAGATTTTATGAATAATCAAAAGATATATTAAAAGCATTGATGTAAAGTGGATGAGATGAAAGTACGGAAATACAGACATGAGCCCGTTGTTGATGTTTACGCTGATCGATTAATTCATAGGAGATTCTCTGAAGACCCTATCCTCACCATCTCCTCTTCTAAGGCTTCATGGAGATTGATCGACAATTGGATTTCGATTCCTTTCCAAATTTCTCTATCTCGCGAAGCCTGATACAAGATATAGAAAAGCACAGCTCGAAGTCTACATGATAATTTTTTAGGTATAGTGAGTGGATTGACTTGTTCATACTTTTACTAGGTTCAAAACCAATATGCCAAATGGACACTGCCGTTTGTACAACATATGATTTTCTTAGTTAATCTTCGCTTAAGATTCTAGTTTATCTTGTTTTTAGCAACACCTTAGAATTAATCCATTTCAATAGAATATATCCCTAATGTCACAGTAGTTTCCACATTTATTGATTTTTGAGAAATGGCTCCATGAACAATTTCTGAACGCATTCCCCCCCCCCCCCCCCCTTCTTATTTTTTTTAGCACTCAAGATAGGGGAAAGAATTCCGATGTAAAAATAGTTCATTGGGGGTATTTTGCAACTCTGATTTACTATATATATTTTTTCTTTTGGAAATGCTTGCACAAAAAAAAATTAGGAAGCAGGACTTGGAAAAAGAAATAACTGAAATGTTGAAATAATTAAGTTGCATCTTTCTATTGAAACATGCTTTTAGTTGTAGGAGAGTTATCCCAACCAATAATACAACTTTGACCCAGCAGTCAAAGGGAATTGAGTCAAGACAAGTAATCCAAAACACAAAACTGAAACATTAAAAACATCAAATCTGCCAGATGGGCCCTACCGAATTTATTCACCACTCAAACGCATCATCAGTAGGGCAAACTACCATTTCAACTGATTGAATAACAAGTGAATGTAGGATTTTGGCCTTTGTCATCACAATCGCATCCGTCTGGGCACTCGGAAATACTGAAACAATATGAATCACTACACACTTGGAGCTTTCTTGGCCATGAAACACTTGTGCCAGAAATTTCGTCATTCTCACCTGTAGCTGAAACAAGTTTCTTGGTTAAACTATGTCATCCTCTGTCAAACATTTTGTACTAAATAAACCTACTTTCTCTCCAGAGTTTTTTAAAATAGTTTCCCCAAAGTAGGGGTCAAAATCATCAATCAAAAGGTAACTTAATGAAAAACCACAAGAGAACAAAATTATAAACATAAGCATGTTGCAGATGGGCGTATGAGAAAGCAATACAAACATACCTGAGGCAACCAGCAGAAGAAGAATGAAGTAGCAGGAGAGCTTAGCCATAGTTGGACAATGCAAATCAGCAATTAAACCGTGTTTATATCGAGAATATGAAGCGGTGCAAAACTTCAATGAGAGTACTTATTTTTATAGCAGGAAGAAAACGCGTATTTTCTTGTTTTCATCTACTTGTTTCTGGCCAACTGAAAGGATATTATAGATATTCTTGTCCCGTTGTGGTTTTTTTAAAGGAAAAATATAGTCAACTTTAAACTTCTAGTTTTGGGGAATCCAACTGAGCCACGATCATTGATTCCTGAGTTTGGTCGATCGTCCGGATGTTTTTGGAACTTTTTCAATAGAAAATTTTGTTAGAAAATGGATACAAGAACAAAGAGTAGAAGTAGCAGATAGTTGATGGCTTGAGACGTGTATAAACACTATCCGTAAAAATGTGTTACAGTAACCTTTTTATATGCTCTTGAACTTCATTTCAGACGTTTCTAGCAGTTGCATGGTGATTGGATATGTCTATTGGTGCAAAAGTTACAACTTTGAATAAAGAGTCACACCTGTTGGGCACATTGATCGATCGATGTCATCAATCGATGTCTCACAGATAGATCCAACTTTCCATCCAATCTATTTTGATCAATCTATGCATCGATCATCGATCGATCTATGTGATCGATATATGTTGAACAATGTACTTCAACTTTGCACTCACGGTACATCGATCGATCGAAGTCATCGATCTATATGACATCGATCGATCGATGTAATCGATCTATGTCTAACAGAATAATTAGCTTCATTCCAGGCTACTTGGATCGATCCATGTCACATCTATCAACTACATCAATTGATCAAAGTGACCATTGATCGATCGATGTAGTCTAACACCAAGTTATTCTTGCTTTCTCAAGCTCCAATTCACCAATATTCTTTTTTCCATTACCTTTACAAACTATTATAACAAATTTCCCTTTCTGATTATGGCCTTCAGTTTCCTTTCCTTCTTTAAGTAAACAAAATCAATTGATTACAGCCCATTTCACCTGCATGGGAATTTCGAATTGCGAATTACTGAAAGATATCTCCCTTGTGAAACGGAACATTAGATCAAGAAACTAAGGAGAAATCGATATTCATGGATTATGACCTTTTCTGAAGTTATGAATATAAACTATATGTGAACTCTTCGCGGTTCATATCTACTATTTGAAAAATTACCTTTTCTAGAAATGTTGAAGATGTTGGGTTGACAAACTCAAAAGAAAGAAAAGGAAAGGGGTCTTAGCTGTCTATGGGTGATGGCATAGGAGATCAGAGGTGTGATCTGCTGTGATCACACTTTCAACAGTTGGATCAAAGTGTAGAGGTGATCTGGTGCAAAGAATGTGTAGCTCAGCAGTCATGCAAATGAGTAATTGATGTCTAACTAAGGGTGCCACGATGAATTGAGAGGTCATGAACAAATTGGCTCGCTGGCACAAGGAAGTTGGCACGCTTGGCAGGTTTGGCACGCTGGTGACGAAACTGAAGTTGGCTGAGAATGGTTGCAGCGAGGCGGAGATAAATTGCCACGTGCCAATGAGCTTATAGTTGTTTCTATAGCTAGTTTTATACTTAGTAATGTTGTAAATTTCATTTTGTGAGATAAGAAATAGAAATATCTTCAGCATTGTATTTGTTCTTCGACTTGCGCTCTTGGTGCCATTTTCTGCAAATTTTAGAAGTCTGCTTTGCATTTTCTGTTCGTTGTACTTTGTGGTTGTGTTGTTATGATGTTTAGATTTAGCTTCTAGAGGAATTTTAACATGGTATCAGAGCTCCAGTGATTCACCATCGATTCTATGTTCTTCTCAATTGAGTTTGTTTCGATCAAATTCTGTTTCGTACATATTAGATCACTGTTGAATTTTTGATCATGTCAAATGCAAGTGCAGCATCCTCTAGTTCTCGCAGCAACAACACACTCATATATAATCCAGCCAACAATCCATACTATTTAGATCCAAAGGATGGTCCGGCAATTGTATTGATACATCCACCACTCACTTCGCATAATTTTCACTCACGGAGCAGGACCTTTCAGATGGGGTTATTGGTGAAGAATAAGACCTGCTTCATTAACGGATCTATGCCTAAACCTACACCAAATGATCCTCAGTTTCAAGCCTGGCAGCAGGTAAACACTATGATTGAATCATGGATCATGAATTGTGTTTCTCCTTCTATTGCACAAAGCATAATGTGGTATGATTTTGCCTTGGATGTCTCGAATGACTTGAATATGAGATATGGCAGTGGTGATTTATTTAGACTGTCTGATTTGCCTTCTGAATTATCTGTTGTAGAACAACAGAGTCTCAATGTAAACAATTACTTTACAAAAATGAAAGTTTTATGGGAAGAGCTGATGGTCTTAAGCTCCACACAAAAGTGTGATTCTCTCAGATGTGTTTTTGATATTACCAAGAAAGTGAGTGAGTTCATTGAAAATGACTATGTTGTAAAATTTGTGAAAGGATTAAATGAAGAATTTGATCCAGTTAGATCATAAGTATTTGTGATGACACCATTGCCAGATATTAAAACTGTGTTTGCAATGGCACTAAAGATTGAAAGAAATATAGCTAATACCAATGCAACAGCTAATTTCAATAATGCTTCTACGACCTTAATGAGTAATTGTGATGAGCAAGAGAATGTTGTGGCCAATACTTATGCAAATAAGAGGCAAGGCCCTGCCTATAGGAGAGGAAATGGGAGGTTCTATCAGGAAGGAAAAAAACGTTTACAATGTAATCATTTTTGTAAAATAGGACATACAAGTGATAGATGTTATAGGAAGCATGGATTTCCTCCTGGATTCAAATTGAAAAATCAAGCAAATGCAGCTGAGGCAATGAAAGAGAATCCTTAACGTAATGATGATGACCAGACATTTCAGGCTTCTCCTTGCCTGCCCCCACAGTCAACACTTTATCTCACAACAAAACAGTTTACTGAACTTTATGACTGCGCAGGTTGATATGTCTTCAGCTAAATATTCTGCAATTATTGATTTGTATGGATTCTGGATTCATGTGCCACTGATCATATCTCTTGCTCTTTGGCCTTGTTTCACTCTTATTATCCTATTGATCATATCACCATTAAGCTTTCAAATTACATCACAGTTGATGCCACTCATAAAGGTGTTGTTAAACTACACAATGGGCTTGTTCTGAAGAATGTATTACATGTGCATTCATTTTCTTTCAATCTTGTCTCTTTGAGTAAACTTACAGACTCCCCTCATTTGCTTGTTTCCTTTCATGATTCTTGCTGTTTTATCCAGGATTAATAGTCCAAGAGGATGATTGGTTCAGCTAGAAAGCACCATGGACTCTATTACTTATATGATTCCAGCCTGCCCATACAATCTGAATTCTCAAATCCTTTTGTATGGCCTTCTTATCTTTCTTCAACAGGCTTAGGTTCCAATTCATACTTGTGGCATGCCAGAATTGGACATGCTTCATAAGCCAAAGTTCAAGAAATATATAGATTGCATCCAAATGTACCTTCATATAGTCCGAACAATAATTGTACAGTTTGTCCTTTAGAAAAATTTAAAAGAACTCCTTTCCCTGTGTCTGTTACAGCTTCCCGACTCCCTTTTGATATCATACATTGAGACATATGGGGTCCTTGTATACATCCCACTATATACAGTCAAAAATAATTTCTGATAATAGTGGTTGATCGTTTAGATATACATGGATTTACATTCTCAAAAACAAGTCTAAAGCTAGACGAATTCTACGAAGTTTCTTTCATTATGCTTCCACTCAGTTTAAAACCCATGTCAAGGTTATAAAAAACGATAATGGGCTTGAGTTTAAAATGCTTGAGTTCTATATGCAGCACGGGGTTACTCATTAGACTACATGTAGTTACACTCCCCGGAGAATGGGGTAGTAGAAAGAAAACATCAACATCTTCTAGTTGTAGCTAGAGCACTCAGATTTCATGCTTCTTTACCCATCACTTAATGGGGATTTTGCCTCCAACATGCCACATATTTGATAAATTTAATACCTTCACACATTCGTCAGCATAAAACCCCTTATCAAATATTGCATTAGGCACAGCCTACTTATGATCATCTCAGAGTATTTAGATGCTTGGCTTTTGCGTGTGATAACACTCCAAACAAGGCAAAGTTTGCACCTAGATATATACCTTTTATTTTCCTTTAAATACCTATGAATATGAAGGGATATATTCTTCAGAAGATAGATGATCAATCTTTCATTGTATCTAGAGATGCACTGTTTCATGAGAATTCCTTCCCTTTTTCTGATGTACTTCTTTACCAGCAACATCAGCACCAGTAGCTCCTGGCATATCTGATAATCCATCGTCCTCATCTCAAACTCCTTTGAAATTACATCATTTGCATATCCTGTCTTGTACCCCTGACCCTACACATTTAGATAACATTGAGTCATCTCCCGTGTCACCAATATCCTCACCTTCATCTCCTCCATCACATGCTGATTCTGATTCTTCCTGTTCCAGTCAGATACCAATTACAGAACTACATGTCCATTTAACTCCAGTGTCATCTTCTGCTTAGCCATCACATGAGCCTACTGATCACAGATCCACCAGCCTAAGACATGCTCCATCTTATTCACAGGATAACTATTGTAATCTTGCTCATTCAGTTTCTTCTTTTTGTCCACCATCTCCTTCATCTTCTTTACTTTACCATAGTCTTATCATTCCCTTGATGCTTTGGCTCCTTGATACAGGTCTTACATTCTTAATATTAGTATTTAGTAGGAACCTGTCACATATCAACAGGCGGCATCATCAACATCCTGGCAACAAGCAATGTATTTAGAATCGGTAGCATTATAAGCCACTAACACATGGACTATTGTTCCTTTGCTACCTAGAAAACGACCCATTGGCTGTAAATGGGTCTATAAAGTATAAAAGAAAGGCTGATGGTTTAGTAGAGAGATATAAGGCAAGACTTGTGGCTACAGGCTACACTCAACAGCCAAGTATAAACTATGCTGATACCTTTTCTCCTGTGACAAAGATGACATATGTGCATCTCTTTCTGATTTTAGCTTCTATGAATAATTGACATGTACTTCAATTTTGTAACAATAATTCCTTCCTTCATGGTGACTTATATCAGGAAATTTACATGGGCTTACCACCAGGAGTTCAATCCTCTATTCCTATTAGTGTCTATAAGCTTCAAACATCTCTTTATGGTCTTAAACAGCCAAGCGGAAAATGGAATGAAAAGCTTACCCTTTATCTGTTGTCTCAAGGGTTCCAACAGTCTAAGAGGTCCCTAGATTCTTTTATAGTTTTACTCATTTACATTTACGATATTATAGTAGCAAGTGATTCTTTGTCCCAAATACAACAGCTTAAGAGTCATTGAAATTCTACATTTCAAATAAAAAATCTTGGAATCCTAAGATACTTTCTGGGCATTGAGGTGGCCTGGTCTCAGGGGGGATTATGATTTATGAAAAGAAGTACAAATGGAGTTATTAGAAGAAATAGGATTCCTGGCTGCTAAGCCTGCATTGACTCCTATGGAACAAAATCTGAAATTGAACATAATGATTCACCATTGAGATTAGATGTGTCTTTTTATAGAAGAATTACTTGGAAACTGTTATATCTTACTATCATTAGGCCTGACGTCTCATATAGTGTATAGTAGTTGAGTTAGTTTCTAGACACTCCTACATAATTACAAATGAAAGCTGTTTATAGATTGCTGAGACTCTTAAAAGGGAATCTTGGTCAGGGCTTGTTGTTTCCTAGTACAGGGTCTAAGTTGCTCAGAGCTTATGCATACTATGACTGGGCTGGTTGCACAGAGACTAGAAGGTCTGTCATAGGATACTGTATGTTCTTTAGCAATGTATTGGTATCCTGGAAAGCTAAAAAGCAGACTACTGTGTCTAGATCCTCCTCAAAAGCAGAATATAGATCACTTGCTGTAGCAACTTATGAAATATAATGGTTACTTCATCTGTTAAAGGATCTGGGAGTGGAACAAAATCGACCTATGGAATTGTTTTGTGACAACAAGATTGCAATTTATATAGTGGAAAATCAAGTGTTCCATGAAAGGACTAAGCATGTAGAAGTAGATTGTCATGTGGTCAGGGATAGGTTTCAAGAAGGAGTAATCAAGCCAATGCCTGTTAAGACAGAATACCAAGTGGTAGATTTGTTCACCAAAGCATTAGGATCACACAGACTGCAATTTCTGACTTCAGCTTTAGGGGTATGCAATGTTTACACTAAGCCAAAATTGAGGGAGAGTGTTGAAGATGTTAGGTTCACAAACTCAAAAGAAAGAAAAGGAAAGGGATCTCAGCTTGCTATGGGTGAATGCATAGGAGATCAGATGTGTGATCTGTTGTGATTACATCTTCAACTGTTGGATCAAAGTGTAGAGGTGATCTAGTACAAAGAATGTGTAGCTCAGCGGTCATGCAAAAGGGTAATTGATGTCTAACTAAGGGTGCCACGGTGAATTGAGAGGTGATGAAGAAATTGGCTCGCTGGCACGAGGAAGTTGGCATGCTTGGCACGCTGGTGACGAAACTGAAATTGGCTGAGAACGGTTGCAGCGGGGTAGCGATAAATTACCACGTGACAATGAGCTTCTAGTTGTTTCTATAGCTAGTATAAATTCTTAGTAATGTTGTAAATTTCATTTTGTGAGATAAGAAACAGAAAGATCTTCAGCATTGTATCTGTTCTTCGACTTGCGCTCTTTGCGCCATTTTCTACAAATTTCAAATGTTTTGCATTTTTTGTTCGTTGTACTTTGTGATTGAGTTGTTATGATGTTTAGATTCAACTTCTAAAGCAATTTTAAGAAGAAAAACGCTTTAATTCAATGCAAGTCTTTTCTAGAATAATAGAATCTCCCAATCATGGATGATCTAAACATGAGCCAGACAATCTTTATTTTCTTTATAATCATTTGGAGCGAAACCATAACCATCATGTTCATTCATCCGAGACATTTTCTTATTGTAAAGGATTTACGTTATCATCACAATATTATGTTAAACTGGATATAGTGTTGTGGCTGTTATTTCAAAGAAAAAGATATTGTGTACTTCCAATAATACCCTTTTATGTGGGGTGAATAAAATATAATGCTGTATATTTAGGTACCCACATATATGTGTGCGCATGATTGTGTATATGTATACAATGTTTTTATTTTTTGTTTGTATGCATACACACACACATATAAATATATATATGCATATATGTAATGGCTTCGGTGCTCCCTTCAACAGAAGATCCCAGCGGCGGCGGCAGGTCTTTTGCCGTTGTCGTCGCTGCAACCTTCTCCTCCTTCATTCCGATCTTTACGGAAATGATTACTAAACACAAAGTTCATCCTATGATCTCTTTTACAGATGCAGAAATTTAAGCATTGGCCGAGCCTTACCTGTTGACTCTTATCGGCACTTTTTGGTTTGACCGGCCACCACTCAAGATTATTCACGATGTCTTTGAGTGTATTGGATACCGATCGGATGTCAAGATCACGCTTCTTGATCAGTCTCATGTCTTGCTGAATTTCACTCATGAACCCGATTATGTACGATGCTTCTACGGCCGCACATGTACGATAGCCTGATTTACTATACGGATCACCAAATGGACACTGGATTTTGATATGGCCACGGACGTCCCAATTTTGCCGATTTGGATTGCTTTTCCAGGTTTGCCTCTACATTTTAACCAAAAATCAGCACTGTTTGAAATAGCACGAATAGTTGGTCATCCCATAAAAATGGATGTTGCCACCATCGATGGCCTCCTCCCGTATGTAGCACAGGTCTGTGTCGAACTTGACGTCTCTAAAGATTTTCCAAAGAAGATATTTTTACAAGGAAAACAGAAGATTATTCAGCAATAGATTGTGTAAGAAAATTTGCCTGCTTTTTGTGTGGAATTACAGGTTGGGTCATCAGGTTGGCTCCTATGAGGATCAGACGCAGTCTATTCCATCTAAGCCACAGAAGCCTACCACACGAAAAAACGCAGCATGCGAAGTCTCCTCCAGCCAACCCTATCACGGTGCTTTCACGTCCTTCGTCAGCTCATGCAGCTGACAACCCTAATATTGACTCAGTTCCAGATCATGTTCCTGAACTCATAGAAAATTATCTTAAAGTTCCATTGAAGCAGGATATTGCCTGATTATGCATAGACTCTGAAGATGTTTTATTGCTGGGCAAGGACACCGATGATCCAGATGCATGTCAGTGTTCATATTCTAACATCAGTCACCAGGTGGATCAGCACATATCTTATGATTCAAATCCTCGAACAACATTTATGCAACAAATGAGCAGCTCATCAGAACTTATTGGTAAGCGACTTTTAAATCGCTCAGTATCCTTTGACGATGATGGACTTTTGCAGGCTCTTCTTGGCCCAACTATACCAGATAGTGAGGGCTTTATTCCATTGGCATGCCGAGGCAGACATAGGGCAAGGAAAGACCTACCTCCTCGACCACCTTCCATTATTGTGACACGAAATGCGGCACATAGTTAGCTTTTCCCTTCATATAGTTCTCAATGAATGTTCTCACTTGGAATGTTGGAAGTTTGCGCACCTCCCTAGATCGATTACTTTCTTTGTTGCGCCAACATCATGTTGATCTGTTAACAATTATTTAACCTAAGCAGAGCGCATCAAAGCTTAATTATTATCGGTTGAAAATTGGATATAATTGGTATATCCCATTTTTTAAGGGGCAAAAAGGTCAATTGCGCCTAATTAATTAGAAAACCTAATTTGATTATCAAATTTTCCCTAAACCCTAATCAAATTCTATTTAAACAAGCGCTTATGCTCTCCCTAACCTCACTAAAACGTGCGCCGCATATACGAGAGAAGCAACGATGCTCTCTCGCTTCCAAACAACGCCGCCTCTTTAGGGAGAAATACCACCAATCGATCACGTTCTTCAACGCGTATCCAGTACCATGTAGGTGCCCCCTTAACATCCGTTGAATGTAAAAACGATAATCTTTAATTTTCCTATGAAAACGAGATCGTGCATTAGTATTAGTGTTTGTATAGATGCTTGATTATTAGATTATATGTATCTGTGATGAATTGTAGGAATGAGTGTTTGTACCGACGGCGCATGGCCGGTGGTGGTGGGCTATAATGTTATTTTCGTATGAAACTCGGAAAAAGATTTGATTTTTTGATATGTGTGTGAATATCGGAATCGTAGGAATGAGTGTTTGTACCGACGGCGCATGGCCGGTGGTGGTGGGCTATAACCAAGTGCTGCCGGATGAAGGAATAAGGGTGGGGCCGGCAGAGAGGGTTGTGCTGGGGGGTGGTACAGCTGGTCAGGAGGGGGCTGCTGGATGTGGGGGTGCGTCTAGGGGGTAGGGCTGATTGTGGGATTGCGTTTGGGGGTAGGGCTGAGGGGAAAGAGGGGTTGCAGGTGGGGGGCTAAGCGAGGGGGCGCGGTCTTGGGGAGTGAGGGAGTGAAGGCTGGTGTTAGGGTGAAGGGGAAAGGGGAGCGGGTGAGGGGAAGGGGATTTTGGGTTGACAATCAGAGAGTGGGGGGCGAAAGATCAGGCGCAGGAAAGGAGCGAAGGTAAGGTAAGGTAAGAAAAAGAAAAAGAAAAAGAAAAAGAAAAAGAAAAAGAAAGGAAAAATAGGAAAGGGAAAATGTATAGACCGAATACTGAGAGTGAAAGAAAGAAAAAGGAAAAAGGAAAAAGAAAGCAAAGGAAGATTCCGTGTATGATTTCTGTGCACTCATGCATCACGACATTGCATATATGATATGTTCTGTTCTGTTTCATTCTGTTCTGTTAGGATATGCGAGACGTAAGTCGCATATCTGATCCATTCCGTTCCGGGGTCATGCATTGCACGATTAGATGAATGTTTCTGAGAATATAGGGTTATCATGCATCACGTATGTGGCATTGCATTTCATGCTCATTTCGTACGATTATGTGTTTTGATTGTTTTAAGAAGTTCTGACCGTTATACGTTGTTTTAAGAAGTTTTGACCGTTATACGTTGTTTTAAAAAGTTTTGACCGTTATACTTGTTTGCGAAAACGTGGACAGTCTATTTTCGTATTACAGTACGTATATGTATTCCACTACTGTCCTAGCATGTATGATCTCACAGGGCCGATGCAGGCAGGGTACCTACTGAGTGATGTTTTTGTCGCTCACACCGTTCGTTTTGTTTTGTCGCAGACGATTCAGGATATGATTACCCATGGGTTGGAGAAGATTCAGAGTGCGCTTAGTGGGACTCTGAGAGACTGTCTGGAGATAGACGATCAAGAAATAGAGAAGTTTATTTTATTTATTATTTCATTTGAGGACTTAGCTTAGGGATTTTATTTTACGCACTTTACGATGTCGTTTGGAGGATCTTGACTTGATGTTGACTATATATGATTTTGGGGATTTTACTTTTGATTTAGGGTTTTGAGTTGATTTAATTCGCTTCCGCAATTGAATACTCGGTCGTTTTGATAAGTGCAGGAGTTTCGTACAGACGCCTTGTATATCCCTTAGTGAAATACGACGGGCGTACCGGCTCTAATCCTAGGGTCCGGGTCGCGGCGCTACAGGTGGTATCAGAGCCCAGGCACTAGATCTACTACGGAAAACATAGGAATTAAGAAATGATCTTAGACGTAAGAGATGACTATAGAATTAAGTGTTGATCGTAGATGTAAGTTTGATATTAGACTAAGTTTGATTATAGACATAAGCTGTGATCTGAGACTAAGTTTGATTCTAGACGTAAGCTATGATTTGAGACTAAGCTTGACTTTAGATTAAGTTTGATTTAGACTAAGTGATGATTGGGTGGAGGCATGGTTGGTTTTTATCTCCGTGTAACTTTTTCCGTATTTGATTCTCTCCTGTTTTTTCTTAAGTTTTGCATATTCCTGAAATGCCCTTGAAAAAAAAATGAAAATTTCCTTGTCGTAGCAAATATGCCGTCGAGAAGAGAACGGTAGGAATGGCTATGGGAACCACTCTGAGAATGGGGTTCCACCGTAGGTCGTGCTTCCCCAGGCCCTAACCGACACACTACTGGTCATGGCCTAAGCCGTGGCGCAACAACATCAGCAGCCACAGACTCCACCACCACCGCACTCGGACTAGAGATTCTTCTATAAGTGGATGCGGAGGAGTGGTGGCGCAGTACAATTGACACAGCCAATCACTTGGATCTAATTTTAGAATGAGTTCAAGAGGAATTACGTGTCGACAGTACAATCTTCAGAGCATGGCTCTAGATTCCCGGCAGAAATGTAGAATTAGGCCATGATATTAGAAAATAAGTTACGATTTTGCCTCTAAGTCACAATCTTAGACTTAAGTGATGATTTGAACATGAGCGATGATCATGAACATAGGTACTGACCTCAGTTATAAGCGATGATCCTGAAGATAAGTCACGATCTTAGACATAAGTAACGATCTCGATTAAGAGTTGACTTTTGACATAAGTATTGAGTTAGTAATAAGTGTTGATTATGTACTAATTATGATTTGGAAATAAGACGTGATCTTAGACTTAAGAAATGATGATGCTAAGAACGATCCTAGAAATAAGTTATGATCCTAAACTTAATAAGTCGATCGGTTTTGAAACACGTATACCTAGGATATCCCATACAATTCTCCTTTATCTAAGGTTGACAATAACTCTCTAAGCTATGATCTTAGTAACCCTAGTTGAATACTATATAATTGATTTGAATGAATTGTAATGTTAACCGGAATACCCTACTACAAACGTTAATTGACATATTAACGGGTCAGGCAATAACTCAGGCTGCTTTACCATAACTGCAACATGGTACTCGATACCATTAGGGTAAAGTAAAGCGGGTCCATATCCCTATTTGGACGGTAACATCCAAGCATACTTAGGTCTAAGTTGGGACCATAGCTACTAAGAAATGAATCATAGTAGTATGATAAATACTAAGAGATGATTTATAGTAGAATGATAGAAACTAAATAACCATTAGCGTTATAACCAGTAGAGTTTAGTTAAGGATATTGTACAAAGGAATTTATAGTCTAGGATTAAGATGTTGAATGTAGGGTAATCAAAATAGGTCGACGATATTAGTCTTATTAGAGGTATTGAACAACAGCGACATGCAAAAATTGATTATAGTATGTGCCTTGGAATAATAAATCATTACAAAATTGTGGGTTAAGTGTTGGCAACAGAACATTGGTTTGAATCTAGTAGGCTTGAATCGAAATAGAGTAAGCATGAACCAGTAGTGGTTGCTTGTTCAGGTGAGATTTAACTAGGATAATTAGCAGTTCAAATAACCAAGTAAAGAAATACAGTGGATCAGTATGGCGCACGGAAGCATGGTGAATTAGAACACTTTAAGTCGATACATATTTAGTGTGCCATGCTAGGATTGGACAATTTAAGTTAGAGATTTTATCATAGTAGGCGAAGGTAAGACTTATAAGAAATGATACATAGAGAGATTATTCTTTTGAAAATAAGGATGGATTATATAAATTATACAAAATGTTGGACTATTATTTCTCTAGCAGATAAATATTTTATTTAAGCACGTGCACCGAGTGATACCTATATTTTTTAGGATACTTCGAAAGACATTTTATTTTCGCAAATACCTTATTGAGTCGTATTTCTTTATATAGTCTACTAAACTTTACGAGACAAATTTTCAATACTTGTAAATCATCAAAAAAAAATCAATTCGTTTGACAACTTTGAAAAGGGAATTTTTTTTAAAATGTTGATGTTCTTGCAAAAATGATGTGTTTATATATATTTCTTACAGAAGATTTCAAATTTTTGTTATTGTTATATCTTTTTTTTGTCAAAATTAATTTAATTTGACGACTATCGATATCGCAAGCAGTTTAAACCGTTTAAATGTTTTTGAAGTTATTTACCCACTCGCGATGAACTTACTAAACTCTTGTGAAGAAAAAAAAAGGGTAGCTTTCAAAATATATACCTGTTTTTGAAAACAGAAGGTACCATATTCAAATCCTTTCAGAAAACTTTACATTATTATGTTTTCAACTGTTTTGACGCATTTTTATCAAAATGTCTTGCGAACAAGTTATCTCATTGTTTTTAAAATGGTCATTCGAGATATTGCGTTGCGAAAACAAATCTATGATATTTTGAGGTTTGTGTTTACAAATATTAGAAGGTGTAGTATTTTAAAATGCTAAAGTTGTATTGAAAAGTATAGCTACGCAAGCTATTTTTCTTTTAACTTGAAGAAAAATATGTCCATACACATATTTCGTATACTAGGCTGCTGACGATATCTCTGAGAAATTAAGAGCATGATCATAGAGCTAGTTCGTAAGTATAAGAACGGATTTGAAAGACTTGGTTGCATTAAGGAAGGATAGCGGTTACCATATTGGCGTGCACCGAGGATGTTAATGTGGTTAATTATCTAGGGGATGAATCATATGTGATGAGTTTGAGAATCCGGTTTTGTAGATTGCAATAAGTAGAATGATACACGTCAAGTGGTATAAGTGGAAGTTGTAAGCATTAATTATGGAGAATTAAGTAAGGATTGAACCCTATAAGGACTAGATCATCTTGTGAGATGTTAATGATGACTAAATTAAATCGTACTCGAGTACAACGTATTCTGAAAAATATATACAGCTTCGGGGATGAGTCTTGTGAACAAAGCGTTAAGTTAAAGATTGTACTACAACTAAGAACTGATTTTAGAGGATTGCTCAGGGTAGCAAATATAAGTACGATATAGACCGACGATTTAGTTATGAAGCTAGAATAATGACGATCCCGTTAAGGTTGATTCAAGAACTATAGAAGGAATAGGTTACGATATATCACGCGGAGGGCAATGGATTTAAAGATGACATTGTAAATGTATACACTGAATGATTTGAGGACTTAGTCCGGTATCGAGGAAGTGAGATGGGTAATATATCAGAATACGCAAGGGATACTAAGTTCGATCATGATCTAGGTAAATGAATTATGTAGGACTATACTAAGTTACCGATTACGTAACACACAAGTTTCGAGGACGAAACTTTTTGTAAGGAGGGGAGAATGTTATATCCCATTTTTTTAAGGGGCAAAAAGGTCAATTGGGCCTAATTAATTTGAAAACCTAATTTGATTATCAAATTTTCACTAAACCCTAATCAAATTCTATTTAAACAAGCGCTTAGGCTCTCCCTAACCTCACTAAAACGTGCGCCGCATATACGAGAGAAGCAACGATGCTCTCTCGCTTCCAAACAACGCCGCCTCTTTAGGGAGAAATACCACCACTCGATCACGTTCTTCAACGCGTATCCAGTACCAGGTAGGTGCCCCCTTAACATCCGTTGAATGTAAAAACGATAATCTTTAATTTCCCTATGAAAACGAGATCGTGCATTAGTATTAGTGTTTGTAGAGATGCTTGATTATTAGATTATATGTATCTGTGATGAATTGTATATTCGTATATATGATCGTATATTTATATAAATGTATAATGCTGTTTTCGTATGAAACTCGGAAAAATATTTGATTTTTTTGATATGCGTGTGAATATCGAAATCGTAGGAATGAGTGTTTGTACCGGCGGCGCGTGGCCGGTGGTGGTGGGCTATGACCACGTGATGCCGGATGAAGGAATAAGGGTGGGGCCGGCAGAGAGGGTTGTGCTGGGGGGTGGTACAGCTGGTTAGGAGGGGGCTGCTGGATGTGGGGGTGCAACTAGGGGGTAGGGCTGATTGTGGGATTGCGTCTGGGGTAGGGCTGAGGGGAAAGAGGGGTTGCAGGTGGGGGGGCTGAGCGAGGGGGTGCGGTCTTGGGGGGGTGAGGGAGTGAAGGCTGGTGTTAGGGTGAAGGGGAAAGGGGAGCGGGTGAGAGGGAGGGGATTTTGGGTTGACAATCAGAGAGTGGGGGGGCGAAAGATCAGGCGCAGGAAAGGAGCGAAGGTAAGGTAAGGTAAGAAAAAGAAAAAGAAAAAGAAAAAGAAAGGAAAAATAGGAAAGGGAAAATGTATAGGACGAATACTGAGAGTGAAAGAAAGAAAAAGGAAAAAGGAAAAAGAAAGCAAAGGAAGATTCCGTGTATGATTTCTGTGCACTCATGCATCACGACATTGCATATATGATATGTTCTGTTCTGTTTCGTTCTGTTCTGTTAGGATATGCGAGACGTAAGTCACATATCTGATCCGTTCCGTTCCGGGGTCATGCATTGCACGATTAGATGAATGTTTCTGAGAATATAGGGTTATCATGCATCACGTATGTGGCATTGCATTTCATGCTCATTTCGCACGATTATGTGTTTTGATTGTTTTAAGAAGTTCTGACCGTTATACGTTGTTTTAAGAAGTTCTGACCGTTATACGTTGTTTTAAAAAGCTTTGACCGTTATACTTGTTTGCGAAAACGTGGACAGTCTATTTTCGTATTACAGTACGTATATGTATTTCACTACTGTCCTAGCATGTATGATCTCACAGGGGCGATGCAGGCAGGGTACCTACTGAGTGACGTTTTTGTCGCTCACACCGTTCGTTTTGTTTTGTCGCAGACGATTCAGGATATGATTACCCATGGGTTGGAGAAGATTCAGAGTGCGCTTAGTGGGACTCATAGAGACTGTCTGGAGATAGACGATCAAGAAATAGAGAAGTTTATTTATTTATTATTTCATTTGAGGACTTAGCTTAGGGATTTTATTTTACGCACTTTATGATGTCGTTTAGAGGATCTTGACTTGATGTTGACTATATACGATTTTGGGGATTTTACTTTTGATTTAAGGTTTGAGTTGATTTAATTCGCTTCCGCAATTGAATACTCGGTCGTTTTGATAAGTGCAGAGGTTTCGTACAGACGCCTTGTATATCCCTTAGTGAAATACGACGGGCGTACCGGCTCTAACCCTAGGGTCCGGGTCGGGGCGCTACATAATGATGCAATCGGCACATGTGAAGGCAACATTTTGAGTTTTATGGAATACTTCTAGTTTACAGTTTCATAGGGTCGAGCATGGAGAACAAACTTCACTATTTTGGTGCTCTTGGCGTCAAACCCAGCAGGCATTTAATTCATCAGTTGTTTATAGAAGACACACGATTGTTGAAAGGAAATTATTGTGGGACTCACTGATTAGCACATTTTAGGATATCTCAGATCCCTGGATCATTGGAGGAGATTTTGAATACCTTCTTAATATTAGATGAACACCGAGGCAGAACCAAACCAACACTTCGCTTGCTTGTGGATTTCAATGCATGTGTTCATTACTGTCATTTGCTTGATATTCCGATTTTGGGGCCTTCATTAATATGGGCCATGGGACACGAGCAAGGCAGGGCCTTGCGTCATCTGGATAGGCTTCTGTGTTGTTCCTCGCATGTGGATTTGTTTGCAGATATTGTGGTTCATCACCTGCTACTTGCTACATCGATTAAAATGAGGCCGCTCTCAGACAAGACCCACTTGTCCATTAAGGAATTTAAATGCTTCGGCGATCCATGACGATTTTCATTCGTTTGTAGAGTCTCAATGGAAGCAATACTCGATGGTAGGGGGAATGCAAGGTCTCTATAGTAAGCTGCGTCTTTTAAAACGTGATCTCAGAAAGTGGAATACGACTATATTTGGTAATATCTTCAAGAAAGATGCTGAGGCGGAACGAATTTATTAAAAAATGGAAGCTGTGTTTGATAACGACCAAAGCTCGGATAATCGGGCAGCTTTCTTTTTAGCCCAAGCGCAGCTCTTAAAAGCACACAAGGAACATGTCTCATTTTGGTCACAGATTGCTCGCAATTGTTGGATGACTGAAGGGGAATCCAATACAGCATACTTTCATGCTTTGGTAACGGAAAGATATCGACGTCAGCGCATAAGGCAATTACATGATTCTGCTTGAGCCTGGATCGATCGAGGACAATGAGTCTCTTGGAAGAGCTATGATGGACTTCTTCCAACAGTTGTTCACAAATGAAGCAGTCGTTGCAGCGGATGCTTTTCTACAGCCAATTCCACCTTTAGTTACCTCTGACGATAAAGAAATGTTAATGACCATTCCCGATATGGAGGAGGTTAAGAGTGCGGTATGGACCTTAAGCCCAAATAGTGCGGCAGGACCTGATGGATTTAATGACCATTTTTTCCCCACGTGCTGGGATACTCTCAAACTCGATGTTTTGTGTTCTGTTTAAGAATTCTTTTTGGGTGTTCCACCACCTCAAGTTATGATTTCCTCTCTCATCACTTTGATACCAAAAAAAGAACATCCGTCCACTTATGCAGATTTCAGGCCGATTTGTCTTTCGAATTTCATAAGCAAGGTCATAACCAGGGTGATTGCTACTCGTTTGTCAACATTACTTCCACAATTAATATCGAAGGAACATATTGGTTTTTTTAAGGGCATGACATCAGTGAACATGTTCTAATGGCAAAAGAGATGGTGCATTTGATTGACAGGAAAATTTGCGGTGCTAATGTCATGATTAAACTTGATATGGCTAAAACATTTGTTCGTGTAAATTGGCACTATCTTGAGTCGATACTTTGGAAGTTTGTTTTTCATGATCGTTTCATTTGTTTTTTGATGAATAACATGCGGATATCAAAGCTTTCAGTGGCGATTAATGGTGCAACATATGGTTCTTTTCACCTACGCTAGGGGTGAAGCAGGGTGACCCTCTCTCACCAATACTATTTATTTTGGGCTCAGAGGGTTTTAGTCGGGTCTTAAACACCTCTTCAATATTGGATCATTAAATGGTTTCTGTACTGGTATAGTGTCAGTCGTTTCCCACTTAGCTTATACCGATGATATTCCTCAATGGATCAAAAAATAATTTGAAGGTATTCCAATCATTTCTCCACTCTTATCAGCAAGCATCCGGTCAATTGGTGAATTATAGTAAAAGTCAGTTTGTGACAAGCTCTTATGTTTCTACTCATTCTTTGACGTCTATAGGAAATGTGCTTGGTATGCGACCATCCTCCTTAACAATCAAATATTTTGGGTCTTATTTATAACGAGGGATAAACTATGCCCGCTATTATTCTTCCCTTCTACATCACTTTGACACTAAGTTAGCTGACTGGGATCGTCATTTGCTTACACCAGGGGGTCGATTGACAATGCTTAAATCTGTCCTAACAGCAATTTCTCTACATCTGATGGCAGCTGCATGATTGCCCAAGAGTGTGAAGCACTCAATTGGAAGGAAAATGGCGCAATTCATTTGGGCCGATTGCTATCACTGGGTTTCATGGACCTCCTTATGTGTACCGGAAAAAGAGGGCGGTTTGGACATCAGAAGCCTTCCTATGGTTCAGCTAAGCTATGGTTGAATTACCATACTAAAATCTCAATTTGGTCTACATATATGTGGCTCCCTTATGGGACAAGATCAGACTACATTCCACGATTATATGACTCGTCAGAATGGAAACGCATTTGCTCTATTCATTCGGTATGCTTGCAATTCTCTAATGGTGCGGAAACTCTTATAGTGCATTCTTCCCCTGCAGGTCAGTTTTCTATTCGACAGGCATATGAAGATATCTGTCCTGCTTGGCCATAATTATATTCACATAAATGTGTCTGATGGCAACGATTGCCAACATCTGCAAGTCTCTTTATATGGAAACTCTTTTGTCACGCTCTCCCATTCGAAGAAAATCTCAGCCGTTTTACACATATATGTCCAACTATATGCCAATTTTGTAAGATGAATTCGGCTAGAATAGATCACATTTTTCTTCAATGCTCGTTTGTAAAGGATGTCTGGATAAGATTCTCTTGGATATTGGATGGTCCTGTACATTGTGAGACGAGTATTCGGACGCATTTGCTCAAATGGTGGTTGTCTTCTACATCTTGATCACTCGTTGGCATTTTCGAGTAGTTGGAACAATTATGCTTTGCTGGGCTGTTTAGAAGGTTTGCACAAATGTTGTATATGGTCCTGCAGAAATGCTACCTTCAAGTATATATAATATGGCATGCCAATTATGTTGTGATTGGTTGTGTTCTTTGTCGGGAATCAAACTGGCAGTACATTCCTTCTCTCATCTCCAATGGGATCTATCCTAGATTGCGAATTAAACCGGTTTGCATACTAAAATGGGAACTCCCACCATCAGGGAAATTAAAACTAAACATTGATGCTTCTGCAGGAGCCAACATAGCTTCAGCTGGGGCTATTCTTCGGGACATTACTGGACAAATGGTCGTAGCTATTTCATTTGCACTACCGCATCTTCACCCTCATCGTGTAGAAATACAGGATATATTATACAGCCTTATGTACTTTGGTCAGCTCCATCGCAACATTATAGTCGAGTCAGACTTTATGTATGCGACACAAACTCCAAATTTGTTCCCCTCTTCGTTCCCTTGATACTCTCGCTTGTAGAAATTTCTACAGCTCACTCGAATTTGCCTCTGTTATATACCTTGGGAGGTCAACATGGTTTCCTATCATTTAGCACAACATGCCCAAATGTTTCGTGCTACAACATTATACACCTTTCCTGATTTGCTTCCTCATGCGGCATGTGGATTTTACTATAAATATTCCACTACATATGTCATGCGTGAATAACGTTGGGAGGCTCAGTTTTAGCTCAGTCTATTTCAATAGTGATCGATACAGGCAACATGGGTATGGTTATTTCTACATCAATATGTTTTCCATTGTGTTTTACGGTTTCGTAATTCCTATGTTAAATCTCCCTACTTGTTGCCGATTTGCAAAAACTATTGCCCGCAGTCTTTTGGCTACGGGCAACTTGGGTATGCGTTTCTTTTCTTCACATGTGCGCTTATTTAATTCTGTGAACTACTTTATATACTGACTTACATTCTTTGTCACTTCCCGAGGGATGTATTATGGATTCTCCTCAGAGTGAATCTTCTAATATGGATTGACGTCTTCATATTCATTGTTGCCTTGGTTTAATTTTGACCAAGGTAACGGCAATCGAGTCACCTGAGACAAACATCGGAAGCTCCATACTACAGAGGATTTTTCGAAACTTGTTGTCCATTGAAATTTTATTTCGTTACACCTTGGCGCTATTGAGATGGCACCCGGATTTGACGATAACCCAGATTTTCTTCGATCTGACGTCTGGCGTAAAATGCAATTCCATTATATTGTATTGTACTTTGCTCATTTTTTCAATTCCAACATTATTGTTCTCTAATATTTTGAGGTTTTTATATGTCTTTTCTTCACTATTCTGTTTAGTTTGAGAGAGTCTCTCTCCATAGATAGGATCCTTAATGTAACCACAGTATTCCTCCGCCATAAGTGAGGGCTCCAATATTAATAAAACATCCAAACAGTACCATCTGTCCTTCTATTAAAAATATATATTTTTTAGGTGAAGGACGGGCGGTGCTGTTGGGGCATTTTATTAATTATATACCCTCACTTGTGGCGGAGGAATACCATGGTTACATCGAGCAGTTATCTTAGGTTGGAGACTCTCCCAAACTAAGCAAAACAATATAGTAAATGCAAATAAAACTATAAACGTTCCACATCAAAAATTAGGCACTTAGCAGTATGCAAAAAGACATCAGAAAAAGTAGACAATGATACATACCCAACCTCCCTCATCAGTATGATGCAGGCAGTTAAACTATAAACGCTCCACAATAGCTCCTTATACGCAGACATATGGTGTATGAAGGTCTGTCTGTAAGATGCCACGCACAAGAGGTGGAATAGCCGCCTGTAAAGTGAAAACACGTTTTTGTCCTTGCATGATACCATATTGCGCTAGAAAATGTGCTGCTCACTTTATCTCCCTTGGCCCATATGATAGCGATACATGTGTTGTTGAGAGGATTAATCTCAACCGTGCAAGGTCCGGATTCAATCGCAGGGATATAGCTGCCGGGCGATTTATTGTGTTCAGAATCGCCTTGCAATCTACATCCACTTCCAGATTTACATACCCTTGTGTGACAAAAAAGATGAGCGAGAACAACAAAGCCTGAAGTTCCGCATGTATTGGAGGTAAAGGAGGCAGCATGAAACAAATTGCTTGAACTAGCTGCCCCGCCTCATCACGTAATATTCCACCGATCTACATTCTTGCCTTTTCTGCCGATCCCTTAACCATGACAACAAGGCCGCCACATCCAAACCTGATAGCCCCATCGATAGAGACAGATCCGGCACCACCAAAAACTTACGCTTCACTGTTTGCGTCTTGTTCAACAATCACGGCGCTGAAACCAATTCAAAAATTTAAAGGCAGTCAGATGATATCATTTATGGAGGAGAAAATACAATCTTTGGCTGCTTCATATAGTTTTACACTAGTGGAAACTTTTTGGTAAGGGTGCCCACCGTAGCAACGATCGGATAGGCAATCGACTGCATTGGCTTTGCTAGAGCCGTAAAAGTCGGATTGCTCGACGTAACACTTGATTTAATTCATTTTGATCAAGAGCAAGATTATTTTTGCTGTTTCTCACGTTGAAGTTGGATGATTTCTGACAAACATATGCGAATCACCAAGTGGACGCCAGACTATAATCCGGCAGTCAAAGTTCCAATAGTCCCGATTTGGGTATCTTTTCCAGGGCTTCCAATACATTTTCATCGGAAAGATATGCTTTTTCATGTTGCTCAAATGGTTGGTACACCTTTGAAGCTAGATGCGGCTACCACAGCCGCCAATCGTCATTCGGTGGCGCACTGGATGTTTCAAAGGAGTTGCCGCAATGGGTCTATATATAAGCTCCTTCGCGAGTCATCATGCAACATGTAGAGTATGAAGATTTACTGTCATACTGCACTGGCTGCTACCGATTAGGGCATATTTTTGCCAACTGTGGCAAATCTATGTCAGAACCCTCTGAGCGTGATCAGTTGCATAAACGTAATACTATGGAGGATAAAGACCGGAAGCAGGCAGATAAGGGCAGGAATCAACGTTGGACACCTAAGAAATCTTTGACTGATGCAACACCACAAGAACCAGTGGCTGCTGTAGACAATCGGCAGCCTTCGGTTGCTTTTTCACTCCCTTACCAGACTTTAGCACAGCCAGCGTCGCCTGACATGGGTGCAGTAAGTGAGATTACAAATTTTCAAGATGTCTTGCGATTAAGGGGAGTAGATGATTGTATGTTGAGTGATCTTTCAGTGCAAGTAGCCGCATCCTCCCTTTCAGACAGTGAGTTGATTCTCCGCTAAATGTCAATAATCTGGATGAGCAGGATCATGACATTTATATCACTATGGCTAATCTCTTTGAAGCCATATATTTAGATACAAGAAGCTCAGTGTCTACACATGAAGCGCCTATTGATCCCCAATCTAGTGTGGCCCCTCGCTTGCTCCGTCAAAACCAACATGCCGTCCCCACATCGCCAAGACTCACCAGGTTACGGGTTGCTCACCTCTCTAACTCTTTTGATGCTTTATCATAATGAAAATGATTATATGGAACGTCAGAGCATACGTACCTCAATGAATCGTTTACTCTCACTTGTTCGGCGTCATCATCTACATATATTAGTAGTCACAGAATCGAAAGCTAGACCCTCGTTGTTGTTGTCATATCAATCGCAATTTGGTTTTTCAAAAGCTTTATCCGCCTGCGATGATTATATTTGGTTTTTTTGGAAGGACTCCATTTTATCACCGAAGGAGGAGCGATCCGGGCACCAAAATTATTCCATCAAGTATCATTGGCTGGCGTCGGGAGAGCGGTTTTAGCTTACCGCGGTTTATGGTCTGCATTCCATACCTGCTAGGCGGCCATTGTGGGCTGATCTACAGCTCTTTCATACTTCGTTGACTATTCCTTGGTTAGTGGGTGGTGATTTTAACACGTTTCGTTCATTAGAGGAACATCGAGGAAGATCGAATCCAACGTTACTTTCGTTACAAGAATTTAACGACTGTATACGTACATGTGGTTTACAAGAAATATCATTTCAAGGATCCTTATATACATGGTGTGATGGCCGTGGTTTAGGCCTTGTTTGGCGATGACTTGATCGGTTCTTGTGCTCTCCATCTTTTTTTGGATATGTTTTCGACTACACTGGCCAAACATCTTGAAAGGGCCACCTCCGTTCATGCTCCACTATTCTTGACATGTGATTTTGACAGTCCAA
The DNA here is from genome assembly GCA_036186865.1 of Eustoma russellianum. Classification (NCBI taxonomy): domain Eukaryota; kingdom Viridiplantae; phylum Streptophyta; class Magnoliopsida; order Gentianales; family Gentianaceae; genus Eustoma; species Eustoma russellianum. The sequence continues at coordinate 13,597,529 of AP025059.1, read as the reverse complement.
GGGGGCTGGCTGCATTCTAATACCTTCATGTTGTAGATATGCAAGGCACCACTAGAAGGGGGGAGGGGTTGAATAGTAGGTGTGGAAAATGTGGTTTTTAAAATAGTTGTAAACCAAAAACCCAACTTCTGAAAACAGTTTCTATTTTCAGGATCAGTTTTCAAACGTTTTCAAAACTAGGTTGCAGGTCTTCAAAAATTCTGAAATTTGGAGAGAACTTAGTCTGAGATGTTTTGAGTATCTCCTAAAAATTTTAGATTAAAATTCAACCTTTAACCCCTTAAAAAATTGTTGGTGGTCAGATTGCGCAAATCTGCCAGAAACGGTGTCTGATTTGAAAAATTAATTCCTATTTGTCCGTAACTCCAAATGCTCTGAAATTTAATGAATAACCCCTTATTAGTTGTATTTAATTGATCTGAAACAATTTTGAAAAATTCTTTTGGGAAGATAGTCAAATGCATTTAAAGTCTCAACCTTTGCAAGTCTGAAAATCACACTGCACTAGTCTCAGAACATCAGATGTTTGGATGACTTATCCTTGTCCAAAAGGGTTGAACCTTGCGCCAAATTAACCTTAAGACGTGTGGCTATGAGTCAGGAAAGTTTCGTGATTTTTGAAAATTGTTTACTATTTTTACCAACGTGATTAAAAACGATAAACAGTGCTGAAACTGAAAGTAAATGCTGAAAGCAAATAACACCAAGAATTTTATACTGGTTCGGTTAAAACAACCTACTCCACTCTTCTAGGACACCTTCCTCAGTTAGCACTAATTACAAAACAAAAAATAGCACCTTACCACAGGGTTGATTGAGTTACACACCAACTCCAACCCTTTACAAACTTTGTATATGAATAGAATGATCACGAACACCACAACCTTTCAAATGCAAGATTGATCACACCTTGATCGATCCTTTACTACAATAAAGAGAATATGTGGTGGTCTATATGAAGCCTATTCAAATGTATGAATATAAGTGCAATAGGCTTTTAAAGAGAAGAAAGAAAGACAGTGTAGAAGAAGAGAGGAAAACGTTTTTTATTTTTGAAATTTGCAAGACTTGTGTTCTTTTGTTTGCTCTTTTCTTTCCTTTTTATCTCCATGTGGCTGCCCCCTTAGCCTTTTTCTCCTTCTTGAAAATTATCTTCTACGTCCTTGGAAGAGTGTATTGCATCATTGTGACATGTCCTTGCTTACTTGGCAACTCCTCATTGGATGATCATTGAGCTCTTGCTTACTTGGCACTCATTGATTGGATGGATGTTGTCATCATTTGATGACTAGATAAATATGAAAATAAGCCTTAAAAAGCATGTGCCAATTAGCCGTAAAATTATTTCCATAAGGCATATAATCATCTCACATAATTAGCAAGACAAATTTCTCCAACTTGCCATGTTAAAATCGGCCATTACACCTCTTTCACATGCTGAAATTTCAGCATGTGTAACGTTTGCATTTTATTCAAAATGTTGCCAAGTTTTTTTTGATTTATTCCTTGAAAATAAAGAAGAAATCAATCATCATTTAGTATATAACTTTCTTATCTAATTTGGAAGAAAAATTGATCACCAATACACCTAAGAATTCGGCCAACATACATTCCCACACATGCTGAAATTTTCAGCATGTGTGATATTGAAAGATATCACTTTAGTTATTCCATAATGTATTCAAAACACTTCCATACTATCTCCCAATTAATCCACATAATTCAAGATAACAAAATATGGCTCATTAGGTGATAAAATCGGCTAGCCATAGACTACACATACTGAATTTTCAGCATGTGTTACAAATGTGACAAGATTTGAAATGTTACCTTTTGTAGTTCCTTTCTTTATGTCACCAACATTGTATGCTTCATTCTTGGCCAATCAAGATGCCAACAAAGCTCCACATATGCTCCAACATGATGATTTAGGCGTGTGATGAAGATAGTGCATGTGCTGAATTTTATTTTTGTAAACTTTATAAAGTAGTGCACATATAATTATACACACATGGTATATTCCAATCAGCCATTAATTGATTTTTCTAGAACACTTTAGAATGTATGAAGTATGTAAAAAATGTCTAGATACTTGTTATATGACATGCCAAAAATGTTCCATGTGTCGTGTATGTAGAAAACTGAATTTTCGACGTTTATCGATTACCCTATTTTTCTCTAATTAAATTCCTACATTTTGCACATGTTATATATTATGTTACACATAATATACATAAACTAAACTTTAATATTCAGCACTTAGGCTGATCTAAAGTGGCGCCTAACCATGTGACAAAATTGAAATTAGAAATTCCACAATTTGGCCTTAATTGAGGGTGATTTGTGTGTGCCAACATGGAATGATTTTATGGCTGCACATACCATGTAAGCCACAAAATTTGTGTCCATTTTTGAAGTTGACGGGCTGGCCATCTATTTATGGCAAGTACGTGACACGTTGGCGAAGTTTCGGCATTCACCAGATACGACAATTTTTGGTTTAGAACCTTTTAACGTGTCGTAATAAATTTGTCATAACCAGGACTTATATCGTATGATATAAGACCTGAATATACTCATAAATATGAGTTAAGTATAGTGGTGTGACATTTACGTACATACGTAAAATATATAACGGGTCGATAGTACGTTGGATACGTGTATGTGCCTTTTTAAAAAGATCTGAATACACACACACACACACACACACACACACATATATATATATATATATATATATATATGGTAAGTTGCGTGTAGGAGGGAGTGGAAGACTTTCCTTCCTTCAACTTGTTGCCTTTGTGCCTTTTCCAAATATGGCTTCCTTTAATGAATGACTTAGTTTAATTAAGTACTTTACTTAATGAACTAGTTTAGTTCATTATGATGGCACTTGAAAATAGTTCAAACACAACAAATGCTTGCCGTTTGATGTAAGCTTTAAAGCTTCATGGCTCGTTTTTATGGCAACAATATATATGAACTATATAAGGCAAGTTTCATGCAAAACATGTCATATCATAGAACATGTCATGCATTTCTTTAATACACGTTATTTAAATCATGCATTTTGAAATCACTCAAACCCCTTTTTCTCTATAATCTTCCCCTTTTGATGATTTACAAAATAACCTACATTCATGATTTAAATCTTACCACTCCCCCTTCAATCGTGCATAAATTCAAATTTTGAATTTCAAATTTCAAACTCGCTCCCCTTGATTTAGTCAATCAGTTTCTCTCCCCCCTTAAATGATGCATTCTCTCCCCCTTTATTTTGGAAAGTCAATCAAAAATGCATGTAAATATGGAAAGACAATCAAATCAAATTAGCAGAAATCATGCCTAATTTAGAACGAAGATTTTCGTACGTTGCTTGATTTAATGCCCTAGTAAAAATATCCGCTACTTGTGCCTCTGTGCGTACGTGATCTATGACAATATCACCATTACTTACGTGATCACGAAGAAAATGATAACGTACTTCTACATGCTTGGCCTTAGAGTGTAGTACGGGGTTCTTAGACAAGTTGATAGCACTCATACTATCACAGTATATACGAATTTTATTTACAGTAATTCCAAAGTCAGAAAGTTGTTGTTTTATCCATAGTAATTGTGTGCAACAAAGACTAAGTGCCATGTACTCAGTTTTTGTAGTGGATAATGCTACGCTTGCTTGCTTTTTTGAAAACCATGAAATAAGTGAGTTTCCTATAAATTCGCAAGTGTCACTCGTGCTTTTTTTTATCTATTTTACATCCACCATAATCAGCGTCAGTGTAGGCATGCAAATTAAAGTCACAATCTTTATCTTACCAAACGCCTAAGGTGGGTGTGTGCTTAATATATCGGAATATTCTTTTCACCGCATTATAGTGAGGCACCTTAGGTTGACTTTGAAAACGTGCACACATACATACACTGAACATGATATCAGGCCTACTAGCAGTAAGATATAGCAAAGAGCCAATCATAGATCTATATAAGGCATTATCAAAATCCTTACCATGTTCATCTTTATCTAATTTAGTAGTGACACTCATAGGGGTGGGGGATGGTTTTAAATTCTCAAAATTGAACTTTTTAATCATATCATTTATATATTTAGCTTGGCTTATGTGGATGCCTTTACTCGTTTGTTTAATCTGCAAGTCAAGAAAGTAGTTCAATTCTCCAACCAAAGACATTTCAAATTCAGATTTCATGCAATTTTCAAAATCTTAAACAAGTTTATTAGAAGTGGAGCCAAAAATGATGTCATCAACGTAAATTTGAATAATAAGTAAATCCGATTTATCTTGTTTTAAAAATAAAGTACTATCTATAGTGCCACTTTTAAGACCATTTTCTAAAAGAAAAGTAGCAAAACGATCATACCATGCTCTAGGTACTTGCTTTTGACCGTATAGTGCCTTCTTTAGTTTGTACACGTGATCGGGGTATTTCAAATCTTCAAAAATGGATGGTTGTTTCACGTATACCTCTTCTTGTATAAATCCATTTAAGAATACACATTTCACGTCCATTTGATAGAGTTTAAATTCTTTTATGCAAGAAATTGCAAGTAAAAGTCGTATAGCTTCTAAACGTGCTACGAGTGCAAATGTTTCATCATAATCAATTCCTTCTTCTTGATTATAGCTTTGTGCGACAAGTCTACCTTTATTTCTAACAACTTTTCGTTCTTCATTCATTTTATTTCTAAACACCCACTTTGTGACTATTATGGTCTTATCTTGTGGTCGTGGCACTAAATCCCATACGTCATTTCTAACAAATTGATTAAGTTCATCATGCATAGCATCAATCCAAGAAGAATCACTCAAAGCATCATGCACATTTTTAGGTTCGATTTCAGAAATCATGGCATGAAATTGATTTATTTCATCTGGATTTATTCTTCTACGTAGTCGCACACCGTGAGTGATATCGCCTATAATGAGATCATGTTGGTGATCTCTATACCATCTTGGTTGATTATTTTCTATGTTCTCATGCATTTCTAAGTGATCATGTATTTCTAGTGTATCATGCATATCATGCGTGCCATCATCATCATTCAACACGGGTTTCAATTCAAAATCATCATCATATTCTTTATCTTTATCAATCTCACCAAATTCATTAAACTTCACATGAATGGATTCTAGAATTTGTCTAGCGATAGGATCATAACATCTATATGCTTTTGAATTCACAGAATATCCAACAAAGATGCATTCAATTGATTTAGATTCAAACTTATCTAAATTATCTTTCATATTTAAAACAAAGCATTTTCATCCAAACACACGAAAGTAATCAATTTTAGCCATGCGATCATTTAGTATCTCATAAGGCGTCTTATTTATTTTCTTTCGAAAAGACAAACGATTAACAATGTAGCATGCACAATTTACGCCTTCTGCCCACAAAAATCTAGGCAATTTATTCTCACACAGCATGGTTCTAGCAGTTTCTTGTAATGTCCTATTCTTTCTTTCTACTACTCAATTTAATTGTGGAGTTCTAGGTGGCGAAAACTCGTGTTTAATTCCTTTTTCGCAAAATGAAATCATGTCCTTGTTTTTCAATTCACCGCCTCTATCACTTCTTATACTTTTCACATTAACACCATATTGATTTTTTCAAGTTGTTTTATTAGTTTCAAAATCTCAATGGCACTATCATCCTTATGTGCAAGAAACAAAGTCCAAGTATAACGAGAGAAATCATCAACAATTACACAAGCATAGTGACGTCCACCAAGACTCTTGGTGCGATTAGGACCAAACAAATCAATGTGTAGTAATTCTAACAGTCTAGTCATGCTTATTTTATTTTTAGGTTTTAGTGACTCGCGTGTTTGTTTGCCTTTTATGCAAGATTCACACAACTGAAAGTTATCTAAATCCAGTGTAGGCAATCCTCGTATTAGGTTCTTTCGTTGGAGTTTTTCAAGTGTAGAAATGCCAATATGTCATAAACATCTATGCCACAAATTTATGTTAGGTTCATTTGACATGAAACACTTAATCTTAGCGTCTAACATATCATCCATAGAAAGTGTAAAGATGTTTCCTTCCTGTTTTCCTTTTAAAACCCTTTCTCTATTTTTATTTATTATATTGCAAAAAAGTTGAGTAAAGCACACATCGAAACCATTATCAATAAATTGTGAAATCCTAAGAAGATTATAGGATAACTTGGTTACCAAAAAGACGTTGGAAATTTGAAGGGTGCTTAGGTTTCCAATTGTACCTTTTCCGATGATCATGCCTTCATTGTTGTCTCCAAAGGTCACGGATCCGCCTTTTGTGACCTTCTTCAATTTAGTGAACAAGCTCGGGTCACCCGTCATGTGCCTCGAGCAACCACTGTCAAGGAACCACTTGATAGATTTATCTTTTGATGTGTGGGTTCCCTGCAATGTACAAAAATGATTTAGGTACCCTTTTAATTTTGGGTCCTTACGAGTTAGTTACTCACCTCTTAGTAAAAGTACCTTTCGATACCCATACTTGGGTGATCTTTCTCGGTCTATCAAATGGCAAGAATGTAGATGAAGGTGTAATGTAGTAGACATGTGGCGAGTGAACTTTGGGCCTTTGGCCGAGTACTCCTTTATATGCGTCATATTGAGTGCGTTTTTGATATGTCCTTGTGTTGGTGTGCATAGTGCATGATCTAGATGGATGAAATGAATGTTGTATATGCATCACTTGTTTCTTCTCATATCTATATGGCACATAATTATATTTCACGTGATATGAAGAAGAAGTATGAAGAGATGAGGGGAGAGGGGGTCTTTGCGTTATCTTAGACGCCATATTTGCTTTTGGAGTGTCTACTTTCTTAGACAAGACAAACTTGATTGGTTTAATGGAAACTTCATTTGTTTCAATGTATCCTAATCCCGTTTTATTCCTATCATACTTTTGTGATAAAATAATACGATCTAGCATGTTAGATCCTGTATCAAACTGTTTCATCATTTTCTCTAAGTCTTGATTTCAAATTTGAAATCTCGGATTTCATTTCCTTATTTTGCGTGGTCAATGATGAGATCTCTGTCTTTAATGCATTAATGATGCATGATGACTCTTCTTTTGCATCGTTTAATTGAGCAACAAGATTCTCGTAAAAAGATTCTAACAGCTTCTTGTCTTCAATTAATCACTTCTTTTCTTTTGCAAGAGTCTTAGAAAATTTATGCAATTCTAAGTACTGACTAAAAAGATCATCATAAGAAGGCTCAGAGTAAGAATCAGAGTCAGATGATACCTCGTTTGATGCTTTGGAGACAAAGCATACTGTGCAGTCTCCTCTTCTGTTTCAGTCTAGGAATCTGATGTATCACTCAAAGTGGAGGTCTTGAGAGTTTTTTTCCTTTGTTTAGGTTCTGAGATGAGTCTATTCTTGGTCCATTCTTTGTCAGGGTATTTGTTTGTTTGTTTGTCCTTATTAGGGCAGTCATATGATAGATGTCTAAGTTTACCGCATTCATAACATTTAACATCCTTGTCATTTATCTTGTTCTTATTTCTTTTAGTCGAAGTAGCAGTAGTTTTTCTTCTAAATGACTTTCTCATGAATTTTCTTAAGCCTTTAGCCAATAAAATTAAGTCATCGTTATCTGATTCAGAATCACTATCATCTACGTGATCGGAAGAAGTAGAGACGTATTCATTTGATTTAAATACAATAGTCTTACCTTGTTTTGATGATGATTCCGATTTCCTTATGGTGAGTTTGTTCTCGTATACCTTAAGTGATCCAATTAGTTCTTCCATCTTAATCAATTTAGTTTCATTGCTTTCTTCTATAGCCGTTACTTTAGGGTCCCACTCGGATAGAAGGCTTCGCAAGACCTTTTGTACCTTTTCCTGCATAGTAAAGGCTTTGCCAAGAGACTCAAGAGAATTGTAAATGTTAGTCAAGCGAAGATCCATATCAACGATAGATTCATTTGGCAATAATTTAAATGACTCGAGTGTGGACATAAGTATGTTGATCTTGGACTCTTTTACTTGACTAGTGCTTTCGTATTTCGTTTCAAGATTTCTCCACATTTCTTGAGCACTAGAACAATTTGAAACATAGCTCGATTCACTTTTACTTAGTCCATTTAGAAGTAATTGCATAGCCCTAGCGTTCATGCTCAGTCTCTTTTTATCATGACTAGTGTACTCTTGTCTAGGCTTAACGACCTCTAGTGTGACTCCATCTACAGTGGATAATTTTGATGGAACAAAAGGACCATCTTCTATAATTGACCAAAGATCAATATCAATTTCCATAAGGAAAAATTTCATTCTTAACTTCCATTGAATGAAAGACTCACCGTGAAATAGAGGAGGCCTTTGACTAGACATACCTTCTTGCTCGGTTTTGAAGTTTGTGGTTGCCATCTCACTTAGATCGTTGAATCCTTTTGATGTGAGTGTTGTTGCGCTCTGATACAACTTGTAGGATCTGTAAGGCACCACTAGAAGGGGGGTGGTTGAATAGTGGGTGCAGAAAATGTTGTTTTTAAAATAGTTTAAACCAAAAACCCAACTACTTGAAACAGTTTATGTTTTCAGGATTAGTTTTGAAACGTTTTGAAAACTAGGTTGTAGGTTTTCAACAATTCTGAAATTGGGAGAGAACTTAGTCTCAGATGTTTTGAGTATCTCCTAAAAATTTCATATTAAAATTCAACCTCTAACCCCTTGAAAAATCGTTGGTGATCAGATTGCGCAAATCTGCCAAAAACGCCAGTCTGATTTGAAAAATAATTCCTATTTGTTCGTAACTCCAAATTCTCTGAAAATTTAATGACTAACCCATTATTAGTTTTATTTAATTGGGTTGAAACAGTTTTGAAAAATTCTTTTGGAAAGATAGTCAAATACGTTCAAAGTCTCAACCTTTGCAAGCCTGAAAATCAGACTGCACTAGTCTCAGAACGTTAGACGTTTGGATGACTTATCCTTGTCCAAAAGTGTTGAAACTTGTGCCACATTAACCTTAAGACGTGTGGCTATGATTCTGGAAAGTTTCGTGATTTTTGAAAATCATTTACTATTTTTACCAACATGATTAAAAGCGATAAACAATGCAGAAACTGAAAGTAAGTGCTGAAAGTAAATAACACGAAGATTTTTATACTGGTTCGGTTAAAACAACCTACTCCAGTCTTCGAGGACACCTTCCTCAGTTATCACTAATTACAAAACACAAAATAGCACCTTACCATAGGGTTGATGGAGTTGCACACCAACTCCAATCCTTTACAAACTTTGTATATGAATACAATGATCATGAACACCACCACCTTTCAAATGCAAGATTGATCACCCCTTGATCAATCCTTTACAACAATAAAGAGAATATGTGGTGGTCTATATGAAGCCTATTAAAATGTATGAATATAAGTACAATAGACTTTTAGAGAGAAGAAAGAAAGACAGAGTAGAAGAAGAGAGGAAAACGTTTTTTATCTTTGAAATTTGCAAGACTTGTGTTCTTTTGTTTGCTCTTTTCTTTCCTTTTTATCTCCATGTGGCTGCCCCCCTTAGCCTTTTTCTCTCTCTTGAAAATTATCTTCTACGTCCTTGGAAGAGTGTATTGCATCATTGTGACATGTCCTTGCTTACTTGGCAACTCCTCATTGGATGATCATTGAGCTCTTGCTTACTTGGCACTCATTGATTGGATGGATGTTGTCATCATTTGATGACTAGATAAATCTGAAAATAAGCCTTAAAAAGCATGTGCCAATTAGCCATAAAATTATTTCCATAAGGCATATAATCATCTCACATAATTAGCAAGATAAATTTCTCCAACTTGCCATGCAAAAATCGACCATTACACCTCTTTCACATGCTGAAATTTCAGCATGTGTAACATTTGCATTTTATTCAAAGTGTTGCAAAGTTTGTTTTGATTTATTACTTGAAAATAACGAAGAAATCAATCACCATTTAGTACATAACATTCTTATCAATTTTGGAAGAAAAATGGATCACAAATAGACCCAAGATTTCGGCCAACATACATTCCCACACATGCTGAAATTTTCAGCATGTGTGATATTCAAGGATATCACTTTAGTTATTCCATAATGTATTCAAAACACTTCCATACTATCTCCCAATTAATACACATAATTCAAGATAACAAAATATGGCTCATTAAGTGATAAAATCGGCCAGCCATAGACTACACATGCTGAATTTTAAGCATGTGTTACAAATGTGACAAGATTTGAAATGTTACCTTTTGTAGTTCCTTTCTTTATGTCACCAACATTGTATGCTTCATTCTTGGCCAATGAAGATGCCAACAAAGCTTCACATATGCTCCAACATGATGATTTAGGCGTGTGATGAAGATAGTGCATGTGCTGAATTTTATTTTTGCAAACTTTGTAAAATAGTGCACATATAATTATACACACATGGTATATTCCAATCAACCCTTACTTGATTTTTCTAGAACACTTAAGGATGTATGAATTATGTAAGAAGTGCCTAGATACATGTTATATGCCATGCCAAAAATGTTCCATGTGTCGTGTATGTCAAAAACCGAATTTTCGACGTTTGTCGATTACCCGATTTTTCTCTAATTAAATTCCAAATTTTTGCACATGTTATATATTATGTTACACATAATATACATAAATTAAACTTTAATATTCAGCACTTAGGCTTATCTAAAGTGGCGCCTAACCATGTGACAAAATTGAAATTGGAATTTCCACAATTTGGCCTTAATTGAGGGTGATTTGTGTGTGCTAACATGGAATGATTTTATGGATGCACATACCATGTAAGCCACGAAAATTGTGTCCATTTTTGAAGTGTATGGGCTGGCCATCTATTTATGGCAAGTACGTGACACGTTGGTGAAGTTTCGGCATTCACCCGATACGACAATTTTCGGTTTAGAACCTTTTAATGTGCAGTAATAAATTTGTCATAACCATGACTTATATCATTTGATATAAGACCTGAATATACTCATAAATATGAGTTAATTATAGTGGTGTGACGTTAACGTACGTACGTAGAATATATAATGGGTCGGTAGTACGTTAGAATATATGTGTATGTGCCTTTTTAAAAAGATCTGAATATATATATATATATATGTGTATATATATATGTATATATATATATGGTAAGTGGGGTGTTGGAGGGAGTGGAAGACTTTTCTTTCTTCAACTTGTTGCCTTTGTGCCTTTTCCAAATATGGTTTCCTTTAATAAACTACTTAGTTTAATTAACTAAGTACTTCACTTATTGAACTAGTTTAGTTCATTGATGATGGCACCTGAAAATAGTTCAAACACAACAAATGCTTGCCATTTGATGTAAGCTTTAAAGCTTCATGGCTCGTTAGTACGGTAACAATACATATGAACTATATAAGGCAAGTTTCATACAAAAACGTGTCATGTCATAGAACATGTCATGCATTTATTTAATACACGTTATTTAAATCATGCATTTGAAATCACTCAAACCCCTTTTTCTCTACACATGTCTTGCTACAAATTTAGATTTTGATGCGTTCTTTCAACATCATTCGTGTTCTTTTCCAACGGTAGGAGGTATGTGGGGTTTTTTTGATAAGCTTTGCCATTTACAGAAGGAACTAAAGGAGTGGAATAAGGAGCTTTTTGGAAATATCTTTGATGCTGTTGCCTAGGCCGAAAAGAAGGTTATTACTTGGGAGAGGGCTTTTGATTCTAATCCCACTAAGATGACGCGCGAAAGTTATCATCAAAGTGTTGGTCAACTATGCCTTGCGCAAACGCGAGCATTTCTTTATTGGAAACAAAAGGCGAATGTCAAATGGCTTAAGGAATGAGATGCAAACACCTTATATCATCAAACGGTGAAGGATAAAGAAAGGCAATCTATTCACAGAATCTTACGTCTGAATGGCACCGAATGTGTGCTCGATCAAGACATAGACGCAGAGGTTGTGCATTATTTTTGAGATCTTTTTGCAGCAGAGTCAGTAACTGCCTGTGACGCTATTCTTCGATATATTCTAGAGCTATTGACATCGGATGATAATGTCAAGTTGCAAGCCATGCTGACTCTACAAGAGGTCAAAGAGGCAGTCTGGGATCTTAGCACGTCTAGTGCGGCTGGTCCAGATGGATATCCGGGCTCTTTCAATAGACGATTTTGACTGGTCATACATCTTGATACCCTTAAGATGGTGCAAGAATTTTATTTAGGAGTGAAGATGCCAAAGCAGGTAGCCTCGGTTACTATAATATTAATTCCCAAGGTGCTCAATCCTCAGTCTTTTGCGGGCTTCAGACCTATTTGTTTGACAAACTTTATATCTAAAGTAATTATGAGGTTGATCTCTACTCGTTTTGGACGATTGTTGCCCAAACTCATCTCGCTGGAACAAGCAGGATTTATGAAAGGGCGGGGCATTACAGAACAAATTCTTCTAGCCCAAAAGATGGTGCATGTACTGGACAAACAGTCTAGAAGGGGCCATGTGATGATCAAACTGGATATGGCTAAAGCATGGCGGTATCGTGATGTTCTTCTGCAGAAATCGGGACACTGATTTGTATTTTGATTAATAATTTGCAAGCTACTCGATGTTCGATCCTTATGAATGGCAAGCAAGCAGGTTTCTTTACTGTAGGACGAGGTGTAAAGCAAGTAGATCCTTTATCGCCCTTACTGTTTATTATTTCTTAGGAAGAACTCTCTCGTGGATTGAATGCACTAACGTCAAAAGGCACGATAAATGGGTTTACTGTAGGACGAGTGCCATGTGTTTCGCATTTAGGCTTTGTGAACAATTTATTGGTATTCGTAAATGGAGCACGTCAAAATTTAGATAGATTTCATTCTTTTTTTACATCTTATCAGAATGCATCTGAGTAGCTTGTTAATTATCACAAAAGCCAAATAGTTGTGGGCATGGGCATCTCTGGCATCACAGCGTCATTCGCTTTGGGAATGCGGTTAGCATCTCTGCCTATTAAATATCTTGGCTCTTTTCTATATAGAGGCATTAACCGATCCAGGTATTGTTCATTACTCATTACTCACTTTGATGCTATGTTAACATCTTGGTCGAATAAGTTGTTGTCAATGGCTGGCCGGGTGGTGCTATTAAAGCATGTTCTAAGTTTGATGCCAACGCATATTATTGCGAGTTCACGCTTGCCAAAAAGTGTAGTTGATGTTTTGAATCGTAAGATGGCAGATTTTCTGTGGAAAGGCAGATATCATTGGCGGTCATGGTCTTCTCTATGCCGCGCAACAGAGGAGGGTGGTTTGGGCATACGTAATCTCTTGGGTATTCAAAAAGCTTATGATTGTCAGCTTTGGTGGAAGTATTTCCATTCTAATATGCTATAGGCCGAGTTTAGCAAACACAAGTATGCCAATCGACATTCAATATACTCGCATATTTATGATTCCACGGTTTGGAAACGCCTATGTAGCATCAACGACTTCATGAAATCAAGGGTGGAGCGAGCACATACTTCCATGCAATGGATGCCGGATGCTAATGGGCAATTTTTGAATAAATTGGCCTATACAGTAATAATGGCATCAGATAATCATATGGATGTGTCCCACTATGTATGGTGGCCGAACATGCATCCTGGAATGAGAATATTTTTATGGAGACTTTGGACTAGATCCTTACCAATGGTGGATAATCCGCAATGCTGGCAAACAGTGTTCTCTTCACAATATGCCTTCTGTCGCCAAAACTTGGATACTCAGGATCACATATTTTTATAATGCCCGATGATATGGCCAATATGGGTGGAAATATCCATCATCTTTTTGGCTCCTATGCCCAGCAGTCGCACAATTAAGGCTCATCTAATCAAACATCTATGATAGGTCAGCTTAGGGTGACAGTGCCATCGATTGTCACATGGAGTGTCTGGAAGGAATATGCAGTGATATGTTTTGGCTCAGAAAGTTTTGTTTATACGCGGTTCTTTGATAAAGTATGCAAGACAATCTATACATGGTGTTCAGCAATGAATGGGAAAAGTTTACAAAGAATATGCCTCATTTAGTTGCCCTTGCCTTTTCTCCACCGTTGAGACCAAAATGATTGCGGATACTTCGATGGGAATCGCCCCCCTCTGGGAAGCTGAAGTTGAATGTAGATGCATGGGTGGGAAGATACCAGGCAGCAGGAGGAGCAGTCTTGCATAAAGATCAGGGCCAACTGGTTTTGGCCATTTGTTTTTCGCTGCCACTTGTCAGTCCACTACGTGCGGAACTGTTGACATTGACATTAGCACTGATTAATTATGCGCGAGAGTATGATAACATCATTATTGAGATGGATTGTCAATCCATTCTTTTCATGTTATCGAATGCTCAACCATTCACGGGTTTGTTGGCGGACGACCTAGAACTTGCAGCGCTGTTCTTGACATTAAACCAAGCCATTATTCTGCATTGTCCAAGAGAAGCCAATACTGCATCCCATATATTAGCGCGACATGGCTATAGAACCACATGTCTATGAACTTATAATTCTCTTTATGACCTTCCTTGTGAAGTTCGTGGAACAATACTGATGGATCTACAGCTGCCTACTTTGCGTCATTGATCAAATGTCTCATATTGTGTTGGCGATACACACTATTGGTTGTCTGTGTCGCCAAATGACACAGGCAACACTGGTGAGATCTTTTTCTTTCATTGGTATCTTTTCAATTTCATACGATGTGAGCTTCAGATTCTACTTACATATTTTTTTGCTTGGTTTTGCTATATTGTTGGATGCTACAGTCATATGAGGTATCAACGCAATTCGACTGGAGGAATATGCTTTGATGGCAGTGCTTTATACAAGGGTCGGCTAATATTGCGAGTGTCGCCTTGGTTCTGATTGCATCAAGGTGGCATGGGTATGTGCTATCTCCGTTTCTTTAATTTGGCATATGTTATTTTCGTAAGACTTATATCTCAATTTCATCTGACTCATTCAGAGGTGCGATGGAGCTCAAAACATGGCCATCTCATGGTCGTAAGCTCTCCCTCGACTGCTTGCTTGCTTATACATTGTTACGCAATGAGCACCTACGAGTCAAGAGCGACAACGCCACATCATTTTCTGCTTTACTATGTAATCATTCACAATGTATTGGTCTAGCGCTCAAATTATATAAATATGTACGCTTTTTCCATCACCAAGGTTTTATCCATAAGGTTGGTTTTACGTGGCAAGGTTTTAATGCGGCATATCATATATGATTGGAGGTTGGCACTCATTAGCCTGCTGTTTCATTTTTTTTTCGTATGATGACCTTCTTTTGTAATATTGTATTCCTCCGTTGCGAGGTTAAAGGCGCAATCCTCATGGAATCGCAGCTGCCGACTCTCTGTCATTGATCACTGTCTCACAATGTGTTGGAAAATTCATCTTATGGTTGCCTGTGTTCTCAAACAAAACAGGCAACATTGGTGCGCTCTCATTGTTCTCTATATTCTTTTATTGATCACCTCTGCTACGCATTTATGTTTCGGCTCACATAACTGTATATTGCTTAACTTCTTCATGTTCTTGGTTGCATTGACATTTACGCAATGTCCAGCTTTACACGTCCATCGGTGGAGACGAACACACGTGGATGAATCATCATTTTATGTGGGAGAAAGGCTTTTGTTTGGAGTGTCGCCTTGGTTCGCATTGAATCAAGACGACAAGGGTATGTGCTATCTTCTACTCCATGCTTTTGCACTCATTCTATACATTACGCATATGGATATGCTTTTCTTCAATGGTTGTGAGGTACAAGGGTTTACATGGTCTGGCATCATCAGAGGGCGGTTACAAACAACATTGCTTGACTGTGCATGATTTGTCGTTCAAGGGATCAATGGACTTATTACAAATCCCACCAAAGTTATTTATTTTCGGCATTGTATTGGCTATGTATCTCAATCGTATAAATATGTACGTTTTTTCCTTTGCTAAGATTTTATCCACAAGGGTGGTTTCACTTGGGAAGGTTTTAATGCGGCATATCATATACGCTTGGAGGCTAGCCTTCATTAGCTTTTTACATTATTTATTTGCGTATGATATCGATTTGTAATATGGTTTTCCTCCGTCAAAAGTGAGGCTTTTTAATAAAATATATATATTTCTTCAAAAAAATAAAACCGGGCTAATATACATATATATACACACACCCTGGTTGTTGTCTGTGTTTACCAACACATGCAACACTGGTGCATTTTCTATCAATTTGCTATTTATTCGTCATGTGTCATCACTGCTTATTATTACATATGCATCTCTTAGCCTCACATCTGTAATTCTTTTGGTGTGCTGCACTTCACTGCAGAAACTATTGACGAGGGAAACATCATTTAGCCTCAAGCGGAACCAAGGCAATATCTGGGCTTTCTCAACCTTCAGCCGAAGACCTTCCTCAACATCATGTGCATTTCCAAGCCATCGGGACACTATTATTTCTTGCTATACATTAAACACTTCCAGGTATTTAAAAGTTGATATATTATTTATCTATGATAGCTGTATAAAGAAGTACGCTTTTTCCTTCACCAAGTTTTTATCCACAAAGGTGGTTTTTCTTGGCAATGTTTTAATACGGCATATCATATACGACTGGAGATACACATTTCTTCGCTTTCTGTCTCATTTATTCACATACGATGACGCTTGTAATATGGCTTTTCTCCGCCATAAGAGAGGTTTTTCCTAATAAAATTTCCTTTTCATAAAAAAATATATATATCTTTGTGTGTGTAACAAAAAATGGCTTCTTCCTCTCGCGTCGACAACCCTGGCGGCGGCGGCAAAACGTTTGCTGCCGTCGTTGCTTCGCATCAACCACCACCCACTCTGATCTCGTCCAAGACAATTACCAAACACAAAGTCCTCCCAATGATATCCTTTTCAGACGAAGAGAGAGATGCATTGGCAGCCCATACGGATTAACGCTAGTTGGATCCTTTTGGTTTGGGCGCCCTCCATTAAAGATAATCCGCGATGTGTTTGAAAGAATTGGTTTTTGATCTGATGTCAAGATTACTCTTTTGGATCAATCTCATGTTCTCCTAAATTTCGTCCATGAACCAGATTACCTGCGATGCTTTTCACGAAGATCATGGACAATCGCAGGTTGTAGCATGCGTATCACAAAGTGGACTGTGGATTTTGATCCCTCCAAAGATGCGTCAATAGTACCGATCTGGGTTGCATTCCCAGGTTTTCCTCTGCATTATCAACAAAAGG
The DNA here is from genome assembly GCA_036186865.1 of Eustoma russellianum. NCBI lineage: Eukaryota > Viridiplantae > Streptophyta > Magnoliopsida > Gentianales > Gentianaceae > Eustoma > Eustoma russellianum. The sequence continues at coordinate 13,580,267 of AP025059.1, read as the reverse complement.
AGGCTCTTTTTGAAATAGCCCGTATAATAGGTCATCCGGTGAAACTTGATTTTGCAACAGCAGATCCCCTTCGACCTTCAGTTGCTAGAATTTGCATTGAATTAGATGTATCTATGGATCTCCCAAAGAAAATATATTTACAAGGAAAGCAAAAGATTATACAACAGCAAATCATATATGAAGATCTCCTATACTTTTGTACGGATTGTCGCCGATTAGGTCATTCTGCGGGCAACTGTGAAGAACAGCAACAGCCGCAACCTCCTTCAAAGCCTAGCAAACCTAAAACAAGATGGACTCCAAAAAAGAATCCTCCAGCGCAAGATCACTCAATGGATCATATTACTTTGCTCAAGCGTCGTACTATTCTGCATGAAGTCGAAACTTTTCATGCAGAAAATCATCAAGATACTGTTGATCCAACGACCATGAGCGAACCAATCAACATCAAGATATGCATATTCTGGAGCAACAAGATATAAATCGCTTGCAGAATGATGCAGAGCACATTATTCTATTAGAAAATCAACAGGAAAATCCTGATGAATGTCAATGTTCAGATTCTGATGTTGGAAGTAAAACTAAATTGACATTCGATGCAGATGCGCATGCTACGTTCATGAGTGAGATGAATGCAGCATCAGAGATAATAGGGAAAAAGCTTCAAAATCGCACATTGTCTCTTGATGACGAAGTGCTTTTACAAGCTATTAACAATCTAACTACACCTGATTCTTATGGCTTCATACTAGTTGCGCCAAGAAGAAGAAGACGGTCAAAGAAGGAATTTCCCCCTCGACCTCCATCCACAGTGATAACAAGAAGTGCAACGCATGAAGGGACTGCTACCACGGATACACAATGAATGCCCTAGTTTGGAGTATTGGAGGTCTTCGTACCTCGTTGGATAGTTGGATGAACATTCCAGTAGAACAACGCCAACTCTACGTTAGTTAGAGGATTTTAATGCTTGTATACATGACTGTCAGTTGCAACAGATTCCATTTATAGGCTCTCCTTGCACATGGGCAAGGGGTCAAGGCCATGGTCGAGTTATGCGTCGTTTGGATAGAATGTTGTGTAGTTTATCTTATGCACCATTATTTTCAGATATAGTGGTTCAACACTTATCTAGAGTGACATCGGATCATTCCCCTTTATTGTTGACATGTAAACAGCTGCAATTGCGTATGGTAGTGCCATTCAGATATTTGAACGCATGGTCGCAACATGAAGACTTTTTCTCTTATGTAGGCTCTTGTTGGAAGATATACCCAATGATAGGAGGCATGCGTGGATTGTATCATAAGATGAGGATATTAAAACTTGATCTCAAAAAGTGGAATAAAGGTGTCTTTGGAAATATATTCAGCAAAGTAGAAGAAGCCGAAAAGAATTATGCTAGGAGGGAGGCAGCATTTGATCAGCAACCAACTCAAGCAAATCGTGAGGCTTTCTCCTTAGCACAAGCTCAACTTCAACGCGCCAATAAAGCACAAGTTTCTTTTTTGGCACAGAAAGCTCGCGTTCGTTGGATAGAAGAAGCAGAAGCGAACACCTTTTACTTTCAAGCATAGTCAAGGACAGATTTTGACGGCAACGTATACGACAACTGCTTGATTCTGGAGGAGTACGTCTAGAGGATGACGAATCTCTAGGCAATAATGCAGTGGAATTTTTCAAAAATTTATTCACACATGAAGCAGTTGAAGATGTGGAACAGTTTCTGCAACCGATAACTTCGCTGGTTACATATGCAGATAATGATTCATTGCTGACCATACCGGATATAGCAGAAGTAATAGCGGCAATATGGAACCTAAATCAAAATAGTGCAGCAGGCCCAGATGGTTACAATGGCAATTCTTCAGAACATTTTGGTAAATTATAAAAACTGATGTTTTATGTGCTATTCAAGAATTCTTCATTGGAATTCCACCGCCACAGGTCATGCCTTCCTCCCTCATCACATTGATCCCCAAGAAAACACATCCTATTACATACGCAGATTATCGACCTATTTGCTTATCAAATTTTATTAGTAAGGTGGCCACAAGATTGATTGCCTCTCGTTTGTCCTCTTTACTTCCAAAATTAATCTCAAAAGAACAAATCGGATTTTTAAACGGCCATCATATAAGTGAGCATGTTCTAATGGAAAACGAAATGATACATTTGATTAATAGAAAGACAAGAGGTGCTAATGTCATGATCAAATTAGACATGGCCAAAGCCTTTGACCGTGTAAATTGGACATATCTTCAGACAATTCTGCGTCGTTTTGGATTTCATGATCGGTTAATAAGAATCTTAATGCATAACCTGAGTTCCTCCAAACTATTAGTGATGGTTAACGTACCTCCTGTGGATTCTTTTCACCCTCAAGAGGAGTGAAGCAAGGTGACCCTTTATCACCTTTGCTTTTTATTTTGAGCTCTAAAGGATTTAGTAGGGGGCTAAATCATCTGTTCCAAAATGAATCGCTAAGGGGTTTTGCTTGTGGAAGAGTACCCGCAGTTTCTTATTTGGATTATGCAGACGACTTGTTGATTTTTCTTAATGGACCTATGCATAATCTGAAATCATTCCAACAATTCTAGCATCATATCAAAAGGCATCAGGTCAACTAGTGAATTACAGTAAAAGCCAGTTTGTCACCAGCTATTACATCTCTACTCATGCATTATCTGTCATTGGAGGTATCATTGGTATGCAACCATCTGTTCTGCCTATCAAATATCTAGGCTCTTATTTATATAGAGGAATTAATCGTGCCTCATACTGTACTTCTCTGTTAAACACTTTGAAACAAAGTTAACGGGTTGGGCAAGACATCTACTCACGCCCAGAGGAAGATTGACATTAATAAAATTGGTATTAGCATCTCTTCCACTGCATATCATGGCTGCAGCAAAATTACCAAAAAGTGTCTCGAAAGCAATAAACAAGAAAATGGCTCGCTTCCTATGGGGATCCTGGTATCATTAGAGGTCTTGGCATTCAATATGTCAACCAGAACTATAGGGTGGCTTGGGCATCCGAAATGTAACTATGTTGCAGCAGACGTATGAGTGCAAATTATGGTGGAATTATCATACCAAGGACAATGTTTGGTCTATTTATACGAGAAGCCGATATGGGTCCAGATCGGATTATGTCCCAAGATTATATGATTCACCAAGTTAGAAACGGATTTGTTCCATACACACAGTTTGTTCAAACCTAGCGAGTGGTACAGTGGATTAACTTGGCTTTCATCATCATCAGGAAATTTTACACTAAGACAAGCATATGAAGACAATCGCACGTTACGTGTGACGTTGCTAACTCATAAATATATTTGGTGGAAAAGAATGTCGCTGTCAACCAGTATACTACTTTGGCAATTGTATCACCGAGCACTTCCAATAGAAGACAATCTTACATGCTTCACACACATTTGTCCAACAATCTGTCCTTGTTGCAAGATAGCATCTGCGACTACTGATCACATATTCCTTTGACGTAATTGGGTGCAAGATGTATGGCTTCGCTTCACATTGATATTGGATGGGCCAATGAGACTTGAGAGTAGTATTCGAATGCACCTGCTAAAATGGTGGCTTTCCTCGACATCCAATTGAATCATAGGTCACTTTCGAGTAGTTGCCCCAATAATGATCTGTTGGGCAATATGGAAGACCTATAACAATAATGTTTTTGGCGATGCGGATATACATCCCTCCAAAATTTATGCTATGGCGCGTCGTCTATGCTTTGATTGGTCACACATGCTGTCAAAAACAAAGTGGGCCACAAACAATCCTTCTCTTATATCACATGGTTTAACTCCTTACATGCGTACCAAAAAAGTAAGCATTCTAAAATGGGAATTTTCGCCAACTGGAAAACTCAAACTCAATGTGGATGCCTCTGCAAGACAAGATCATGCTACAGCAGGGGCTATATTGCGAAATAGTGAAGGTACATTGGTTGCAGCGCTCTCATTCTCACTACCTCATCTACCTCCTCTACGAGTAGAAATACAACCGATCCTATTCGGTTTAGTATACTTTGGACAGAACCAGAACAACATTATAATTGAGACCGACTGCCAAAAAATAACATGTACATCATATTCATCACTATCGACAATTACAGAATTCCAAAGTCTGCAGCAATTTTTGCAACTCACTGGCAGCCATCTTAGATACATACCAAGAGAAGTGAACATGGTAGCTCATCATTTGGCGTAGCATGCTCGATTATATCCGTTGACAGCACTCTTTCTAACTAAAGAAGCATTGCCCATACGGCCTGTGGATTCTATAACACTGACTCTACCACATATGTCCTTCGACGCTAATCCACAACTTTACTTCTTGCTCCATCATGCTGTTGCCTGCATCATATTGATGCAGGCAACTTCGGTATGGTTTTCTCTTTTTGGATCTTCGTTGTATTACATTACATTTTCATATCATAAATTCACGGATATCTAATACTTCTACTACTTGTCTGCTGAGGCTTTTTATGTGGCTAGCTGTCAATGGAATCAAAGCCAAGAAGCAAGGAGTCTGAAATTTTCTGTTAGGCGCCTTTAATTTGCAGTTACCTTGGTTCATGATAGACCAAGGTAACGTCGGTAAGTGGCTAATCATTGTTTTACAATCTTTACATCAATGTTGCTATATACTTCTCATACATTTCCTACTACGAATTTTGCGATCACAACAACGCTGGAACACTTGACAAGTCGAATATTGTGGGAAAGCATGCTAGATAATCTGCACTTCGGCGGAAACACCAACATCAACGTCACAGCTTCACTCTCGACTCATGGGACAACAATACAGGATCACTCCCTGCCATATTACATTTTGTTTCACATACTCTAGTTTTTTCAATTCAATCGATACTGTTATCTAATGTATTTCATTTTCAATGCATATTTCGAACGTTATATTGCATACTTTGGGATAGTCTCCCTCCGTAAATAGGGAACATATGTAACCACAATATTCCTCCTCCATAAGTGAGGGCAATATTAATAAATTCTCCAGACGGTACCTCACATCCTTCCACTAAAAAATATATATATGTGTGTGTATGTATGTATAGACTGCTTGAGGACGTTGAAAAACTGAAACTTATTCTAATTGTTTTCTGTTTGTCTGCTGGGCATCTCAAAAACAGATGAGTAAAATAGACTCAATCACGAGAAATTGATATTTTATGGTTAATAGGGCAAGTTAGGCTCTTAATAGAAGAAGACATCATAAGGTGTTTGGAGTACTCATACATATATTTTTCGTTTTGAATAAAGGCGGGATTTTAATGATAGTAAAAAGCCTCACTTATGGTGGAGGGAACCTATATTACAACAATGTATATCATACGAGAATAAGAAATGTAAAGCCGTGAGAATATGCAATCTCCAATCATATATGATATGCCGCATTAAAACCTTGCCAAGTAAAACCACCCTTGTAGATAAAACCTTGGCGAAGGAAAAAGCGTGCATATTTATATAATTGGAGTGACTATGAATGAGTACAATCACGAGATAACATAATGTGGAATATAATGAAGTCGTCGTTGATATGATATGTAGCCACTCGATCGTTGTATAAGAATTTGATGACGCCCCGAATCAAGTAGTAGTGGCACGGACTAACATAATCATAAATTATCTGTGGCAGCCAATTTGAAGTGCTCATAATCCAGTTCAGCCGTTTCCAATTAAGCATCCATGATAGAGATTCTCGACAAAAAACAGCACAATATGCATTAGCGTCCATAGATAGATATGAGAAAGGACAAGTAATCTGATAATGATGCCAATAACATTCCAATGTTGCCTGAAGTCCAAGGACTGCGGGCAACAAAACAAATGTACGAAAGCCGTTAAAATAGGACAAGAATAGTACTCATACATATATACACATATATATATATATAAGGGAAAACATGTGGTGCTCTGGTGGTTACCGGTCGCGGGCGTAACTGCCGCCGCCGCCACCATTCTTCCACCTCTGCGATAACTGCTTCACTGATCCATTCTTTACTTTCTTTTTCCTGATTAAATACTCTATTTTTTTCTTTCTTCTCCGCCATCTGCAATCGCAGCCATGGATGCATTGTATTTGAAACCGCCATCGTAGTCATCTCCGGAGAAGCCGCGATCTTTTGCTTCATTATTCAAATCTTCATCCACTACATCCATTGCACCAAAAACAATCCAGAAGTATAAGGATAGTCCAATGATTGCTTTCACGGATGAAGAGATTACCACATTGGCCGAACCATGCAGGCTTTCTCTGGTAGGCATTTTTTGGTATGGATGTCCCCCGGTTGCTACTATTCGCGCTAGTATTGATCGTATCAGATTCATCGACACGGTACATATTGGACTCCTGGATTCGAACCATGTTTTACTACATTTTGTACAAGAATAGGGTTATTTGCATTGCTTTGCCAGACAAAGTTGGACTATAGCAGGCAAGTATATGAGGGACACTAAGTGGACCTCTGATTATGACCCCAAAGTTGACGTCCCGTTGTTCCTATTTGAGTTTCTCTACAGGGACTCCCGGTTCATTTCCATCAATAGGAGGTGTTATTTCAAATAGGACGCATGTTTGACAAGCCAATTAAATTAGACACAGCCACAACCAAAAATCTACGACCATCCATGGCACGTTTATGTGTCGAATTTGATGTGTCACAGGACCTCCCTACTCATGTCTTTATTCAGGTTTCAAATCGTTGCATCTCTCAGTTGGTTGTTTACAAAGATTTACCCATGTATTGTACCAATTGTTCTCGACTCGGCCACAAGTCCTGCACATATGGAAAGGATGATCATGTTGAAGACCTGCCGAATGCTGAGGCACAAGTGGCTAAAATTTCAAATCGTGCGAATAAAGAAAAGCCTCAACGTTGGGCACCCAAAAATCCGCAACAAAATGAGCAACCTAAGCATCAGTCGGATTTGAATAATGTTGAGCTACATCCAACGCAATGCTACTGAGGATGCGCAGCAGGAGCCCCCCTTCCCGCGGCATCACATCCTGCAGTATTGTTTTCCCCTGATTTGATTCCGCATTTCTTAGTTTCAGATGCACAAGATATCTCTAGGTTAAAGGGAGTTGATGATAGTATTTTAAATGATTTGTCTACTAATCCCGATTCTTTTTCTATTTTGGATAGTGACATTGATATTAACAATTGTCATGAGCCATCGAATGCTACATCTTCTGAGGATGCTTTTGCACTTTCATTTGTGACTTAGGTCAAGTTGTTGTTATTGATGAGACACACCAGGAAAATCATAGGGTCTCCCAGGGACACCCGACAACGCCAACAACTTTAGGGCCTGATGGACAATTTCAGGTGTCGCCTAAGCTATTGCGCCGTCAACATAGGACTATTAAGCCACTTTCTCTGCCATTTACACGGTCTATAGCAGCTCTCTCTCACTCGTTTGATATATTGTCGCTTCAATGAAAGCGATGATTTGGAATGTTAGCAGTCTTCATAACTCAGTTGATCGATTAGTATCATTTACATCTTCTTGTAATTATTGAGCCTAAGGACTGTCCTCCATTCTTAGTCTCCTATCGTATTAAACTTGGATTCTCTCAAGCATTGTCTGTTAGTAGTGATCACATTTAGACATTTGGGAGGCATTCTTTTTTCAGCTGGAAGACCAGCGTCTGGGAGTTCATAATCATTCTCTGCGATTTTGTTGGTTGCCTACAAGTGATTCTTTTTGGTGCACAGTTGTATATGGTCCTCATTGTATTACAGCACGACGTCCTTTATGGGTGGACCTTATTTCATTTCATGGTGCATTAGACATACATTGGCTTCTTGGAGGGGACTTTAATACTTTTTTGATACTTGATGAATATAAAGGCCGATATTCTCTATCACTTCTCACATTGCAACATTTCAATGACTTTATTTCTTCCTGCTTTCTATAGTCGATTAATTTTCAAGGCTCGCCCTATACTTGGTGTGATGGCTGATGATTATGACCCGTTTGGCGTAGATTAGATCACTATCTTAGCTCTTTAGATTTCTTTGTTTTATTTTCGGTGGCACAATATCAACATCTAAATAGAACTACTTCGGATCATTCTCCTATATACCGAGATTGTTCTGCGGCAACATCTAACACGCTGCTTCTTTTAGATATTTGGATGTCTGGACAACACATCTAGATTTTGACAGTTTTATCACTCACCATTGGCAATTGTTCCGGACTATTGGGGGAATATGGGTTTTTTTATTCAAAATTGAGCCAACTGAAACGAAATTTAAGAAAATGAAATAAAGATATCTTTGGTAATATTTTTGATGTAGTGGTTGTCGTTGAGGTTGAGGCGACAAGTTGTGAAAGAAGTTATGATTCTAATCTGTCGAATGATACAAGGACAGAATACCATCTGAGTATGGCTAAATTAAGCCTTGCACAATCTCGACCATTATTATCTTGGAAACAAAAGCCAAATGTTAAGTGGATGCGAGAAGGAGATTCTAATATACGGTTCTTTCATCAAAAAGTAAAAGAGAGGCTGTGTTGGCAGGCTATAAGACGGATCATCTGTGAGGACGGCGTAGAGTTTGATAGTCCGCAGGATATTGAGCTTGAGGTTATTCATTATTATCAGACTTCGTTTGCCGGAACACAAACTGAACATCATGAGGCCATATTATAATATATCCCACGCTTGTATCTGATGATGATAATCACCACCTTCTCTCTGTGCCTTTTTTGTAGGAGGTAAAACAGGCAGTGTGGGATTTAAGTTTGACAAGTGCAGCTGGTCCAGATGGTTTTCCTTGATCTTTTTATCGTCATTTCTTGCAGATAATTTCTATGGACGTACATAAAGCAGTTCAACAATTTTTCATAGGTATTCAGCCACCAGGTCAGGTGGTTGCAGTTCTCGTTAAGCTTATTCCTAAGTGGCGAATCCAACAACGTTTTCTGAGTTCCACCCTATTTGCCTGACTAATTTCTTAGCCAAGGTAATTAAACGACTTCTAGCTGCTAGACTTTCGTCCCTACTTCCGAGGTTGATATCCCCATAGAAGGCTGGGTTTATGAAAGGTCATGATATTACAGAGCAGATTCTTCTGGCCCAGGAAATGGTACATGTATTAGATAGACCAGCTCGTGGTGGTCATGTTTTTATCATGTTAGATATGGCAAAGGCGTTTGATAGAGTATGCTGGTCTTAATTAGTGCAGCTTCTGACGAAAATGGGGTTCCATCCGCGTTTAGTGTGCATTCTTATAAACAATTTGTCTGCCATTCGATGCTCAATATTAATAAATGGAAAGCCAGCGGGTTATTTTTCAGTGTCACGTGGATTTGAACAGGGTGATCTGCTCTCACCTCTCTTATTTATTCTAGCTTCTGAAGGATTCTCTAGAGGCCTGAACACTCTTATGGAGGATGGTGTAATACGCGGCTTCCAAGAAAGTCGGGTCCCCAGGGTATCACATCTTGGATTTGCCGATGATCTTAAATCTTCTTAAAAAGCTCAATTCGAAGTCCGCAGCAAGCTAGACGTTTTTGGATACATATCAACAAGCTTCGGGACAGTTGGCGAACCTTCACAAAAGTCAAGTTGTTGTTGGAATGGGTGTTTTCGGGACTCGCGTTTCTCAAGCATTAGGTATGCGTCTAAATATCCTCAGCCCTGGATCACGCTCTGGAACACAGTAATATTAACCTTACTGTTCCATTGAAGCAGGATATTGCCCGATTACATTTAGACCAAGAAGATGTCTTGCTGCTGAAGAAAATACCATGATCTAGATGCATGTCAATGTTTGGATTCTGAAGTTAGTCACCGGGTGGATCAGAACATCTCTTATGATGCAAATTCTCAAACAATGTTTATGCAGCAAATGAGCACTCCATCAGAAGTAATTGGTAAGCATCTTATATATCGCACCGTATCCTTGGATGATGATGGTCTTTTGCAGGCTCTTCTTGGCCCTGCTATACAAGATAGTGAGGGTTTTATTCCACTGGTACCCTGACGCAGACGCAGGACAAGGAAAGAACTATCTCCTCGACCATCTTCCATTGTTGTGACACGAAGTGCGACACGTAGTGGGATTTTCTCTTCAGAATGTTCTCAATGAATGCTCTCACTTGGAATGTTGGAGGTCTTCGCACCTCCCTAGATCGATTACTTTCTTTGTTTCCCCAACATCATGTTGAGCCATTAATAATTATTGAACGTAAGCAGCATGCATCTAAGCTTACATATTATCGGCTGAAACTTGGATATAGTAATCCAGTCAACACTTCTGCAGGCAACGTTTGGGTTTTCTGGCATTCTTCTAGTTTACAGTTTCTTAATGTTGAGCATGGAGAACAAACTTCGCTATTTCGGTTCTCATGGCGTCAGACCCAGCAGGCATTTGGTTGGTCAGTTGTTTATGGAAGACTCACGATTGTCAAAAGGAAATTATTGTTGGACTCACTGATTTGCACATTTCAACAGATATCGGATCCCTGGATCATTTGTGGTGACTTTAACGCCTTCTTAACATTAGATGAGCATCGAGGTCAAACTTCTCCAACACTTCGCTTGCTTGAGGATTTCAATGCATGTGTGCGTCATTGTCAGTTGCATGATATTCCAACTTTGGGATCTTCATTCACATGGGACCATGGACAAGGGCAAGGCCGTGTCTTGCATCGTGTGGACAGACTTCTATGTAGTTCTTCTTTTTGCAGATTTGTTTGTAGATATTGCAGTCCATCACATGCCACGTGCTACATCAAATCACTTGCCTTTATTATTAAAGCGTACCATCTCTTAGATAAAACTCATTGTCCCTTTCAGCTATCTTAATGCTTGGTCGTTGCATGATGATTTTTATTCTTTTGTTGAGTCTCAATGGAAGCAATATTCGATGATAGGGGTTGTGTGTGGTCTCTATAGTAAGTTGCATCTTTTAAAACGTGACCTTAGAAATCGGAACAGAACTATCTTTGGTAATATCTTTAGCAAAGCCTCTAAGGCAGAGCATATTGATTCCAAAATGGAAGCTGCATTCGATAACAACCCTACTTCGGATAAGAGGGCATCTTTCTATTTAGCCCAGACGCAGCTCTTAAGAGCGCAAAAAGAACAGGTCTTGTTTTGGTCGCAAAAATCTCGCACTCATTGGATGTCTTAAGGTGACTCCAATACATCATAATTTCATGCTTTGGTCAAAGAAAGATATCGACGCCAGCGCATAAGGCAATTACATGACTCTAGCGGCGGGCTACCAGATGACAATGAAGCTCTTGGAAAAGCTTTGGTGGATTTCTTCCAACAAATGTTCACAAATGATTCCGTGGTTGAAGTCGATGCTTTTCTGTAGCCTATTCTATCTTTAGTCACCTCCGATGATAATGACATGCTAATGACTATTCCCGATTTTGAGGAGATTAAACGTCCGGTATGGAGCTTAAGTCCAAAAAGTTCGCAGGACCGGATGGATTTAATGGACATTTCTGTCGCACATGCTGTGACATTCTCAAACTCGATGTTTTGTGTGTTGTTCAAGAATTGTTTTTGCGTGTTCCACCACCTCAGGTTATGCTTTCATCTCTCCTAACTTTGATACCGAAAAAAGAACACCCGTCAACTTATGCGGATTTCAGACCAATTTGTCTTTCGAATTTCATAAGAAAAGTTACAACTAGGGTGCTTGCTTCTCGTTTGTCTACATTACTTCCATAGTTAATCTCATAGGAACAGATTGGTTTTTTGAAGGGGTATCACATCAGTGAACCTGTCCTAATGGCGAATGAGATGGTGTATTTGATTGACAAGAAAATTCACAGAGCTAATGTGATGATTAAACTTGATATGGCTAAAGCCTTTGATCGGGTAAATTGGCACTATCTTGAATCTATACTTCGGAAGTTTCGTTTTCATGATCGCTTCATTTGTCTTTTAATGAATAATATGCGCTTTTCAAATCTCTCAGTTGCGATTTATGGTGCAACATACGGTTTCTTTTCTACTACATGAGGGGTGAAGCACGGTGACCCTCTATCACCATTACTATTTACTCTAGGCTCGGAGGGTTTTAGTCGGGGTCTCAAACATCTTTTCAATATTGGATCATGACATGGTTTCTCTTCGGGTGGAATATCGGCCGTTTCCCACTTAGCTTATGCGGATGACCTTCTTATAGTCCTAAATGGATCAACAAATAATTTAAAGGTTTTCCAGCCATTCTTTCTCTCTTATCAGCAAGCATCTGGTCAATTGGTGAAATATAGTAAAAGTCAGTTTGTGGCAATCAATTATTTTCGAATCAATCTTTGTTGTCTATTGAAAATGTACTTGGTATGCGGCCCTCCTCTTTACCAATCAAATATATTGGATCTTATTTATATCGAGGGGTAATCCGTGCCCATTATTGTTCATCACTTCTATAGCATTTTGACAGTAAGATAGCTGGCTGGGCTTGTCATTTGCTTACACCAGGGGGCCGATTGGTCCTACTCAAATCATTCTCACAGCTATTCCACTACATCTGATGGCAGCTGCACGTTTGCCCAAGAGTGTGATGCACTCTATTAGCAGGAAAATGGCAATTTTCATTTGAGGCAATCGCTTTCATTGGGTTTCATGGTCCTTTTTATGTGTGCCAGAAAAGGAGGGTGGTTTTTGCATCAGAAGCCTTCTTTTGATTCAACAGACATATGACTGTAAACTATGGCAGAATTACTATAATAAAACCACAATTTGGACTATATATATGCAACTTCGATGTGGGACAAGATTGACTACATTCCCTGCATCTATGACTTGGCAGGATGGAAACTCATCCGCTCTATTCATTCGGTGTGCTTGCAATTTACTAATGGTGAGGATACTCCTATATAGCATTCTTCCCCTACAGGTTAGTTTTCTATTTGACAGGCATATGATGATATCCGCCTTCCTCGCCACAATTATACTCACATAAATTTATTTGGTGGAAACGGTTACCAAGATCCACAAATTTCTTTATATGGCGTCTATTTCATCGGGCTCTTCCTTTAGAAGATAATCTCAGCCGCTTTACACACATTTGTCCAACTATATGCCCATTCTGTAAGATGCATTTGGCTTGTATAGACCACATCTTTCTTCAATGCTCTTTTGTAAAGGATGTCTGGATAAGATTCTCTTGCATATTGGATGGTCCTCTATATTGTGAGACGCACATTCGGACACATTTGCTCAAATGGTGGTTATCTTCTACATCTCGATCAATCATTGGCCACTTTCAAGTAATTGGACCAATTATGCTTTGTTGTACTATTTGGAAGGTTTACACCAACGTTGTATATGGCTCCGCCGAAATACTACCATCCAGTATATGTATCATGGCACGTCAGTCATGTTATGATTGGTCGTCTTGTTTGTTGGGAACAAAACTGGCTGCACACGTTCCTTCTCTTATTCCAATGGGTCCTCTCCCCGACTGCGCCTCAAACTGGTTTGCATACTAAAGTGGAAATTACCACCATAATGAAAATTAAAACTAAATGTTGACGCTTCTGCAGGAGCCAACACAGCTTCGGCTGGGGCTATTCTTTGGGACACTGCTGGCCAACTTGTACCTGCTATTTCATTTATGCTATTATGCCTCCCTCCTCTTCATGCAGAAATCCAGGCTTTATTATATAGCCTTACGTACTTTTGGCAAAATCCATCGCAACATTTTAGTCAAGTTAGACTGTATGTACACGACACAAACACCAGATTCAGTCCTCTCTTCGCTACTTGAATGCTCTCGATTGTAGATCTTTCTCCAGCTCACTGGAAGTCGCCTTTGTTATATACCTCGGGAGGTCAACAGGGTTGCCCATCATTTAGCGCAATATGACCGTATGTTTCCTTCTACAACAATATACCATCACCTGACTTACTTCCTCCTGCGGCCCATACATTTTATTACACAGATTCCACCACACATGTCATGCGTGAATAATGTTGGGAGGCACAGCTTTGGCTCGGTTTACTTTGATCGATACAGGCAACATGGGTATGGTTTTTCTATAACAATATAGCTTCCATTGTGTTTTAAACTTTTGCAATTCTCACGTTAAATCTCCCTGTTGGGTTGGTGATTTGAAAAATCTGTTGCCTGCAGTCTTTTGGCTATGGTCAACTTGGGTATGTGTTTCCTTCCTTCCCACGTGCGCTTATTTTCTTCCATATTTTAGTTCATTTACTAACCCATCTTATTTGTTGCTTGCTGAGGAATATTTCATGGATACTCTTCAGCGTGAATCCTCTCATATGGGTTGGCGTCTTCATATACATTGTTGCCTTGGTCCAATGTCGACCAAGGTAATGGTGGTATGCGCCTCTTTCCTTTTTTTCTCATATCTGCCTATGTTATCATGCATGTTCTAAACTTTGACATCTTATTTCATTACTTGAGTTGATTGGGACTGCTCTCTTCACTCTTGAGATCAAGCCACTTAAGACCGCCATTGGATGCTCCATACTACAGTGGATTTTTCGTAGATTTTTGTTCATTGCATCTTTATCTTGTTACATAAATGCGCTATTACGACGGCATCCTGCATTGAAGATGAAACAGATTTCCGTCGTGCTACGACTAGCGTGAAATACTATTCCACTATATTAGATTGTGTTTTGTTCACTATTTCAATTCACACATTATTGCTCTCTAATATGTTGCGGTTTTTATGTCTTTTCTTTGCTATTATGTTTAGTTTTGGAGAGTCTCCCTCTATAGATAGGATCCTTATTGTAACCATGGTATTCCTCCGCCATAAGTGATGCTTCCAAATTAATAAACCACCCGAACGGTACAGCCCGTACTTCCACTAAAAAGAATATGTATATTTTTTAGTGGAAGGACGGGCGTTACCGTCCGGTAATTTTATTAATAATAATAGCCCTCGCTTATAGCGTAGGAATAACGTGGTTATGTCAGATGAAATAAGAAAGGTGAGACTCCCAAAAGTAATGAAATGTAAGGTATGTACAGTAGTAAATATGAAATCCTGCACTATCTATTGAAAAGAAGCAATTGAAGGTGGTGTGAATGCTGTCGTGATGGCATGAAGGTCCGCAACATTGGGTAGTCATATCAAGCGCTCGCCGCAAGCCATTCAGAATGTAGAAACAAGCAGTTATGAAAACTGAAGGATTAAAAATACTATTCCAAGAAAAAGAATGAAACATACCGCAGTTTCCTATATCATGAT
The DNA here is from genome assembly GCA_036186865.1 of Eustoma russellianum. NCBI lineage: Eukaryota > Viridiplantae > Streptophyta > Magnoliopsida > Gentianales > Gentianaceae > Eustoma > Eustoma russellianum. The sequence continues at coordinate 13,565,020 of AP025059.1, read as the reverse complement.
GATATAGGAAACAAATAAGGAGACAAGGTGGAACATCTAGAACAATAGAGTGTGTGCAAAATGGATCCCCAAGCGAGTAGTAATGTGCAATATCTGGGAAGCAAGCTCTCGCAGTGAAATGGAAAACGACAACATAGTAAACATATGATATCGAGAGGGAGAAATAAAAGAGTGAAAAAATTATTGGCCATACCAGAGTTGCTTGTATCAATGTGATATAGGCAACTATGTTGTAAGCAAAGCCAGTGCTGCGCATTGCTTAAGTTGTGTTGTCTGTTAAATAATAACCACGGACAGCTAAAGAAAGTGACTCCAGCGAAGTGAAAACAGCCGTCTGAGGGAAAAGTCGTGCGTGTTGTGCCAAATGATGCGCCACCATATTAATCTCACATGGAATATGAGATATAGTGCTACCTGTCAGAAGCAAAAAGGACTCCAAGCGCGTGTACTCCACTAAGGAAATGAGAGAAGGATCTCCTGTTATTGATACTTGAAAGCATTCAGATTCAACCAATATATTACGATGCCACCGTCCAAAGTAGAGTAGGCTAAATAATGCCGCCTGAAGCTGTACGCAAATCAGGAGTAGACAGGCAGTGTGAATAGCCCCCAACAAATGACCAGTACGATCCCGAAGTATGGCACCCGCCGAAGCTGAATACCTACCAGCTACGTCAACATTAAGCTTCAGCTTCCCCATAGGAGTGATCTGCCATTTCAAGAGCCTTTGCCTCTGAATCATTAAGTGCGGGGATAGGCCCTGTTGAATTAGAGCCTGAAGATTTGTGGCCAATTTAGTCCCCAATAAAGTTCACGCCAGAGTATAACACGAAAGCCGAGCATGGCATAAAGACATTGGACTTGAAGATCATCCAAACCGTAACTTAGATTAGTGTAGACTTTCAAAATATTCCAAGAAAGTAGTAAAGGAGCAACTACCCGGTAGTGGCCTAATAAACAACGGGACATAGAAGACAACCACCATTGTAAAAGGTATTAACGCAGAGGCGAAGGACGAGGAAGTGGACCATCAAAATGCAATGCAAACCTTGTCTAAACATCCTATATGAAGGGGCATTGCAAAAATATGTGTGATTGTAGCCGAAGCGGATCTACAGAAGGAGCAAATTGTTGGACGGACTTGCTGAAAACGACTCAAATGCTCTTAAAATGGTAGCGCATTATGAAAGAGTTTCCACATAAAGGCACTGACAGATTTAGGTACGGTCTTCCACCAAATGAATTTGTGGGAACACCGTGTTGGACAGGAAATACGGAAATCCATATAAGCCCACCTGAGAGTAAAATGACCTGTAGGGGAGGTGTTCCAACTTAATGAATCTGCACGTGTAGTAAGAGATGAACATACCGAATGTATTGAACCAATCTACTTCCAAACCGGAGAGTCATAAATTCAGGGAATAAAATCAGAACAGGATCCATATGTTTGACGCATGTATGCTGCCCAAAGGGATGACGTTGTGTGAAAATTCCACCAAAAGAAGACTGTGAATAAACAAGCCGCCCTCAGCTTCTGGGGTACAAATTGTTTGCCAAGACACATAATGATACTTATGACCCCAAAAGGATGCAGCCATTTTTCAGGGTGATGGAGTTAATCAAACTCTTAGGCAGGCGAGCGGCGGCCATAAGGTGCAGCGGGATAAAAGGACCGATTGTAAGAGCACAATCCTACCTCCTGGAGTAAGCAAATGACGCATCCAGCTAGCAAATTTAACATCAAAATGCTGTAACAGTGAGTGACAATAACGTGCATGGTTTATCCCCCGATACAAATAAGAGCCCAAATACTTAATAGGTAGAGAGGATGGGCGCATACCCAGTACAGAGCCCATTTCTGATAATGATCTGCGCGTAACATAAGAACTAGTCACAAATTGACTCTTTGAGTAATTAACCAACTGACCTAACGCGTGTTGGTAAGAATGAAGAAAAGATTGAAAAACACGCAAATTCTATGTGCAACCATTTAAGAAAATAAGCAAAGCATCTGCATATGCAAAATGAGATACCCCAAAATGCGACTCGTACTGAATCCAACAAGAGAGCCATTGGAAAAGTTGATTGAGACCACTGCTAAAGCCTTCTAAACCGAGAATAAACAACAATGGAGATAGAGGATCGCCTTGTTTGACCCCACACATTGGAGAAAAGAAGCCAAAGCTCTTACCATTGACAGCAACTGATAGCTTAGAAAAGCGCATGTTGTTCAGAATAAGTGTGATAAACCGTTCATGAAAATCGAACTTCCGAAGCAGTGTCTGTAAATATTATCAATTCACACGGTCAAAAGCTTTAGCCATATCAAGTTTAATCAAGACACTTGCCTCACGTGTTTTTTATCAAGTAAGTGAACCATTTCATTTTCCATGAGAACATGCTCGCTGATGTCGTAACCTTGTAAAAATCCAATTTGCTCAGCCAAAATGAGTGTGGGCAGCAAAACCAATAAATGCGTAGCCAATATGCGGGTAGTGACTTTGCTTATGAAATTTGAGAGGCAAATAGGCCAAACATCTACATAAGTTGACGGTTGCAATTTTATAGGAAACAAAGTAATAACTAACGAAAGCATAACCGATGGAGCAGGAAGACCGAGACAAAATTACTGAACCGTGTGTGAAAAATCAAATACGTCTGAGCAAATTAGCACGGCACAGATCAAGTGCTGTGATCAGACAATGAACACGAAGCAAGAACGCAAATGCGTGTTTGATCAAACTCAAAACAACAAAATTAACCAAGGAAATACAATGCTCCCTTGAGGAAAGCAGTTAGAGAGCACGAGAGAAAAATGAACACAACGCTTGAATTGCAAAACTCAGAATTCCTCATTCTTTCTAATTTGTCGAACGGACCATATAAAGCAAGCTGAAGAAGAAAGAAAATAACCGCCTACTGCGAATTTACAAGAATGTCCCTACTCTAAACTGACTACTCCGTTTGCACATAAGGACACAATGGTAAAATCCCCCATTTAAACTGCTTCCCGCGTCCTGGAGCGGGCTCTTTCCCCAATTGGCTTTCCTCCACCCGTGCCAACTGAACCATGCCTTCCTTCTTCCTGCTCCCTTCGATTTCCCGCTCTTGAATCACAATCCTCGTCACATTGGTGCAACCAATAAGATGATTGCAGATATTATCCCACCAATTGGATTCAATCTTTACTGTCGTCTCGGATTGCACCACCATCATCATCAAGCTCAGCCTTCTTTGCCATGTTATGTTGAGCTTTACTTTCATCACAATTTTGATCATCAACACCCCCCCTCAAGCGTGGCTTGCTGTAGATGTTATGTATCCCCATCCTTTGAAGTAGCATCACCATCCTCTTATGATCCAACGCTTTGGTGAAGATGTCTGCAAGTTGAAATTCTGTTTTGATCGGCATGAGCTTAACAGTGCCCTGCAACACCTTATCTCGCACAATATGGCAATCAATTTCGATATGCTTCGTGCGTTCGTGAAATACCGGGTTCTCTGCGATGTACAACGCACTTTTACTATCACAAAAGAGCTCAACAGGCTCCTGTCTAGACAAACCAAGATCCTTCGCTAGATAAATCAACCACTGCACCTCACACACTGCTAATGCCATAGCCCGATACTCAGCTTCTGATGATGATCGTGAGACCGTGGTTTGCTTCTTGGCCTTCCACGATATCAAACTGTCTCCAAGAAACATGCAGTACCCCGTGATTGACCTTCTCGTGTCGTGGCACCCTGCCCAATCCGAGTCCACGAACCCCTTTAGCCTGAGCTCTCCAGAATTTGACAACAAAATGCCTTGTCCAATAGAGTTCTTCAAATATCTCAACACTCTATGTATGCCTTTCCAATGATTGATCGTGGGGCAGTCCAAAAACTGACTTAGTTGTTGCACGCTAAAGGCTATGTCTGGCCGTGTGATGGTGAGATATATTAGCTTGCCAACGAGTTTTCTGTAGCCCGTAATGTCATCCATAGGCTCAGAATCACCTCTAAACAACTTTACATGACTCTCCATGGGAGAATGCGCAGGCTTGCACCCCAAAAATCCTACCTGCTCCAGCAATTGCAACGTATATTTCCTCTGATTGATGACTGTGCCCATTCGTGATCTAGCTACCTCGATTCCAAGAAAGTATTTCAACTCCCCTAAGTTTTTAATATGGAATTCTGAATCCAATGCTCTCTTCACCTCTTCAATTTCGCTTAAATTCTTGCTAGCTACAATCACGTCATCAACATACACAAGCAATATTAACAAGGACTCCCCAGATGATCTGGTGAACAGAGTGTAATCGTTCCTTGACCGGAAAAAACCCAATGAAATCAGAAAGTCAGTTAACCTTGCATTCCATTCTCTACTTGCCTGTTTCAAGCCATATAAGGATTTTTGCAATCTGCAAACCACATCACCGTCCCCTACTGATAGCCCAGGAGGTGCAGACATGTATATCTCTTCATGTAAATCCCCGTGCAAAAACGCATTGTTCACATCCAGCTGGTGCACATACCACCCAGGCTTGGATGTCAATGCCAACACCATCCTTACTGTGGTCATCTTAGCCACCGGAGAAAAGGTATCCTGGTAATCCACTCCAAGTTGCTGTGTGTACCCCTTGGCAACTAACCGAGCCTTATGTCTTTCTATGGAGCCATCAGGCTTGTACTTAAGCTTATACACCCATTTGCACCCAATGGCCCTTTTTCCAGGAGGAAGTTTTGCTAAGACCCACGTATTATTACTCTCAAGCGCTGCAATCTCCTCATCCATTGCCTTCTGCCATTCAGGAGACTGGCATGCCTCTGCAAAGGAGTCAGGCTCTGTGTACCTGCTTATGTTTAATGCATATGCTTTGTACTTTGGTGCTAAGGAATCAAACGAAATGTAATCATGTAGAGGATGAGGGGTAGTGAGTCTTGAAGAAGACAGTGGCTTGGGATGTAAATTGTTTTCAAATGCATCAGCAAGATTGCAGTAATACTGTTCAAGATACTTAGGAGGTTGCCTTGCACGGTTGGGTCTCGTGATAGGTATGTCAACATGGATGGACTTGATGGCTATTTCTGGAGATGGGTCAGAGCTGAGCGTTACTGGGATACGACAGTTAGGATTTGGAGAAGTAGGCTCTTGTGGTGTATCATGTGGGCATGATGGCACACTGGTCATGTCATTGATTGGAGCTTGGTTTTTAGATGCGTGAATGAAATCATCTTGAGATTCAAGGGATGGCACGTGAACTTGTGGCTCATGGAGATCATAGGAGTGGGATTGGTTTGTCTGCGAAGAAAGTGTTGGTATTGAGAGGTAGTTTGTAGAGGTTGAAGGATTTGAAACTGACTCCTTTGTGCCCCCTTCCTTGAAGGGAAACACATTTTCATGAAAGGTTACATCTCTGGATATGAAAACTTCTTTGGTAATCAAGTCTTGCAATATATAGCCTTTTGTGGTATGTGAGACTCCAAGGAAGATACTCTTCCTCGCTCTGGGAGTGAATTTCTCTTTGGACGGGTTAACAGTTGTTGCAAAGCATAAGCAACCAAATATTTTGAGGTGACTGTATGAGGGGCTCTTGTCGTAGAGCTTTTGGAAAGGGGATCTATGGTTAAGAAGAGGTGATGGGGTCAAATTGATGAGGTATACTGCGTGTTGTACGCAGAACCCCCAATACATGGCTGGTAGATGTGCCTGGAACTTCAGGGCTCTAGCAACATTGAGAATATGTTGATGTTTTCGTTCTACTAGTCCATTTTGCTGTGGTGTATATACACAGCTGGTTTGGTGCACAATGCCTTTTGATGCATAAAACGGATTCATCTTAAATTCAATCCCATTATCAGTCCTTATGACTTTTATGTGTTTCTCAAACTGAACATTGACATATATGCAAAAACTTTCAATGATGCTCCTAGTTTCTGCTTTAGACTTCATTAGATACACCCAGCAATATCTAGAGTAGTCATCAACAATGGTAAGAAAATAGTGCTGTTTATACAATGTGGGATGTTTGTAGGGACCCCATATGTCCATATGTACAAGACAAAAGGAAGAATCAGAAACTGAATGAGAAAGGCCAAAAGGAGCTCTTTTCTGTTTAGCTAATGGACATATAGTACAAGCTGGTGGATGTGAGGGAACTGATACAAGAGGGTCAGATTTGCTGATTTCTTGAAGTCTGGAGTGAGAGGGATGTCCAAGTCTTGAATGCCAGAGATATGAAAGAGATGAATCTGAGACAACAGCATGAGCCTGGGAAATGCTGTTCTGAATTTTCATATGGTACAATCCTTGTCTAACTTCAGCTAAACCAATCGTCTTCTTGCTGAAATGGTCCTGAAGTAGACAGACATCAGAATGAAAGATCAGATCTATGTTACCAGTTTTTGTAAGCTGGCTGAGTGACAACAGGTTGAAGGAGAAAGAAGGAACATGTAGGACGTTTTTAAGTGTCAAGAGTGGATTGATGTTGATTGTACCAACATGGGTGACTGGGGCAAGGTTATTGTTTGGAAGTTTGACTGATACAGAGGATACTGGATGGTGTGAGCTGAACAAAGGCAAGGAATGACATATATGGTCTGTAGCACCAGAGTCCAATATCCATATGCATGAATCATAAAGAGGACCATTACCTGGCTGCTTGGCAGAGACACTAGTCTGCTGAGCTGACATCACTGCATGGTGCCCCTTGGCCTCATCATTGTGTCCACAGCCATCTTCATGTCTCCTTTCCTTTTTCTCCTGCAACAGCCTCATGAGTTGATCATACTGCTCAAGTGTGAGTGATGGAGCCATCTGTGAAGGTGCATTCATCAAATCATCATGCATACCATCACCACTTTGGTACTGATCACACTGCCCTTGGCTGTATGAATCTGCTTCCCTACCACTGTAATTCTCATTTTCAACACAATTCACCATACTTTTGGGCTTATAACCAGGGGGAAAACCATGTTTCTTATAACATCTATCTACGGTATGTCCTATCAAATTGCAAAAGGTACACACCGGTGCCTTAGAATTATACGAAGAAGGTTTCTGAAAGTCCTTCTTGAAACCTCTGCCAAACGATCTGTGCCAACCTGCACCAGACCCTGAACTGGCAGGTTTCTGCCCATAGGGAGCATTCTTATAACCACCATCAGCAGTCATGACCATTGAGGGATTATTAGTAAACGTACCTTGCACCGAAGAGTAGTTCAATTTCCTTTCTAACTTCACTGCCATTGCAAAGGTAGATTTCAGATCAGGTAATGGAGTCATCAACAGAACCTGTGACTTCACAGGCTCAAATTCATCATTTAATCCCTTAATAAATCTGATTACATAGTCATCCTCAATGAATTTGTTAATTTGTGCAGAAACATTACACGTACACCTGTTGCACACACAATTCGGGATGGAACGAAGTACCATCAATTCTTCCCATATAACTTTCAACCGAGTGTAATACTCTGTGACTGAGCTAGTTTCCTGCCTAGTAGCATAAAATTGCTCTTGCAGATCAGACATCCTAAACACATCAGCATTACCATATCTGTGCTTCAAATCACTCCATATATCACAGGCATTATCAAACCACATAATGCTTTGACCAATCGAAGGTATTACGGAGTTAACAATCCACGATGCAACCATATTATTAGCTCTGGTCCAGGCTATGTACTTACGATCTAATTCAGAAGGTTTGGGGATCATACCTGTGACGAAGCCTACCTTATTCTTCGATTCCAAGGCTCTCCTGAAGGCTCTGCTCCAACTATGGAAGTTGTTTCCATCAAGCAGAGGCTGAACGAGCACAAGTGAGGGGTTGTCACTTGGGTGCAAATACAACGAATCATCTATGGGATCCGTAGGTACAAAATTTACTGCGCTATTTGAGGAACTTGGTGAATTCTGAACATTCGCCATGAAACTACCAAAATTCATCAGTCGTAACAAAATCGCTCTGATACCATGTGAAAAATCAAATACGTCTGAGCAAATTAGCACGGCACAGATCAAGTGCTGTGATCAGACAATGAACATGAAGCAAGAACGCAAATGCGTGTTTGATCAAACTCAAAACAACAAAATTAACCAAGGAAATACAATGCTCCCTTGAGGAAAGCAGTTAGAGAGCACGAGAGAAAAATGAACACAACGCTTGAATTGCAAAACTCAGAATTCCTCATTCTTTCTAATTTGTCGAACGGACCATATAAAGCAAGCTGAAGAAGAAAGAAAATAACCGCCTACTGCGAATTTACAAGAATGTCCCTACTCTAAACTGACTACTCCGTTTGCACATAAGGACACAATGGTAAAATCCCCCATTTAAACTGCTTCCCGCGTCCTGGAGCGGGCTCTTTCCCCAGTTGGCTTTCCTCCACCCGTGCCAACTGAACCATGCCTTCCTTCTTCCTGCTCCCTTCGATTTCCCGCTCTTGAATCACAATCCTCGTCACATTGGTGCAACCAATAAGATGATTGCAGATATTATCCCACCAATTGGATTCAATCTTTACTGTCGTCTCGGATTGCACCACCATCATCATCAAGCTCAGCCTTCTTTGCCATGTTATGTTGAGCTTTACTTTCATCACAATTTTGATCATCAACACCGTGCACACTACATCCACATTTAATACAACCCATCATGTTCGAAAGAAATGCCCATTATATCCGTCAAGGCTAGCAGCACTGTTAGGATTGAGACTCTAAACAGCTTTCTTTACTTCGGCCCAATCAGGAATAGATAGCAGCATATCATTATCAGCAGGAGTCACCAAGGTGGGTACATATTGAAGAAAATTGTCAATGTTAGACATAGGCTCACTTGTAAATAAAGTTTGAAAGTGTTGTACAGTTGTAGCCCCTAACTCATCAAGCTCCTCAAGATTATTACCCGGTGCATCTGCTAATTGGCGAATACGTTGATGACGATACATGTCTTTAACCATGGCATGAAAATATACAATATTTGCGTCACCCTCATAAGGCCATCTAATCTGAGATTTTTGCGCCCAAAAAGGTTCCTGTTCGTTATACCACGAAGTAACTTTGCTTGCGCAAGAGAGAAGGCCCCCACGATTGTCTGAAGAAGGATGTTGATCATAAGCAGCTTCCATGCGAGAATAAGTTGTTTCTGCCTCTGCAACTGTCAAAATTTGGATAGAAATCAAAACAAATGATCAACTTGATCAAAACGTAACAAACAAGAAACAATTTACTATGAAGAAGCTCGGAGCAAACGAAAATGGCGTTATGGCGCCAGAGGAGAATTTCGACTTGAGGAAGAAGGAAATTCTAAAATTTTATTCCATCTTCAAATGTACAGCTAATACAAGTATTTATACCAATCTAAAGAAGCATCTGGAAACATAAAAATACACGTGAGAAACAAGCTAGTTTACTACTGCACCAGCAAACTCTGTTACACCGGGCTAGCACCAGCTCCCGCATGTCACCCGTGCCAGCCTTATGAAGTCTTGCGGTCCCGGCGTGCCTAACGTGCCAACCGTGCCATACGTGCCAAGACTTAGTTCCGTTCCGGTGTGCCAATCATGCTAACCGTGCCACACGTGCCAAAGTCTAAATCTTGTGCTACCAACCGTGCCAAGACTCAAGCACCTTGCCAACCAGCCATGCCAAGCACATGCCATGGCTAACCACCAACCATGACCTTCTTGTCACTTCCTATTTCTTGCTCCACAGTATCCATATCTTTAACACCCCCCCTCAATTCTGACTTCTTGTAAATATTACAGACTCCTAATGCAGAAGTCAGAAATTGCAACCTTTGAGAACTCAATGCCTTAGTGAACAGATCAGCCATCTGAAACTCAGTCTTGACTGGCATTGGCTTAATCACCCCCTCTTGAAACTTATCTCTGACAACATGACAATCCACCTCTATATGCTTTGTCCTCTCATGAAAAACTGGATTTTCAACAATATATATGGCACTCTTATTATCACAAAACAATTCTACAGGCTCTTTCTGTTCTATACCCAGGTCTTTCAACAAATACAACAACCACTGCACCTCACAAGTGGCTGCAGCAAGTGACATGTATTCAGAGTCTGAGGAAGACCTTGAGACTGTAGTTTGTTTCTTTGCTTTCCAGGATACTAAAGCATTACCAAAGAACATACAATATCCTGTAACAGACCTTCTGGTTTCAGTACACCCAGCCCAGTCTGAATCTGAATAAGCCTTTAGCAACTTTGAACCTGTGCTGGGAAACAATAAACCCTGACCAGGATTACTCTTCAAATACCTAAGCAACCTGTGAACAGCCTTCATGTGCATTTCTGTGGGACAATCTAAGAACTGACTCAATTGTTGCACAGCATATGAAATGTCAGGTCTTGTAATAGTGAGATACAATAACTTTCCAATAATTCTCCTGTAACAAGAAACATCTGAGAATAAAGGTGAATCATTATGTTCCAGTTTTAAATTTTGTTCCATGGGTGTCAAGGCAGGCTTAGCAGCCAAGAAACCTGTCTCTTCTAATAGTTCCATTGCATACTTTCTTTGACAAATCATAATCCCCCCCTTAGACCTTGCCACCTCAAGTCCCAGAAAGTACCTCAGAACACCTAAGTCTTTTATTTGAAATGTGGAATGTAAATGAGTTTTCAGAGCTTGAATATGAGACAATGAATCACTAGCTATAATAATGTCATCAACGTAAATGAGCAAAGCAATAAAAGATTCTGAGGTTCGTTTAGTAAACAAAGTATAATCATTTTTGGACTGTTTGTAACCCTGAGACAGTAAATACACAGTAAGCTTTTCATTCCACTGTCTACTGGCTTGTTTAAGCCCATAAAGAGATTTCTGAAGCTTGCAAACTGCATTAGGGATGGAAGACTGAACTCCTTGAGGCAACTCCATATAAATCTCCTGATATAAATCACCATGAAGAAAGGCATTATTTATATCTAACTGATGCACATGCCAATGATTCACAGATGCCAAAGCCAAAAGAAGACGCACAGAGGTCATTTTTGCCACAGGTGAGAAGGTGTCAACATAATCTATACCTGGTTGCTGAGTGTACCCCTTTGCCACTAGCCTTGCTTTATAACGTTCAATTGACCCATCAGCGTTGCGCTTAACCTTATACACCCACTTACAGCCAATGGGTTGTTTACCAGGTGGCAAGGGAACAATGTCCCAGGTACGTGTAGCCTCCAAAGCTGCCAATTCAACCTGCATAGCTTGCTGCCAGGCTGCTGATGTAGCAGCCTGCTGGTAAGTCACAGGTTCCTGATCAGTACTGATGCTAAGGATATAGGACTTGTATTCAGGAGCCAAAGTTTCAAGAGAATGAAATGACTGTATAGGATATGGCACAGACTCAGATGGCTTCAAAGCATTAGAGGAATGACTGAGATTGCAATAATAATCCTACAAATAAGATGGAGCATGTCTCTGCCTAACACATCTATGATCAGAATCAGAGGCAAGAGGCAAGTGGACCTCCAGGTGAGTTATTGGTATCTGATCATTTGGAGGGGATACTGACTCTTTTGAGGATGAAGAAGGAGATGAACACATTGAAGGCACTGATGACACTGAGGATGACTCAATTTCATCTGACTGAAGAGCATCAGGAGCAGGTGGCAACTGATGCAAGGGATGTTCTTGAGGAGGTGATGAGCACGGAGGCAGAGGTGCATCAGTCACAGCATGAGGAACTGAGACTGATGCTGATGGCAAGGAAGATTCATTAGAAAATGGGAAAGAATTCTCATGAAACAAGACATCTCTAGACACAATAACAGACTTGTCTTCAAGTTTTTGAACAATGTACCCCTTTGTATTCATGGGAAATCCAAGAAAGACACAAGGAAAAGCTCTGGGTGCAAACTTGGCTTTATGAGGAGTGTTGTCACATGCAAAGGCTAAACACCCAAATACTCTGAGATGAGAATATATAGGCTGACTATTATGCAAAATCTCATAAGGAGTTTTACACTGAAGTACAGGAGATGGCATCAAATTTATCAGATAAGTAGCATGCTGAAGACAGAATCCCCAATAATCAATGGGCAATGAAGCATGAAATCTAAGTGCTCTAGCTACAACCAAAAGATGTTGGTGCTTCCTTTCAACCACTCCATTCTGTTGAGGAGTATGACTACAGGTTGTTTGATGGACTACCCCGTTTTGCATATAAAATTCAGTCATTTTAAATTCAAGTCCATTATCACTTCTGATAACCTTGATATGAACATTGAATTGAGTAAACACATAATGAAAGAAACTCTGCAAAATCTTTCTAACTTCAGATTTTGCCTTAAGCAAATATATCCAGGTATACCTTGAACAGTCATCAACTACAGTCAAACAATATCTCTGATTGTACATTGTAGGGTGCCTATAAGGGCCCCATATATCAACATGAATAACATCAAAAGGACGCTTAGAGGCTGTAGCAGATATAGGAAACGGTGATCTTTTCAACTTTGCCAAAGGACAGACTGTACAGACACTATTCTGATCAAAAGAAGGTATTTCTGGATGTAACCTATGCAATTCTTGTATTCTAGTTGATGAGGCATGCCCAAGTCTGGCATGCCACAGATATGAATCAGAGTTAAGACTAGAGGAAGACAAAGCAGAAGGCAAAAGACATGTACTGGATTCTCCATACTGCAGAGGTAAACTGGAATCATGTATATAGTAAAGCCCATGATGCTTCCTAGCTGAACCAATCATCCTCCTGGACAACTGATCCTGAATCAAACAACCAGAATCATGAAATGAAACAAGCAGATGAGGGGAGTCAGTAAGCTTGCTGAGAGAGACAAGGTTAAAAGAGAATGAAGGAACATATAAGACATCCTTCAAGACCAGACCACTGTGCAATATAACCACTCCTCTATGAGTTGATTCAACTGTGACATTGTTAGGAAGCTTAATAGAAACATGATCAATGGGATTATAAGACTGAAACAAAGCCAAAGAGCATGAAATATGGTCAGTGGCTCCTGAATCCAAGATCCAAACGCAATCAGTACTTACAGAACGCTTACCTGTGGACATACCTGTCTGTGCTGTCATGACAGCTCCCTGCACCTCCTTATTTCCACTGCTTCCTGAAACAGCATCATCAATATCCAACAATTTTAAAAGCTTAGTAAACTGTTTTTGAGTAAGAGACTGCATAGCCTGTGGAAATGGACCAGACAAAGGCATCTCAGCATCACAGTTCTGAACTCTCTCTTCAACCACCTCAGCTGCATTCACTTGATTCTTAAACTTAAATCCAGGAGGAAATCCATGCTTTCTGTAGCATCTATCACTTGTATGCCCTAACATACCACAGTGATTACATTGCAAACGTTTATTTCCTTCCTGATAAAATCTTCCATTTCCTCTCCTGTATGTCTGTCCTTGCTTCTTATTAACATACGTGTTCGCTACAAAGCTCTCTTGATCATCACAATTTGAAATCAATGCTGTAGGTGCATTGTTAAAACCAGTTGACACAGAATTATTAGTAATCTTCCTCTCAAACTTCAACGCCATCGCAAAAACAGTTTTAATATCTGGTAGGGGAGTCATTACGAAGACCTGTGATCTTACTGGATCGAATTCCTCATTCAAGCCTTTGACAAACTTTATAACATAATCACTTTCAATGAACTGATTCACCTTTTTAGTTATATCACACACACAACGAAGACAATCACATTTTGGTACAGATCTTAATGAAGCTAACTCTTCCCATAGTACCTTTAGCTTCGTAAAGTAATCATTTACGCTAAGATTTTCTTGCTTCACAGCATAAAATTCACATAACAAATCAGATAACCTGAAAGGATCACCACTTCCATACCTCATAGCTAAATCATTCCACACATCTAGAGCACTATCGTACCACATCACACTTTGTGCAATTGAAGGAGAAACGCAGTTCATGATCCAGGATTGGATCATTGTGTTTACCTGCCTCCATGCCTGAAACTGAGGATCATTTTGTGCAGGTTTAGGCATAGATCCGTCTATGAAGCAGGTTTTGTTCTTCACCAATAACGCCATTTGAAATGTCCTGCTCCAAGAGTGGTAATTATGCGGATTGAGTGGAGGTTGAACCAAGACAATTGCTGGACTATCATTTGGATGCAAGTAGTACGGGCTACTTGTTGGATTTTCATTGTTCACGTGATTGCTTCGCGAGCTAGATGAAGCAGCACTCGTATTAGCCATGCTTATGTCTCAATTTAAGTGATTCGTAAGATAAATGTTGCGATGCAGTGTTTGATCATAAGCATACGATGAATCAATATCGAATTGTCATGGCTCTGATACCATGTCAAAATTTGGATAGAAATCAAAACAAATGATCAACTTGATCAAAACGTAACAAAAAAGAAACAATTTACTATGAAGAAGCTCGGAGCAAACGAAAATGGCGTTATGGCGCCAGAGGAGAATTTCGACTTGAGGAAGAAGGAAATTCTAAAATTTTATTCCATCTTCAAATGTACAGCTAATACAAGTATTTATACCAATCTAAAGAAGCATCTAGAAACATAAAAATACACGTGAGAAACAAGCTAGTTTACTACTGCACCAGCAAACTCTGTTACACCGGGCTAGCACCAGCTCCCGCATGTCACCCGTGCCAGCCTTATGAAGTCTTGCGGTCCCGGCGTGCCTAACGTGCCAACCGTGCTATACGTGCCAAGACTTAGTTCCGTTCCGGTGTGCCAATCATGCTAACCGTGCCACACGTGCCAAAGTCTAAATCTTGTGCTACCAACCGTGCCAAGACTCAAGCACCTTGCCAACCAGCCATGCCAAGCACATGCCATGGCTAACCACCAACCATGACCTTCTTGTCACTTCCTATTTCTTGCTCCACAGTATCCATATCTTTAACAGCAACCCGGCTAAATATGTTGCTGAAAACATCTCTATTCCACCAGCGAAGAGCATGTTTTAATAGACGAAGCTTAGCATACAATCCACGCATCCCACCCACTGTTGGAAATTGCTTCCAATTAGACTCAACAAATGAATAAAAGTCAACATGCTGAGTCCAAGCATTAAGAAACCGAAATGGCACCGGCGGTTTCTCCACTGTGGACCGACATTTTAATAATAATGGAGAATGATCTGATGAAGCACACGAAAGATGATGAACCACCATATCGGCAAACATATCCATAAAGGCAGAATTACATAACATGCGATCAAGACGCCGTAACACGCGATTATGGCCACTACCCCAAGCCCACGTAAATAAGGACCCTAGTGTTGGAATTTCATGCAACTGACAACTATGAAGACATTAATTGTAATCAGCAAGAGAATTAAGTGTAGGAGTGGTACGTCCGCTATGTTCCTCCAGGCGCAAGAAGGTGTCAAAATCACCAGTAATAACCCACGGACTATTAACCTGCTGAGAAATGGATACCAACAAGTCCTATAATGACTTGCACTGTAAAATAGTGTTGCGACCATAAACTACTGTCCAGTGAAACATTTGCTGAGTGGAATGCCACATGAACATGAAATGCGAAGCCTAAGCTCCATGAATTACACTATGAAATTGGATGTTCATTATACGCCAATAAACCCAAATGTTACCATCACATGTATCTTGCATGACTGAAACCAAGCTTAAGACTATAATAAGTAAGCCGAGAAGGTCGCTTCTTTAGTTCAATAAGTACAAGCAAATAAATAGTACATGTACGCAAGAATGTAACTAAGCGCGATAAAGAGGTGTGGAAACCTCCAACATTCCACGTTAAAGCATTCATTGTGAAGTAGTGAAAGAAAGCGAATGAAACTGACCATCACGAGTTGCACTACGAGTCACTACTTTTGAAGGTGGCTGGGGAGGTAATTCCTTTCTAGTACACCACCGCTGCCGAGAAGGTATAGGGACAAAGCCTTCAGAATCTAGCACAGTTGAATCCAGCAATTCACACAATGGCCTGTCAGTCTCAAAAGGCACCGGTTTCCACGCAAGGCGCTTACCAATGAGAGCAGAGGCACTGCGCATTTGTCGTAAAATTTCTGCATGCCATGATCATTAAAATTAGTGTTCAGGACTGGCAAATAACACACCTCAGAGTCATAACTTTGATCATCTTTAGGATCATCAACAATGTTTTGATTTAACAAAACATACTCCTTATCCGAATGTAACAGGCTAATATCCTGGACGGATGGAATGGGGAGCACAATATCGATTGGTTGAGAACCAGATGGAACAACCAAAGGAAGGTCCAACGGAGGAGTAGATACTTCAGCCAGATTGGATCGTTGAAGTAAGGTGACTAAATCATCTGCAGGATCCGGAATTGATGGCTGCACTTTCTTTGGAGTCCGACGTGTAGTTGGCTGCCGTTCAATAGGAGGTGGAGGTGGTGGATCATCACATACACCAACAAAGTGACCAAGCTGACGGCATTCAATGTAAAAGGAGGGTAGGTCTTCATAGATTACCTACTGCAAGATCAATTTTTGTTTGCATTGAATATAGATTTTCTTCAGAAGTTCATGTGAAACATCTACCTCGACACAGACGCGTGCAACAGAGGGGCGTAGTCCCGTTGCAATATCCAATTTGATAGGTATCCCTATCAGGCGCGCGATCTCAAACAAAGCTGCCTTATGATGAAAGTGAAGTGGCATACTCAGAAAAGAAATCCAAATGGGAACAATGAGTGCATCAGCGGCGGGATCAAAATCAATCATCCACTTGGTAACCCTCATATGACAATCGGCTATTTGCGATGAACGGCGATAAAAGCACCGGATATAATCCGGTTCATGAGCGAAATTTAGAAGAATGTGCGATGGATCAAGCAACATGATCCAGACATCCGAGCGAAATCCAATCCTTTCAAAGACCTGACGAATCACCTTGAGTGAAGGCCGTCCATACAAAAATGTACCGACGAGGGAAAACTGGTAGGGGGGCCAAAGTGTCGACTTCCTCATCGGAGGACATCGCTAGTGCAAGATGGAGATTGGAGAGGGAGTGGTGGCAACGACGGCGGTAAAAGAACAGCCCCCGCCATTGTCAAGATCGGAGGGCATCTCCAGTGCAAGAAGGAAGCCGCTGTTTTATATATCCTTCCATATATATATATGTATGTGTATATATATATTCGTATCTGTGTATATATATATATGTATATATGTACCTGTATGTATATGTTTGTATGTCTATATATATGTGTGTGTATATGTGTATATACATGTGTGTGTAGATGTGTATAGACATGTGTGTGTATATGTTTATGCATATACATATTTTTTTTGGAGCAATGTAAATTTTTTATTAAAACGCCTCATTTATGGCGGAGGAATAACTTATTACAAGAAATCATCATATGAAAAGAGATAACGTAAATAACTAATGAGGACTAGCGTCTATTCGCATATGATATGCCACATTAAAACCTTGCTAAGTAAAACCACCCTTGTGGATAAAACCTTGGCGAAGGAAAAAGCATACATATTTATGCGTATGGAAATGTGTAGCCAATGTTACATAAGGAACGGTGGAATGTTGATGGCGAAGAGATGATGCTTGAAAGAGCCGCCTTGAAATAATCTTTGCAACCGTGCATCCAAAGAAGAAAGCCAACACCAATGTGTCTTGATGAATGATTTGATCCTCGCAGAAAAAATGTAAATTATTATATATTGGCAAGATGCTATGAGATAAGTCCATTAGATGTCGTCGTAGAAAGCACATACCCATGTCGCCTTGATTCTGAGTGAACCAAAGCGTTCCAATCGTGTCTTGTACTGCTTCACAATGTTTGTGATGAAGTCCTCATTTAATGATCGCCTCTCCACGGGAATCCATATGAATGGCATTGGCACCACACAAAAATTGGACAACAAAGCAAAGGTTAATCTGTCGCATATATTCATCAACAAAATAATAAAGACAAGCTTAAGAAAGGGAAAAGTGCACCAATGCTGCCTGTGTTGTAAGAAAACACAGGCAACTTGTCGTATATGAAGGCAGCACATATTGATCCTCAATGTCGAAATGTAGGTAGCTGCACGTCCATGAGGATAGCTCCACGCACTTTGCAAGGAAGGCTGTGGAGCGTGTAATATTCTTGAAGACCTGTTGCTCTATATTCGTGTCTTGCAAGTGTGTGCGCGGCTGTGTTCGCTGTAGGATCTGCAAGGCACCACTAGAAGGAGGGGTTGAATAGTGGGTGCAGAAAATGTGGTTTTTAAAATTTGTTTAAAACCAAAAACCCAACTTCTGAAAACAGTTTCTGTTTTCAGGAGCAGTTTTAAAAAGTTTTGAAATCTAGGTTGCAGGTCTTTAAAAATTCTGAAATTTAGAGGGAACTTAGCCTCAGATGTTATTAGTGTCTCCTAAAAATTTCAGATTTAAATTCAATCTCTAACCCCTTAAAAAGTCGTTGGTGGTGAGATTGCGCAAATCTGCCAGAAACGGTATACTGATTTGAAAAATTAATTCCTATTTTTACACAACTCCAAATGCTCTGAAATTTTAACCACTAACCCATAATATGTTATATCTAAATAGGTCGAAACAGTTTTGAAAAATGATTTTGGAAAGTTAGTCAAATACAATCAAAGTCTCAACCTTTGCAAGCCTGAAAATCAGATTGCACTAGTCTCAGAACTTTCTTATATTTATACGGCAGATAATTATACTTCGCATGATATGAAAAAGAAGTATGACGAGATGAGGGGAGAGGGGGTATTTACGTCACTTTAGGCGCTATGTATGCCGTTGATGTGTCTACTTTCTTAGACAAAACAAACTTGGATGGTTTAGATGATGCTTCGTTTGTCTCCATGTATCCTAATCCAGTTTTGTCACTATCATGCTTTTGTGATAGGATAATACGCTCTAGCATGTTAGATCCCGTATCAAATTGTTTCATCATTTTCTCTAAATCCGTATTCCTTTATTTCAAGTTTGAAATCTCGGATTTCATTTCAGTGTTCTCGGATGTCAATGATAAAATTTCAGACCTTAATGAATTTATGATGCAAGACGACTCTTCTTTTGAATCGTTTAATTGAGACACAAGATTTGTTTTAGAAGATTCTAACAATTTCTTGTCTTCAATTAACCGTTTCTTTTGTTTTGCAAGAGTTCTAGCAAACTTATGTAATTCAAGATATTCAACATATAAATCATCATAAGATAGTTCAGAATCCGAGTCATAATCAGAATTCACCTCATTTTCAAATAGTGGAGGCATTTGGCTTGACAAACCTTCTTGCTCGGTTTTGTCGCTAGTGGTTGCCATCTCACTAAGATCGTTGGATCCTTTTGTTGTGAGTATTCCTGCGCTTTGATACCAATTGTAGGATCTGCAAGGCACCACTAGAAGGGGAGGGGGTTGAATAGTGGGTGCGGAAAATGTGGTTTTTAAAATTTGTTTAAAACCAAAAACCCAACTTCTGAAAACAGTTTCTGTTTTCAGGACCAGTTTTAAAACGTTTTGACATCTAGGTTGCAAGT
Source organism: Eustoma russellianum (assembly GCA_036186865.1). Classification (NCBI taxonomy): domain Eukaryota; kingdom Viridiplantae; phylum Streptophyta; class Magnoliopsida; order Gentianales; family Gentianaceae; genus Eustoma; species Eustoma russellianum. Next base: position 13,545,520 of record AP025059.1, on the reverse strand, counting down.
CTTTAAAAATTCTGAAATTTATAGGGAACTTATCCTCAGATGTTATTAGTGTCTCCTAAAAATTTCAGATTTAAATTCAATCTCTAACCCCTTAAAAAGTCATAGATGGTGAGATTGCGCAAATCTGCCAGAAAGGGTATACTGCTTTGAAAAATTAATTTCTACTTGTACACAACTCCAAATGCTCTGAAATTTTAACCACTAACCCATAATATGTTATATTTAAATGGATCGAAACATTTTTGGAAAATTCTTTTGGAAAGTTAGTCAAATACAATCCAAGTCTAAACCTTTGCAAGCCTGAAAATCAGACTGCACTAGTCTCAGAACTTTGGATGTTTGGTTGACTTATACATATCCAAAAGGGTTGAAACTTGCGCCAAAAGAACCTTGACACGTGTGGTTATGTTTCCTGAAAGTTTGGTGATTTTTGAAATTCGTTTACTATTTTTACGAACGTGATTAAAAACAGTAAACAGCGTTGAAACAGAAAAGCAGTGCTCAAAGTAAATGACACCAAGAATTTTATACAGGTTCGGTTATCAACAACCTACTCCAGTCTTCAAGGAACACCTTCCTTGGTTCACACTAGTCACACAACACAAATACACCTTACCACAGGGTTGATGGAGTTACACACCAACTCCAACCCTTTACAAACCTTGTACGATGAATACAATTCGCACGAACACCACCACCTAGCAAGATTGAAGATTGATCACACCTTGATCAATCTTTTACAAAGATAAAGAGTATGTGGTGGTATAATACAAGCCTATTCAAGGATAAAAAAATAAGTACAATAGGCTTTCAAGAAGAAAGAAAGAAAGAGTAGAAAGAAGAAGTAGAAAACGTTTTTGATCTTTGAAACTTGTGAGCCTTGTCTTCTATTTTGTTTGCTTTTCTTTTCTCCCTTTTAATCACATTGTGGCCGCCCCCTTTGTCCTCTTTCCTCTCTTGAAAATTATCTTCTAAGTCCTTGGAAGAGTGTAAGACATCATTGTGACATGGTCTTGCTTACTTGTCACCTTCTCATTGGATGATCATTAATCCTTTGCTTACTTAGCACTTCATGATAGGTTGGATGTTGTCATCATTTGATGCTTGGAAAATCTGAATATATCACTCAAAACATGTGCAGAAATCATCACAAAAAAATACCATAACATCCACGATTATTTCATAAATTAAGCAAGATAAGTTTCTCACAAAAATGTTAAGAAAATCGCCCACAATTAGTCTTGCACATGCTGAAATTTCAGCATGTGTAACATCCACCTCTTATTCAAAATCTTGCCTATTTTGTATTGATTTAATCCAAGAATTCAATCATCATTTAGTGCAAGATATCTTTATCAAATTTTGGAATAAAAATTAGACATTAACAAGGCCACCAAAAACGCCTAGGTACATTATACACATGCTGAAATTTTCAGCATGTATGATATTCAAGAATATCACTTTCTTTATTCTATGAAATATTTAAAACACTTCCAAATTGTCTTCTAATTAATCATATGTTTCAAGACACAAAATATAGGCTCATTAAGTACAAAAAAATCGCCCATAATGCTACACACATGATGAATTTTCAGCATGTGTCATATATGTGACATAGTTTGAATTGTTACCTTGTATATCTCCTTCCTTTATGTCATCAACATTGCATGCTTTATTCTTGACCAATCAAGAAGCCAATAAGGCTCCACATATGCTCCATCTCAGCTGTAGGTGGCGTTGGATATGTATGTGCATGTGCTGAAATTTATTTTTGTTAACTTTGTAAAATAATGCACATTTAATAATACACACATGTTATATTCCTATCAGCCCTTAATTTAATTTTCTAGAACACATTAGGATGCATATCATATGTAAAAAGTGTCTAGATACGTGTCACATGATGCACTAAAAACGTTGCATGTGTTGTGTGCGTAGAAAACCGAATTTTCGATATTTATCGATCACCTGATTTTTCTCTAATTAAATTCCAACTTTTGCACATGTTATATATATTATGTTACACATAATATATATATAATATATACTTTAAATCTCAGCACTTGGCTGGTCTAAAGTGGCGCCATTTATCATGTGTCAAAATTAAAATTGGAATCTTCACATTTTGGCCTTAATGTGGGGTGATTTGTGTGTGCCAACATGGAAAGTATTTTTGGCTGAACATATTGTCCTTAGCACGAAATTTATGATAATTTTTGAGGTGTAGGGGCTGGCCATTTATTTATGGCAAGTACGTGACATGTTGGCGAAGTTTCAGTATTCGCCCGATACGACAATTTTTGGTTTAGAACCTTTTAACGTGTCGTATTTAATTTCTCATCACCATGTCTTGTATCATATGATATAAGACCTAAATATACTCATAAATATGAGCTAAGTATAGTGGTGTGACGTTAACATACGTACGTAAAATATATAACGTGTCGGTAGTACGTTGGAATACATGTGTATGTGCCTTTTTCAAAAAAATCTGAAAATATATATGATATATATATGTATATAGCGTGTGTATATTTAATGAGGAGAGGAGGAGAAGACTTTCCTTCCTTAGCCTTGTTGCCTTTGTGCCTTTTCCAAATGTAGCTTCTTTTAATGAACTACTTAGTTTAATTAACTAAGTACTTCACTTAATGACCTAGTTTAGTTCATTAATGGTGGCACCTGAAAATAGTATAAACACAACAAATGTTTGCCATTTTATGTAAGCTTTGTAGCTTCATGGCTCGTTAGTATGGCAACATAATATATGAACTATATAAGGCAAGTAATAAGCAATATATCATGCACATTTATCTTATGCTCGTTTTTGTGCACATTTAAATCATGTATTTGAAAATCACTCAAACCCCTTTTTCTCTACATTCGCTTCCCTTGGGCAATATTGAATTGTTGATTGATTTAAAGAGAGAAATGTGATCAACCTGGTAAATTCTGCTACCAAAACTCCTATGTGTATTCTGGTTAACTGACTTAAGAGTGAGCGACAATCAGTTTCGATAATGATATTGTCGTATCTGGGTGCATAATACATCAAGGCAAACGTCAGTGTAAGTAACTCTGCCCTTAAAGGGCTGACGGATTGTAGCGCAAAGCAGACAGCGGACACCAAAAGGCCCTGGTCATTTTGTAATACGGCACCTCCTGCAGCTTGGAACCTACTAACTGCCACATCAACATTGAGTTTCATTCTTCCTGACGGTGGTAGTGCCCAGTGAACAACCCTCAAGCGCTTTGTTCTCATTGGAGGAGAGTAAGCCGAATTAACCAAATGAGGAACCTTTGTTGCAAATTTCTTACCATTCATCGTTAGGCACCATGTGTAGACTGTTTTACGAACATTAGCCAGCACTCGTAAAGAACTGAAGGTCTCTTCTCCAAAGCGTATGGATGTGTATTCCTTCCAGATTGTCCATGCCATTATTGAAGAAACAACAACTTTCATTTGGCGGATCATCGTTGTTGCATTCGATTGACGCCACCACCTTAATAAATAGCCTTTGAGGGTACGTGCTACAGGCATAGGCCCTGAGAAGAGTATGGACAATTCTGTCCATATTGGTTTAATGCTGCTACAGTGAAGGAAAAGATGATCTTGAGTATCCGAATTTTGTCTACAAAACGCGCACTGTTAGGGAAAAATGGTTTGCCACCTGCATACATTATCTACTAGGGCAAAGCATGCATCCAGAGTCTCCATATAAACACACGTATCATTGGCGGGGAGTTTGGCCACCAAATGTAGCGATATTCTAGAAAAGATGTTTCCATTGCCGAAATGACAGTGTAAGCAGATTTTATAGTAAATTGCCCATTAGCTTCTGATTGCCAAGAAAATTCATTATCCACACGCTCTATTTGCGATTCCATATACTCATTTATGTAAAAAAATCCTCTTCCATACCGGCGAATCATAGATGTGTGAGTATATAGATGTTCGATTACCATATTTGCTTCGACAAAAAACCGCCCATAAAGTTGAAGAGTGAAAGTATTTCCACCAGAGTTGACAATCATATGTCTTCTGAACATGTCTCAAGCTACGAATACCTAATCATCCAGCCTCTAGAGGCATGCACAACGAGGGCCATGATCTCCAATGATGTTGGTCATTCCAAAGAAATGAGGCTATTTTTCTGTGAAGAACCTCTATAACGCTTTTTGGAAGTCTTGAGCTAGCAATAATATGTATAGGCATGGAACTCAAGACGTGTTTTAATAATACCAGCCTTCCCGCCATTGAGAGTAATTTATTTGACCATGTCGAAAGCTTAGTTTCAAAATGAGAAATAAGTGAGGTGCAGTAGCTAGAACGATTTATACCTTTATACACAAATGATCCAAGATATTTTATTGGCAGTGAAGATGATCGCATACTCAGCATAGATGACGCATCGCTATGTACTCCTTGGCCGGATACCACCTGACTTTTGCTGATATCCCGTTAAGAATTTGCGAAACTTTGTTAAATTGGATGCTTGACCATTCAAAAATATCAATAAATCATCCGCAAAGGACAAATGTGAAATGCAGGGAACTCGGCCAGCAGCGAAGCATTTTAGTTCACCTGATTGGGATAATGCCTTCATACCTCGTGAGAAGCCTTCTGAAGATAAGATAAACAGTAATGGTGATAACGGGTCTCCTTGTTTCACCCCGCGTCTTATCGTAAATTTGTCCGTGTGCTTGCCATTAAGAAGGATTGAACACCGAGTAGCACCCAGATTGTTTACAATAATCTCCCATCAAAGCCAAAACGACTTAATAGTAGCAGCAGATATCTCCAATTAACTCTGTCAAAGGCTTTGGCCATATCAAGCTTGACTATGACATGACCTCCCCTTGTTTGCTTATCTAATAAATGCACCATCTCCTGCGCTAGCAGAATTTGTTCCATAATGCCTTGACCTTTCATAAATCCAACCTGATCAGGTGAAAATAAACGCAGCAACAATTTACCCAGTCTAGTGGCCATCAAACGCGTACTAAATTTGGAAATAAAATTTGTCAAACAGATGGGCCTGAAATCCCCAAAGGTCTGTGGATTAGAAATTTTTGGGATCAGAATGATTGTTGCTTCTGCTATTGTCTGTGGCACCCTTACTCCCAAGTAGAATTCCTGCACTACTTTATGGACATCAAGACTTATAAGGGACCAAAAGTGTTGATAAAAAGAGCCGGGGTATCCATCAGGCCCCACCGCACTTGAGGGATTAAGATCCCATACTGCCATCTTTGTTTCCTCCAATGTTGGAATCGCCAGCATCACTGTATTATCCTCTTCAGTGAGAACAATTGGTATAAGTTGAAGGATGTACTCACAATTTGTCGTCTGCTCCTCTGCAAATAGAGCCGAAAAATATACAGTTGCTTCTATTGCAATCTCTTCATAGTTTAAGCACTCTGTGCCATCTGCTCTTAAGATCCTACGGATTATTTGACGTCTACGTTTGTCCTTAACGATGTGATGATAATAAGATGTATTTGCATCACCATCTTTCATCCATTTTACATTGGCTTTCTGCTTCCAATATAAAAATGGACGCGTTTGAGCCATCTTTAATTTGGCCATGCTGTGATGGTAAATTTCTCTATGTGTTGGTGATGGATCGTTATCATATTCCCTTTAATGTATTGCAACTTCTGTTTCACCGTGAGCCACAGCATCAAATATGTTGCCGAAGACATCCTTATTCCACTGTTTTAATTGTTGTCGTAGGTGGCGCAGTTTATCCGAGAATCCCCACACACCACCTACTGTAGGAAAAGATCTCCAATGGTTTGTAACAAAGGCCTCAAAATCCGGATATGTCTCCCAGACATCTAGATATCAGAAAGATGACAGTGCCCTTGCTCCATCAATGTCACAAGTCAAATATAATGGCGCACGATCAGATGAAGCACAAGAAAGATGTTGTAATAGTGTAATGGGAAATATATCCATAAACGATTGCGAGCACAATATATGATTCAATCGACTTTGAACACCGCCCAAGCCACATCTGTCTGACCAGGTATATATAGAACCTTGATAAATTATCTTCTGAAGCTCACAATGATTGATGCAATCATTGAACTCTTGTAAGGTGCGAGTGCTAGGTCTTGATCTGCCTCGATGTTCCTCCAAAGACCAGAAAGTATTAAAATCACCTCCTATTAGCCATGGTAAAGATTGTGTTGAGTGAAAAGGCTGTAAATTTGTCCACAATGGACGCATGGCTGCCACAGTGTGAAGGTCGTATATTGCTGTCAACCAAAATGACTCTCCTATTGCTGTCCATTTCAACTGAAGAGAATGATTTTGAACTCCAGGCCGTGCACCCTCAAGAGAAAATAGAGAATCCTTCCAAAAAACCAAATGTGATTATCCAAGGAAGATAAAGCTTTTGAAAAACCAAACTGCAATCTGTAATATGTTAATTATGTACTCCTTGCTTTTGGCTCTATTATGATTAGTATGTGCAAGTGGTATCGTTTATTTAGTGATTGAGTACGGTGCATTGAGGTAAAAATACCCCTAACATTCCAGATTAAAATCTTCATTGAGACAAGCTGTCCGTTGAGCTAGAGGGCTGCGATGAACGTGACCTTGTGACACGGGAGGTTGATGGGAATGTATGCTGACCACGTCGTAGAATTCTTGGCAGAGGCTCGTATGACACCATGGATGCATCCATATTCGTTGTATTCATACGCGTCACATCTATGTATACTGATTAAAATATATTAGCCATTTCATCATATAAGCATTTGTCATGGTCATCCATCCGGCTTACATTTAGAGTAACATCCACTTCAGTATATGAATGTGCAGCAAAATCGGGCTGCATGGGATGGTCTCCCACAATGCAATCGTCCACTCCATGCAACCGCGTGATGTCTGGCGTATCAGTCATTGAATCCAATACACAAAGATCTAGGGAAGCCCGTAATTCATCTTCTTTGGGAGTATTCGGATTTGATGGCTCTTGCGGTAACTGCAATTCTGTCGAAGCTGCTTCATTAGTTGTCATGATGTTTTTAGTATGATGTACTTTTTTAGGAGTCCATCTTTGTTTCTTGTCTTCTTCAGTACGACGGTGGTGGCTCGATGGTGGGAGAGGCAAATCGGTCTTAGGTTTTCCACAAATAGATAATACGTGACTTAGCCTGAGACACCCAGTACAGTATGACGGAAGGTTTTCATACGTGACTTGCTGCATGATGATCTTATTTAGTTCTTGGATATATACACGTTGTGTCAAGTCCTTAGAAACATCCAATTTCACACATATGCGCGCAACATAAGGCCTAGCTGTGTTTGTCGTAGCCGAATCCAGTTTCATGGGGGTTCCAATCTTACTTGCGATCTGAAAAGGGCATCTTTCCGATGGTAATGGATTGTAAGGCCCGGGAAAGATACCCAAACTGGAACAATGGGGACTTCGGTAGATGGATCATAATCTGGCGTCTATTTCGTAGCTCTCATGTGTTTTCCTGATATTATCCAACTCTGTCAAGAGAAGCAGCGCAAGTAATCTTGTTCTTGATCAAAGTGAATAATTATATGGGTGCTATCAAGAAGAACAACATTGACTGATCCAGAAAAGCCTATGCGATCAATGGCGGAACGTATGGTGGCAAGAGGGGGACGACCATACCAGAATGTGCCAACTAATGTATAACGGAATGGTGCAGCCAGGGAATATATTTCCTCATCTGTGAATGAGATCATAGGGCTGCCTTTGAAACGCTGCACTTGTTTCAGCGCGATCGATATTGTCCCTATCTGAAACATAGATGCGTAAGATTTTGTAGGCGCCGAAACCATACGATCATTGATCACCGGGTTATTTTGTGGCTGTGATTCTGACATTGCATGAATCCGGTGCAGAGACGAAGAGAGTAGAGAGAATGAGGAAGACGGTATAATTGAGCAGATGTTAAATGAAGAAAAGGGGCTGCGGCAGACGGCATCCTATGGCCGCCGTCAGGGCGAGTCATCGAAAAAGAAGGAGGGCATTGCCGAAAAATTATGCATATGCATATGTGTGTGTGTATATGTATATATGTAACAACATACCAGAGATGCTGACTTGAACAATCCTTTTCTATTTGTTTTCTATTTGTTTGCTGGATAAAGACATGTGAAAGGGACTCAATTCGAGGAAATTCATGTTTTATGGATAATGGGGCCAGCTGATTTTTGTTCCTGGTAGAAAAAGACATAAAAACCTTATAGGTGCACAAATATGGAGACATATAAAAGAGACTCTCACACAACACAAGTTCTATTCTATATGTGCGTGTAGATGTGTATGTATATATACACATATATGTATATATATGTGTGTGTTTTTTAACTGAAGGAGCGCTATGGCTCATATTTTATTATATCTCCCTCACTTATGGTGGAGGAATACCATGGTCACATATAAAGACAAAGCATATCATAATGAAACTGCTAGAAAGCCGAAATACAAGTATCCATCGTATGCTAGACAAGAGGATATGATATTCAAATGGTGTATGATATTCCTCATTAAAACCTTGGCAAGCAAAACCACCCTTGCGGATAAAATCTTGCACGAAGGAAAAAGAGTACATATTTACCCCGTTTGAATGATATGTAATCAGTGTCGATTGCATGTGGTAGCCCATTGCTTGCAGAAGAGTGAGATTCGTCAGTGTATCCAAGAGCAGCCATGCAACCAGAAAGAAAGCCAACAAACATCAATATGAAGAAACCAGAACAAAACAGAGGCAATTCCAGAAGCTAAAAGACATACCCTGTCTGCCTGCATCCCTTAGTATGCTAGCAGAATATGTGATGAATGGCCAATCCAATCATGTGTGTCGAATGTGTCCAGTAGTAATTTCCAACGCAACGCAACTATGCACCAGATTAGGAAGTGTGAGCCCTGTATAAAAACTTGTTCGAGGTGTCTGCAAACCATGTTGTGCCAAATAATAAGCCGTCATATTTGCCTCACAAGAGGTATGTTGAACAAGGATGTCCGCATGAGTGACCAAAGTTTGCAAGAGCCGGAAGTGATAGGGACCAGAAACGTTGGTGGAATGTCGTAGCCCATGCACTAATGTAAGGCAATCAGTTTCCAAAAGAATGTGATGATGAATTGGCAAAAAAGATAGCAGACCAAACAATGCTGCTTGTATATCTGCCATAAGTGGTATGCATCGCGGCAGTCTAAAAGATAATGCACCAACACACATGCTGGTACTATCCCTAAGAATAGCACCCCCTGCTGCAAACGATCTCCCAACCACAACATCGGTACTTAACTTCAAACGACCAGTACGAGGAACAAGCCATCTTATAATCTGCAATCTGTGGATTCGAAGCAGTGGCAGGAGTCCCAAATGTTGCACCGAGCGAAATCCAGTCGCTAACTTTGTGCCATCAATCGTTTTAGCCCACATGTGTATATCAGAACGTATAATCGCTGTGATAGACGCTATCGTATATGATGTAACATCTCCGTAGGTGATAGAGGCATAACACCGCCATACATTAAATATGATGAGACACAGGATGATGATTTTCAAAACACCAGCAAGTGTGGTGGACGTACTTCGAAACCACCAAGAGAGTAAGTAAGGCCATGAACTCGAAGCTAGGGAAGGACCTTCTAAAATCGCCGAATAAAATATCCATAGTGGTCGGATGTAAGGGAGAGTGTAAAAAGATATAATCCACCGTTGCCGAATCCTGCTTATAAAAAGGACATTGAGTAGGACATGCAACGACAAACATGGATATATAATCCTCCAAAGAAAGTGCTCGATGATATAAACGCCATAATAAATTGTGAATAGCTGGGCGGTGTTGTATATGCCAAACAAACTAAGCCAAAATAATTACGGGATGAGAGACTTGGCATATATCATATGCAGAGCTCAATGTGAACGTCCCCAATGATGTAGGGGTCAAAAGCAAATAGACTTCATCCTGCTGACAATGCGAGAGATAAAACTCATGATACCTACAAATGAGCTTCCAAATGGGTGAATATGGGAGCTGCGGACAATAATTTCTACGATGGCCATATTTTGCGTGCATATAATGACTCCAACGACAAGTTTTCTGTTGATAATGCCACTGAATACGATAATGATATGCTTCCTGCAGTGCCCGAAGATCATAAAGACCTAATCTCCCCTCTGAGCATGGTGTCTGAATAGTGGACAGGAAACCCACTGTCACTTTTGCCTCCAGTAAAAATGAGCCATCTTACGTTCTATAATTCTAATAATGGATTTCGGTAGTCCACCGGCTACCATAATATGCTTAAGAAGAGAAAAGATGATAGATCTCAGTAAAATCAGTCTACCTGCTTGCGAAAGAAATTTTTTGTGCCAACCATTTAATCGCATATCAATATGCTCGAGAAGCGTCGTACAATATCGTGCTCGACTAATACCCTTATGTAATGTAGACCCCAGATAATGAAAAGGTAACCTTGTCAGACGCATACCTAAAATATCATCAAATTGTTGCTTGCACTGCAATGAGGTGTTAGAAGAGAGAATAAATCTGCTTTCATGGTAGTTAATCTTTTGGGCTGAAGCTGTCTCATATGATGTCAAAAACTCCATAAACTGTCGCAATGTACGAAAATTACCTCGCAAAAATATCAACAAATTATCAGCATATATGCACCATGAGAGATATGGAACGGAATGCATCCCAGGCGGATAGATTGGAGTTTATTAGCCGCCACTAAAGCTTTTAGTATATATGTATATATGTAATTCTGTTACATGTACACACACACACACACATATATATAAATACATTTTATTTATTTATTTATTTTTTTATAAAAGGAGACGATACTCTCCTTCTTTTTATTAAAGTTCAAATGCCTCACTTATGGTGGAGGAATACCTGTAATACAAAGAAGTTTAAAACATTACAAAATAAAACAACTTAAAGGACGAAATACATAACTATGTAAGCCACTAATATGATTTGCGCCAAATGGGATATGATATGCCTCATTAAAACCTTGGCAAGCAAAACCACCCTTGTGGATAAAATCTTGCACGAAGGCAAAAAAGTACATATTTATCCCAATTGGTTTTTCTAAATTGCATCCAATAATAGGCTCAGAGACTTGGAGGCATTGCCACGGGGGTGCTCTAGTGTGATTGCCAATCAATTCCGCCATATACCATGCAAGACAAAACAGAAATATTAGATCCAATATACGACGCCAACAAGGAAAATAAGAGAAATACTGTGTTAGAACGAACACATTACTCTGTCTTCTTATATTCGCATGAATACAGGCGCAAATGTGTAAGCTTGCCAATCTATGTGGAAGACATCGTGATGAGTGCTAAGCATGACGGAGATGACCCATAGTAACATCTAAGGAAATGCAACTACATAGAACGGATGGCAGCGTAAGCGACGTGAAAGTGCCGGTGACTGGGTGGAGCATGTCGTATTGCGCCAAATAGTGTGCTGCATGCTTCATCTCTTGATAGGAATGCAGCACTTGCGTGTGTGTGCACATAATCAAGGAGTGCAACACCCGAAGATGATATCCACGGACATCTTGAGTGGACCATTTATTTGATTGAGTGTCCAGGATAACTCTTGACAACCAATCTCGACGATAAGTATAGGATACGTAGGCAAGAAATATAAAAGGCCAAAAAGATATGCTTGTGTTTCCGCAAGAAATGGAGGGACCAATGGTAAATGAAAGGAAAGAGCCCCAATACATGCACCTGTAGAATCATGTAAAATGGACTCTCCTACCACAAAAGTGCAACCAACTGCTGTATCAGTATTGAGTTTGAAGCGTCCAGTTAGAGGAAGTATCCAATGCACCACCTTAACCCGTTGTAACCGTAGTGGCGGCAAGATCCTCGCTTGCTGCAGTTGCGGCAATCCTATTGCAAGTTTGCTACCGTCAATGGATTTGCCCCAAAGGTACATATCAGATCGAATAGCCACCATGATGTTATGTGATGCACAAGTAGCGTCATCCCCATATGTGTAGATGCGTATGCCCGCCATATATTGTAAAGAATAATTCCCGGTGCCACAATACGTAATACGCCAATGAGAGAAATAGTCGTGGATCAGAGCCACCATGCCATCAAATATGCCAAAATTGACATATTGGTAGAGAAGATTCCATCCAAAAAGGATGTGTAATAATCCCATATCGGACAGATACAATGATAGCGCAAAAAGATATGTGAAATCTCTGCCGATGCCATCTTGCAAAAAGGGCATAGGGCGGGCCTAATCGTCAAGAATGTAAATAAATAATCTTCCAACGACAAAGCTTTATTGTATTATCGCCATAGAAAAAGACTAATAACAGGGCGGTGATGTGTATTCCAAATAAATTGGGAGGACAAGATAGTAGGCCGATGTTTCTGACAACCCTCATATGCTGAAGATAGTGTGAATTTACCAGATGATGTCGGCGTCCACATCATCATGTCATCATCCGGCTGGCTATTTGAAATGCAAAGATCATTATAACGACAAGTGAGTTTCCAAATTGGCGAATCCGGAAGCCTTGGCCTATAATCTCCTCGTTGTCCATACATAGCATGCATAAATCGACTCAATAAATTAGTGTTGTGATGGTATTTCCACTAAATTCGACAAAATTAAGCATCCTGCAAATGACGAAGATCACGAATGTCTAAGCCCCCTTTAGATTTGGGCGACTGTATCCAAGACCACAAAACCCAATGACGCTTTTGACCCCAATAAAAATGTGACAATTTTCGTTCGATGATATGAATGACCGACTTTTTCATACCACCCACTGCAATTATGTGCAATGGCAAAGAATAAAGGACGTATCGCAAAAGGATTAACCGTCCTACTTGTGACAATAGCCTGCCATGCCAGCCATTTAAGCGGCTGTCTATGTGCTCCAGAAGCGTGGTACATTAATGTGCTCTGGTGATGCCCTTATGTAATGTAGATCCTAAATATCAAAATGGAAGACCAGAAGAGCGCATGTGAGGCAACGTCTCAAATCTCTGCCGACGAACCAAGGATACATTGGATGATGGTATAAACCGACTTTTACTGTAATTTGCTTTTTGTCCAGAAGCAGTTTCATACTTAGTAACGAAAGCTCAAAACGCAATGAGATTCGAAAGTGTCCCTTGTAAGGACACCAATAAGTCATCCGCATACGCAAGATGAGAAATATGAAATGGGATGCAGCCCAAGCGAAAGGAATGAATCCGTCTAGCCACAACCTGTGCCTTTAGTCCACAACTGAAACCTTCTGACGCTAATATAAAAAGCAGTGGGGAGAGTGAATCTCTCTGCTTACTCCTCATGTAGGACAAAAAAACCACTTTGAACTCCATTGATCAAAGTAGATATACGAGTACAGGCTAAATGATTTATGATAAGTCGAATGAAAAAAGATGAGAATCCAAAACGGGCTAACATGGCCTCCAAATATTCCCAACTTACCCTATCAAAAGCCTTCATCATATCCAACTTCAACATAATTGACTTCCGCTACGATCCAGCATGTGAATCATCTCCCTAGCTAATAACACTTGCGATGATATCTTATTACCTTGTAGAAAACCCATGTGTTCCGGAGATATTAGCTTAGGTAGAAAAACATTTAGTCTGGATGCAATAATCCGAGTGCATACTTAACTCAGAAAATTGGACGAACAGATCGGCATGAAATCACTAAATGTGCGAGGTGCAATGCATTTGGGTATCAACACAAGCAATGAACTAGCCATAAAAGTTGTCTAATTGAACATTTATGATAGAGCTTCTGTATTGCTTTCTTTCCACTTTCGGAGAGTCTCCTTCCAATATAGGATTTCATATGTAACCACGGTATTCTTCCGCCACAAGTGAGGGCATATTTTATTAATAAAATATTGGTCGGTATCGCCTGTCTTTCTATTATATATGTGTGCGTGTGTAGGTGTATCTATACACACACATTATGATATATCTACAAATATGTACGTGTGTATATATCTGTTACAGATGATATCATAGCAAGGATATATAATCTAACTTAGATTGCTACTGATCCTTCGGGAATACAGGTATAAGGTATTGCTTTTTAATTTTCAGATTGCTTGTGATTTAGACTTGTTTGAAAAATTTCACTCACTTTTTCTCTAAAAACTCATTTGTTGAAAATTTTTAGAAAGAACTTTGTTGAAGTTGTGAAGAAGCAAGCATAAAAGCCCTAAGGATCTTGCTTGTAGCCGTTGTAGGAGCTGTTGTGGTTGTTAATGTTGCACAAGTTGTTGTTGTAGTTGTTATTGTTATTCTTGTTCCTTGTTGAAAGTAATAAGAAAGTTGTTATTGAAATCCACTTTCAAAACGAAGTGGTAGTCTAGTAGAATGAACGAGATTTGAACCATATAAATTGTGTGTCTTTAACTCATTATTTATCATCTTTTTAGTTCTTGTTTAGGTATGTTTTGATTATTGATGTGAGCTAAATCGAGAAAAATTCGAGAATTGATCAATACTCTATTCATCCTCTCTAGATCAGAAGATATAGAAATTTTCACATTCTCTTACATGTATAAACTTAATATAGAAAGGCTTTGAGATTAGAAAAAACTTTTAATGAATAGTTACCAAGAAAAGTATGCCATTAAATATATAAACTTAACATTTTTTTTGCCAAAACACGTAAAATATAAATTAAATCTATATGTCAAATTAAGAATGAATTTTATTGAATAATCTAGGGAAGGGTGTGTATTCTTTTAACTAATAAATATTATTAATAGCTAAATCAGCTTGGTAAGGAATCAATTTTCCACTTCATACATAGAATTGAATATAACCAAAAATAGATAAAACGAAATTTTCTTAAGCAAGTAATTATTCATTCTTTATTCGTTTTGTTAACTAAATTTTCTTAACCTAAAATAGACACATTTTAAATTTTCAAGTATGTAATATCTATGGAAAGATTAAAAATCATATAGTTAAGATGAAACCAAGAAATAAATCGAAGAACAAAATTCCTGCGGTAATGTATTAAGTTATCAACAAGTTCAAAACATGCTAGAAAGGTTCCGTACCCAAACAATATCGAAATAAAAACTATTGTCAATGTTTTGAAAATTAAAGGTTTGGTTATCAAATTATTTGTTTAAGGCCAGCTTTTTCTTTCTCCTGAGACAATGGTTAAGCATAATGTATTCAAGATTGATAATAGTGTTAGAATACGTTAAGTTTTGATGCTTTGCACAATTGACACTTAGAGCGCCTAGATAAGGCGCCTTATGTGAAGTGGTTGTAGACCAGTACCCTTCGAACGTCTACATAAGGCGCTTTATATGAAGTGTCTGGAAAACAACACACTTCGAACGCCTTAACAGGCGCTTCATGTGTGTGGCAAAAGTCAAATATGACTTTTTTCCTCTCAAAATGGGCACGAATATCAAACTAATTTTAATAAATCTCAGAATCACTTCGAACGAGTATAAAGACTCAGAACAAGCGCTTCATCTCACTTCGAACAAGTGTATTGCCCACAATAGGCGCTTCATGTGACATTGAACATGTGCTCTTTGTTCACTTAAGGCGCTTCATGTCACATTGAACGCCAGTTCTAAATTCACATTAGGCGCTCCATGTCACTTCGAATGCCCATTTAAAAATCACATCGAGCGCTTCAAGTGACTCAACGTTACAAATATTTTATGTTCCAGTTTCTTATGATTACTTGACATTTGTATCATCCCTCTTAGTGAAAATTCACCCAGGCAACATTCTCACTTTCGACAATGCTCTCTTTCTTCGTTGAGCTTACAAGAAGAAGCTTCCTCAAGAAGCTTGTATTTATCCAAGAGAAGATCTCAGTGGAAGAGGACATGTCATTAAAAGAGACAAAACTTATCTTTCTCCCTTACAACATTGACAACGGCTAGGAGGTGAATAAAAAAAGGTTTTTCATCATTTTTCATCTCCAACTTTCTAACCTACGAGCTCTCAAGTTTCTCTCAATCTTTTGCTCTCAAACTACTTATACTATATCTTATTTTACATTATTTGTGAGAGTGCGTGATTTGTAAAGAAGAAGAGTCTTCTTCTTGAGTGAAGTATATGAAGAGCAAGGTGTAGATCGTTGGTCAAGAAGCAATGTTAGTGTAGATCGCTGGTCAAGAAGCAATGTTCCTTCTTGTTTGAAGAAATCAAAACCTTCAAGGGTTAGTTGATGGTGTAGTGGTGCATCATACTCCCAACAAGAATTCTTTGAGGAGCAAGGAAGTTATTTGGAGGCTAAACTTCAAGGTAGTTGGTTTTTCTTGTTCAAATTCTAGGCATGTTGGCCTAGTTCACCTTCTTGTATTTTATCTTTGATTGTTGTTCTCCCCAAGTGAAATAACAATTCCCTTGTTCAAAAATCCTTCTTGTGAAGAGCAAGAAGGTAGAGGAGTAGAGAATTTGACTTGAACCTCAATATATTTGGTGTTCTTTACATTTCCGCAAGTTTATTCTTTTTAAAGTATGCACCCAAATGATGGTTTGATCTCATCATTGAAAAATATCCAAAAAATATCCATACTTAGTGAACACACTGTTCAACCCCTTCTAGTGTGTTCTAAGAGACCTAGCAATTGGTATCAGAGCATAATCTTGATCATTTATGTTCAAATAGCAAGATTTTATCTTTTGAAGTAGGGATCCCTTTAGTTTTGAAGATGCCGATTCTCCTAGCGGTGACTCTTCTAGAAGAACAAGACAAGAGTCACTAATCCCTTCTATCTCAAACGTACATGTCGAAGTGCCTATGTTTGACCCTCTAACATATCCCCTATGGAAATCCAACATGGAAACGTATCTTTGTTCATGTGGATATCGTATTTGGAGAAAGGTGTCAAAAGGTTCCACTATTCCTTTTGATGTTGATGATCCTACTCCGGAGGAAGAATTAAAATTCACCATAAAAAGCAAAGCTCTTGCTATTTTAAATAGCTCTTTATCTCTGAATGAAGGAGGTCAAATACAAGGTGTTCAATCTGCTTATGAAGCATAGACAAAATTAGAAATGATTCATGAGGAAACATCTCAAGTACATAAGGGAAAGAGGAGACAACTAATCAAACAATTCTACAATTTCAATGTCCACAAAGGTGAAAAGATTTAAGAGTCTATCCAAAGGTTCACCAAACTTCTCAACCTACTTATGGTGTTTGGAAAGAAAATAGAACAAGAGGATCTCAACCATTGCTTCCAAAATAGTCTAGGAAGAGAATGGAACGCAAAGGTGACGACTATTGAGGAGTGTAAGGATCTCGAGACTATCACTCTAGATGAGCTTTACGGGAACCTTATCACTTAAAAGATTCACCTTGAAGCTCAAGAAAAGAATGATACCTTTAGAAGCTCGTCGACAGCCTTGGTGTGCGAGTCGGAGGAATGGGATGACGAAGTTGGACTTCTCGTTTGAAGATTCAAAAGATTCACAAGAAAGAATGAGGATGAAGCCAAGAGGTTCATCAAAGAAAAATTTATTAAAGATAAAGACAAGATGAAGGACCAAGACAATAAATGCTATAAATGTTGAAGATATGGTCACTTCATGAAAGATTGTCGAGTTAAGGATTCGCAACCAAAAGACAAGAAAGCCATCTACCAAAACAAGAAGGCTTTGCAAGCGGAAATAGCCATTGGGAAAGTCTTTTATCCAGTTCTGAGAGCGACAACGACGACAACGAGAATCTAGATCTCACGGGAATTTTCAACGATGATCTCGATAAGGAGTTTAATCTCTCATGGTCATCGAAGACGACATGGAGGTATGCACTAAATCCTCGCATTGTAAATTGCAAAACGAAATGGATGATTTAGCGCAAGAAAATGATTTATGAGAAATGAAATATAAACGTGTCAAAAAGGATTTTAATCCATGCATAAATGAATATAATGACACACTTGAGAATCACATTGCATTGCAACTAGAGCACGTTCTTCTATTAACCATGCATTTGATAGCACTAGAGAAAAAAACATTAATTCCTAAAATCAAGTATACCTCGTCAAACCCTTGAGAAAAAAGAAAGTTTCTCAAAGGGAGGGTGCTAAGATAAATGAAGTAGTAAAAGATGCTTGTACTTCAATTATGAAACTAAAAGTCAAATCTAGTGCCATGTATGCGTATGAGAAGGGAAAATCAAATGAACAAGCATCATCCTTCAAGAAGTCGAAAACCTTCTTGAAGAAGAAAAGGAACATTCCTAAGAGAGAGAGGCAAATTCAACAAAGGTGTCAAAACCTTCCGTTGAAGCTGTGAAAAAAGTTTCTTCCTTGATTCCAAAAATTGTCCCTAAACGGGAGCCGCGGAATGTGTCGTTGCACAATCATGATAAACATTCTTATCTCCACAAACAAATTGCCACATGTTTTTATTGTAATAAGAAAGGACATGTGGAAAGAGTTTGTAGGACTAAGAATAATGAAAATCTTGTGTGGGTGTCCAAAGGTATAGTGAAGGTAACTAACCTTCAAGGACCCAAAACAAAAAGGCTACCAATGTCATATGGCTCTTCTGTAGGCCCTAGCTCTAAATGTAGAAGGCAAGGATAAGAAGGTCCAATGGGTCGTGGATAGTGGGTGTTCCAACCGTATGACGGGAGACAAAGGATTATTTCATAGACTCACTATGCAAGATGGAGGAGTTGTCCACTTTGGAGGTAGCAAAGACCAAATCAAAGAACATGGTATTGTGGGTAACATTCCTTCTCTCTTAGTGATGTTCTATATGTTAATGGGCTAAAATTTAATTTGATAAGTGTCAGTCAATTATGTGATGCTAATTATGAGGTCACGTTTTTTAAAACAAAGTGCATTGTGAAAAAGGACAATATTATTTTGTTTGAAGCCTTGAGGTTCTAAAATTTTTATAAACTTAGCATCAATAACTTGGTTTCACAAAATATATCTTGCTTAGTTGCAAAAAATGACTTGATAGAACTATGGCATAGACGTCTCAGACACGTATTTTTCAAAACTTTTAAGTTTATTTGCGACAACAAAAAGGTCCGAGGCCATCCAAAAATGAGTTTCGAAAACCAAGACTTATATGACACTTGTCAAAAGGCTAAGCTTGTGAAAAAAAGCTTTAAACCAAAAACAAATGTCTCCACCTCCAAACCCCTACAATTACTACATATGGATTTGGATGTGGTTGTTGGGACTAAAAGTTTTGGTGGTAAACATTATACCTTCGTGGTGGTAGATGACTATAATCGTTATACATGGGTGATATTTTATGCAAAGAAAAGTGATGCATGTAGTGAATTCATTAACTTGAGTAAACGAATGGAAAATCACATGAGTGACATCATTAGAACCGTACGAAGTGATAGTGGTGGTGAGTTTGATGGAGATTTTGAAAGGTTTTGTGCATCTAAAGGATACTCTCATGACCTTTCAGATCATAGAACTACACAATAAAATGGTGTAGCCGAATGAAAGAATAGAACCCTGCAAGAAATGTGTAGGAAAATGTTAAATGAGTTTGGCATGCCCTAGTATTTTTGGGCCGAAGCTGTAAATGCCGCTTGTCATGTGATAAATCGCGTATATTTGAGACCTTACCTAAATATGAGACCTTATGAACTTTGGAATGGTAATACTTCAAAGTGTTTGAGTGTAAGTGTTTCATACTTAACACTGAGGACACTATAGATAAACTTGACCTCGAAGCGGATGGAGGTATCTTCTTAGGTTATGCCTCAAATAGTAAAGCATTTCGTGTTTACAACAAAAGCAGACAAAAGATGGAAGAATCAATCCATGTTAAGTTTAATAAGTCACTTAATGACGAACCTAAACTTAACGAGGATGGTGAAGAAAATAAAGTTGATGCTTCTCGAGAAGAAGTTCTTAATGACATTGCAACGGTTGCTTATCAACATAAAGTTGTTGATAAGTCTCCTAATGGAAATATCTTCATGAATTTGAGAGTAGAGCCTATTGAAGGCATTCCTCCACCAAATATTCATGAACTAAGTGAGTCAAATAGAAATACTTCTCACACTCATCTTGTTGATACACAAAATATTGAAAATGCATCTCATATTCCGAAAAATGATGATCATTTGAATCGTGATGATTCGCCTCTTCCAGAAAGTGATCATGAAGAAATTGGCGGAGATGTCTCCAATCTTCCTAGATCAATCAAGTATAAAAGCTCTCACCCACATGAGTTGGTGAGAGATGATTTAAATAGAGGTATCACTACACGAAGGCAATATGCAGAGAACACATTCGTATCTCTCATAGAGCCAAAAAATATTAAAGATGCACTTCTTGATGAAAATTAGATCTTGGCAATGCAAGAGGAATTAAACCAATTTGAAAGAAGTGATGTTTGGAAGTTAGTTCCCAAATCCCTTGATCATCCTATTTTAGGTACGAAATGGGCATTCTGTAACAAAATGGATGATCAAGGAAATGTCCCTAGAAATAAAGCCAGGCTAGTTTGCTCAAGGATACCTTCAAAAAAAAGGTATTGATTTTGATGAGACATTTGCAGCCGTAGCACGGCTTGAAGCCATAAGAATGTTATTGGCATATACTTGTTATAAAGATTTTAAACTTTACCAAATGAATGTCAAATCCTTCTTTTTAAATGGTGTTGTCCAAGAAGAAGTAGACGCTGCACAACTTCCCAGATTTGACTGTCATGATTTACCACATCATGTATTAAAACTCAAAAAGGCTCTCTATGGCCTTAAACAAGCTCCTAGAGCTTGGTATGAGAAGTTAAGTACCTTTCTTATAAATAATGGATTTTCAAAGGGTAAAGTTGACACCACTTTGTTCATTAAAGAACAAAGCAAAAATCAATTGGTTGCACAAGTATATGTGGATGATATTATTTTTGGTACTACTAACAACTGTCTTTGTGAGCAATTTTCTAGCTTGATGCAAGGTGAATTCGAAATGAGTATAATAAGCAAGCTTATATATTTTCTCAGACTTCAAATCAAGCAAACTCAAGAAGGTGTGTACATCTCTCAAAACAAATACACAAAGGAATCGTTCAAAAAGTACAACTTTTGTGAAGAGAGACAAGTGAACACTCCAATGAGCACAAGCATAAAGCTTGACAAGGATGAGAAAGGAAAGCATATCGAGGTAACCTTGTCTTGTGGTATGATAGGAAGTCTATTTTACTTAACTGCGAGTAGAGCTGATATATTGCATGCAGTGTGCTTATGTGCTAGATTTCAAAGTGATCCTAGGAAATTGCATCTAATTGCAGTAAAACGTATCTTTAAATACCTTAGGTGTACTTTGAAATTTGGATTGTTTTATCCTAAGAATGCATGTTTTGATTTAAGAGGCTATTGTGACTCTGATTGTGCGAGGTGTCTTGTTGATAGGAAGAGCACATCAAGGACTTGTTAATTTCTTAGTGATTGTCTTGTCTCTTGGTTCTCCAAGAAACAAGACAGTGTAGCTCTCTCTAGTGGAATCCGAATATATGTCGGCCGCCTCATGTGGTGCACAATTGCTGTAGATGACTAACACATTGAATGATTATAAAATTCACTTCTTTAAAGTGCCTATATTATGTGATAACACTTCCGCGATCAATACTGCACAAAATCATGTTCACCACATCGGACTAAGCACATTGAAGTAAGATATCATTTCATTCGTGATTGTGTACAAAAAAAATTTGTTAGCGCAGAATTTGTTCCAACACATGATCAATCGGCAGATATCTTTACAAAACCCTTGCCGAGTGATGTGTTCGCCTCAATAAGAAGTAGGCAAGGGTTACTTAACATGGGTTAAGTTAACCCATCAAGAGTTGCAGGAAAAAAATATTCAAGTTTTCAAGCTTCACTCACATAAAGCACCATATTTGAAAGGGTTTAGGCGTTCAATCTAATTTTAAGCGCCTAACCTAAACTAAGTCACTCGCTCAAAATGACATCAAGCGCTTTATGTTTTTAAGCCGTTCAAAGTGGCATTAAGAGCTTTAAACAAACTCGGTCACTTGTTTGAAATGACATCAAGCGCTTAACCTCTGCAATTGAGTCGCTCAAAGTCACATCAAGCACCTTATCCTTCTTTGAACAATCGTTTGAAGCGACATAAAGCGCCTAATCCCACTTTTCTCCTTGTCAAACCTAGTGACCTTTCACTTTTTTGCGCCAATTGAATGATTTGATCAAAGGCGCCACCAATCCTTTTTCCCAGGATGCAGCAGTCATTTTCCACTATGTCATTACTTCCTCCACGTTCCCAACTTCCCACATCAATTTCACTGCCCTTTCTTCTTCAACCTTAAAATCCCACCTTCACTCTATTTTCATCTTCAAAACCTTCTCCTTTTTCCTAAATTTCTTATTCCATCTGTCATTCCTTTTCATTTCCCTCAACTCTCTGTAAATTCCATTTTTCTTCCTCTTTTTTATCACCGAAATAATACCCTCCTACCTTCATACCTTCATACCTTCAACAATGGCATCTGCTGGACCTTCAAGGCTTGTCCTAAAGGGACACATAAGAAAGCAGACTACAAGGGTCATTGAGCCCAAAAATTTGGCATTAATCTTCCAAGGGCTCACAAAAGACAATTTCGCTTGGATGAAAAAGAAATTTGACACTGATGTCATAAAACTCCAACTCACGCTGCAAAAGGTATCCATCTTTCTTTACACTCTCATACGTTGTATGAGGAGTGGAAGAGTAGCAACAGGCTGGTGGTGCCTTTGAAACTGATTCAAATTGGTGACTTCACAGAAGCTCAAAATGCGAATTAGATCATTGCGCTTTTTGATCGACAAGGCTAGACCCAACTTTGGTCTAGAATTGATATGAGGTATTTTTCCAAGAGCTATACTCGGATGTTCTATGCGAATATGTGGATCACACCAAAAACTCAGTCTCAAAAATTTTCCCTGGACTCGGTTATAAATGGTACCCCTCTTAGTTTCTCAATGTAAGACATTTGTGATACACTGAGAGTGAGAATTAAGGGGCTAAGTGATTTTCCCATATTTGACTGGAGTGACAAATACGGAGTCAGTGAGCACGATGTCAAATTAAACCTCCAGTATTTCCCCACAAAAAAACCCACAACATGCCTTTGATCCATAGAATTTTACTTGCTTTGGTCACTTACTGTGGAATGGGAAAGTGACTAGGAATCTGAGCACCATGGATTTCTATGTCACTTACCGCATTATGCATGAGACACAGTTAAACTTAGGCTACATTCTTGTAGAAGTCATGATTGCTGTCCTCCGAAATGGATCAAAGGCCTTGCCCTTTGCCAGTGTGGTCACAATTTTGATCAAATCCAAGGGTATTGAGATACCTGAAGGTTCAATGACAAAGGTGGCCAAGACGGATTATTATGACTATTTCAACATTGACAAGCAGTCGATAAACAAAGAAGAAAGGCCACTACGACTCCTGACATTGCAGATGAGATTGATGAAGGACCTTAAGATGGTGAAGGTGGTAACAATGATATTGAATTTCTATCATGAATTAAGTCTTTCGAACAAACTATTCAGCAGTTGGAACTCCGTGATGTAGAGCATGAGGTTTAGCATGCACCGAATGAATATCGTATTGTAGTTTTCAAGACCATCTTCTTGCAAGATATGTCTTGGTTACAATTCCCTCCTGTTTTTGATCATTTATGGGGAGAAACTGGTGGAGGAGCTAGCAGTGGTACTTGTGGAGGAGCTGGTAGATAAGCTGGTGGAAGTGGTGATGGTGGTGATCAAGCGGGTGGCTCGATGAGTGGTTTCGCTGAATTTGAGACAAGTGGAGGTTTCAATTTTGGGGATTCACATCTGGGAGTGGCGTAGCCGGTAGAGCGGGAGATGCTTGAAAGGATACTAATGATTCTAGTTCTAACTTTTGAATGATTAAATTTTTTTTTGTTTTATGATGACAAATTTTCCATATGCCTGGTGACGATGTAAATATTAATGAAATTGATTTCTTTTGCTTATGTTGAAATCTGATGATGATGATCTAGATTATTATTATATGCATTATGACACTTGATTCATCTATCCATTTAAGCAAATTTTAGGCATAATGTGAGGGGGAGCATAATTTAAGGGGGAGCTAACTTTAAAAGTTACGCACATTATGAAATCAGCAAAAAGAGAGAGAATTTTAGAATACATTAAGTTTTGATGATTTGCACAATTGACACTTAGAACGCCTAGATAAGGCGTCTTATGTGAAGTGGTTCTAGATCAATACACTTTGAACGTCTACATAAGGCGCTTCATATGAAATGTCTGGAAAATAGCACACTTCGAACACCTACATAAGGTGCTTCATGTGAAGTGGCTGTAAAATAGAACACTTTGAACGCCTATATAAGCGCCTCATGTGTCAAACTGTGCTTCTATGAAACATCACACTTTGAATGCCTTAACAAGCGCTTCATATGTGTGGCAAAAAATCAAATATGGCAGTTTCTCTCCCAAAATGGGCACGAATATCAAACTAGTTTCAACAATTCTCAGGATCACTTCGAACGAGTATGAAGGCTCAAAAAAGGCGCTTCATCTCACTTCGAAAGAGTTTATTGCCCATAATAGGTGCTTCATGTGAAATTGAACCGGTGCTCTTTATTCACTTAAGGCACTTCATGTCACATTGAACGCCAGTTCTAAGTTCGCATTAGGCGCTCCATGTTACTTTGAACACCAGTTTAAAAATCACATCAGGCGCTTCAACTGACTCAATATTACAAATGTTTTATGTTGCACTTTCTCATGGTTACTTCACATTTGTATCTTCCCTCTTAGTGAAAAATCACAGGCAACATTCCCACTTTGGAGAATGCCCTCTTTCCTCTATGAGCTTACAAGAAGAAGATTCCTCAAGAAGCTTGTATTCTTCCAAGAGAAGATCTCAATGGAAGAGGACATGTCATCAAAAGAGACAAAACTTATCTTTCTCTCCTGCAACATTGACAACTGCTAGGAGGTGAATAAAGCAAGGGCTTTTATCATTTTTCAGCTCCAACTTTCTAATATATGAGCTCTCAAGTTTCTCTCAAGCTTTTGCTCTCAAAATACTTGTATTATATCTTATTTTACATTATTTGTGAGAGTGTGTGATTTGTAAAGAAGATGAGTCTTCTTCTTAGTGAAGTTTGTGAAAACCAAGGTGTAGATCGTTGGTCAAGAAGCAATAGTCCTTCTTGTTTGAAGAAATCCAAGCCTTGAAGGGTTAGTTGATGGTATAGTGGTGCATCATACTCCCAACAAGAATTCTTTGAGGAGCAAGCAAATTCTTTGGAGGCTAGACTTCAAGGTAGTTGGTTTTTCTTGTTTAAAGTCTAGTCGTGTTGGCCTAGTTCACCTTCTTGTATTTTATCTTTGATTCTTGTTTCCCTCCAAGCGAAATAACAATCCCCTTGTTTAAAAATCCTTCTTGTGAACAGCAATAAGGTAGAGGAGTAGATTCTTTGACTTGAACCTCTATATATTTGGTGTTCTTTACGTTTCTGCAAGTTTATTCTTTTTAAAGAACACACCCAAGTCATTGAAAAATATCCAAAAAATATCCAAAAAATATCCATATTTGATGAACACACTATTCTACCTCTCCTTCTAGTGTGTTCTAAGGGACCTAACAAATAGTTTAAATATCTCAAAGATATTGTTACAGTGGATCAAATACATACTTATTCAAACATCATATCTAAAATCAAGTTGTCAAAATATTTTGCGTGAAATTTGGTCCTAAACAATGTGAAGACTATTTCATTAAACTAATTTCTTGAATACTTTAAAGATTTAGTCTTAGTTGATATTGAATTAAATAATCTTCAATGATTAAATTATGAGCTCAGGCTAAAGTTTCAATCAATTCCTGCTAATACCCACGCCAGGAAATTAAGAACATAAGTCCAGTAGCCTAAACAAGATGTCCAAATAAGAACATCCATACCCAGACGTCGTCTTCAAGTGGGAGAGATGGCTGAGTGGACTAAAGCGACGGATTGCTAATCCGTTGTACGAGTTATTCGTACCGAGCGTTCGAATCCCTCTCTTTCCTCTGCTAGTTACTTGAATAATTTGACTAGAATAAAATTTTCTCGGAGAATAATATCAATATCGGACGAATCTCAAAGATGGGTAAAAATTGAAAACAAATATATATGTTCAATGATTAAATTATTTCTATTACGGCAAACTTTTTCTTCTCCTGAATAGAGACAACTTGTGATCGATACCACGTACTTTCTCTTTTACATTTCTCCTTATGCCTACACCTAACACGTTGTGATGTCTTTTTCTACCATGAGCCAAAATGAGATGACCCCGTTATCCGCGATTTTTTTTCAATTGTAAAGGATTTCTGTTATCGTAACTGTATATGGTAAAGTGGAAATAGTTGTTTCAAAGAAAAAGATGTCTTGTGCTTCCAATAATAGCTTTTATATGGGGTGGATAAATATATAATTCTGTATATTTAGCTAACCCCATATGTGTGTGCCCATGAGTGTGTGTATATATACAATGTTTTATTTTTTTTTTGCATGCATATATATACATATATATATTCGCAAAGAATCGACTACTTGATGACGCTAAAAAAGAGACCCTTATTCTAATTGTTTTCTGTTTGTCTGCTGGGCAACTCAGAAACAGATGAGTAAAACAGACTCAATTACAAGAAATTGATATTTTATGGTTAATGGGTTATGTAGCGTCTCGTTCGAAACTAGGGTTCCGGCCCGATGCACCTATCGTATTCTGCTACGTGAAGTACAAGTCGTCGATACATACATGTGCATGTCGACATGAAACATGAATCGATATAGCAGAAGCGACATAAAGATAAACATACGACATGCAATAACGTACAAATCATCATAAAAAGTACAAGTCTAAAATATCTGATGTCTCAAATGATACAAGAACAATATGATAAAGCATCGGTCTCAAAAGCTAAGTCCTGTCGTACATCTCTCCCAGGGGTAGTCTACTTGAGGTTCGTCGTCTATGTATCCAATCTCGGGGACCCTGTCCTTTGCAAGTGTATAAAGGCAAGTATGAGCGATAAAACGTAATCGTCCAGCAAATAGTCCTATTAGATACGTCATGTCGATCATGCATGGGGAGACGAGGTAATAAAATACAATAACCTGTAATAGCAAACATAATATGACACGTCTCGATTTGAAAGTAAAGTGACATAACATAAACATAATAAGTAACATGAAACATAAGAATTTACATCATAACATAAGGAACATA
Source organism: Eustoma russellianum (assembly GCA_036186865.1). Taxonomy (NCBI): domain Eukaryota; kingdom Viridiplantae; phylum Streptophyta; class Magnoliopsida; order Gentianales; family Gentianaceae; genus Eustoma; species Eustoma russellianum. The sequence continues at coordinate 13,518,238 of AP025059.1, read as the reverse complement.
AATCTGCTCGCTAAGTCCATAACATCACGTACATGTCTATACTTAAATTCTAATTCATGCCCTAAACTAAGGTCATAAGCTTATACATCTACACTTTCATGCATAAGTCCTACCTTGATCAATTTAATGACATCATAAACTTAAGGATATTCTAAAAATAATTTAAGGGTAAAATGGTCATACTATGATGCATAAAACATGAATTTTCATAACATGACTTTTCTATAAACATGCATAACTTGGTTTTTTTATAAATATTAAGACATAACATTTCATAATAGTTATGACACTTTCATAAGAATAATAATGCATGACATACCGAATGACTCTCCATATAGTTCATGTACGACATAAAACATAAGTGCATGTCCTAACAGTGACGCATTATGACAGAGTTCTCTTGTCCCGGACCCGGTGTTACACTCGGTCACAACAAAAACATATGCCCCTGACACCTATCACTATGGTCCCGATGTCAGGCCGGCGCACCATAACATAACATAATCATAGACATAACATAACATGTATCGTTGGAATCAATAGTCTCGTGTTTATTATCCGTATGCGTATGAACTTTTGAAACATGTGATGCAATAAAAATAATTTTTTTCAATCCTTTATTTTGTGCAACATGAATCTCAACAAAAAGGGTCTTTTGGTGGTTCTACAATTTATCATCAAACATCTATCACTTATCCACATTCTGTACGTCATAACTTAAAAAAAATACCACTTTTACCCCTAAACGGCACCATTCGGCAAATCCACCCCAAAACAGCCTCCTTTTGTCATTTTCACTCAAAAACACTTTCTTAATTTGTAATTTCCATATACGTCTCATAGTTCAACACTTAAGTATTCATATCACTTATTTTCTAATTTCTTTGACATGTCACCTAAAATAAATAACATATATCATAATTTACCTCTTATTACATATTATACATATAAGTACACATACATGGGAATAAAGTCATTTAGGTCAAAAAAAAGGCCTTAGGGCCGTATACATGTATATGTATATTACACACACAGATATATATATATATGTGTGTGTATATATATATATATATATATTGCCTATTATTATACATATATGAATAACTAACATGTAATAAATCACTTATACCCTAAAAATTATTCTTGGCCGTGTGTACATATTTATTTCCTTCTTTTTTACTTTATAACATGTCACAATTTATTTTTCTTCATTTAACGCCTTATGGCTGATTTATATTTATATTCACATAACCACTTGAATCTTATCTTTCTTCCATTTTATATACATATTATGGGTTGAATATACATATATTATCCATGTACATATTAGTTTCCATCAACATATGTATTTTCAAGATTAAGAACATAATGAAACACATAATACATAAAAACGATACAAACGATGAAAAGTGAAGTTTTTGTGCCATAATCATCATTTACATACATATCTTGAAGATGGATGATGAAGCTCAAGTGGGGTGCCAAAATGGCCTTGTGGTCATTTGTGTATGTGTATGTATATGAGATGATGATCGTAAAAAAAAACTTGTGACCAAGTAGTTAGTCATACTTATGATGAATACATAAACATACTAAAAAAGATCATAAAATATATGAAAACCAAAATACCATAGAAGAAGCATACTTGATGATCATCATAAAGAAATTCATGAACAAATATACCAAAGTTACATTTCTTTCTTTATTTTCTACATATATCTTCTAAGAATAATATTTTCATATCATTTATACCTAAAGTCCATATTTTTGTGCCTTGTGCCTGTGTATATGTCTGCATATATTACCATATATATATATCACATAGAAACATATATTTTACTTATTCTTATGGTGAAAACTTGAATATACTATATGGATGATCCAACTTTGATAATAACATATATACTTAGCCTTTGAAAATCCATGAAAGATCTAGGAAGAATACTTCTCTTTTTCACTTTTCTTACACTTAAAATGAGGGTTTCTTCACTTGGCTTAGAAGGAAAAAAATTCTTCCTTCTCCTTGAGGGTCACGGGTTTGAATGGCAAAAATGGTAGTGTTAGTGAGCAACTATGGAGCTAAATAAATGAAAGAACTTAACTTGACTACATAAAGTTCCTACTTGTTCTTCCTTAATTCTTTGTTTTACAACCTCTCTTGTTCACTTCTTGAATGGAGGAGTTGTTAGAATCTAGCTTTAGGTGTGTAGATGAGATGAAATGAGAAACAATTCTCCTTGTTCTCCTTAGGGATTTTTGGCCAAGAATGGAGAGAAGAGGAGGTTTGAGGACTTGAGTTTTTTCTTGGAAGAGCGAGGAGAGAATATTGTTATGAGATGAGCTTTTGTGGAAGCATGAAGTGAAGAAAAAAACGGTTTTCTCGCTTTTCTTTTCATTCGGACGAATGTGGGGGTTGAGGAGGAGGGAAGATTTTTCTTGCTGAAATAATGAGGGGTTTGATAGTATTAGGGTATAGGTTATGCTTGAGTGGGGAAGGGTGTAAGAAAAAGAAAAGCTCTTGTCTTCTTGGGTTTGGGTTTCCTGGCCTAGGGGCAGGGGAAGAGGGAATGGTGGCTTGTCTTGTCTGCCATGTAGAATAGGTGGGAGAAAATATATTGATCGGGATAAAATGTGTAAGGTTTTGTTGTGTAGTTGAAGATAAAAGAGAAGAAAATTTTCTTCCCACTTGCAAAGAGGGGGGCGGTGTAGCGCCCCGCCCGAAACTAGGGTTTCGGCTCGATGGACCCGCCGTGCTCTACTACGAGAAGTACAAGGAATCGATATGTAGAGAAAAAGGGGTTTGAGTGATTTCAAAATGTATGATTTAAATGTGCATAAAAACGTGCATGACATATTGCATATAACTTGCCTTATATAGTTCATATATAATGTTGCCGTACTAAGGAGCCATGAAGCGTTAAAGCTTACATCAAATGGCGAACATTTGTTGTGTTTGTACTATTTTCAGGTGCCACCATTGATGAACTAAACTAATTCATTAAGTGAAGTACTTAGTTAATTAAACTAAGTAGTTCATTAAAGGAAGCAACATTTGGACAAGGCACAAAGGCAACAAGATTAAGAAAGGAAAGTCTCCTCCTTCTCCTCTCACATATATACACGCATATATATATATATACATATATTTTCAGATTTTTTGAAAAAGGCACATACACATTTATTCCAACGTACTACCGACACGTTATATATTTCACGTACGTACGTTAACGTCACACCACCATACTTAACTCATATTTATGAGTATATTCAGGTATTATATCATATGATATAAGTCATGGTGATGACAAATTAAATACAACACATTAAAAGGTTCTAAACCGACAATTGTCGTATCGGGCGAATACCAAAACTTCGCCACGTGTCACGTGCTTGCCATAAATAGATGGCCAGCCCCTACACTTCAAAAATAATCATAATTTTTGTGGGTTTGATGTTATTTCCAGCCATAAAATCATTCCATGTTGCCACACACAAATCACCCCACATTAAGGCCAAATTGTGGAGATTCCAATTTCAATTTTGTCACATGTATATGGCGTCACTTTAAGACCAGCAAAGTGATAAATATTAAAGTTTAATTTATTTATATTATGTGTAACATAATATATATAACATGTGCAAAAAGTTGGAACTTAATTAGAGAAAAATCGGGTAATCGATAAACATCGAAAATTCGGTTTTCTACGTACGCAACATATGGAACGTTTTTGGTACATCATACGACATGTTTCTAGACACTTTTTACATATGTCATACATCTTAAAGTGTTATTTAAAATTAAATTAAGGGCTGATTGGAATATACCATGTGTCTATTATTAAATGTGCACTGTTTTACAAAGTTTGCAAAAATAAAATTAAGCACATGTATCTATACATTATACACGCCTATACCAGGTTGATGGAGCCTATGTGGAGCCTTGTTAGCATATTGATTGGTCAAGAATCAAGCATAAAATGTTGGTGACTTAAAGAAAGAAGCTACAAAATGTAATGTTTCAAGTTTTATCTCATTTGTAACACATGCTGAAAATTTCAGCATGTGGATTATAGGCTGGCCGAAATTCCTATCATTATGGCCTATATTTTGTGTCTTGAAACATGTGATTAATTGGAAGACAAATTAGAATTAATTTGAATAAGATATGAAAGTAAAATTATGATATCTTGACTATCACACATGCTGAAAAATTTCAGCATGTTTGTGAATGTACCTAGGCCGATTTTTTGGCCATGTTATTGTCTAATTTTATTCCCAAAATTGATGCGAATATTGTCTACTAATAGGTGATTTATTTTTAAGAGATAAATCGAAGAAAACTTGGTAATAATTTGAAATGAACACCCATGTATCACATGCTGAAATTTCAGCATGTAAAGTGTCACTTATGGCCGATTTTTTCACCATGTTTGGAGAAATATTATCTTTCTTAATTTATGTGATGATCTTGGAAGTTATGGTAATTTTTTTATGGTGATTTTGGCACATGTTTTTAGTGGAATTCTCAGATTTTCCTAGTCATCAAGTGATGACAACATTCAACCAATCAATGATGCCAAGTAAGCAAGAGTTAAATGATCATCCAATGAGGAGGTGCCAAGTAAGCAAGAACATGTCACAATGATGCCAAATATTCTCCTAAGGACTTAGAAGATAATTTTCAAGAGGGGGAAGAGCAATAGAGGGCGGCCAAATCATTGATAAAAAGAGAAGAAGGAGAACAAACAAAATAGAATACAAGGCTTACAAGTTTCAAAGATCAAAAACGTTTTCTACTTCTTCTTTCTACACTTCTTTCTATCTTCTTCCTAAAAGCCTATTGTACTTACATTCATACACTTGAATAGGCTTCTCTTAGACCACCATATTTTCTTTATCTTTGTAAAAGATTGATCAAGGTGTGATCAATCTTCAATCTTACAAGGTGGTGGTGTTCGTGTGAATTCAACATACAAGGTTTGTAAAGGGTTGGAGTTGGTGTGTAACTCCATCAACCCTATGGTAAGGTGTTTTTGTGTTGTTTGATTAGTGTGAACCGAGGAAGGTGTTCCTCGAAGACTGGAGTAGGTTGTTTATAACCGAACCAGTATAAAATTCTTGGTGTCATTTACTTTCAGCACTTATATTCTGTTTTGGCACTGTTTATCATTTTTGATTACGTTCGTAAAAATAGTAAACGTTTTTCAAAAATTACGAAACTTTCCAGAACCATAGCCACACGTCTTAAGGTTAATTTGGCACAAGTTTTAACCGTTTTGGACAAGTATAAGTCAATCAAACGTCCAAAGTTCTGAGACTAGTGTAGTCTGATTTTTAGGCTTGCAAAGGTTGAGACTTTGATCGTATTTGACTAACTTCTCGAAAGAATTTTTCAAAACTGTTTCAACCCATTTAAATATTACATATAAGGGGTTAGTGATTAACATTTCAGAGCATTTAGAGTTACATACAAATAGGAACAAAGTTTTCAAATCAGTCTACCGTTTCTGGCAGATTCGTGCATTCTGACCACCAACGATTTTTGAAGAGGTTACAGGTTAAACTTAAATCTGAAATTTATAGGAGACACTCATAACATCTGAGGCTAAGTTCTCTCAAAATTTCAGAATTTTTGAAGACCTACAACCTGGTTTTAAAAACATTTTAAAACTGGTCCTGAAAATTGAAACTGTTTTCAGAAGTTGAGTTCTTGAGTTAAAACAATTTTGAAAACCACACTTTCCACACCAACTATTCAACCCCCCCTTCTAGTGGTGCCTTGCAGATCCTACAAGTGGTATCAGAGCGCAGGAACACTCACAACAAAAGGATCCAACGATCTACGTGAGATGGCATCCACTAGCTATAACACCGTGCAAGAAGGAATGTCAACCATATAGCCTCCTCTCTTTGACGGTGAGTCTTTCGTTCAATGGAAGGTAAGAATGAAACTTTTCTTTATGGCAATTGATATTGATCTTTGGTCAATTATAGAAGATGGTCCATTTGTTTCATCAAAGCTATCCACTGTAGATGGAGTCACATTAGAGGTCGTTAAGCTTAGGCAAGAGTACACTAGTGATGATAAAAAGAGACTAAGCATGAACGCTAGGGCTATGCAGTTACTTTTAAATGGACTAAGTAAAAGTGAATCAAGCTATGTTTCAAATTGTTCTAGTGCACAAGAAATGTGGAGAATACTTGAAATGAAACACGAAGGCACTAGTCAAGTAAAAGAGTCCAAGATCAACATGCTTATGTCCACACTCGAGTCATTTAAATTATTGCCTAATGAATCTATCGTTGATATGGATCTTCGCTTAACTAACATCTACAATTCTCTTGGCAAAGCCTTTACTATGCAGGAAAAGGTACAAAAGGTCTTGCGAAGCCTTCCATCCGAGAGGGACTCTAAAGTAACTGTCATAGAAGAAAGCAAAGAGACTAAATCGATTAAGATGTAAGAATTAATTGGATCACTAAAGGTATATGAAAATAAACTCGCTTTAAGACATTCTGAGTATATTTCCAAAAATGATAAGGCTATAGCATTTAAATCAAATGAATATGTCGTAGATGATAGTGACATAGATTCCGATGATGAGGACTTGATCACGATGGCTACAAGACTAAGAAAAATATTGAGAAAATCAATTAAACATAAATCTACCTTATCTAAGGATCATAAAAATAAAAATAAGGAAATAAAGTGCTATGAATGCGACAAACTTGGACATCTATCATATGACTGCCCTAATAAAGAAAAGCAAACAAACAAATACCGTGACAAGGATCGGAACATTAATAGACTCGTCTCAAAACCTAAACAAAGGAGAAGAGCCTTCAAAGCTTCCACTTGGAGTGACACATCCGACTCTGAGACTGATGATACGGAAGAACAAAAGGCACAAGTATGCTTTAATCTAAAGCATCAAATGAGATATATTCCGACTCTGATTTTGATTCTGAATATTCTTATGATGATATATTGAGTCAATATTTAGAATTCCATAAGTTTTCAAAGACTCTTGCAAAAGAAAAGAAATGATTAATTGAAGACAAGAAGTTGTTAGAATCTTCTAACACGAACCTTGTTTCTCAATTAAACGATTCAAAAAAAGAGTCATCACGCATCACTAATGCATTAAAATCAGAGGTCTCATCTTGACTACGCACAATAATGAAATGAAATCCGAGATTTCAAACTTGAAATCAAGGAATGCGAATTTAGAGAAAATGGTGAAGAAATTTAATACGGGAACAAACATGCTAGATCACATTATTTCTTCACAAAAGCATGATAGTGATAAAACAGGTTCAGGATACATTGAAACAAATGAAGTATTCATTAAACCAACCAAGATTGTAGTGTCTAAGAAAGTAGACACTCCAAAACCAAAAACGGCGTCTAAGATGACGCAAAGCCTCCCCTCCCCACATCTCGTCATACTTCTTCTTCATATCATGAGAAATACAATTTGTACCATATAGATATGAGAAGAAACAAGTAACGCATCAACGACATTCATTTCATCCATCTAGATCACACACTATGCACACTAACACAAGGACATATCAAAAACGTCCTACATATAATGCGTATAAAGGAGTTCTTGGCTAAAGGCCAAACGCACTTGCACCTAACATATATTATGTTGCGGTTTCATCACCTTTCTCACCTTTTGGAAGCCTAGAAAGGTCCCCCAAATTTGGGTACCAAAAGGGACATTTTCAAAGGGTTGAATAAATAACCCTTACGAACGCACGTTTTAGATTATTTAAAATACATGATTTTTTCATCTTTACATTCTCTTTTGATTGACTTTCCAAAATAAAGGGAGAGAGAAAGCATGATTCAAGGGGGAGAGAGATACTGATTGCATAAATCAAGGGGGAGAGGATTTGAAATTTAAAATTCAAATTTTGAATTTATGCATTATTGAAGGGGGAGCGATAGGATTTAAATCATGAAAGTATGTTATTTTGAAAATCATCAAAACGGAAAGATTATAGAGAAAAAGGGGTTTGAGTGATTTCAAAATGTATGATTTAAATGTGCATATAAACGTGCATGACATAAGTGTGCATGACATATTGCATATAACTTGCCTTATATAGTTCATATATAATGTTGCCGTACTAACGAGCCATGAAGCATTAAAGCTTACATCAAATGGCAAACATTTGTTGTGTTTGTACTAATTTCAGGTGCCACCATTAATGAACTAAACTAGTTCATTAAGTGAAGTACTTAGTTAATTAAACTAAGTAGTTCATTAAAGGAAGCAACATTTGGACAAGGCACAAATGCAACAAGATTAAGAAAGGAAAGTCTCCTCCTTCTCCTCTCACATATTTACACGCATATATATATATATACATATATTTTCAGATTTTTTAAAAAAGGCACATACACATTTATTCTAACGTACTACCGACACGTTATATATTTTACGTACGTACGTTAACGTCACACCACCATACTTAACTCATATTTATGAGTATATTCAGGTCTTATATCATACGATATAAGTCATGGTGATGACAAATTAAATACAACACGTTAAAAGGTTCTAAACCGACAATTGTCGTATCGGGCGAATACCAAAACTTCGCCAACGTGTTATGTACTTAGCATAAATAGATGGCCAGCCCCTACACTTCAAAAATACTCATAATTTTTTTGGGTTTGATGTTATTTCCAGCCATAAAATCATTCCATGTTGGCACACACAAATCACCCCACATTAAGGCCAAATTGTGGAGATTCCAATTTCAATTTTGTCACATGTATATGGCGCCACTTTAAGACCAGACAAGTGCTGAATATTAAAGTTTAATTTATGTATATTATTTGTAACATAATATATATAACATGTGCAAAAATTTGGAACTGAATTAGAGAAAAATCGGGTAATCGATAAACATCGAAAATTCGGTTTTCAACGTACACAACACACGGAACGTTTTTGGCACATCATACGACATGTATCTAGACACTTTTTACATATGTCATACATCTTAAAGTGTTCTAGAAAATTAAATTAAGGGCTGATTGGAAAATACCATGTGTGTATTATTAAATGTGCACTATTTTTTTAAAGTTTGCAAAAATAAAATTCAGCACATGTATCTACACATTATACACGCCTATATCAGCTTGATGGAGCCTATGTGGAGCCTTTTTGGCATATTGATTTGTCAAGAATCAAGCATACAATGTTGGTGACTTAAAGAAAGAAGCTACAAAAGGTAATGTTTCAAGTTTTATCTCATTTGTAACACATGCTGAAAATTTCAGCATGTGGATTATAGGCTGGCCGAAATTCCTATCATTATGCCCTATATTTTGTGTCTTGAAACATGTGATTAATTGGAAGACAAATTGGAATTAATTTGAATAAGATATGAAAGTAAAATTGTGATATCTTGAATATCACACATGCTGAAAAATTTCAGCATGTGTGTGAATGTAACTAGGCCGATTTTTGGCCATGTTATTGTCCAATTTTATTCCCAAAATTGATGAGAATATTGTCTACGAATTGGTGATTTATTTTTACGAGATAAATCAAAGAAAACTTTGTAATAATTTGAAATGAACACCAATGTATCACATGCTGAAATTTCAGCATGTAAAGTGTCATTTATGGCCGATTTTTTCACCATGTTAGTAGAAATATTATCTTGCTTAATTAATGTGATGATCTTGGAAGTTATGGTAATTGTTTTATGGTAATTTTGGCACATGTTTTTAGTAGAATTCTCAGATTTTCCTAGTCATCAAGTGATGAAAACATTCAACCAATCAATGAGTGCCAAGTAAGCAAGAGTTAAATGATCATCCAATTAGGAGGTGCCAAGTAAGCAAGAACATGTCACAATGATGCCACATATTCTCCCAAGGACTTAGAAGATAACTTTCAAGAGGGGGAAGAGCATTAGGGGGCGGCCAAATCATTGATAAAAAGAGAAGAAGGAGAACAAACAAAATAGAAGACAAGGCTTACAAGTTTCAAAGATCAAAAACGTTTTTTACTTCTTTCTACACTTCTTTCTGTCTTCTTCCTAAAAGCCTATTGTACTTACATTCATATATTTGAATAGGCTTCTCTTAGACCACTACATATTCTTTATCTTTGTAAAAGATTGATCAAGGTGTGATCAATCTTCAATCTTGCAAGGTGGTGGTGTTCATGTGAATTGTATTCAACATACAAGGTTTGTAAAGGGTTAGAGTTGGTGTGTAACTCCATCAACCCTATGGTAAGGCGTTTTTGTGTTGTTCGAATAGTGTGAACCGAGGAAGGTGTTCCTCGAAGACTGGAGTAGGTTGTTTATAACCGAACCAGTATAAAATTCTTGGTGTCATTTGCTTTCAGCACTTATATTCTGTTTCACCACTGTTTATCATTTTTGATTATGTTCGTAAAAATAGTAAACGTTTTTCAGAAATTATGAAACCTTCCAGAATCATAGCCACACATCTTAAAGTTAATTTGGCACAAGTTTCAACCCTTTTGGACAAGTATAAGTCAATCAAACGTCCAAAGTTCTGAGACAAGTGCAGTCTGATTTTCAGGCTTGCAAAGGTTGAGACTTTGATCGTATTTGACTAACTTCTCAAAAGAATTTTTCAAAACTGTTTCAACCCATTTAAATATTACATATAAGGGGTTAGTGATTAACATTTCAGAGCATTTAGAGTTACATACAAATAGGAACAAATTTTTCAAATCAGTCTACCATTTCTGGCAGATTCGTGCATTCTGACCACCAACAATTTTTGAAGGGGTTAGAGGTTGAACTTAAATCTGAAATTTTTAGGAGACACTCATAACATCTGAGGCTAAGTTCTCTCAAAATTTTAGAATTTTTGAAGACCTACAACCTGGTTTTAAAAACGTTTTAAAACTGGTCCTGAAAACAGAAACTGTTTTCAGAAGTTGAGTTCTTGAGTTAAAACAATTTTAAAAACCACACTTTCCACACCAACTATTCAACTCCCCTCTCTAGTGGTGCCTTGCAGATCCTACACGATACATACATGTGCATGTCGACATGGAACATGAATCGAAATAGCAGAAGCAAAATAAAGGTAAACATACGACATGCAATAAAGTGCAAATCGTAATAATAATACAATCCAAAATATCCGATGTCCCAAATGATGTCCCGAATGATACAAGTACAAAATAAGCATTGGTCTCAAAAGCTAAGTCCTGCATACGTCTCTCTCAAGGATAGTCTATGTGGGGCTCATCATCTATGTACCTAATCTCGGGGACCTCGTCCTCTACAAGTGATTTAAGGCAAGTGTGAATGATAAATACATAATCGCCCAACAAGCAGTCCTACTAGATACATCATGTGGATCATGCATAGGGAGACGGGGTGACAAAGTAATAATAAACATAATAAAACACGTCTCTATTTAACAATTAGAGTAACATAAATAATATAAGCGACATGTAATACATATGAATTTATCATTATAACATAGGAAACATAACTCCTATCTAAGTCCGTAACAACATATACATGTCCATACTTACCTTCTAATCCATATCCTAACTGAGGTCATAGACTTATAATATCTATAATTTCGTGCATAAACCCTATTTTGATTCACTTAATAACATCATAAACTTAAGGATATTCTAAGCATACATAAGGGTAACATGACCAAAATCTGATTCATAAAACCTGGCTTTTCATAATCATAACACGATTTTTCCATAAACTTCCATAACATGAAATTTTTGTAAACATAATTATATGACATGTTCATAAATGACTATAGCACCTTCATAAGAACAATGACGCACAACATAACTATTGATGCCCCATATAGTACATGTACGACATAAAACATAATAAACAAATGTACATGTCCTAACGGTGACACATTATGACAGAGAACCAGTGTCCCAGACCCAGTCTTACACTCAGTCACAGTGTAATCATATGCCCCTGACACCTACCACCCCGGTCTTGATGTCAGGCCGCAGCACCATAACATAAACATAATCATGAACATAAATATAACATATCGTGTGTCGTTGGAATCAACATCACATGTTTATTATTCATTACGCGTATAAAATTTTTAAAACACGTGATGCGGTAACAATAACTTGTCAACTTTTATGTCATGCAACATGTAAAATCAGCCAATCAGGGTATTTTTGTCATTCTATTACTTATCATCAAAAATCCACTACTTATTTTACATCATACATGTCATAACTTAAGAAAAATCAACTTTTACCCCTAAAGGAGTAACCATTCGGCCAAGTACCCCAAAACAGCTCTTTATTTGTAATTTTTCATCCAACACCACTTTATTAATTTGTACATTACATGAACAACTAATATTTCAACACTTAATTATGTGTCTTTAACTCATTATTTATCATCTTCCTCATTCTTGTTTTGGTAAGTTTTGAGAGTTGGTGTGAGCTAAATGGAAAAAACCCGAAAATTGATCAACACTCTATTCACCCCTTCTAGAATTAGAAGATATAGAAATTTTCATATTCTGTTACATGTATAAGTTTAATATAGAAAGGCTTTGAGATTAGAAAACAAATTTAATGAATGGTTACAAGGAAAATTATGCCATTATATATATAAATATAATATTTTTTTTGCCAAAACATGGAAAATATAAATTAATTCTGTATGTCAAATTACGAATGAATTTTATTGAATATAAATGATACTATATAAATATATAATATTCATTGTCCCACCATCTAATGCCAGTTTTCATTTTTAAAGGAATAATACTATTTACTGTTGGCCAATGTTTTGTAAGCATTCAATGTTGGAAATAATTCAAGTCAGACAAAATAGACTTCTATACAGTAGTGGCTGACTTACCGAACTCAGGGTAGGTTGGACTGATCTGCGGAGTCAAGATAGTTCAGATCGCGCAATTGAGTTTGCGTCCTGAACACTCAGCCGACCTGTCGACCTGAACTGAACAGCACTTCAGAATAGTGGTTCTGTGCTATCAACTATCAAGCGGGGCTGGAATAAAGTCAGACTGATCAGACTGATCAGACCAGTCCATTCAGCGCAATTGAGTTTGCGTTATGGGCTGATTACCAACCTACTGACATCGGCAACTCAGCACGACAAACGACAATTGCACCCTCAGCCGTTTTCAGCCGAGCAGAGCTCAACACGGCAGTACTGTAGAACAACGAATGTCCTCAGCCAAACAGCAGAGCTCATCACAGAGTAGAGGTTAGCACAACAACAATGTACAACAACAGTGCTGCGATATCCCATTGTCAACTGAGCTCAGCACAAAACAGAGCTTAGCACGACAATAACCTCAATAGCTCAGCTGAGTAGAGATCCGAGGTGACTCTATGGCTCTGTCCTTAAGACGTTATTGCTCTGGTATGCTGTGCCCAACTAGAGGAGCAACCATCTCCTATGATACAATGGAGGTTGGTTCAGGCAAGCGTCACTACAGCATTGAAGTCTACGAACCTGTTAAGATGTCATGAAATTCTTGGTATACTAATGAAGAAATGTATATAAGGGAGTGACTATGTAGAAGGAGAGAGTAGAAAGAGGAGAAGAATTTGGATTTCTGAGTGTGTGTCTACGGAGGTCAGATAGACCATTATTTATAGGAAAATTTTGAGATCAGTGAGTCCAATCTCAGCCGTAGGATCAGAAACCAGCTCGGCCTGAAACATTGGATCAAATAACCACACCAGGTCTTCCTTCAACCTTCAGATCAACTAATTGTTCAATCTGACCCGTCAGATCGTAACAAATTTAGGCCAGCTAGGCTAGTTAAAGTTCTACAACTTTTCAAAATTTAACCTTAGCCTAATCTTAATAGCCTGGAGAGTTTGAACGAAACAACTCCTCCCTAGCTGATAAGATCTGACCCGGTGCTACAGAAACAGGCTTGCAGTCTGTAGCATGCAGCTTGGCCTATAGCCAAGTACACAACCTGAGCCCATCAGGTACGCAGCTCAGTCCGCTACCTAAGCCACCGCCAGGTACGGGCCGAGCTGAGCTTACTTTCTCCTTACTTTGAGTATTAATTTCTCATTCACCCGGTATCAGAATCAAGTGATTCAAAAGCCTACAATTATCTACTCGTCGGTTGGATAATTAAGGCCTCATTAGTTTCCACTTATCACTAGTAAAACTAATCATAATATTAGCTCAAAGTTTGAAACTTGGCCCAATTTCAATTTGTTCCTGTTTTCTCCAACAATCCCCCATATGAATGGGAATTAATATAGAGTGTTTATGCAGACTCTACCGAGAAGTCAGACAAGAAAATGTTACATCAGGCAAGGTATCTTTTGGCCTTGGACCTTTCTTAGTGAAACACTATTAGATCCACTCGGCTAATTTGTGAACTTGATGTCTTGAACTAACCGCCCTTTAGTGTGAACCTAAACAACAGTACTCACACAACATTTTCTTTAACAGCTTTCTTGGTTTCTCATGATTGTGTTCGTTTTGGCCATGAACCACCTGGTTTCAGAAAGTGTATTAGAGAACTTTGGCCTTACAAAATCCTCACAGAAGCGGCCACACTTCACACTTATCTAGGTCTTTCCTATCAAGAGTATTCTGCCATGCCCCACTTGATATATCAAGATATAGGAACCTTAAAAGCCTCAGCTTACCCTCATTCCTCTGCAGGCAGCACTTTTATTTGACAGAATCGAAAAGTGCTTACTGAACTCCATATCTTGGTGGTCCTATTGACCAAGATTCTGGGATCTCTAGTCAACAAAGTTGGGTTACCGTTACAAAGATTCATGCATTATAGGTTTTAGTCTCATTCTGCTTGTAAAAATTGACATTCGATCTCTAGGCAAGCCTTTTGTAAGCGGATCCACAAGATTCTCCTTTGATTTTATATAATCAATAGAAATCACGCCATTAGAGATCCATTGCTTGATGGTATTGTGTGTTTGACGCATGTGTCGAGACTTAACATTATTGATGATGTTTTTGTGCTTGTCCTATAGCTGACTGACAATCATAGTGTATGCTAATAGGAGCGATTGGCTTGGCCAGAGGGCACATCTTCTAGAAAATTCCGAAGCCACTCTGCTTCTTCTTTGGCCTTATCAAGTGCTATAAACTCTACTTCCATAGTGGAACGAGCTATGCACGTTTGCTTTATGAATTTTCACGACACATTACCCTCCACCAACGGTTAATAAATATCCACTGGTAGACTTAGAATCTTTAATGTTAGATATTTGGTTGGCAATCACAATAGCCTCCCAATACTGCTGGATATCTTGAGTAATGTAATTCCAAGATTCATCGTATGCCTCAAACTATCTCATTACTCTATTCAGAGCATTCCAATGATATTACTTGGATTACTAGTAAAACCTGCTCAATTTGTTTAACAAACAAGCTAAGTCTGTCCTTGTACAATTTGTTATGTACATCAGACTGCCGATTACTTGCAAGTACTCCAATTGAGCTATTGGATCGTCTCGATACTTTCTTAAGTGTGTACTTAAGTCAAGTAGAGTCTTCGCTGGTTTCACATCAAGCATATTGAAACTTTTTAAGAACTGATTCAATGTAGTGAGTTTGTGACAGCACGAGCCCTTCAGCTATCCTAGAAATTTTAATTCCTAGTATAACATCAGCAACTCCCATATCCTTCATGTCAAAGTTCCTTGTCAACATCTTTATATTCAAGATGATGTCCTGAGTACTTTCCATGATCAGCATGTCATCTGCATGGAGATATACTAACACGTATGCATTCTGTGTGTCTTGATATAGACGCACTTGTTACACTCATTGACCTTGAAACTATTAGCTAGCATAGTTTGATCAAATTTCAAGTGCAACTGTTTAGGCGTTTGCTTAAGTCTGCACAGCGACTTTACAATTCCACAAACTTTAGACTCGTGTCCTGGAGACACAAATCCTTTTGGTGGTTCCATATAGATTTCTTCGTCTAACTCATCATTCAGAAAAGCAGTCTTTACGTCTATCTGATGGATTTCCAGATTATAGACTACAACAATGGCAACTAGCATCCTTAGGTGACAAAAAAGACAAAGCCTTCTTTTTGTCGATAGCGTTTAGCTACCAACCTGGCTTTGTACTTTTTGATAGACCTATCCTCTTTATTTTCTTCTTGAAAATCCACTTGCACCCGAGTGGTTTACTTCTAGGTTGAAGGTCAACCAGCTCCAAGTGTGATTCTGAAGAATCGAGTCTATTTCACTATTAATTGCCTCTTTCCAGAATGAAACTTCTGGAGTTGACATTGCCTCGGACAAATTCCTTGGCTCATTTTCTACAATATAGAACAGGCGATGTTGGTATTCTGGCACGCTTGCTTTGACGAAGCCCCTCATTTCTTGATGGATCGCCTCATGCATCCACTTACCAGTACTCGTTCTTTCATTGTTCTTGTCTCTTCTCAGAAAGATATTTTCGAAGAACACTGCATTCCTTGACTCCATGACAATGTTTTCATGTATGCCCAGAAACATCTAACTTATCCACCAAAAAAATCCACCAAAAAATGATATACACTACTGTTCGTTGCACATCCAATGGGTATGCAATTAAACCGTTTTAGGCTCAATTCTCACTTATTTTGTTTAGGTAACAGATACCTCAACCAAGCATCCCTACACTTTCAAGTATTTGTAACTAGGCTTGTGGCCTTTCCAAAACTCGTATGGGGTTTCATCCATCTGCTTGGATAGAATTCGATTCAAAATGACGTTAGTTGAGAGAACGACTTCCCCTCACAACTTTTGAGGTAAGCCCGAACTTATCAACATAGCATTCATCATCTCTTTAGAGTTTGATTTTTGTGTTCAACAATACTCTACGATTTAGGTGTATATGGTGCAGTCGTTTGATGAATAACGATATGTTCTGAAAAGAATTTATTAAACGGTGCATCATATTCACCACATCTATCACTACAAATTGTTTTAATTTGTTTGCTAAGTTGATTCTCAACTTCATTTCTATAGTCCTTGAAAGTATCAAGGGCCTCGTCTTTGCTCCTTAGCAAATAGACATAACAGTATCGTGCGCAATCGTCTATAAAAGTTACGAAATACTTTTTACCACCACTCGTTTGCATAATCTTTAAATCACATACGTTGGTAAATCCAAAGGTTCAGTGTTCCTTTCTATTGAAGGAAATAGCACATTTGCCATCTTTGCTTCAACACATATTTGGCATTTCTCATTATCAAATTTTAATTTGGGCAACAAGTCAAGATTAACCATACGTTGTATTGACTTATGATTCACATGTCCCAAACAACATTGCCATAAACAAGAAGATTCAAGCATGTAAACAGAGAAGGAAGCATTGTCATTAGCCTCTGCAAGAAAATTTTCTTTTGGTACAATAGTGATGACATTTAATTTGAACATCCTATTGGTAAAGTACCCCTTCTCCAAATACATGTCATTTTTTGAAAGAATAATCTTATTGGACTCTAACACTAGTCTAAATCGATGCATGACTAGAAGAGATTCAGATACTAAATTCTTCCGAATTTTGTGAACATGCAGCACATTCTGCAGAGTTAGATGCTTCCCCAAGATCAGCTTCAGAGCAACTTTGCTCTCGCCTTCAATCTTCGAAGAGGCTGAGTTTCCTATGTAAAGTTGTTCATTGTTCGCGGGCTGGTACTCCGTGAACATCTCTCTGCTGCAGCAGCTATGTCTTGTGGCGCCAGTATCAAGCAACTATTCACGCATATTCCCAACAGCATTGCACTCTGAGACCATCGTCTGGAGATTCAGACATCGACGATGTTTGCCTTTGCCTTAGTCTGCTTCTTCATGGCTTTCTGCACTCATTGCTAGCGTGCCACTGAATGCCATAATTGTATCATTTCTCAATAAACTTCTTACCAATTTGTTTGTCTTTCTTGTTCAGGTTGGCCCTTCTTTTTCTTGGCCTTTGCAACATGGGCCTTGGCCTGACCTGGACTTGTCTGTGGCTTTTGTTCAGATCTACGATTGTCTTCCTCTACGCGAAGTTAGACAATCAGATCTTCCAATGTCATTTCCTTTCTCTTGTGCTTGAGATAGCTTCTGAATTCCCTACACGAAATAGGTAACTTCTCAATCACTGCAGCCACGACGAAAGATTCACTGAGCAACATGCACTCCTCTTCCATCTCAACTACCAATGTCTGAAGTTCCTCAACTTGAGAAACAACAGTTCGAGAATCAAACATTTTAAAATCCAAGAATTTTCTGACAATAAATTTCTTAGTTCCGGCATCTTCCGTATGGTATTTCTTTTTCAAAGGCTGCCACAAAGACTTTGTGTTTTTGTACATGCAGTACAAACCATACAAGGAGTTGTCTAGGCACTCCAGAATATGGCTCAGACAAACATAATTATTGAAGTTCCAAGCTTCAACAAAGAGTTTGTCTCCATATTTTGGGTCTCTCCTCAGAACCCCCCATAGGCAGGTCCTCGGTCAAGAAAGTAGCCAACCCCATGGCAGTCAAGAAGAACAATATCTTCTGCTGCCAACGCTTAAACAAGCTCCCACTGAACGTCTCAGATTTCACCACTTGGGACACTGCAGTACCTTATGCAGGAACATTCTTTGGCACCCCAACATTTGGCGCTGTTGGAGCAAGCTGTGCACGTCTGCGCCTTGAACTAAGCTTGAACTCGCGTTCTCTATTTAGTCTCTGTTAGGACAAAAACACACTGGAATTAGTACAGAATCAAAACTAATAACGTCTTAAGAATTGTTGGAAATAATTTAAGTCAGACAAGATTGACTTCTGTACTGTAGTGGCCGACATGCCGAACTCAGGTTAGGCTAGACTGATCTGCAGAATCAAGACAGTTCAGATGGCGCAATTGAGTTAGCATCCTAAACAGTCAGCTGACCGGTCGGCCTAATTTGAACAGCACTTCAAAACAGTGGTTTTGTGCTTTCAGCTATCCAGCTGGGCTGAACTAAAGTTGGACTGATCAGACAGATCAGACCAGTCCAGTCAGCGCAATTGAGTTTACATTATGAGCTGATCACTGACCTACCGACCCTAGCACCTCAGCACACCGAACGACAGTTGTGCCCTTAGCCGCTTCAGCTGAGTAGAGCTCAGCAGGCAGTGGTGCAGAACAACGAATGTCCTCAGCCAAACAACAGAGCTCAACACAGAGCAGAGGTCAGCACAGCAACACTGTACAACAACAGTGTTGCGCTATCCCACTATCAACTAAGCTCAGCACAAAGCAGAGCTTAGATCGGCAATAACCTGAATAGCTCATCTGAACAGAGATCCGAGGTGATTCCAGGACTCTGTCTTTAAGACGTTATTGCTCTGGTATACTGTGCCCAACCAAAGGAGCAACCATCTCCCAGGATACAACGGAGGTCAGTTAGGACGAGCCACACTGCAGCGTTTAACTCTACGAACCTGTTAAGATGTCCTGAAATTCTCGGTATACTAATGCAAAATGTATATAAGGGAGTGAGTATACAGAAGGAGATTGCAGAAAGAGAAGAATTCGGACTTCTGAGTGTGTGTCCACATGTCAGATAGGCCACTCTTTATAAGGAAAATCTGAGGTCAGTCAGTCCAATTTCACCCGTAGGACCAGATACCAGCTCGACCTGAACCATTGGATCAGATAATTGCACTAGGTATGCCTTCAGCCGTCAGATCAACTAATTGTTCAATCTGAACAGTCAGATCATAACAAGTTCAGGTCAGCTCGGTCGGTTAAAGTTCAACACCTTTTCAAAATTTAACCTTAGCCTAATCTTAATAACTTGGAGAGTTTGAACGGAACAAACTCCTCCCTTGCTGATAAGATCCGACCCGGTGCTTCAGGACTCGGCCTGCAGTCTGCAACTCGTAGCCTGGCCTATAGCCCAGTTCGCAACATGAGCCCATCAGGTACACAGCTCAGTCCACTACCTGAGCCCACCCCCAGGTACGGGCCAAGCTAAGCTGACTTTCCCATTACTTTGAGCATTAATTTCTCATTCACCCAGTATCAGAATCGAGTGATTCAAAGCCTACAATTATCTACTAGTTAATTAGATAATTAAAGACCCATTCATTTTCACTTATTACTATTGAAAATAATCATAATATTAGCTCAAAATACGTTGCTAACCACAATTTGCAACTTGACTCAATTTCAATTTCTTTCTATTTTCTCTAACATTCAAAGGCTCACCTAAAAAGTTACTAAGTAAAGTAGAAAATATACGCTAAACCCAGTTTACATCACATTAGAAATTGTAGGTGTCCTTCGCACGTATGCAACAATTGACATTATGAGTTAGTGGGCAAAGCAATTTAAGCACATTATTTTCAAGCATTTAATCTCTATGGAAAGGTCATTCCATGACCACAAATTGTGTGTCTCCAGAATTTGAAGATATAGAAGTTTTCATATTCTCTTACATGTATAAATTTAATATAGAAAGGCTTTGAGATTAGAAAAAACTTTTATTGAATGGTTACCAAGAAAATTATGCCATTATATATATACATTTAATTTTTTTGCCACAACATGGAAATATAAATTCATTCTCTACGTCAAATTAAGAACGAATTTTATTGAATAATCTAGGGGAGGATGTGTATTCTTTTGTACAGCTAATAATATTATTATCAGCTAAATCAGCTCGGTAAGGATAAATTTTCCATTTCGTATATAGAATTGATTATAACGTAAAATAGATAAAACTAAATTTTCTTGACCAAGTAATAATTCATTCTTTATTCGTAAAATATAAAAATGATCGATTACTATAGAAATATGTAATATTCATTGTCCCACCATCTAATGCCAGTTTTCATTTTTAAAGGAATAATACTATTTAATATTGGCCAATGTTTTGTATGCATTCAAAGACTCACCTAAAAAGTTATGTTCTACAATTACTGTGATCAAAAGATCAATGCATTGATATCAAAAACCAGTATGTTCAAACTGATTTACATCATTCTTCTATGTACCGAAAAGATCATCTAATACTATTTGCTACCAAATTATCTACTGCCCTATGCAAAGATTCTTGCAAAAAAGTGTGAATAGGGGGAAATTTTTCCCCTACATTGTGTGTCACTTTGTTGCGCCATATCCAAATCTCATTCACTAACTCCCGGAATAGGTATCTCCATCCCACTAGACTAGTATTTCTGCCACAATTAGCTGTCAGATTCAAGTCAATCCTTGCCTTTGGAGTTTTCTCTTCTCTGAATTCACGCCATCTCGTTGGATGAACTATACGTTGCCAAACTTTCTGTGCCCACCAATAGTCTCGGATGCATGTAGCTCCGACGGTCCATCTTGGTGACGAAGGACGCATTTTGATGCTGCCGCTATATGTCTACTGAACAGGAAGTGAGTTGTAGGAACTACATCACACCTAAGTTTCCAAAGAAAGTGATTTGCCCCCGTCGGACCTTTAAGACGCCAAATCTTCATCTATATTGGGTCCTGTAATCTGTCATCAAGATTCTCATGGATCATATACGCATCCTGAACTATGAAACTTTTTGGATTTTTTCCTCTCCCAACACAAGTGACACTTTAATCATGTAGGAAATTGGAGGTTGCTAGACCTTTCCGCAACAAATCAGCGCTACTCCGTCTTCCTTTCCATGTTGCTGATGCATTTTGCTTCTGAGACTCTTCCAAAACTGAACCATACTTTGCTGTCAAAATGCGAACCCTCAGCTCATCGAGCCTCTTAATCATTTGCCATCCAAGTTTTACAAGAAAAGCTACATTCATACCTTCAGTTTTTTGAATCCCATTCCACCATATACTTTTGGTTTATACAAGACATCCCATGACATATAATGCATTTTCCTTTCACAGTCCCATTTATCCCAAAAAAAACGGTCTCATGTGCTTTTCAATGACATCTATGGTGGCTTGGGGTAATTTTACCGTTTACATTGCGTAGGCTGAAAGGGCAGAAAGAACTGGCTGTATCAGGAGCTCTCTGGAAGACTGTGAGAGCGCTTTTGTCTTCCATGCGGCCTACTTCTTACGGACCTTGTCAATAATAAATTCTTAACTGTTGTGGATAATCGCTTATGAAGAAGCGGCATCCTCAAATAGCACCTGAGTGAAGAATTGAACAATGATTTGAATGAAAAATATTTTCTTCCTTAATTTTGTATGAGTACACTGCTTTGCTATTTATACTACTATCAAGTCTTCTATTTCTGCTAAAAATATCAATTACTATGATTTAGTCAATATTCCCTACTGTTAGTGTATGTGCCCTAGGCCATGATTTGGATATTTATGTTATGCATTTATTATTAATAAAAGAGGTTTTATTATCATTATTGTTGGTTAGTATGTTACACAATTTTGATATATGTCCCTGATTCATTATTGTTATAGAGATAAAATAATTTATAATCAGTATGAGTATTGATTTGATAATCATGAGATGATTATGTGTATGGTGATACGAATCAATCTCATAGATACTTGTTAGAGAACAGTGTATTGGATAGACCCATCATGAGATTACTACATGGATTAGCGTCATAAGTAAATCTCATGATAGTCATGTTTTAATCCTTTGACTTGAGATTGTCATAGTTTCCAACATAAGGACTATTATATTTTGACATGATCAAACGTTATCGTGACTGGATAATAATAAAGGTCATGATTGAATGTGATAGAAATTATGTAGAGGATATTGAACAATCAAGATAGAATTTGTCCCTCTCTTTTGAGAGAGATATCTTTGGGCCCCTCGATTAGTGAGACTGTGAAATGCATGGCCGTGCTCAAATGAATTGATAGTGTGATCAATATCATTTGTTTTATCAGTCTACTTAGAGATCGAGTAATCATATGTTTGAACTATATAAGTATGACGTTGACCATGACTTATGTTCAAACTAGATATCGTGTGACAAGGGATTAATGCATGTACTATTATTAGGCTAGTTGGACTTTACTCGTATTAATTGGGTAGTCGTAATGCCTTGCTAGAGGCCAATTACGACTTGTTGGTTTAATAGCGATTTAATCAACTGCCAATTAATATGGGCCTATCGGGTCACACACAAGAATGCGTATGGCTGAGATTAATAATATTAATAATATTAATATTGGATATTAATATTATTATTATTATTATCGTTTTTAATATTAATAATATTAATATTGGATATTAATTATTATTATTAATTTCGTTTTTTTGTGTATATATTTATATCATCGGATAATAACAGAGAATCCATATTTGATATGGATTTTGATTAGTGTTATCTAATCCTAACAGAATCCGTATTTGATGCGGATTATGATAGTTATTAACCAATCCGATCAGGAATCGGATTTGATATCTATATATATGTACGGAGCATGGTGTATCTCGTACACCACACAACCAGTAGAAAACGAAAGGGCAAGAATCGTTTTTGTGAAAACCGAATTCTTCAGCCGCGCCGTTTGAAGAGCTAGCACTCCGGGCGGAAGCGTTCGTGTGGATACCGACAGAGGGTGATCGAATTTTCGCACCTTTTCATCTGCAGATTTCGAATCTACGGAGGTACTTTTTGATTTCTTTTGTCGAATTAAACGAACAACATGGATCCTTGGTAGGAAATCAGAGATCAATTTTTGTTTTCCGCTGCGCGTTTTTGCAGTGATCTCGTTCGATTTCCTAACAGTGGTATCAGAGCCACTTGTTGATTTCGTTTAAATCGATTATATCATGCTTATGTGATTATATGTTTACTGTTTTTCGTATGGCATGATATGTACAAAAACCCCAACTCGGATTTCATATGATGAGAGAAGAATGGTGTTTTTCAAATCGTTTTCATGAGATGATTTGTATACGGCGGTTTTCGTTTGTCATGTGATGATCAAAACGGATTCTGTTTATATTAGATATAAACATACGCTATGTGTAGAACCCTATTCGAATCTCATCTGGTGAGAGCGGATTGATGTTTTCAATTCGTTTTCATGAGACGTTATGATTCGAGATTGTTATATGTGATATAAAGTTTTCGTTTTTCATGTGATGATCAAAAACGATTATGTTTATATCGATATGAGCAACCGATAATGATTCTGTAAGAGTTATGCATATTCAAAACAGACAGATTATCAATTCGATTGATGATTCTGTTTTCGGATTTCGAATGGCAGATTGATTCTGTTTCGGATTTCGAACAGCAGATTATCAATTCGATTGATGATTCTGTTTTGGGTTTTGAATGATAACTCTCGGTTCGATCGGTGCTTCTATAAGGGTTTACACGTAATCAAAACAGTAAGATCGTTAATATCGGACCGCCGTATGCGTACGCCCTATAGTTCGTTACCGTGACATTAAGAATGTCAATATATATTTATTTGTTATAATATGTTTGTGTAAAATATATTATAATTGTTGATGTCTTTGCATGGTGCATAGCATGGCCTCAGGACCTATGTGATTGACTTAGTCATAATTTTGTTTTGGGTTATTATGGCCTGCGTGCCGCTGTAGTTTTTGTTGTATTTAATTATACAAGTAGTTAGGTTTTTCTTTATTATTGTAATAAATGAAGAATCAAGCTACAAAAGTGGTGATGGCGACACATACCAAGGACGGTGGATTCCATGGAGATGGAGGCACGAGCTCAAGACAAGAAGATATGTATCATTGCAAATGTTTGTAATAGGAAGTCTTTCACATAGGGTTTCCTTTATGATCTTCATTTGGTCTCATGAAGATCATATTTAGTTTGGCCATGCTATGTCACGTTTACATATTATCATTTTGTATGAGATGCGTGGATGATAGATTATATATGCATATAGGATGCTACGATATAATGATATGCAATGCAAGACATAAACTAAGTTGAACCCTCATTAATAATTTAAGTCTTGATGCCATCCATGTCTTAAACACCTATTAAAACTGGGATTGTATTAAAGTAGGTATTGCCAAAGCAATGTGCTTTAAACATTCCTAGCTACGTAGGATGAGTAATAGTGCTACTCATATGTTTAAAATTGGTTAGACTTAATTGGGCTATCAAAACGGTTTTGGGCCCAAGGCATTAGATGGAATCTAACATACAATGATATATGATGTCATTATTCCATAAATTCTAAGAGTTACATGAGATGTAATTGGTAAAGATGTTACCTACCTAAATAACTTAATTTTAAGCGTCATGCCAAAGCTGAGTTTAGAATTAAGTCAAATATGGATCTTAGCTCACTAAAATATTTCTTTTGAGGGTTATGTTTTAGTGAGAGTTTTATAAATTTTAACCTCATTATTAATAAAGTGTTACTTTGCATGTTTTGTAGATCATAAATGGCTGCTAATAACAATTCCACCTTATCGCTGCGATCTAATCCTTGAGAAGGAAAAACTTAAAAGAATGTGGGACTAATTTTGTTGACTGGTTTCGAAACTTGAGAATTGTTCTCAAGCAAGAAAAGAAGTCCTACGTGCTCGATGACCCTGTCCCTGAACCCCCTCCTGCTGATGCTTCTGTTGCTGTTAAGAACAAGTATAAGAAGCATGTGGAAGATTCAATGACATAGGATGTCTAATGTTGGCAACTATGTGTTCAGGACTTCAGAAAGACCTGGAACACTTAGAAGCTTATGAGATGAGTGTGCATCTCAAACAAGCTTTCCAACAACAGGCTAGGCAGGATAGGTTCGACACCGCTGTTGCACTTTTTGACTGTAAGATGTCTGAAGGTGAATCTGTTAGCGCTCATGTTCTAAAGATGAAAGGCTATATAGATCACCTTGCAAGACTTGGATATCCCCTGAGTTTGGAACTCGCCACGGATTTGATCCTACACTCTTTGCCTAGCAGTTTTTCTCAGTTCGTCATGAACTACAATATGAATAATATGGAAAAGTCCATTCCTGAGCTACATGGTATGCTCAAAACTGCTGAGGGGAATATCAAGAAGCCTACCCATGTATTGAGTGTCAATACCAAGCTAATGAAAAGGAAAGCTAAAGGCAAGGGTAAGGCTAAAAGTGCAAAGGGTGCAAAAGGGGCAAAGGGTCAAGCTAAACCGAAACCTGGTCCCAAGGCAAAGGTTCCTAAGGAAGGAACTTGTTTCCATTGCAACAAGCCTGGGCATTGGAAAAGAAATTGTGATGTTTATTTGGAGGAGTTGAAGAAGCTGAAGGGTAGTACGACTACATCTTCAGGTATTTATGTTATAGAAATTAATTTATCTACTTCTTCTTCCTGGGTATTAGATACTGGATGTGGATCCCATATTTGTACAAATATGCAGGGGCTCAAAAGGAGTAGGATGCTGAAGAAGGGCGAGGTGGACCTACGTGTTGGCAATAGAGCAAGAGTTGCTGCTATAGCTGTAGGGACCTATGAGCTTGTCTTGCCCAATGGGCTTTTGTTAGTTTTAAACAATTGCTTTTATGTTCCTACTATGAGTAGGAATCTTATTTCAGTGTCTGTTTTGGATGATGAAGGTTATTCATTTTAATTAAAAATAAGAAGTGTTCTATTTTTGATAAAAATGACTTGCTTTATTGTATTGCAAGTAGTTATAATGGCATTTATGTCCTTAACCTTGATGATTCCAATGACGGTAATATTTATAACATATCTTCAAAGAGAACTAAGCCAAATGAACTAAACCCTGCATATTTATGGCATTGTCGCCTTAGCCATATAAATGAGAAGCGCGTATCTAAACTCCATCAAGATGGATTATTAGATTCATTTGATTTTGAATCATTTGAAAATTGCGAGTCTTGTTTGCTTGGAAAGATGACAAAGACTCCTTTTACTGGACATAGTGAAAGGGCTAATGACTTATTGGGCTTGGTACATACAGATGTATGCGGCCCAATCAGCATTAGTGCCAGGGGAGGATTTCAGTATTTCATTACTTTTACTGATGATTTCAGTAGGTATGGCTATGTCTACCTAATGAAACATAAACATGAGTCTTTTGAAATGTTTAGAACTTTTCAAAATGAAGTACAAAATCAACTTGGTAAGACAATTAAAACCCTTCGATCAGATCGAGGTGGTGAATATTTGAGCCAAGAATTTGACCAACATCTAAGAAATTGTGGAATCGTTTCACAGTTGACTCCTCCAGGAACTCCACAATGGAATGGTGTTTCTGAAAGGAGAAATCGGACTTTATTGGATATGGTTCGATCTATGATGGGTCAAGTAGATCTTCCTTTATCCTTTTGGGGTTATGCCTTGGAGACAGCTGCATTCATTTTGAACCGTGTACCATCTAAAGCGGTTGAAAAGACACCATATGAGATGTGGACTGGTAAGAGACCCAGTTTGTCTTTTCTTAAGATTTGGGGTTGTGAAGCTTATGTGAAAAGATTAATGTCAGATAAGCTAGCTCCAAAATCTATCAAATGTATTTTTGTGGGGTATCCTAAAGAAACTAAAGGGTACTATTTCTATATTCCCTCAGAGAACAAAGTGTTTGTTGCTCGAAATGGAGTCTTTTTGGAAAAGGAGTTCTCTCCAAGAGAACAAGTGGGAGTATAGTACAACTTGAGGAAACTCAAGTTCCACAAGATATCGTTGAACCGTCTTTAGAGACGATTTCAGAACCACAAACAGTTGTGGAGCCTGAAAATGTAACACAAGTCCAACGCAGATCTGATAGGATACATCGTCAGCCAGAGAGATACGGATTTCTTGTGACTGATGATAGTCAAGTTATGCTCATAGATCAAGATGAGCCTACTACCTATCAGGAAGCTGTGTCAGGTCCAGATTCAGATAAATGGCTTGGAGCCATGAATTCTGAGATGCAATCCATGTTTGATAACCAAGTTTGGTCTTTAATTGATCCTCCAGAGGGTATTAAGACTATTGGTTGCAAATGGGTTTTCAAGAAGAAAACTGACATGGATGGAAATGTGCAAACCTACAAAGCAAGGCTTGTGGCTAAAGGTTTCAAGCAAACTCATGGTATAGACTATGATGAAACCTTTTCACCAGTAGCTATGCTTAAGTCTATTCGAATTCTCCTTGCCATTGCAGCATACTATGATTATGAGATATGGCAAATGGATGTCAAAACTGCTTTCCTTAATGGAAATTTACTCGAGGATGTGTACATGACACAACCTGAGGGTTTTGTAAATCCTGAGAATTCAAAGAAGGTTTGCAAGCTTCAAAGGTCCATCTATGGATTGAAGCAAGCATCTCGAAGCTGGAATCTTCGTTTTGATGAAACAGTTAAGAACTTTGGTTTCATCAAGAATGAAGATGAACCTTGTGTTTACAAGATGGTCAGTGGGAGTGCAGTAGTGTTTCTGGTCCTATATGTGGATGACATATTGCTTATTGGGAAATGATATCCCTACCTTGCAAAAGGTTAAGGCTTGGTTAGGGAATTCAATTTCAATGAAGGACTTGGGCGAGGCTACCTATATCCTTGGTATCAAGATCTATAGAGATAGATCTAAAAGGATAATAGGCTTGAGTCAGAGTACATACATAGATAAAATGTTGAAGAGGTTCAACATGCAAGAGTCCAAGAAAGGATTCCTGCCTATGTCTCATGGCATTCATCTTAGCAAGAATCAATGTCCTCAGACATCTGATGAGCGAGATCGAATGAATAAAATTCCTTATGCTTCTGCTATAGGATCGATCATGTATGCCATGTTATGTACTAGACCAGATGTCTCATATCCATTGAGCACAACAAGTAGATATCAAGCTGACCCTGGTGAAGGTCACTGGACAGCTGTCAAGAATATTCTTAAGTACCCTCAGAAGGACTAAAGATGTATTCTTGGTTTATGGAGGTTTGGATGACGAGTTAGTTGTAAATGGTTACACAGATGCTAGCTTTCCAAACCGACATAGATGATTTCAGATCGCAGTCCTGGTTTTGTATTCACATTGAATGGTGGAGCTGTTAGTTGGAAGAGTTCAAAACAAAGCACTGTGGCTGATTCTACAACAGAGGCTGAGTATATAGCAGCATCAGATGCAGCTAAAGAAGCAGTTTGGTTGAAGAAGTTCATCACTGAGCTAGGAGTAGTACCTAGCATTGCAAATCCTGTGGACATTTATTGTGACAACAATGGTGCCATAGCACAAGCAAAAGAGCCTAGGTCTCATCAGAGATCTAAACATATACTCAGACGCTACCATCTCATTCGAGACATCATCGATAGAGGAGATGTCAAGATATGCAAAGTTGACACAAACTGATAACATAGCGGATCCATTGACTAAGCCTCTCTCACGGGTCAAGCATGATCAGCACACTAGATCTATGGGTCTCAGATATTTGTAGGCCTAGTGCAAGTGGGAGATTGTTAGTGTATGTGCCCTAGGCCATGATTTGGATATTTATGTTATGCATTTATTATTAATAAAAGAGGTTTTATTATCATTATTGTTGGTTAGTATGTTACACAATTTTGATATATGTCCCTGATTCATTATTGTTATAGAGATAAAATAATTTATAATCAGTATGAGTATTGATTTGATAATCATGAGATGATTATGTGTATGGTGATACGAATCAATCTCATAGATACTTGTTAGAGAACAGTGTATTGGATAGACCCATCATGAGATTACTACATGGATTAGCGTCATAAGTAAATCTCATGATAGTCATGTTTTAATCCTTTGACTTGAGATTGTCATAGTTTCCAACATAAGGACTATTATATTTTGACATGATCAAACGTTATTCGTGACTGGATAATAATAAAGGTCATGATTGAATGTGATAGAAATTATGTAGAGGATATTGAACAATCAAGATAGAATTTGTCCCTCTCTTTTGAGAGTGATATCTTTGGGCCCCTCGATTAGTGAGACTGTGAAATGCATGGCCGTGCTCAAATGAATTGATAGTGTGATCAATATCATTTGTTTTATCAGTCTACTTAGAGATCGAGTAATCATATGTTTGAACTATATAAGTATGACGATGACCATGACTTATGTTCAAACTAGATATCGTGTGACAAAGGGATTAATGCATGTACTATTATTAGGCTAGTTGGACTTTACTCGTATTAATTGGGTAGTCGTAATGCCTTGCTAGAGGCCAATTACGACTTGTTGGTTTAATAGCGATTTAATCAACTGCCAATTAATATGGGCCTATCGGGTCACACACAAGAATGCGTATGGCTGAGATTAATAATATTAATAATATTAATATTGGATATTAATTATTATTATTATTATCGTTTTTAATATTAATAATATTAATAATGGATATTAATTATTATTATTATTATTAATTTCGTTTTTTTGTGTATATATTTATATCATCGGATAATAACAGAGAATCCATATTTGATATGGATTTTGATTAGTGTTATCTAATCCTAACAGAATCCGTATTTGATGCAGATTATGATAGTTATTAACCAATCCGATCAGGAATCGGATTTGATATCTATATATATGTACGGAGCATGGTGTATCTCGTACACCACACAACCAGTAGAAAACGAAAGGGCAAGAATCGTTTTTGTGAAAACCGAATTCTTCAGCCGCGCCGTTTAAAGAGCT
>AP025059.1:13134865-13487656 GCA_036186865.1 Eustoma russellianum | reverse complement strand
GCTAGCACTCCGGGCGGAAGCGTTCGTGTGGATACCGACAGAGGGTGATCGAATTTTCGCACCTTTTCATCTGCAGATTTCGAATCTACGGAGGTACTTTTTGATTTCTTTTGTCGAATTAAACGAACAACATGGATCCTTGGTAGGAAATCAGAGATCAATTTTTGTTTTCCGCTGCGCGTTTTTGCAGTGATCTCGTTCGATTTCCTAACACCTACTAAAGTCAAGATACACAATATCTTGATTACGGCTGTTTTACGGCTACTTTCCATCATTACTAACACTCCCCCTCAAGTTGAATCGTGGGATCCACAACGTTCAACTTGCGCAAAATATCTTCATATGCCCGTCCATTGATCGCCTTAGTTAAGACATCTGCTAGCTGATCCTCAGACCTTACGAAAGGTAGCTCAATGATTCCTCCTTCCAACTTTTCCTTGATGAAATGTCGATCAATCTCTATATGCTTAGTCCGGTCATGCTGTACTGGATTTTCTGATATGCTGATAGAGGCTTTGTTATCGTAAAAAAGTGGAGTAGGCAAAACGAATCGTAGTCCAATGTCTCTGAGCAACTTCTGAACCCACAAAACCTCCGTAATCCCTTTTGCAATCCCACGAAATTCTGCCTCGGCACTGTACAGTGCAACAACTTTCTGTTTCTTGCTTCTCCAGGTTACCAGATTCCCTCCTACAAGTACAAAATATCCTGAGGTAGATTTGCGGTCTACTACATTTTCAGCCCAATCTGCATCAGTATAGGCTTGAACATTTAGATGTCCATTGTTCCGGAACACAATTCCCCTTCCTGGTGTCTTCTTCAGATAGCGTAGGACCTTCATTACTGCGTCCATGTGGTGTTTTTGAGGCCGATGCATGAACTGACTAATCACACTTACCGCGTATACAATATCAGGTCGAGTATGTGATAAATAAATTAACTTTCCCACCAAGCGTTGGTACTGCCCTCGATCAACTTGCACTTCTTCTGTGACAATTTGAAGCTTATGATTAGTTGCCATGGGTATATCACTTGGTTTGCAGTCTAGCATCCCTACTTCTGCGAGAAGGTCCAAGATGTACTTTCTTTGTGATATATAGATTCCAGATTTTGACCTCAACACTTCAATTCCCAAGAAATACTTTAGACCTCCTAGGTCTTTCATCTCAAACTTGGTAAATAAATGGTTCCGAAGACGAGCAATCTCCTCAGGATCATCCCCCGTGATCACCATGTCATCTACATATATGATTAAACACGTCACCAGTTCCTTCCTCTTCTTAATAAACAGCGTATGATCTGCATTACTCTGGTGATAGCCATCTTGCTTCATGACTTGGGTGAACCGTCCAAACCACGCTCGGGGAGACTGCTTAAGTCCATATAAAGCCTTCTTTAGTCGGCAAACTTCTCCCCTTTCAAACCCTATGGTGAAACCTGGAGGAGGTTCCATATAAACCTCTTCTTTGAGATCGCCATGTAAAAATGCATTTTTAACATCAAATTGATGTAGATGCCAATTTTTAGTTGCTGCAATAGAAAACAGTACCCTGATTGTATCAATTCGGGCTACAGGAGAAAAAGTTTCTGAATAATCAATACCATAAGTCTGCGTGTAACCCTTGGCAACAAGACGAGCTTTGTTTCTTTCAATACTCCCATTAGATTTGTACTTGACAGTAAATACCCACCGACAACCAACGGCTCTTTTTCCATCGGGAAGAGCGCACTTCTCCCACATACAGTTTTTTTCTAAGGCTTCCATTTCAGTATTCATAGCCTTTCTCCATTCTGGTCGAGACTGAGCTTCTTCAACTGTTCGCGGAATCTGTGTCGTACACAAAGCCGTAAAGAACCCTTGAGCTATATCAGATACTCCTGTTACGGATAGGTCCACCGGATACCTGGATGTCTTAGAAAACTCGGTCAGGGGAGTATCTTTCAGGGGGAATTCCTCGCTTGGTTCTTGGAGGCAAAACTCGTATTCCTGGTTGCTCCACCTGAATATTAGTTCTTGTGTACATTTCGGGGATAATGGGGTACTCAAGAGTAGTATCTGGGTTATGTGAATCAGTATTAGTATCATTATCAAGGCTAGATTGAATAATACTTATACCTTGATTTGTTACCTTGAACTGTTCATTCGTTGCCAGAGGATCCTGTGGTAGGGGTACTTGTGCCTCAGGTTGTACAGTGTTGGGAGCTGTAGTGCAGTCGGCGCCATCTACTTGCCGTGTTGGAACATCCGTCAGACAAGGGAGGAGTGGCAACGAGCAATCTAGGGTTCCATCATTGGTACTCTCCCCCTGAAGCCGAGATTGGGAGGGGTAGTAATATTCGGTTTCAAGGAAAGTGCAGTTCATGGTAATATGCATTCGGTGAGTCCGAGGATTATAACACCTGTAACCCTTTTGAGTGGTGGCATATCCAACGAAGATGCATTTTTCAGCACATGGATCAAGTTTGGTTCTTTCATGCTTAGGAGTATGGGTAAAGACAGTGCAGCCAAACACTTTAGGAGGAAGTGTATAAAGTGAGGGAATAGAATGTTGGGAAGAGAGTACCTGAATGGGTGTTTGGTAGTTTAGTATTTTTTTCGGAAGGCGGTTGAGGAGATAAGTGGCTGTAGATACTGCCTCCGGCCAGAAACTAGTCGGAACATGAGAGTCAAACATCATAGCCCGAGTCATTTCGAGAAGGATCCGGTTTTTACGTTCGGCGACTCCATTTTGTTCAGGTGTGTGTGGGCATGTTGTTTGATGAATGATACCGTGTGTATTTAAGAATTGTGTCAAAGTAGTATCAAGATATTCACCCCCATTGTCAGATCGCAGGATTTGGATCTTAGTATCAAACTGTGTATGAATCATATTGCAGAATTGTACAAACTTTTGAGAGACTTCGGACTTATGTTTCAATATATATAGCCATGTCATACGAGAGAAATCGTCAACAAAAATCACATAGTAACTAAAACCAAGGGGAGTATTATAGGGTGAAGGTCCCCAGACATCAGAATGAACTAATGAAAACATACGATCAACTCGTGTATTATTAGCAGTATAGGATGCCCGAGTTTGTTTCGCCCGGAGGCAAGTATCACATGACAAATTGGTAATGGGAAATTTGAATAAAGTAGGAAAAAGATGTTTTAAATAACTAAATGACGGATGACCTAATCGTCGATGCCATAACCACACTTGTCGTTCAGTCGTCCCGATGACAAGATTAGACTGTCCCTGTTGCACCACCGCATCAACATAGTACAGACCTTGGCGCTCAGTACCACGCCCAATGATCACCCCCGTACGAATGTCCTGCACAAGGCAAAAATTAGGATACATAAGGACTACGCAATCAAGAGCCTTGGTAAGTTGACTAATAGATAGTAACTTGGTGGATAGGGATGGGACATAGAGACAATTTGGAAGTGTCATGTGAGGTGTTATGGATATGGTGCCTCCACTTGTTACGGGGAGAGAGGCTCCGTTGGCTGTGGCAACCATAGTTTTAGTGGGTAATGTTTGTGTAAGAAGGTCAGACGGGTCATAGGTCATTGTGTCAGTAGCTCCGCAGTCAAATATCCATTATGGCGGGGCTTGAATGGTATGACATTGGGAATTCGGGGGCTGTTTTGGGAAAATTGATGAACAGGGGGCTGTTCCGGGTGTTTGGAAATTCTGTGGGGCACGGTTGGATATAAGGGAAAATGTAGGGTTAGTATCATGAATTTTTAAGTTTGTAGGGACCGTAGTACAACAGGACAAATATTCAGGGGGACATTTGGTAATATGGGAAGTATTTAAAGGTGGAAGAGGGCTAGGGTTTAGAACCCCAGCCCCGTTACCTCCTTCGTTGCCGCTGGTGAACTCTTCTGCAATTCCTACGGCGGCCATGGCTGTCCCTTCAGTCTCTTCGGATCCTCTGCGATTGGGGGCCTCTGTTCCATTCCTGTTGCCAGATACACTATCCCCAGTGTTTTGGGGGGCAGCAGCTTGTGTTTTTCTCTTGAATTCGTCCCACCAATCGGGATAACCATGCAACTTGGAAGCATTTATCCCTACTATGTCCTTTTCTTTTGCAGTGAGTGCATTCCAGTGATTTATCAGGGTCTCCCCGCCGCGATGGGCCTCCTGAGCGGGTAGAAGACCCTGCTGTCCCTTGGTTCTTGGCTGTCTCTGATGATGATTTGATCATCAGACCCTGTCCAACCCCAGATGATGATCTCAGATCTGATGGGGTATTCAAGACTCCACGTTGGATCTCAGATCTGCGGAGTTCATTGTATGCATTTTCTACTGTGGGTCTTGGTTCTCGTTTTAAAATTTCCTTCTTGGTGTCAGAAAAGCTTTCGTCAACTGCAAGTAGAAGCTGGTAAAGCCTTTGTTCCTGAACCTTCTTGGCGTAGACAACAATGTCTCTTGGTGATTCCATGGGATTGGGATCCATGGAATCAATTGTCAACCAAAGTCCTTGAAATTGATCCCATAAAGCTTCAAGGGGTCTATTGTCCTGTTTAATTGTATAACACCGTTTATGGAGATCAAAAATTTGTAGTGGATCACTCCCAGATCCGTAGGTCACTGCAAGGCCATCCCAAAGAGCCTTTGCAGTGGAATACTGGGACACGTTATTAACAAGACTGTCCTCAATGTTATCAATTAACCATGTGCAGACTAATTGATCTTGTTGTTCCCATGTTGAGTAGTTGGCATCCGTAGGAGATGGAGGAGGGGGAACTCCAGTGATATGAGAAGTTTTCCCTCCTCCCCCTAATGCCATCTTCATTAATCTACACCACAGTGTGTAGTTTGTGCTGTTTAATTTAACCTTCAGGACAAGATTTGCCGTCACAGGTGGTGATGGTGAGATATTCATGTTTTGCTGAAGAAACTTGGCGAATTGCTCTGACCAGTCAATATTTGTAGGGAAGTTGGTTCTGGTTTCTGATGTTCCAGAACTTCCTTCAGGGGTATTCGGTGTTTCTGACATATCTTTCGTTATGTGCAGGAACGGATTGAGCAGGGACTATCTTGGTCTGGAAAGGTACTGGGGCAATGAGGACCAGCGTGCTGAGCCCAAAAAAAAATCGATAAGAACAGATGCAAAGCTTGAAGCTTTAGGTATATGTGGCAATGATGAAGAATTATGAGCCTCACGAGAGAAAGAAAAACTCAGATTTGGGCAGGTAGGATACTTGATCCTAAGGGTAGTTTATGACAGTGATGAATTCTCAATTCTGAGTCAGTCATGAATCAAGAACATAGGTTTGATCATAACCTGCTCTGATACCATGAAGAATTGAACAATGATTTGAATGAAAAATATTTTCTTCCTTAATTTTGTATGAGTACACTGCTTTGCTATTTATACTACTATCAAGTCTTCTATTTCTGCTAAAAATATCAATTACTATGATTTAGTCAATATTCCCTACTAAAGTCAAGATACACAATATCTTGATTACGGCTGTTTTACGGCTACTTTCCATCATTACTAACACTGAGATCGTCAGTGGTTTAAATTTTTAACTGGGCCTGAATCTGACTTGTTACTGCAATGTTGGTATTTTTGGAGACAAAGACATAAGATTTTGAGATGCTTATCTTTTGCCCAACCTGGGTGCAAAATCCGTCCAGGATCAAGAGCATGACCGTAACTTGCTTCTCAGTGGCTTCACCGATCAATATGAAATCATCTACAAAAAATATGTGAAAGACAGGGGGGCACTTCTATATACTTGCATTGGTTTCTGATCCCCTGATTTAACAGTCTTGTTAATATGCTGGCTTAATACGTCCATAACAAGTAGAAACAGGTGGGGTGCGAGTCTCTTTGACAGATTCGGCAAAATCCCTCCATTTTTTCACCATTCCAAAGAAGTGATAGCATGGCCGTAGTAACACAAAACATGATCACCTCTATTAAGTCTGAGCCAAATCCAACTGCTCGGAGACCATATTTCAAAAATGTCTAACTAACCATATCATAAACCTTTTCGAGGTCGACTTTGACTGCCATATACCCTCTGCGTCCTTCATATACCCTCTGCGCCCTTTCTTGTTCTTCATATAGTGGAGGACCTCTTGTACAATAATGATATTTTCGGCTGCTTGCTTCAAGGGATAAATGCACATTGCGTAAGTGCTACAATCTTGCCAAATTCAGACGGTTTGCAATGATCTTGGTGATCACCTTGGTGATAACATTTGAGAGTGCTATAGGCCAAAATTGGCTGACCATTTCTGGGTGTTTCGTTTTTGGGATGAGCACCACAAGAGATTCGTTCATACTCTCTGGACACTTTCTATTTGTGAATGCTTCCAAAATGAAGGCAATACATTTGCTTCATACCACTCTTCAGTTCCTCTGATAAAATGCCAGTGGGTATCTAGGCCTGGGGCTTTATTTGCAGCCATTTGGAGCACTGCTACCTCTACCTCTTTTGGAGAAACCGCATGATTTAGTGATCTACGGTCCGAATGCGACAGTTGTGGGAACTCAAATATATTTGGTACTGCCCTTCCATTATGACCCCCTGCATACAACTCAGAGAAGTATTTTTGCACCATGGTCCTCACTTCCTGCACGTCATTTACCCAGCAGCCATCATTATTTTTTAATTGGTGAATTGCCCTGTTGTTTCGTCGAAGTGCTACTGCTTTATGAAATGCTGTGGTATTCCTCTCGCCCTTAGATAGCCAAGTTAGTCTTGATCTCTGATTCCAAAACGCCTCCTTCTGTATTGCAATATTACTGAACTCCTGAATCATCTTGGTCTCTAATTTTGATAAAAATGCAGACAGTCCGTCCGCAAGGGCTCTCTGTAAGCCTTCTAAACGAGCCTTAGATCTTTTCTTCCTGTGGTTCAAATTTCCAAACACTTCAGCCGACCATACTCGAACCTTGGCCGTGAAAAACTAGAGATGTGGCTCAAATTCAGCAGGACCGAGTTCCCATTCCCTCTGGATAAATTTCTGAAAATCCATGTGTTCAAGCCAACTTGTTTGGAAACGGAATTGCTTGTCTCTCATGTCTTGTCTCTGGTCCAGGGCAGTTTCTAGTAGAAGTGGATGGTGATCGAAATGAATGCGAGGGAGATGGTGTGTTACTGCGTTATTAAAATTTGAATGCCATTGCCTATTTCCTCAGCATTGGTCAATTCTTTGCTGGAACTTGAATCTGCCATGTTGTTCATTTGTCCACGTGAAGGAGGGGCCACAAAATTTCATTTCCATCAACCCACATCTATCAAACATTTGTCGCATCCTTTCAACCGGATACCCTCCTAACAGTCACCTGCCCTGCTTGTCTTTTTTGTAGATTACCTGGTTAGAATCCTCAAGGATACACCACGGCAAGTTGACAAATTGGCTTAACTGTTCTATGTACTCAAAAAATAAGTCCCGAATTGCAACGATCGGTGATGTATAAATGAGAGATAGCAGCCATTTTCTCTTGTCGTGGTTCTGGAGTCGTACAGTAATGGTCTGGGCTGTGAACCCCAAAACCTTGATAATCACTACCATTTGGTTCCAAATGCACCAGATACCTCCAACAAATCCCCTCGCTTCAACCATTGCAAGTTTGTGAAGTGAATTGTTGAAGGATCCATTTTGCACGATGGCTCTGGACTCTTGTCTCTATTAGCACTACTATGTCCGGTTTATTTGTCATTAGTATCTCCTAAGGCAACTCAAACTTTGGGAGATACTACGCTCCTACAATTCCAACATAAAATCTTCGTGGAAAAACAGTATGAATTGAGTTTGCATCCTTCAAGATTTCATGGCTTCCATAAGATCGTCAGAGCTATGTTGTATTTCTATGTGTTCAGTTTCCTTCCCCTTGGAGGGTGCTTCTGTAATATTTGGAGCTGGTGGAATCTCCTCCCTCCCAATGATCAGTGTTGAATTTTCAGGTGGGTGATATTTGATATGTATTCCCCATTTGTCTGGTCTTTTTTGATTGTTATACACAGATGGAGCTGGTCATTCCCTAAGTGAACGCTCACTTGATCCCCGACCATTTCCCCGACCGGAACCTCCTCTTCCCCTGCCAGATGTTCCTCTTCTATTTGCTCCACCAAACGTATTTCCAAACTCAGGTGAGTCATTGAGAAAAGTTTGTTTAGTATGTGATTGTATATGTACACTCGCTACTTGTCCCATAAGCTCGCCGTTGCCAACTATTTGATGCTATCATCCATCGACTGAAGGGTTCACTTCGAGAACTGTCTCTCCTTGGCCCATTGAAACTTCAGCGACCTCCCTCTTTTAATCACTTGTAACGCCACACTCCACCATAAAGTGTCCATACCTCAGGCATTTGAAACATATAGAATTCAGTCCTTCGTATTCCACATCGAACAGTCTCCCATTCATCACTCCCGAAATCAGTGGTTTCTTAAGATCTATCTCGACGCAAATTCTCGCATATTTTTCTCTTTCCACATTCATTGTAGTAGCATCAATTCTAACAGCCTTACCTAAAAGACTACTAAGTTTCAACAGCACTTGTTCATCAAAGCATTCGACAGGAAGCTTGGGAATTCTTACCCATGCTAGTGTATTTGTAATCTCTTCCTGTCTAGTTGAGAAATGAGGTCTCCACCTCTTCATCGCTATGTAATGGTCCTCCACCATCCAAAGTCCGTTTCCCAGGGCATAATGGTACTGAAATTTGCAAAAGAATCTAACGATGTAGAACTCGTCATCTAAGACAATAATGTCAAGCTTACCTCCTGAAAGATTGAGAGCAAGAAATGATATTTCATTCATGTATAGTATATCCTTTTACACCAGATTAAATAATCTTTACAACAAGAGTCTGGTATAAAATAAACAATCCAAACTAAAGGATAACAATGGTTAGATACAACTAGAAGTTGTAACAACATACTAACTAAGTTTGTTAGTGTAGCTAATAGTTGGTTGAGATAGGCCAAAACCTTTGTTGGCAAGACACGGTTACAACAGCTACACGATTACACCGGCTATGGGTTCAGTTCCTTAATACACCCCCGCAAGATGGCGGTTCCATCGGAAAGGCCAATCTTTGACTGAAGAATGTTGAACCGATCCTTGGGCAATGGCTTTGTCAAAACATCCGCGAGTTGATTTTGAGTTGGAACATGAGAAACTCGTAAAGTACCTACAGCTATTGTTTCACGAACAAAATGGCAGTCCAGTGCAATATGTTTCATGCGACTATGATAAAACGGATTTGCACACAAGTAGGTTGCACTTAAGTTATCGTAATAGATAGTGGGGGCCGAGGGAGGGAAATGCCTAGCTCGGAGAGAAGGTTTGATACCCAGGTGACCTCAGCAGCGGCAGAAGCAACCACATGATACTCAACTTCGGTGGATGAACGAGCTATTGTACGTTGCTTTTTAGAGCACCATAAAATGGGATTACCACCAAGGAAGAGAAGAAAAGCCATAGTAGACCGAAACGAATCATGATCACTAGCTTAGTCAGCATCAGAAAAAGCCTGAAGTGAGAGAGGTTGGCCACGGTGAAGCAATAACCCATGATGAATAGTGTGTTTGAGATAACACAGTAGTCTCTTGGCGGTGGTCCAATGAGACTGTGTGGGCGCATGAACTGGGCGAGTTTATTGACCGCGAAGGCAATATTTGGTCGTGTAAGCTGCAAATATTGAAGACCCCCAATGAGACTACGGTACTGTAAGGCGTCGGCGGGTGGCGTGCCATCATGAAGAACCAGGCGGCCAGTAGAGGACATGGGCGTGAGAGAGTCCTTGATGCCATCAAGATGAAATTTAGCAAGAAGATCACGGATATGCTTATCTTGGGATAGGTAGAGACCATTGGCGATGAAGACTGCTTCAATCCCTAAGAAATAATGTAGTGGACCAAGATCTTTTAGTGAAAACCGGGTACTTAACGAGTCAACAAACTTACGAATGGATGTGGTACAATTTCCTGTAACAAGTAGATCATCAACGTAGACAAGAAAATATATAACAACTCCGTCAGTTCGATAGATAAGCAGAGATGTATCAGACTTAGAGTTATGAAACCCATAATGTAACTGGAAATTTTTCAACTTATTATACCAAGCCCGTGGAGCTTGCTTGAGACCATATAGAGAACGCCGCAGATGACACGCATGGGTTGGCATAGCCGAATTCACAAAACCAGGGGGTTGGGTCATGTAGACATCCTCAGTTAAGTGACCATTAAGAAATGCATTATTAACATCAAGGTGAGAATGGGCCAGCCATGCGATAAAGCTAGCGAAAGAACGACACGAATAGTAGTGGGCTTGACAACGGGGCTAAATGTATCATGATAATTAATACCAGGGTGTTGATGAAAACCTTAAGCGACAAGGCGAGCCTTGTACCGAGCAATTGAACCATCAGGATTACGTTTGATGCGAAAAAACCCACTTACACCCAACAATATTATGTCCCTGCGGAGGAGGAACCAGGACCCATGTGTTATTGCGAGCAAGAGCAGCAAGCTCGTCATCCATCGCAGCACACCAGTTTGGATCACGGAGGGCTTGTTTGATTGTGGAAGGTTCAAGTGGTGGTGGAAGAGGATGTTTAGTGGTGTGATGAAGAGTGACATAGTCCACAAACGGATTTGGACAGTGAATATAATTGCGAGCACGTGTGACCATGGGATGGTCAAAGAGAGGTGGGGGAAGGATCAGCATGTTGGTGTGGTGAGGGGCCAGTAGGAATTGTGCGGGAGGGGGTGTGGAGGGAACCCGCGGGATTATCGGGGAACAGTGCATGGGCTGGAGAGGGAGGGCTATACCTGGACACGGGTGCAGCGGGCATAGCAGCTACGAGTGAAGGTACCGGTGGGACAGCCGAAGGTCTAGGTGATGTAGTGGGGACAACACTGGCGGTTGAAGGCCAGCAACCAGGGAAAAACCTGTGAACCAAAGAGACTATGACATAGAGGATGTGTTAGAGTTGGAAACATCAGCAAACAGAAAACGGTGTTCAATAAACTGCACACGGCGAGAAAGATGAAGACGATTAGAAGAAATGTCAAGACACTTGTAAGCATGGTGTGTGTCCGAGTAGCCCACAAAAACACACGGTCTAGACCAAGGGTCTAGTTTGTGATCAGAATAGGGTCGGAGCCACGGAAAACAAAGTCACCTAAAGGCACGGAGGGAGTGGTACTTTGGCGGTTTGGAGAACAGATGTTCGTAGGAAGTGGCATTTTGAAGGACTGGGGTAGGAAGACGATTAATAAGATAGACGACGGTGAGAAAAGCATAGGACCAAAATGTGGGGGGCAAGGACGAATGATGTAGTAGAGCTAACCCAATTTCGACTACATGACGATGTTTGCGCTCAGCAGAACCATATGTTCCGGAGTGTAAGGAGGAGAAATGCGATGTTGTATGCCTTCGGTTTCAAAAAAATGCGTGAGAACCTTATATTCTGTACCCCCATCAGTATAAAGTGTTACAGAGGGCGATGAAAGAATTTTTCTACCATGCGCTTAAATTTGGGAAAACCGTAGACAGGCCAGATTTTCTGGCTATAGGAAACAACCAAACATACTTAGTGAAATAATTAATAAAAAGAATATAATAACGAAAGCCATCAATATATTCAACCGGGGAAGGCCCCCAAACATCTGAGTACACCAAATCAAGTGGTCCCCGACTTTCGACTGACGAATGAGAAAATGGTAACTTATGACTCTTACTGCTAAGACAAGACTCACACACAAACTGATTATTTGAGATACTGGGTGAAACAGAAACATCATTATTGCGACTCAGAAACTGAAAGACACGTTGTGAGGGATGTCCGAGACGGCGATTCCAGGTAGCTACAGACAACGTGGTGCTAACATTGGCGCAGGGAGACAGAACGGAAGCTGCGACGGGTGCTGGTGCGACGGGTCCTGCGACGTCCGTTGTTGGCATGTCCCAATCGTATACATTACCCTTGGTCTGCCCGTGAGCTGATTGCACCCCCGTTTTGAGATCCTTAACAACAAAGGAGAAAGGAAAAAACTCAATAGATGTGTTGTTATGCTGACAAAATTTAGAAACAGAGATTAAAGTTTTGGAATGGGATGGGACATGCAAAACATTAGACAAAATTAAAGGTTTGGTAGAAGTAGAAATGACAGTAGAATCAGTGTTGGTGATGTTGAGGCTAGAACCATCGTTGAGGAGAACATCATCAGGACTCTCATACGACTGGTGGTGGGAGAGATTGTTCAAGTCATGGGTAACAAGATGGGAAGCTCCAGAGTCCAGGACCCAGTTGTCCTGCATTAACACAGAGGTGGTGTGATGGACTTCGGATTGCTGCTGCAATGACCGCTTCAAACAGTAACACTAACGCACTGTATGTCCACGTTTTTGAAAGTATTGATAGACCACCTCGGACTGTGAAGAATTCCCGACATAGCGAGGGTTAGCTGGCGGCTGGCCAACCCCTTGCGGCATGCCTGAATGAAACGACGACTTCCTTGTGGAGGGCCGTCCGCCACCGTGCTGAGGCCCCCCGGCTGGGCCATTTGAATGTCGTCAGGCTTTCACTTGTGTGGTATGAACAGTGACTGCTGCTCCACCACGAGTCTCTTCCCTTTTAAGAAAGGCTTCATATTCCACCAATTTGTCATGAAGCTCTTCAAACGAAATAGGAGTATCACATGCTCGAATGGCAGCAGCAATTTCTTTAAAATTGCTGTTGAGTCCATTTAGAGCAAAAATAGACAGATCATCATCACTAAGATGAGTGTCAACAAGGGCTAACTCATCAGCGATGCTTTTGATAGTCTGAAGATAATCAGCAATAGGATGAGTATCACAGGTGATATTAGTCAGGCGCTCCTTGAGATTCATTATACGAGAGCGAGACTTATTTGCATGCAGTCCATGAAGCTTCATCCAAGCATCACGAGATGTAGAGGCGGTGGATGTCAGTAGCACCACTCCTTCAGAAACCGATGCCAAAATGGCATGAAATAACAGCTTGTCCTGCCGAATCCAGATAGCATAATCTGGGTTTGGTTGTTGTGCACCCTCTTGGTCAACTGTTTATTGAGGAGGACACGGTTTACTCTCATCAAGAAATCCCATTAGATCGTATCCGTACAGTAGGGCGTCGAACTGAGCCCTCCAAGAAGGAAAGTTATTTTGAGTCAGTTTGATAGGCAACTGTGCGGTAACATTGATTGCAATAGCTCCATCAAGGGAACTATTCTTAGTCAAGTGTTCCGCCATTGTGCTGAGATAGGACGCCGAGTTTAGATGAGTACTTGTTTGAGTCAAATTAGCTCTGATACAATGAAAGACTGAGAGCAAGAAATGATATTTCATTCGTGTACAGTATATCCTT
Source organism: Eustoma russellianum (assembly GCA_036186865.1). Taxonomy (NCBI): domain Eukaryota; kingdom Viridiplantae; phylum Streptophyta; class Magnoliopsida; order Gentianales; family Gentianaceae; genus Eustoma; species Eustoma russellianum. The sequence goes on along the minus strand of AP025059.1, from coordinate 13,474,300 downwards.
TTACACTAGATTAAATAATCTTTACAACAAGAGTTTGGTACAAACTAAACAATCCAAACTAAAGGATAACAATGGTTAGATACAACTAGAAGTTGTTACAACATACTAAGTTTGTTAGTGTAGCTAATAGTTGGTTGAGATTGGCCAAACCCTAGTTGGCAAGACACGGTTACAGCGGCTACACGATTACACCGGCTATGGGTTTGGTTCCTTAATACCTCCACTAGCCCATAAATCCGACAGCCTCTTTTCTAGCACCTTGAACGAGCATGACCTCCCAAGAACCTTGATAATTAGAGCCCTGCACCAAGGCTTCAACAGTAACTTGCATTCTTGCAAAGGTATATCGAGTGCTTTCCTACCTTTCCTCACCGAGTCTTCTCCTGCTACCATCGAGTCGTCATAACTTACCAAGAAAATGGGATTACCACCAAGGAAGAGAAGAAAAGCCATAGTAGACCGAAACGAATCATGATCACTAGCTTAGTCAGCATCAGAAAAAGCCTGAAGTGAGAGAGGTTGGCCACGGTGAAGCAATAACCCATGATGAATAGTGTGTTTGAGATAACACAGTAGTCTCTTGGCGGTGGTCCAATGAGACTGTGTGGGCGCATGAACTGGGCGAGTTTATTGACTGCGAAGGCAATATTTGGTCGTGTAAGCTGCAAATATTGAAGACCCCCAATGAGACTACGGTACTGTAAGGCGTCGGCGGGTGGCGTGCCATCATGAAGAACCAGGCGGCCAGTAGAGGACATGGGCGTGAGAGAGTCCTTGATGCCATCAAGATGAAATTTAGCAAGAAGATCACGGATATGCTTATCTTGGGATAGGTAGAGACCATTGGCGATGAAGACTGCTTCAATCCCTAAGAAATAATGTAGTGGACCAAGATCTTTTAGTGAAAACCGGGTACTTAACGAGTCAACAAACTTACGAATGGATGTGGTACAATTTCCTGTAACAAGTAGATCATCAACGTAGACAAGAAAATATATAATAACTCCGTCAGTTCGATAGATAAGCAGAGATGTATCAGACTTAGAGTTATGAAACCCATAATGTAACTGGAAATTTTTCAACTTATTATACCAAGCCCGTGGAGCTTGCTTGAGACCATATAGAGAACGCCGCAGATGACACGCATGGGTTGGCATAGCCGAATTCACAAAACCAGGGGGTTGGGTCATGTAGACATCCTCAGTTAAGTGACCATTAAGAAATGCATTATTAACATCAAGGTGAGAATGGGCCAGCCATGCGATAAAGCTAGCGAAAGAACGACACGAATAGTAGTGGGCTTGACAACGGGGCTAAATGTATCATGATAATTAATACCAGGGTGTTGATGAAAACCTTAAGCGACAAGGCGAGCCTTGTACCGAGCAATTGAACCATCAGGATTACGTTTGATGCGAAAAAACCCACTTACACCCAACAATATTATGTCCCTGCGGAGGAGGAACCAGGACCCATGTGTTATTGCGAGCAAGAGAAGCAAGCTCGTCATCCATCGCAGCACACCAGTTTGGATCACGGAGGGCTTGTTTGATTGTGGAAGGTTCAAGTGGTGATGGAAGAGGATGTTTAGTGGTGTGATGAAGAGTGACATAGTCCACAAACGGATTTGGACAGTGAATATAATTGCGAGCACGTGTGACCATGGGATGGTCAAAGAGAGGTGGGGGAAGGATCAGCATGTTGGTGTGGTGAGGGGCCAGTAGGAATTGTGCGGGAGGGGGTGTGGAGGGAACCCGCGGGATTATCGGGGAACAGTGCATGGGCTGGAGAGGGAGGGCTATACCTGGACACGGGTGCAGCAGGCATAGCAGCTACGAGTGAAGGTACCGGTGGGACAGCCGAAGGTCTAGGTGATGTAGTGGGGACAACACTGGCGGTTGAAGGCCAGCAACCAGGGAAAAACCTGTGAACCAAAGAGACTATGACATAGAGGATGTGTTAGAGTTGGAAACATCAGCAAACAGAAAACGGTGTTCAATAAACTGCACACGGCGAGAAAGATGAAGACGATTAGAAGAAATGTCAAGACACTTGTAAGCATGGTGTGTGTCCGAGTAGCCCACAAAAACACACGGTCTAGACCAAGGGTCTAGTTTGTGATCAGAATAGGGTCGGAGCCACGGAAAACAAAGTCACCTAAAGGCACGGAGGGAGTGGTACTTTGGCGGTTTGGAGAACAGATGTTCGTAGGAAGTGGCATTTTGAAGGACTGGGGTAGGAAGACGATTAATAAGATAGACGACGGTGAGAAAAGCATAGGACCAAAATGTGGGGGGCAAGGACGAATGATGTAGTAGAGCTAACCCAATTTCGACTACATGACGATGTTTGCGCTCAGCAGAACCACATGTTCCGGAGTGTAAGGAGGAGAAATGCGATGTTGTATGCCTTCGGTTTCAAAAAAATGCGTGAGAACCTTATATTCTGTACCCCCATCAGTATAAAGTGTTACAGAGGGCGATGAAAGAATTTTTCTACCATGCCTTAAATTTGGGAAAAACCGTAGAAGGGCCAGATTTTCTGGCTATAGGAAACAACCAAACATACTTAGTGAAATAATTAATAAAAAGAATATAATAACGAAAGCCATCAATATATTCAACCGGGGAAGGCCCCCAAACATCTGAGTACACCAAATCAAGTGGTCCCCGACTTTCGACTGACGAATGAGAAAATGGTAACTTATGACTCTTACTGCTAAGACAAGACTCACACACAAACTGATTATTTGAGATACTGGGTGAAACAGAAACATCATTATTGCGACTCAGACACTGAAAGACACGTTGTGAGGGATGTCCGAGACGGCGATTCCAGGTAGCTACAGACAACGTGGTGCTAACATTGGCGCAGGGAGACAGAACGGAAGCTGCGACGGGTGCTGGTGCGACGGGTCCTGCGACGTCCGTTGTTGGCATGTCCCAATCGTATACATTACCCTTGGTCTGCCCGTGAGCTGATTGCACCCCCGTTTTGAGATCCTTAACAACAAAGGAGAAAGGAAAAAACTCAATAGATGTGTTGTTATGCTGACAAAATTTAGAAACAGAGATTAAATTTTTGGAATGGGATGGGACATGCAAAACATTAGACAAAATTAAAGGTTTGGTAGAAGTAGAAATGACAGTAGAATCAGTGTTGGTGATGTTGAGGCTAGAACCATCGTTGAGGAGAACATCATCAGGACTCTCATACGACTGGTGGTGGGAGAGATTGTTCAAGTCATGGGTAACAAGATGGGAAGCTCCAGAGTCCAGGACCCAGTTGTCCTGCATTAACACAGAGGTGGTGTGATGGACTTCGGATTGCTGCTGCAATGACCGCTTCAAACAGTAACACTAACGCACTGTATGTCCACGTTTTTGAAAGTATTGATAGACCACCCCGGACTGTGAAGAATTCCCGACATAGCGAGGGTTAGCTGGCGGCTGGCCAACCCCTTGCGGCATGCCTGAATGAAACGACGACTTCCTTGTGGAGGGCCGTCCGCCACCGTGCTGAGGCCCCCCGGCTGGGCCATTTGAATGTCGTCAGGCTTTCACTTGTGTGGTATGAACAGTGACTGCTGCTCCACCACGAGTCTCTTCCCTTTTAAGAAAGGCTTCATATTCCACCAATTTGTCATGAAGCTCTTCAAACGAAATAGGAGTATCACATGCTCAAACGGCAGCAGCAATTTCTTTAAAATTGCTGTTGAGTCCATTTAGAGCAAAAATAGACAGATCATCATCACTAAGATGAGTGTCAACAAGGGCTAACTCATCAGCGATGCTTTTGATAGTCTGAAGATAATCAGCAATAGGATGAGTATCACAGGTGATATTAGTCAGGCGCTCCTTGAGATTCATTATACGAGAGCGAGACTTATTTGCATGCAGTCCATGAAGCTTCATCCAAGCATCACGAGATGTAGAGGCGGTGGTAATCAGTAGCACCACTCCTTCAGAAACCGATGCCAAAATGGCATGAAATAACAGCTTGTCCTGCCGAATCCAGATAGCATAATCTGGGTTTGGTTGTTGTGCACCCTCTTGGTCAACTGTTTATTGAGGAGGACACGGTTTACTCTCATCAAGAAATCCCATTAGATCGTATCCATACAGTAGGGCGTCGAACTGAGCCCTCCAAGAAGGAAAGTTATTTTGAGTCAGTTTGATAGGCAACTGTGCGGCAACATTGATTGCAATAGCTCCATCAAGGGAACTATTCTTAGTCAAGTGTTCCGCCATTGTGCTGAGATAGGACGCCGAGTTTAGATGAGTACTTGTTTGAGTCAAATTAGCTCTGATACAATGAAAGACTGAGAGCAAGAAATGATATTTCATTCGTGTACAGTATATCCTTTTACACTAGATTAAATAATCTTTACAACAAGAGTTTGGTACAAACTAAACAATCCAAACTAAAGGATAACAATGGTTAGATACAACTAGAAGTTGTTACAACATACTAAGTTTGTTAGTGTAGCTAATAGTTGGTTGAGATTGGCCAAACCCTAGTTGGCAAGACACGGTTACAGCGGCTACACGATTACACCGGCTATGGGTTTGGTTCCTTAATACCTCCACTAGCCCATAAATCCGACAGCCTCTTTTCTAGCACCTTGAACGAGCATGACCTCCCAAGAACCTTGATAATTAGAGCCCTGCACCAAGGCTTCAACAGTAACTTGCATTCTTGCAAAGGTATATCGAGTGCTTTCCTACCTTTCCTCACCGAGTCTTCTCCTGCTACCATCGAGTCGTCATAACTTTCCAAGAAATCCTAAATGGTGTCATCCTCTTCACCCTCTCCAGTATACAGCTCCTCATTCTCTGTTGGTTGATGGAACAGCTCAAACCATACCTTCGACCCCCTGCATTTGCCTTGATGGAGACCCCGGGTCGAGCTCTTCTTGTGCGATTCTCTTGAATTTCTTCACGCTTCTCAGTAATTGGTCATCCTCCTCTGTTGATTTTGGTGGTAGGTCGTCTTCCATGGTGCCCGATGAAGAGATTTGAGTGGTCCTATGTTCTACAATTACTAAATAAAGCAGAAAATATACACTAAACGCAATTTACATCACATTAGAAATTGTAGGTATCCCTCGCCCGTATGCAACAATTGACATTATGAGTTAGTGGGCAAAGCAATTTAAGGTAAAATGTAAGAGAAATTTTAAATTTTCAAGTATTTAATCTCAAAGAAAAAATTAAAATCATATAGCTAAGATGAAATAAAGAAATAAATCGCAGAACGAAATTCCTGTGGTAATGTATTAAGTTATCAACAAGTTCAAAATATGCTAGAAAAGTTCCAAAAAGCACCCAAACAATGGTAGAAATAAATAAAAAAGAAGTTGAAAATAAGATAAAAATGAATCCAACAGGCATCATACCCGTGATAGCATGTGATAAATAAATACGCTGCTTGATATTAAGTTCATTGCTAATTTGTCGCTCCCGCATGCATTTTTTTCGTTATACCTATTATTCTTTTTTTTGAAGAAAAATTATTCCTTCATATACGCACACATACAGGAGACAATTTCAAAAAGTATGACTTATATGACATGTAAGAAGATATGATAAGACATAACATGATGACTTCTGAAGATTCATATAGTCTACTTCACCTACTGGAATAAAAATTAAGTACTGTTGTGGTAACATACCGAATAAACGGATTATAAATAATGATTGGTCGTATCAAAGGTGTAGGTATGTAGGATAGTCGCTAAAATAGTTTGTTGCAACATTATCTGAAGACACTATTTGTCAATTTGACACATACGACTCTCAAACCAATCTATAAAATCCACTTTGTATTGTATAATTAATGATTTACCAGTAAAATGCATGTTTTTCATTAAATGTAACATCAAGTGTTACGAACATTCTTCTATTTGCTGGGCAGTAACAGTTGTATCTTTTCTGTGAGTTATAGTATCCTAAGAAAATGCACTTAATATATCCAAGATCTAGTTTACCTCTTAGGCTAGGCTGAACGTGTACATAGGCTACACAGCCAAACAGTCTGAAAGGTTCTTCTGAAAGTAGTTTAGAATGTGGGAAATGTCTGACCATGATTTCTCTCGGAGTTTTGAAGAACAAAGTTCTGGATGGTATTCTGTTTATTAAGTATGTGGCCGTTAACAGGGTTTCACCCAGTATTGTACATTCATTGCAAGCATAATTGCTCGGGTGACTTCAAGGAGGTGTCTGTTTTTCCTCTCATCAACACCATTTTGTTGTGGGGTATAGGTGCATGAAGCCTAATGGTATGTACCATTTTTTGGAATAAAGTTTGCATTGTGTTGTCTAAGTTTTTTGTCCCATTACCCGACCTCAGCGTTCTAATGGTGGGGCCGAACTGATTTTTAACAATTGTCTAGAATTTCATAAATGGTTGTCCTACTTTACTTTTACTTTTTTGTAGGTACATCCATGTTACTCTAGTATGATCATCTACAAATGTTATGAACCATCTTGCACAATTGAGATTCGCCACTCTAGTTGGGGCCCATATATCAGAATGAACAAGGTTAAATGGTGCAGATGACGTGCATATTTTTGCAATCTAACGTTGTTTAATGTGTTTAGCTAATTGAAAAGTTTCACATATAATGTCTTTAAGATCAGTCGAGCTGAATAATTATGTCATTAAACGTTTGACATATACAAAATTGGGATGACCTAGTCTGTTATGTCATAGCTAAATATCCCCTATATAAGTAGTTCTAGGGTGAAAAATTTTCTGGTCATTTTGCTGCTCGGTTGTGCTACTTAAGGCTCTGTTGTCCGATTCTAGTAGGTACAACACCCCAATGTTCCTAGCACTGAAAATCATCCCCTTCATTTTTTTTTCCGAAAAACAACAGCAGGCTAAACAATTACTATCCCTAGTAAGTTTTCCCATAGATAACAGATTAAAGTTTAGGCTAGGAACTTGCAAGACATCTTTTAAAATTATTTTATCTCTGATTATTGCTGGGCCTATTCTAACAACTTCTGGAGAAGTCCCATTAGCAGTTTTAATCTTCTTAGGTACTGGAAAAACTGAGTAGGAGATCAGAAAGTTATCATTACTTGCCATATAATATGTTGCTCCGGAGTCAATGATCTAAGAACTGCTAAAGCCTGGCTGGACGTAGCCCGCCATTGTAGCTTGGTATGATTCAACTCGGCCACCTGTTTTCACAGAAAATTGATTAGAGTAGAAATCTGATGCTTTATAGGGACCTTAGTTTCATCAACTTAGGTTAAGCTGAGGTGGGTTGTGTTTTACCGAGCTGCGCCAAGTTGGGTTGTGCTGCTGAGCTAATGTGAAGCACTTTGTCCAGCAGCGAATGGTTTTGGTTGAGGCCTTCAGGGTGCATTGTTGGACGTTAGAGGTGGTTTCCATTCTTGGACCAGCTTTGTCTACAACTTCTCACAGTGATCAACTGTATGACCTTCTTTGTTGCAATATTTAAACACTTTACTTCCATTAGAAGTAAAGTGTCATTTAACTGTCAGTCCAAATGCTTCACTGATTGTTCGATGTGCAGAACAGAGGTCTCTGAATTTGGAGTACCTTCCATCATGACCTTTTTTTGACTTTCTTCGTGTTCAATTTTCAAGAAGGCAGCCTTCAAGGACGGTAGTGGTTTTATACTCAGAATCCAACTTTTGGCACTGTTGAACTCTTGGTTTAGTCCAGTCAGGAAGTGAAAAACTTGCTTCCTTTTTGTGATCTCTTGGTACAATCAAGCATCAGTAATACAAGACCACTAATGTGTTTCGAAGGAATCAATCTGCTTCCATGCCTTTGTCAGTAGTGTATAGATTTATGCACAGCCAGATTGCCTTGTTTAAGCTCATGAAGACGGGCATCAATTTCGTATGAGATGTTATCCTGCTTTGAATACATCTTGACTGCAGCCTAGATTTATGCTGCAATGTTGTACATCATGAAATCATCAGAAATCTCAAGTTGCACAGAACGTATCGACCATTACATAATCATGCTATTTTTTGACTTCCACATCCGGTAATTTATATCAGTTTCAAATGGAAGAGAAACTATTCCATATAAGTATTCCTCCTTACTTTTCCCTGTAATGAACATTTCTACCCGTTGAGACCATGAGAGGTAGCTGTCGCTGTTGAGTTTATGGCTGGTGATGCAAATGGAGGAATCAACAGAGATTTGAGGACCACGTACCACTCCTGATGGATGACCAGAAGTGGAGGTGGCCTCCGTATATTCAGCTGAGCTGAAGTGAGTAAATATTTGTAAGAAATTTTAATATTTGCAAGGAAAAGTAGTATGTAGGCAGTAATAGATAATCAGATGGGCTCTGATACCACGTCGAGATTGAAAGAATTTAACATTCATTCAAGCTAAGTTTCAATTTACAAGGTTCCTTTCATTTTATAGGGATCATTCTACTCCTAATGGCTTTATTTTTCCACTGGAGCAGTGGTCACTGTTCAGCTACAGTGTTTTCTAACGTCTATAAGGTAACGACTAGTTATTTGTTCTGCTCTGCCTTAAGTACAGTTAAGAATCTAAATTACAATATTTACGAGACTAAGTATGGCAGCTCGACCTTAGTGTTGCTGCCTGACTTGTGCTTCATCCCGACACCTTAGCTCAGTACATCTTCACATTAGTTCTGGTTTGTTTCTCTTTTTTCACCTCAGCTTGTCTATCAGGCCTAACTTTGTCAATCGTTTTCTCAACTCAGCCATTCTTAACTCCAGGTCAGCTCGGCTGACTGACTTCAGTGACTTATATTGGATTATGAAATGTTTTTGTTGAGTTAAATGATGTTTTAAAAGGAATTAAAAAGGTATTTCATACTTGAAAATTCAATCAAAACGAGAAAAACACACTATGAGACATTGATCTCTCACATAGATCGATCGATGTATACATTAATCTCTCAAGAAAAGACATCGATTGATCTATGTTAGGATTGTCTAAATTTGGAACCTCACTGACCAACATCGATCTCTTAGGTTGGGAGACATAGATCGGTCAACGTGACATCTGTCTGTAAGGTAGAGACATTGATTTATCGATGTGGTGAAGGTTCAAAGTTAAAACCTTACTGGAAGACATCGACCTCTCAAAGTTTGAGACATCGATCAATCGATGTATACATCAGTCTCTCATAAGACACATCGATCGATCAATGTACGTAAGGAATAAAACTGAAGTCTTACTGGAAGACATCGATCTCTCAGAAATGAGACATCGATCGATCGATGAGCACATTAGTCTCTCAATGAAGGTACATCAATCGATTGATGTATGAAAGGTGCAAAACTTGAACCTTACTGGAAGACATCGATCTCTCAACATTGACACATCGATCGATCGATGTCATCCAAGATTCAAATTTTTATGACCGTTGGAACAAAATCCAAGGGAGATTTATGGTGTTTTCTCTTTCCCATCTTGCTCAAAATTCTTATGGACTTCTCCTTGATATTGATCATGTTTTCTTGACTATTTTATCCATATATAAGATTTTCTAAGGTGACTTTGGAGGATCAAATCAATCCATAGGGTGGCTAAAGGCTATTTGGACATTGTCAAGACTTATGATTGAGTTGAAGACTTGGGTGAAGCTACAAAAAGGTGGCTTACACCCTCTATAAATTGAAGATGCTCAGATTAGGGCAATATACTCTTTCATCCTCTTCAACCTTCATTTTTTAGTATTATAAAAATCTCTCATTTGTGCAAGATTGCTTAAAGCTTGTTAAGCTCTTGTTGCTTGTTCTTCATTGTTGTAAATTGTGAGAGTGTAAGTCTAACACAAGAGGAACCATACATATTTGATCTCTTGCTTGTGTTTAGGCTAGTATGAAAGTTTAATCCCCACCACTTTCCAAAACTCACTGTGAGAAATATCTTTGAGAGAACTTTGTTAAAGTAGTGAGGAAGCAAGAACTTGCTTATAGCTGGTGTTGTTCTGGTTGCACAAAGTTTTTTTTGTGGCACATGTTGCTATTGTGTTGCTTACACTAAGTTTTTAGTGCAAGTATTGCTGTTGTTGCTCTTATTAAGTGTAATAAGAAGAGTAGCTATTGAAAATTCACTTTGAATACAAAGTAGTAGTGAAGTAAAATCATTTAAGATTTGAACCACCCTATATCAGCTGTATTCATTCATCATCTCTCATCTCCCTTCTTTACTTTGATTTGGAGTTCATTTGAGTTGAAGTTAGCCAAAAACAAAAAATTTTGCAAAATTGCCAAACACTCTATTCACCCCCCTATAGAGTGATTGTCACGGATCTAACAGTTGGTATAAGAGCCTAACCTTGATTTCTTGGCTAATTTTTTCAAGTAACATGGTTAAAGAACATTGCAATAACAAATTCTTCATCTTACACTTCAACTTCCAAACCAACCGCATTATTCTCAGCCTCAAACACCAAGGCTACTATGTTTGATGCTCAAAACTACTCTCTTTGAAAACTTTAAATGATAAATCATTTGAACGGTTGCGGATTTGATATATGGAGAGCTATTGTCAAAGGAATTGAAGTTCCTATGACTACCAACTGAAAAGAAGAATCAATGTTAAAAAATGGGGATGACTACATCGACGAAGAAAAGATAGATTTTCCATAAACGAAAAATCATTCGATATTCTCTCAAGTGCTCTAACTACTTCCGAGCTCATAAGACTTTAAGGTCTTGAAACAGCCCATGAAGCATGAAAAAGGCTGAAATGATACATGAAGAGACTGAGCAAGTACAAATGATCAAAAGACTTATACTCATGAAGGAATATGAAATGTTCGATACGAAAAGTGGCGAAAAGATTGAGGAGACAATTGACTAATTCACTCAAAGAGCGAATCAACACTCCATGGTTAACAAGAAATTTTCAAATGAAGATTTTGTCTCAAAATTTCTCAACTCTTTACCAAGAGAATGGACACCCAAAGTGATCGCCATCACCGAATTCAAAAATCTCAAGACTCTTACTCCTGATGAGCAGTCTGGTAATCTACTTACTTATGAAATTCTCATTGATGAGCAAAATAGGATGAATCCTATTAAGCGCACACATGAATCACACAAAGGATTGGTGATAAAGCCTGATGAGTTGGATGAGGAAGTTCCTCTTGTAGTAAGAAAATTTAGACGAGTAGCTATAAGAAATAAGGCTGAAGCAAGAATATTTTTCTAAAAAACACCCAAGGACAACGAATCAAGTCAAAACTGCTATCGATGTGGTCGACATGGTCATTTCATCATCGATAGCCATGTCAAAGAGCCGCAAAAACAAGAGAAGAAAATTTTTCCTCAAAAGAAGAAATCTTTAAATGCGGAAGTAACCAAATGGGATGATCGTCCTTCTGAATCAAAAGGAGAAGAAAGTGAAGACAATGATGTTGGGCTCATTGCAACCGTTGAAAATCAAAAGGAACAACACACTTGTCTCGTGACAATTGAGAATGACCTTAAGGTAAACTCTACTTCATCTAATATCAATCTACAAGATGAAATAGGGGATTTACAAGATGATTTTTAAAAACTAAACTTGAAATACACACACTTAAATAAAGAGTTTAAAAATCTGTATTAGAAAACAAGAGCTTGCATGATAAAACTATTTTGAGCTACTAAGAGCATGATATCATACTTACCATGCATAAGACCGTAGATCAAGAAAATATAGAGATTAGGAAGGAATGTGATAAATTAAGAATAGATTTACAGAAATTAACAGATGGTAAAAGTAATTTAGATAAATTGCTTGGAAACCAAAGGATAAGAAATGATAGATCTGGTTTAGGATTTAAGCCCTCATACTCTACCATAGAACCCAAGTTATTAAGCTAAAAGAAAAAGTCAAATAATAGAAGAACTCAGAATGGCTCATCATCTCATAAACACAAAAACACACAATTAAGGCATGTGCCTACTTGTTTTCATTGTAACAAGGTAGGACATATAAAAAGTGCATGTAGAGCTACATCTAATAACATGTATGCTTGGAAGCCTAAGGGTTGACAAGTTAGCCCGAAAAGACCCAACCATCAAAGGATACCAATGTATACATCTCTTTGTTTGTAGGCTCTCAAGATAAATGGAATAGCCAAAGAAGAAAGAACCAATTGGCATATAGACAGCGGATGTTCCATGCACATGACCGGAGACAAGACTTTTTCTGCCAAGCTCAAACTCTAAGATAGTGGAACGATGCATTTGGGAAATGCCAAAATCCTTGGACATTGAGAAATTGGTAACTTCTCTTTTACTATTAATAATGTATTATATATAGAAGGGCTTTAGTATAATTCGATAAGTGTTAGCCAACTATGTGATGCTAATTTTCAAGTTGAATTTGCGAAAAAGAAATGCATAGTCAAAAAGAATGGTAGAATTGTTTTTGAGGCTATAAGAAAAAATGATGGTTATAAATTTAGCACACGTGATTTGATATGACAAAAATTTTCATGTCTAGTTGCCAAAAATGATTTGACGCAGTTATGGCAAAGACGACTTGGATATATTAGCTTCAAAAATTTCAAAGAGATTTGAAAAATTGAAAAGGTCCAAAGTCTTCTTAAGTTAAATTTCGAAAATCATGGCTTATTTGACATTTGTCAAATGGAAAAGCTTGTAAAGCAAGCTTCAAGTCCGAAGGTGAAATCTCCACCACCAAACTTCTACAATTGCTTCATATCGATTTGTACGGAGATATTGGTACAGCAAGTCTAGATGGAAAACATTACACTTTTGTAGTTATAGATGACTTTTCTAGGCATGCTTAGGTCATGTTCTTTTCCAAAAATAATAATGCATGCCAAGAGTTTATAAAACTTTGTAGGAGATTAGAAAACCAAAACGAAGATACCATCAAAGAAACTATAAGTGATAGAGGTAGTGAGTTCGATGGTGAGTTCCAAGAATTTTGTTTATCCAAAAGGTATGGATACAACTTTTCGACTCCTAGAACTCCTCAACAAAATGGTGTTGCAAAAAGGAAGAATAGAACACTTCCTGAAATGAGCAGAGCCATGGTAAATGAATTTGAGGAACCTATGTATTTTAAACTGAAACGGTAAATACAACTTGTCATATAATAAATAGAGTTTATTTGAGAACATCTCTAAAAAAGAATCCTTGTGAGCAAACGGATCTCTCCACACCATATTTGTGAGCATAACGTTTGGATGGGTGATCCATGGCTAGCTACACAGTTCTGTTGCCTGTGTCATCATGTGGCACAAGCAACCCGAGTATCCTTTATCTCCTTTTGCATAGACCTATTTGCTTTGCGCTGCTATTGCCATTTACGTTTTCTTGCTATGCATTATCATTTGTTGCCTGTATCCACGGATGCAGGCAACGCGGGTATTTCTCCCCCACCACTTGCATGAACTTTTTTCATATACTTTTGTCATGTTGTTCATCTATTATTTGTTGTTCTTTTGCATGGGTACATTGCAGCTATTCATTGGGAGTCTTCCATCTTCCTCTCCTCGTCTCACAAAATTCATCAACAGCCTTCGCTAGGACATTCACTTGGCGATATCACAGGTGACTCCACTTTGCATCCGCCGGCTTCATACTATCTGCTTACTTATGCCTTCCCCTTGTATTTCACATTTTGGCATAATAAATATGTATGATTTTTCCCTTCGAACAAGGTTTTGTCTACAAGGGTGGTTTTCCTTGATAAGGTTTTAATGTATCATATCATATAGTGTTGAATGTGACCGTCCCTTTTAGGCATAGCTCAAGCTTTCCTGTTTACACTGTTTATTACCGGCTATGTCCTGCTTTGAGTTCATTATATTTGATGTACTATGGTATTTCTCTGCCATAAATGAGGCTTTCTTAATAAACTCATTCTTTTCGCAAAAAAAAAGAAATATAAAAGTTGAAGAGTCTATTCATGTTAAGTTTAGTGAATTCCTTGATGATGAACCAAGTCTAAATGATGATGAAGAAAGTGAAAGAATTGAAGTAAATCATATAGAAAAGTTTGAGAATACAAAAGAAAATATCATTATTGATCTTAGGATCGACCCACTTGAAAGTGGACCTAAGATAGAAGAAGAGGAAGAAGTGAGAGGTGACACTTCAAAGTTACCGAAATCATATAAATATAAGAAAGATCACCCAAAAGAGTTGATATTAGGATAACAAGTCAAGGCATATTGCCTATGAGTAAATTTCATGAAAATGCTTTTATTTCACAAGTTGAGCCTAAGAATATAAAACAGGCTGTAATTGATGAAGAATGGATACTAGCCATGCAAGAAGAGCAAAATTAATTTGAAAGAACTGATGTTTGGGAGTTAGTGGCTAAACCTAGTGATCACTTTATAACACTAAATGGGTATTTAGAAATAAAATGGATGATTAAGGAAACATAACTATAAAGAAAGCAAGGTTAGTAGCTCAAGGATATAGACAAGAAGAAGGTATAGATTATGATGAAATATTTACCTCAGTAGTTATAGTAAAAGCCATTAGGATGCTACTAGCATATGCATGCTATAAGGATTTCAGGCTATATCAAATGGATGTAAAATTAGTCTTCTCGAATGGAACAGTTCAAGAAGTATATGTAGCTCAACCACCGGGGCTTAAAAATCATGATTACCCAAATCACGTATTCAAACTCAAAAAGACTCTTCAAGAAGTTAAACAAGCTCCTAGGGCATGGTATGAGAGATTAAGTAACTTTCTTCTTAAAAATGGCTTTTCAAGAGGAAAAGTTAACACTACATTATTTATTAAAGAACAAAGAATAATCAACTACTTGTTCAAATATATGTTCATGATATTATATTTGGTGCTACTAATGGCCCTCTTTGTGAGCATTTTGCTAAGATGATGGAAGGAGAATTTGAAATGAGCATGATGGGCGAATACAACTAGTTTCTTAGACTTCAAATCAAGCAAATTCAAGATGGAGTATACATATCTCAAACAAAGTATACCAAGGATCTCCTCAAGAAATACAATTTTGAAGATGGAAGGAGTGTGGGCACACCAATGAGCACAAGTACAAAGCTTGACAAGGATGAAAAAGAAAGCCAGTTGAGGTAACTAAAATAGGGGTATGATTGGTAGTCTATTTTATTTAACCACTAGTAGACCAAATATTTTACATGCGGTGTGTTTATGTGCTAGATTTCAAAGTATGCCTAAGAAATCGCATCTAGTTGACATAAAACATATTTTTAGGTATTTGAAAGGTACTTTGAACTCAGGGCTATTTTATCCCAAAAATAGATGTTTTGACTTAAAAGGGTTTACTGACTCCGACTATGCCGAAAATTTAGTCAATAGAAAAAGCACCTCTGGGGCATATCAATTCCTTGGAGATTGCTTAGTTTCTTGGTTTTCCAAGAAACAATGTAGCTTGTCACTTTCAACGGCGGAATCCGAATATGTGTCAGTCGCCTCGTGTTGTGCCCAACTACTTTGGATGATAAACTTTTTAAATGACTATAATGTGATGTTTGATAAAGTACATATCTTATGTGACAATAACTCGACCATAAGTTTAATGCGAAATCCTATCCACCATAGTAGAATCAAGCAAATTGAAGTAAGGCACCACTTTATAAGAGATTGTGTTAAAAAAGGATTGGTGTATGTTGAATTTGTTCCAACAAATGACCAACTAGCTGACATTTTTACCGAATCCTTTCCTACTGAGATATTTGAATCAATTAGAACAAGGTTAGGAATGATAATCAATGCTTAAAAGGTCATAATTACAAAAAGTCAGAAACAACATACATCGATCAATTGATGTAGCTATTTGAGAGACTGAAGTATACATCAGTCTGTCACATCGATTGATCGATGTGGAAATCAGCCTCCAACATCGATCGGTCATTGTCAGCAGGCGCGGGGCCTATAAAAGCTACAAAAACAGAAAATTTCTTCATTCCAACTCTTTCCAACCACGAAACCCTACCTCCCAAAATCGCCCTCTCCAAAAATAAACTCTTCTACTCCAAATTCTAAATACTTCAATTTCTCTTCAACCCACTTGAATTCTACTTCACCTTATTCATCTCCTTCAAATTCCTTAAATTTTTCTAGCCCTAGAAACCTAAGCCTCTTTAAACTGTCTTCAAGAAGCAAAAACACCTCAAGAGGCCAAAAACTTCTCATGAAGAATAAGAAGCCTCACAACAACCTCTTCGACAAGTCCCTACTGCTCCAACAACTAAGGGGCATAAGAAAAAGGGAGAAACTTCAAAGAACAAAACGGATTTCTCACAAACCAATATTCTAACTACGTCTTATTTATGGCACAAGAATTATTTGATAAGTGAGAAGCTACAAAGAGGTCTACAATTCCTTTAAAGTACTTAAAATTCAAGATATTTTGAGTAATGATGAGTTGAACCCTATCATAAATTGGATGGATGGCCAAAAGCAGAGGCCACTTTGGGATGCATCGGAAATGGATTATATGTCTATCTGTTACACTCGAATGTTTTATGCCAACCTATGTGTAGAATATCTAAATGGATTTCCATTTTCTTTGAATTTTGTCATTGATGGTCAAATTATTAAGTTGAATGTGAAAAAGATTAATGAATTTCTCGGGGTCCCTGATGAAGGATTAGAAGACTTTCATGTTTGGAAATAGGACAGCCATCGATATAAAGTGACCTAAGATGAAGTTAAAACCTTCCTTGGGTTTCATCCCACCAATAACACCTATGATATGCCCTTGGTATATTGTGCTTTAATTTCCATTGTCACCTTCTGTGTCAATGGTAGTAATTTAGATTTTTACATTGTCAATGGTAGTAACTTAGATTTTTACATTGACTATCGTATTGTCATAAGGGAGCCAATGAATTTTGTGGAGATATTATTTGTTAATATATTGGAGGCTATCACTAAGAAGAGCAAGGCACTTCCTTATAACAATCTCATTTATCGATTGCTCAAGAAGTCAAATTTGGCTTTGGATGGTGCAGAAGAAGACAAAAGCACTAATAAGGACTATTACACCAAAGCCAATATTCAACAAATTTACAAATCTCGAAAGGAAGCGCAACGTCGCAAAATCCCTCAAACCAAGCCTGATGAGGGTGATGGTATCACTACCCAAGAACCAGCGCTCACCACACACCCTATCGAACCTCAATCCAACCCTACCATACGAGTTGATATAGAAAAAAGCCCGATGGAGGAAGATTCAAGTTTGGAATATTGATGTGTGCTGAGGTAGAAATTGACGAGCTAAGTAGAACCATAAAACGATGGGGAGAAAAACAAAGAGAGGAGCAAATTCAGACAGATGCTCATGAGGTTGAAGCTGCCAACCTCAAAAATCAGATTATAATGCTTGAAACTGAGCTCAACACCCAAAAGTCTAAATATCAAAAGCTCAAATCAAAACTTAAGGCGGTTGTCTCTGTGCCATGCTTCTTATCCGCTGAAGAATAGTTACGATCTCCTTCCCACATCATCCCAATTAGTCTGGTGAGCCCATTATTGGTTTTGTTCCTATGTACTAAACATATTTCAATTATCTTTATCGCATATTTTGATGTTTTCAAAAATGGGGAGAAGTTATACTTATGTCGTTGTTGTGGCATGCTCATGTTGATATGTTTCTTAAGAAATCTTTAATATGTTTCGTACATTGAGGGGGAGAAACAAAATTCCAAGCTTTGAAACCTTTAACTAGCATTAATATAGCTTTTCAAGCAAAAACATCTTTTAAAGTCTTGGTTTTGAAATCATCAAAAAAAAGGGAGATTGTTGGAATATGAAATTTTTTGATGAAGTGAACAGATATTTTAAAAGGTGTTAAAAAGGTATTTCACACTTGAAAATTAGAGCAAAATGAGAAAAACACACTATGAGACATTTATCTCTCACATAGATCAATCGATGTATACACCAGTCTCTCAAGAAGACACATCGATCAATCTATGTTAGGATTGTCCAAGGCTGGAACCTTACTGTCCAACATCATCCTCTCAGTTTGGGAGACATCGATCGATGTCACATCAGTCTCTAAGGTTAAAGACATAGATTGATCGATGTAGTGAAGGTTCGAAGTTAAAACCTTACAGGAAGACATCAATCTCTCAAAGTTTGAGACGTCGATCGATGGATGTACGTAAGGAATAAAACTGAAACCTAACTAGAAGACATCGATCTCTCAAAAATAAGACATCGATTGATCGATGTGCACATCAGTCTCTCAAAGAAAGGACATCGATCAATCGATATAGGAAAGGTGCAAAACTGGAACCTTACTGGAAGACATCGACTTTCAACACTGACGCATCCATAGACCGGTGTCATCTAGGATTCAAATTTTTATGACCGTTGGAACGAAATTTAAGGGAGATTTATGGTATTTTCTCTTTCCAATCTTGCTCAAATTTCTTATGGACTTTGTAGGACCTGTTAGCACCACTAGAAGGGGAGGTTGAATAGTGAGTGCGGAAAAGTTTGGTTTTAAAACTTTTTAGACCAAATAACTCACTTTTGAAAACAGTTTATTTTTCATATTCTGATTTGAATTAACTAGTTGACCAGGTTCTAGACCTCCAAAAATTGGGAACTTTGGTGACAATATGCTCTCAAATGTTTTTAATATGTCACAAAACTTTCAGGTTAAAACTCTAAGTGTATCCCCTTGAAAAACCGTTTTTCCACAGATTATGTCAATCTGCGAGAAACTGTTCTTCAAAATGAAAAATTTATTCCGATTAATTGACCATTCTAAATGACCTGGAAAGTTTATGGTATGACCCTTAAGATGAGTACTTTAATGGGTTAAAAAGTTTTTCCAAAATTCTCTGTAAAAGTATGCCAACCACGTTGATGATCTCAACCTTTGCAGATCTGAGAATTAGATTGCACTAGTCTCTGAACTATGAATGTTTGACTAACTTATCAAAATTGGATGCAACTTGTCACAAATGAAAGCTAAGACATGTGGCTATGTTTCTGCAAACTTTTATAATTTTTGGAAAACACTTGTTTTTTTCCTGAGTATGAAAATGATGCAGAAAATTGATAACTTAAAGTAAAAGTGCTGAAAGTAAATAACACCAAGATTTTTATTTAAATCAACCTAGTCCAGTCTTCAAGGACACCTTCCTTGGTACTCACTAATCACAAATAATACCTTGACACATGGGTGACTTGAGATAAACACCAACTCCACCCTTTTACAATCAAACAAACAAAAACAATAACACGAACACCACCACCGAACAAATTAAGGTCTTATCACTCCTTGATCAACCTTGTACAAGAGATGAACGTATGTGGATGGTATACACAAAGCCTAAACAGTATATGGAAAATATGTATGATAGACTTGAGGCTAAGAGCAACAGCAAAGAAGAAGAGAAGAAGAGAATAGTCTTGCTTGATCTTGGAAGAATATGAACTTTGGCTTACCCTCGCTTGAATCATATTGCCCCTTTCTATAGTTGTTGCGGCCGCCCCTATGGCTGAAATCTTCTTTGAAAATTTTCTTGAATACCCTTACAAGATGCCTTGTATAATATGGCAACACACCCTTGCTTAGTTGGAGAAATATGATCGGACGCGTAGTTGTCACTTCATGATTGGCCATCGTTTATCAACCTTGGCACTTTATAAAATGAACCGGAAATTCAACCAAAAATCTGAAACACATGCTCAAAATCAAGTATGTTAATTACCAATGATTCAAGATGTGACTGTCCCACAATTTTGGAAGACAATTGGTGCAAACTTAGGGCAAAGAATCGGCCAAATCAAGACACGTGCTGAAAGTTTTAGCATGTGTTTTATTTTGAATTGTTTCCATGTGTGTCTTGCATTCTTTGATGTCACCAATCACATGTGGCTTATCCTTCACAAATTAAAGTGCCAAAAGAGCTCCACCATATCTTCCAAATGAGGAGTGATAGGCGTGTATACCACCTGCATCATGTGCTGAATTCTCTTTTGGTAAACTTTGTCAAATAATGAAGCATAATCTTCACACACAAGGTAAATTGAAATCGACCCCTAATTGATTTTTCTAGAATAATCTAATTGTCTTGGATGCGTAAAAAATGTCTAGATACATGTTATATCAAGACAAAAATGTTCCATGCATGTGTAAGTGTAGAAAATCAAATTTTTGACTTTGGTCGATTACGCGATTTTTCTCCGATTAATCTCAAACATCTTAGACATGTAATATATGTTATGTCACAGATAATATAAATAAAATAATGTGTTTTCAGCTCCAATGGCTGAGGAAAAAATGGCCATGTGACAAAAAGTTTGAGCTTGAATGTTCTACAATTCAAGCAAAAATGTGGGTGATGGATGTGTGTGAACATGGTATGACTTTGGGGCTGATTTTGACATGTGGAGCACAAATTTTCTGAGTATATGAGTTTATATAGGCTGGCCATCTTTATATGATAAGTATGTGACATATCGGTGAAGGTTCGGTAGTCACCATATATGACAATTTTTGGTTTATGGTCTCGTGACATGTCGTTATAATTTTGATAGCAATATGACTTGTAATGTATGATATAACACCTGTATATACTCATAAATATGATGTGTATATGGTGGTGTGATGTCGATGTATGTTTATGATATGTATGACGTGTCGGTGGAACGTCGGAATATAAGTACATAGTTTGTTGTTATAAAAAATATGTACATATATATATATATTAAATATGCCGTGTGTAGTAGTGTGGAAAGAAAACTTTGTATTTCAAATATGTTGCCAAGTAGTTGTTTCCAAATATATCTCCTTGAGTACTTTATTTAACGAACTAGTAAGTTCATCTCCTTAAGCACTTCATTAAATGAATTACTTTGATTCATTCATCATGGCACCTGAAATTAGTATAAAGACAACAAAATTTTGTCATATGATGTAAGCTTTAATGCTTCATGGAACGTTAATACGACAACAATATATATAAACATGTAAAGCACATTTATCACATAAGCATGCCAAGTAACAATTTATTCATGCATTTTGTAAAAACGTAATATTTAAATCATGCATTTTCAAATCACTCAAATCCCGATTTCTCAACAATCTCTCCCTTTTGATGATTTGCAAAATAATCGTGTGATCGCACCCCCTACAATTATGCATAAATCGGAAATTTTGAATTTGATAATATCGTGCTATCATGCTCCCCCTTAAATTTATCTCTCTCACCCCTGAAATCTATCGTGATCCCCCTTAACTTTATCTCTCTCTCCCCCCTTAAATCATGCTTTTCTCTCCCCTTTATTTTGTAAATCTCATCAAATGCCGTACTAAGAATGGAAAGAAAGAGCAACTTATAACATATCCATGGAAATCATGCCTAATTTAGAATGTAAATTATCATACATGGCTTGATTAAGTGCATTTGTGAATATGTCAGCTACTTCTGATTCAGTGCGAACATACTCTATTATAATATCACCAATGTTTACATGACCACGAAGAAAGTGATATCTTACGTCTATATGTTTTGCCTTAGAATGTAAAACAGGGTTCTTAGACAAGTTAATAGCACTCATACTATCACGGTATATAGGGATGCGATTTAAAGTTATACCAAAATCTGATGTTTGTTATTTTAGCCATAACAGTTGTGTGCAACAAAGACTAAGTGCCATGTATTCCGCTTCTGTGGTAGATAATACTACACTAGCTTGCTTTTTTGAAAACCATGATATTAGTGAGTTACCAATAAATTAACATGTACCACATGTGCTTTTTCTATCTATTTTACATTCACCATACTACACATCATTATAAGCATTTAAGTTGAATTCACATTTTTTGTCATACCAAATTCCTAATGTGTGTGTGTGCTTAATGAACCGAAATATTCCTTTTACAGCATTATAGTGTGAGACTTTAAAGTTACTTTGAAAACGAACACACATACAAATACTAAACATGATATCAGGTCTACTTGCAGTAAGATAAAGCAAAGAACCAATCATAGACCTATACAATCCATTATCACAGTCTTGTCCATTTTCATCTTTATCAAGATTAGTGGCTACACTTATAAGTGTGGTAGATGGTTTCAAGTTTTCAAAATTAAATTTTTTAATCATGTTGTTTACATATTTTACTTGACTTATATATATGCCTTTACTAGTTTGTTTAATTTTCAAGCCAAGAAAATAATTTAGTTCGCCTACCATAGACATTTCAAACTCGGATTTCATACAAGTTGCAAATTCTTCTACTAACTTAAGACATGTAGATCCAAACACAATATCATCGACATAAATTTGAATAATAAGCAAATCCGATTTTTTTGTTTCAAGAATAGAGTACTATCTATGGTTCCTCTTTTAAATCTATTTTTTAAAAGAAAAGTAGCAAAACGATCGTACCAAGCCCTAAGTGTTTGTTTTAAACCATGTAGTGCCTTCTTTACCTTATACACATGACTAGGATATTTTATATCCTCGAAGCCGGGTGGTTGTTTTGCATAGGCTTCTTCTTGTATAAAACCATTTAAGAACGCACTTTGTACGCCCATTTGATAAAGTTTAAAATTCTTATTGCAAGCAATAACAAGTAATAATCGTATAGCTTCTAAGCGTGCTATGGGTGCAAATATTTCTTCGTAATCTATTCCCTCTTCTTGGATATAGCCTTGTGCCATAAGTCTAGCTTTGTTTCTAATGACTTTACCATCTTCATTCATTTTGTTCTAAACATCCACTTTGTGCCTATTATCGTTTTCTCGTGTGGTCGGGGCACTAAATCCCACACATTGTTTTGTTGTGAATTGATTTAGTTCATCATGCATACCGCCAATCAAAGAAGAATCATTCAAAGCATCAAGCACATTATTGGGTTCTATTTCAGATATCATAGCATGGAATTGATTTATTTTATTTTTATTTATTCTTCTATGTGGTCGTACACCTTGTGATATGTCGCCTATGATTAGGTCATGTGGGTGATCCCTATGCCATCTTGGTTCATTATTTTCTAAGTTCTCATGCATTTCGAAGTGATCCTGCATTTCTAGTGTCTCGTGTATGATATTTTTTTCTATATCATCTAACACGGGCTTTAGTTCAAAATCATCATCATATTCCTTATTTATTCCAAGTTCACCAAATTCATTAAATTTCACATGAATAGATTCCAAAATCTTGTCTACTGATAGGATCATAACATCTATACGCTTTATACTTCACAGAATATCCAACAAAGATGCATTCAATAGATTTATACTCAAATTTATCTAGATTATCTTTTGTGTTTAACACAAAGCATTTACAACGAAACACATGAAAATAATCAATCTTATGCATGTGATCATTTAAAATCTTGTAAAGGGTTTGGTTAATTTTCTTTCTAATCGATAAGCAGTTAACTATATAGCATGCACAATTTACGGCGTTACAAAAATCTAGGCAATTTATTTTCACATAGAATGGTTATTGCAATTTCTTGTCATGTCCTATTTTTTCTTTCTACTACTCCACTTAATTATGGTGTTCTAGGTGGTGAAAACTCATTTTTAATACCTTTTTCTTCGCAAAATGCAATCATACCCTTATTCCTAAATTCCCCGCCTCTATCGCTCTTAATCTTTTTCACATTTAAACCATATTCATTTTCGAGTTGTTTCATTCATTTAATAATCTCAACGGTACTATCATCTTTATTTGCAAGAAATAAAGTCCATGTATAGCGAGAAAAATCATCATTGATGACATATGCATAATGTCGCCCACCAAGGCTTCTAGTACGACTAGGACCAAACAAATAAATATTTAATAATTTTAAGACTCTAGATGTACTAATCTCATTCTTAGATTTAAGTGATTCACATGTTTGTTTGCCTCTAATACAAGATTTACAAGACTTAAAGTTGTCTAACTAGAGTTTAGGCAATCCTCGTACTAGATTCTTTCGTTGTAGTTTCTCAAGAGTTGAGCTACCAATATGTCCTAAATGTATATGCAATAAATTCACATTAGGCTCATCTGACATAAAAAATTTTTTAGCGTCTAACATATCATCCATATATAGTGTAAAAATATTTCCTTTCTTTTTTCCTTTTAATACTGTTTCTTTGTTTTTATTAACTATGTTGCGGTATGGATGAGAAAAGGCCACATCAAAACCATTATCAATAAATTATGAAATGTTAAGCAAGTTGTAGGATAGATTACTTACCAGGAACACATTGGAGATTTGAAGAGTACTCGGTTTTTGATTGTTCCTTTTCCAATGATCCTTCCTTCGTTGTTATCTTCAAAAGTTATCGATCCACATTTCATAACCTTCTTCAACTTTGAGAACAAGCTCGGGTAACCCGTCATGTGCCTTGAACAACCACTGTCAAGGAACCATTTGATTGATGTATCTTTTGATTTATATGTTCCTTGTAATGTGTAACAACAATTTAGGTACCCTTTATTTTGGGTCCTTAAGGATTAGTTGTTCAACCCTTTGCAGCAGTACCTTTTGGTACCCAAACTTGGATGACCTTTCTTCGTCTTACAAAAGGTGAGAAAAGAGATGAAGAAGGAATATAATAAATGTTAGGGGCATTCTATATGGCCTATGGCTGAAATCATCATGGTGTGCATAATATGGTTTTCATTTTTGATACGCATTTCTATTAGTGTGCATGGTGCGAGATCTAGATGAATTGGTATTTTATGAATGTTGCATGTTTGTCAACAATTTCTTTTTATATTTGTATGGTACATGGTTATAATTTGTATGTGATGAAAAAGAAGGAGTGCGATGAGATATGATGGGTGGTGCACTAGACATCTTCTTAGGCTGTATAGTTGTCTTAAATGTATGCGGTTTCTTCGATGAAGATAGAATAAAGTTGGTCGACTTATTTTGCACTTTATTATCTTCAACGTACCCTAATCCGGTTTTATCATTTTCAAGCTTTGGGGAGGAAATGAGACAATCTAGCATGCAAGTAGCTGTACCGAACTATTTTACCGTCTTTTCTAAAATCTGTGTTTCTTGATTTCAAATTTGAAATCTCGGCTTTCATCTCATTATTTTCGGATGTTAATGATGAAATCTTGGATTTTACTACATTAATCATGCAATGCGACTCTTCTTTTAAATTGTTTAATTGAGATACAAGATTCGTGTTAGAAGATTCTAACAACTTCTTATCTTCAATTAACTGTTTCTTTTCTTTTGCGAGAGTCTTTGTGAATTTATGCAGTTCAAGATCTTGACTATATAAATCATCACAAGAGGGTTCGGAATCAAAACTGGAGTCAGAACATGCCTCGTTTGATGCTTTGGATGCAAAGCATACTTGTGCCGTTTTTTTGGTTTCATCAGTCTTAGAATCGGATGAGTCATTCCAAGTGGAGGCCTTGAGAGCTCTTCTTGTATATCTTTGCTTAGGTTCTGAGACGGGTCTATTTTTTGTCTTTGTCACAGTTTTTTTATCGGTTTGTCCTTGTTCGGGCAATCATATGATAGGTGTAGGATCTGCAAGGCACCACTAGAAGGAGGAGGGTTGAATCGTTGGTGCGGAAAGTGTGGTTTTTAAAACTGTTTTGACAAAAAACTCAACTTCTGAAAACAGATTCTGTTTTCAGGACCAGTTTTAAAACGTTTTTAAAACTAGGTTGTAGGTCTTCAAAAATTCTGAAATTTTTAGAGAACTTATCCTCAGATGTTATGGGTGTCTCCTAAAAATTTCATATTTAAATTCAAACTCTAACCCCTTCAAAAATCGTTAGTGGTCAGATTGAGCGAATCTGCCAGAAACGGTAGACTGTTTTAAAAAATTTATTCCTATTTGTACTTTACTCCAATTGCTCTGAAATTTTAATCATTAACCCCTTATATGTCATACTTAAATGTGTTGAAACAGTTTTGAAAACTTCTTTTGGGAAGTTAGTCAAATACACTCAAAGTCTCAACCTTTGCAAGCCTGAAAGTCACACTGCACTAGTCTCAGAACTTTGGATGTTTAATCAACTTATACTTGCCCAAAAGGGCTGAAACTTGTGCCAAATTAACCCTAAGATGTGTGGCTGTGATTCTGAAAAGTTTCGTAATTTTTGAAAAACGTTTACTATTTTTACAAACGTAATCAAAAAGGATAAACAGTGCTGAAACAGAATATAAGTGCTGAAAGTAAATGACACCAAGAATTTTATGCTGGTTCGGTTATAAACAACCTACTCCAGTCTTCGAGGAACACCTTTCTTGGTTCACACTAGTCACACAACACAAATACACCTTACCACAGGGTTGATGGAGTTACACACCATTTCCAACCCTTTACAAAACTTGTATGATGAATACAATTACGCACGAACACCACCACCTTGCAAGATTGAAGATTGATCACACCTTGATCAATCGTTTACAAAGATATAGAATGTGTGGTGGTCTAAGATAAGCCTATTCAAGAATATTAAAATAAGTACAATAGGCTTTTAAGAAAGAAGAAAGAAAGAGAGTGTAGGAGAAGAGAGCTAGGCGTTTTTATCACTTGAATGTGCAATGCTTGTTCTTGTCTTTGTTTTGCTCATCCCTTTTCCTTTTTAACATATGGCCGTCGCCCCCTTGGAGTCCTTCTCCTCTTGAAAATTGTCTTCTAAGTCCTTTGGAGAATGTGTGGCATCATTGTGACATGATCTTGCTTACTTGGCACCTCCTCATTGGATGATCATTTAACTTTTGCTTACTTGGCACTCATTGATTGGTTGAATGTTGTCATCATTTGATGACTTGGAAAATCTTAGAATTCCACTAAACAAATGTGCCAAAATCAACATAAAATAGTTGCCATAACTCATAAGATTATCACCCAAATCAAGCAAGATAATTTCTCCACCACATTAAGCAAAAATCGACCATAAAGGATACTTGATATGCTGAAATTTCAGCATGTGATACATGGTGATATATATCAAATTATTTCCAAATTTTCATTGATTTTTCTTTTAAAATAAATCACCAATGATTATATAATAATCTCATCATTTTTGGAAATTAAATTGGACACTAATATGGCCAAGAATTCGGCCAACAGGCATACACACACATGCTGAAATTTTTCAGCATGTGTGATATTCAAGATATCACACTTTATGAATTCATATCTTATTCAAATTACTTCCAATTCTTCTTCCAATTGATCACATGTTTCAAGACACAAAATATAGGCTAATTAATGGTGAAAATCGGCCAGCCTAGTATCCACATGCTGAAATTTTAAGCATGTGTTTCAAATGAGATAAAGTTTGAAACATTACCTATTGTAGCTTCTTTCTTTAAATCACCAACATTGTATGATTGATTCTTGACCAATAAATATGCCAACAAGACTCCACATATGCTCCATCTCAGCTGTATAGGCATGTATAACATGTATGTGCATGTGCTGAATTTTATTTTTGCAAACTTTGTAAAATAGTGCACATTTAATAATACACACATGGCATATTCTAATCAGCCCTTAATTTAATTTTCTAGAGCCCTTTAAGATGTATGATATACGTAAAAAGTGTCTAGATACATGTCGTATGATGTACCAAAAACGTTACATGTGTTGTGTGCGTATAAAACCGAATTTTCGATGTTTATCGATTATCCGATTTTTCTCTAATTAAATTCCAACTTTTCGCACATGTTATATATATTTTTTTAAATAAAAGGCGGAATTTTATTAATTCATGTCATATTTGATTGGAGATCACATATCCTCACGTCATTACTTTATTTGTTTTCGTATGATATACAATGTTGTATTAAGGTTACCTATGTTACACATAATATACATAATATAAATTTTAATATTCAGCTTATAAGGCTGATTAAAGTGGCGCCATTTACATGTGACAAAATTGAAAATTGGAATCTCCACAATTTGGCCTTAATGTGGGGGTGATTTGTGTGTGCCAACATGGAATGATTTTATGGCTGGAAATAACATCATAGGCACGAAAATTATAATGATTTTTGAGGTGTAGGGGCTGGCCATCTATTTATGGCAAGTACGTGACACGTTGACGAAGTTTCGGTATTCACCTGATACGAGAATTTTTGGTTTAGAACCTTTTAACGTGTCGTATTTAATTTGTCATCACCATGACTTATATCATATGATATAAGACCTGAATATACTCATAAATATCAGTTAAGTATGATGGTGTGACGTTAACGTACGTACGTAAAATATATAATGCGTCGGTAGTACGTTGGAATACATGTGTATGTGCCTTTTAAAAAAAATCTGAAAATATATATATATATATATATATATGCCGTGTGTATGTGTGGTAAATGAGGAGGAGGAGACTTTCCTTTCTTAGCCTTGTTGCCTTTGTGCCTTGTTCAAATGTAGCTTCCTTTAGTGAACTACTTAGTTTAATTAACTAAGTACTTCACTTAATGAACTAGTTTAGTTCATTAGTGGTGGCACCTGAAAATAGTATAAACACATCAAATGTTCGCCATTTGATGTAAGCTTTAAAGCTTCATGGCTCGTTAGTACGGCAACATTATATATGAACTATATAAGGCAAGTAATATGTAATATATCATGCACATTTATCTCACACACGTTTTTAAGCTCATTTAAATCATATATTTTGAAATCACTCAAACCCTTTTTCTCTACAATCTCCCCCTTTTGATGATTTTCAAAATAATTTATACTCATGATTTGAATCCTATCGGTTCCCCTTCAATTACGCATAAATTCAAAATTTGAATATTAAATTTCAAAACTGCTCCCCCTTGATTTATGCAATCAATATCTAATCAGTATCTCTAATCCACTTAAATCATGCTTTCTCTCCCCCTTTATTTTTGAAAGTAAATCAAAAGATGCCTGTAAATAAGGAAAGAGAATCAAATCAAATCATATCAGCAGAAATCATGCCTAATTTAGAATGAAGGGATTCATATGTGGCTTGATTTAGGCCTTTAGTGAAAATATCCACTACTTGTGGCTCTGTGTGTACGTGATCTATGACAATATTATCATTATTTATGTGATCACGAAGAAAGTGATAGCGTACTTCTATATGGTTGGCCTTAGAGTGTAACACGGGGTTTTTAGACAGGTTTATTGCACTCATACTATCACAATATATAGGAATTTTGTTTACGGTAATTCTAAAGTCCGATAGTTGTTGTTTTATCCACAACAACTATATGCAGCAAAGGCTAAGTGCCATGTACTCAGCCTCAGTAGTGGACAAAGCAACGCTGGCTTGCTTTTTGGAAAACCATGAAATGAGTGAGTTGCCTATAAATTGGCAAGTGTCACTCGTGCTCTTCCTATCTATTTTACAGCCACCATAATCTGCATCAATATAAGCATGTAAATTAAATTCGGAATCTTTATCGTACCGAATTCCTAAGGTGGGCGTGTGATTAATATAGCGGAATATTTTCTTTTTACTGCATTATAATGAGACACCTTAGGTTGACTTTGAAAACGTGCACACATGCATACACTGAGCATGATATCAGGCCTACTATCAGTAAGATATAGCAAAGAACCAATCATAGATCTATATATGGCATTATCAAAATCTTTACCATGTTCATCTTTGTCCAATTTAGTAGTAACACTCATAGGGGTGGGGGATGGTTTCAAATTTTCAAATTTGAACTTTTTAATCATGTCATTTACATATTTAGCTTGACTTATGTGAATGCCTTTACTCGTTTGCTTAATTTGCAAGCCAATAAAATAGTTAAGTTCACCAACCATAGACATTTCAAATTCGGATTTCATGCACTTTTCAAAATCTTCAACAAGTTTATATGATGTAGAACCAAAAATAATGTCATCAACGTAGATTTGAATGATAAGTAAATCCGTTTTATCTTGTTTCAAAAATAGTGTACTATCTATAGTACCTCGTTTAAAATCATTTTCTAAAAGGAAATTAGCAAAACGATCATACCATGCTCTAGGTGCTTGCTTTAGTCCGTATAGTGCCTTCTTTAGTTTGTACACGTGATCAGGATGTTTCAAATCTTCAAAATCGGGTGGTTGCTTCACGTATACCTCTTCTTGTATAAATCCATTTAGGAATGCACTTTTTATGTCCATTTGATACAATTTGAAATCTTTCATGCAAGCAATAGCATGTAAGAGTCGTATAGCTTCTAAACGTGCTACAGGTGCAAATGTTTCATCATAGTCAATTCCTTCCTCTTGATTATAGCCTTGTGCTACAAGTCTAGCTTTATTTCTTACGACCTTTCCTTCTTCATTCATTTTATTTCTAAATACCCACTTTGTGCCTATTATGGTCTTATCTTGTGGTCGTGGCACTAAATCCCATAGATCATTTCTAACAAATTGATTAAGCTCATCATGCATAGCATCACTCCAAGAAGAATCACTCAAAGCATCATTTTTGGGTTCAATTTTGGAAATCATGGCATGAAATTGATTTATTTCATCCGAAGTTATTCTTCTACGTGGTCGCACACCGTGAGTGATGTCGCCTATGATGAGATCATGTGGGTGATCTCTATGCCATCTTGGTTGATTATTTTCTATGTTATCATGCACTTCTAAGTGATCATGCATTTCTAGTGTATCATGCATATCATGCATATCAAACGTGCCATCATCTTCATTCAACACGGGTATCAATTCAAAATCATCATCATATTCTTTATCTTTATCAATCTCGCCAAATTCGTTGAACTTCACATGAATAGATTCTATGATTTGTCTAGTAACAGGATCATAACATCTATATGCCTTTGAATTTATAGAGTATCCAACAAAAATGCATTCAATTTATTTGGATTCAAATTTATCTAAATTATCTTTTGTATTTAAAACAAAACATTTGCATCCAAACACACGAAAATAGTCAATCTTAGGCATGCGATCATTCAATATCTCATAAGGCGTCTTGTTTATGTTCTTTCTAATAGATAAGCGATTTACTATGTAGCATGCACAATTTATGGCTTTCGCCCGTAGAAATCTAGGCAATTTATTTTCGCATAACATAGTCCTAGTGATTTCTTGTAATGCTCGATTCTTTCTTTCTACTACTCAATTTAATTGTGGAGTTCTAGGTGGCAAAAGCTCATGCTTGATTCCTTTTTCTTCGCAAAATGAAATCATATCCTTGTTTTCAAATTCACCGCCTCTATCGCTTCTTACTTTTCCACATTGACACCGTATTGATTTTCAAGTTGTTTGATTAATTTCGCAATCTCAATGGCACTATCATCCTTATGTGCAAGAAATAAAGTCCAAGTATAACAAGAAAAATCATCAACAATCACGCATGCATAGTTGCGCCCACCAAGGTTTGTAGTGCGACTAGGACCAAACAAATCAATGTGTAATAGTTCTAAGACTCTAGTCATGCTTATTTCATTCTTAGGCTTGAGTGACTCACGTGTTTGTTTGCCTTTTATGCAAGATTCACACAACTGAAAGTTGTCTAAATCAAGTGTAGGCAATCCTCGTACTAGGTTCTTTTGTTGGAGTTTTTCTAGTGTGGAAATATCAATGTGTCCTAAACGTCTATGCCACAAATTTACATTAGGTACATTTGACATAAAACACTTAACTTTAGCGTCTACCATGTCATCCATAGAAAGCATAAAGATGTTTCCTTCTCGTTTTCCTTTTAAAACGGTTTCTCCTTTTTTATTTATTATATTACAATAAGGGTGAGTGAAACACACATCAAAGCCATTGTCAATAAATTGAGAAATACTAAGAAGGTTGTAAGATAAGTTGCTTACCAAATAGACGTTGGAGATTTAAAGAGTGCTTGGATTTTCTATCGTACCTTTTCCGATGATCTTGCCTTCGTTGTTGTCTCCAAAGGTCACGGATCTGCCTTTTGTGACCTTCTTTAATTTCGTGAACAAGCTCGGGTCACCCGTCATGTGCCTCGAGCAGCCACTGTCAAGGAACCACTTTATGGATGTATCTTTTGATGTGTGGGCTCCCTCATAGATGCTTTGGAGACAAAGCATACTTGTGCAGTCTCTTCTTCAGTTTCAGTCTAGGAATCCGATGTATCACTCCAAATAGAGGCTTTTAGAGCACGTTTCCTTTGCTTGGGTTCTGAGATGAGTCTATTCTTGTTCCGTTCCTTGTCAGGGTATTTATTTGTTTGCTTTTCCTTATTAGGGCAGTCATATGATAAATGTCCAAGTTTGCCGCATTCATAACATTTGACATCCTTATCATTTGTCTTGGTCTTATTTCTTTTAGTCGAAGTGCCCTTATTTTTGTTTCTAAATGACCTTCTCATAAATTTTCTTAAACCTTTAGCTAATAGAATTAGGTCATTGTTATCCGATTCAAAATCACTATCATCTACGTGATCGGAAGAAGTAGAGACGTATTCATTTGATTTAAAAGCAATAGCTTTACCTTGTTTAGATGATTTCGATTTCCGTATGGTGAGTTTATTCTCATATACCTTAAGTGATCCAATTAACTCTTCCATATATTGAGTTCGTTTCTTTGCTTTCTTCTATTGCGGTTACTTTAGGGTCCCACTCTCATGGAAGGCTTCGCAAGACTTTCTGTACTTTTTCCTACATGGTAAAGGCTTTACCAAGAGACTCAAGAGAATTGTAGATGTTAGTCAAACGAAGATCCATATCAACAATAGATTCATTAGGCAATAATTTAAACGACTCAAGTGTGGACATAAGCATGTTTATCTTTGACTCTTTTACTTGACTAGTGCCTTCGTATTTCATTTCGAGTATTCTCCACATTTCATGTGCACTAGAACAGTTTGAGACATAACTAGGCTCACTCTAACTTAAATCATTTAAGAGTAATTGCATGGCCCTAGCATTCATGCTAAGTTTCTTTTTATCATCACTTGTATATTCTTGTCTAGGTTTAACAACTTCTAATGTGACTCCGTCTACGGTGGATAACTTAGAGGGAACAAAAGGACCATCTTCTATAATTGACCAAAGATCAATGTCTATTGCCATAAGAAAGAGCTTCATTCTTAGTTTCCATTGAATGAAAGACTCACCGCCAGAAAGAGGAGGCCTTTGGCTCGACATACCTTCTTGCTCGGTTTTGAGATTTGTGGTTGCCATCTCACTGAATCGTTGGATCCTTTGAAGTGAGTGTTCTTGTGCTCTGATACAACTTGTAGGATCTGCAAGGCACCACTAGAAGGGGGGGTTGAATAGTTGGTGCGGAAAGTGTGGTTTTTAAAACTGTTTTGACCAAAAACTCAACTTCTGAAAACAAATTCTGTTTTCAGGACCAGTTTTGAAACGTTTTTAAAACTAGGTTTTAGGTCTTCAAAAGATCTGAAATTTTGAAGAATTTAGCCTCAGATCTTCTGAGTGTCTCCTAAAAATTTCATATTTAAATTCAACCTCTAACCCCTTCAAAAATCGTTAGTGGTCAGATTGCGCGAATCTGCCAGAAACGGTAGACTGTTTTAAAAAATTTATTCCTATTTGCACTTAACTCCAATTGCACTCAAATTTTAACCAATAACCCCTTATATGTTATATTTAAATGGGTTGAAACAGTTTTGAAAAATTCTTTCGGGAAGTTAGTGAAATACACTCAAAGTCTCAACCTTTGCAAGCCTGAAAATCACACTGCACTAGTCTCAGAACTTTGGATGATTGATCGACTTATACTTGTCTAAAAGGGTTGAAACTTGTGTCAAATTAACCCTAAGACGTGTGGCTATGATTCTGGAAAGTTTCGTAATTTTTGAAAAACGTTTACTATTTTTACAAACGTAATTAAAAAGGATAAACAGTGCTGAAACAGAATATAAGTGCTGAAAGTAAATGATACCAAGAATTTTATGCTGGTTCGGTTATAAACAACCTACTCCAGTGTTCGATGAACACCTTCCTCGGTTCACACTAGTCCCGCAATACAAATACACCTTACCACAGGGTTGATGGAGTTACACACCAACTCACCCCCTTTACAAACCTTGTATGATGAATACAATTACACACGAACACCACCATCTTGCAAGCTTGAAGATTGATCACACCTTGATCAATCTTAACAAAGATATAGAATGTGTGGTGCTCTAAGATAAGCCTATTCAAGAATATGAAAATAAGTAAAATATGCTTTTAAGAAAGAAGAAAGAAAGAGAGTGTAGAAGAAGAGAGCTAGGCGTTTTTATCACTTGAATTTGCAATGCTTGTTCTTGTCTTTGTTTTGCTCATCTCCTTTCCTTTTTAACATATGGTCATCCCCCCCCCCCCACCGTGGAGTCCTTCTCCTCTTGAAAATTGTCTTCTAAGTCATTGGGAGAATGTGTGGCATCATTGTGACATGATCTTGCTTACTTGGCACCTCCTCATTGGATGATCATTTAACTTTTGCTTACTTGGCACTCATTGATTGGTTGAATGTTGTCATCATTTCATGACTTGGAAAATCTGAGAATTCCACTAAAAGAATGTGCCAAAATCAACATAAAATAGTTGCCATAACTCATAAGATTATCACCCAAATCAAGCAAGATAATTTTTCCACCACATTAAGCAAAAATCGGCCATAAAGGATACTTGACATGCTGAAATTTCAGCATGTGATACATGGTGATATAATTCAAATTATTTCCAAATTTTCATTGATTTTTCTTTTAAAATAAATCACCAATGAGTAGATAATAATCTCATCATTTTTGGAAATGAAATTGGACACTAATATGGCCAAGAATTCGGCCAAGATGCATAAACACACATGCTGAAATTTTTCAGCATGTGTGATATTCAAGATATCACACTTTATGAATTCATATCTTATTCAAATTGTAGAAATATGAGGGTTTGAGTGATTTCAAAATAAAGAAATTTGAATATATATATATATATTAACGTGGATATATATATATATACACAAGTGTACATGTATACATGATAACTTGCCTTATTTAGCTTATATATTATGTTGCCGTACTAACGAGCCATGAAGCTATAAAGCTTACATCATATGGCGAACATTTGTTGAGTTTATACTATTTTCAGGTGCCACAATTAATGAACTAAAGTAGTTCATTAAGTGAAGTACTTAGTTTAATAAACTAAGTAGTTCATTAAAGGAAGATGCATTTGGAAAAGACATGAAGGCAACATAGCTATGGAAGGAAAGTTCTCTCCTCCTCCCCACATCATTTCACACGCCTTATATACATAATATATATATATTTTCAGATTTTTTTAAAAGGCACATACACATTTATTCCAACGTACTATCGACACGTTATATATCTTACGAACGTACGTTTACGTCACACCACTATACTTAACTCATATTTATGAGTATATTCAGATCTTATATCATATGATATAAGATATGGTGATGACAAATTAAATACGACACGATAAAAGGTTCTAAACCGAAATTTGTCGTATCGGGCGATACCGAAACTTCGCCAACGTGTCACGTACTTGCCATAAATAAATGGCCAGCCCATATACATCAAAATTTATCAAAAAGTTCGTGCCATACACTGTACATTGAGACAAAAATACTTTCCATGTTGGCACACACAATTCACCCCACATTTAGGCCAAAATGTGAAGATTCTAATTTTATTTTTGTCACATGTTTATGGTACCACTTTAAATCAGCCAAGTGCTGGAAATTAAAGTATATATTATATATATTATGTATAACATAATATATATAGCATGTGCAAAAGTTGGAATTTAAATTAGAGAAAAATCGGGTAATCGATAGATATCGAAAATTCGGTTTTCTACGCACTTGACATGGAACGTTTTTCTTGAACATGATGTGGCACGTATCTAGACACTTTTTACATATAATATACATCTTAAAGTGTTCTAGAAAATTAAACTAAGGGCTGATTGGAATATTACATGTGTGTAATATTAAATGTGCACTATTTTTCAAAGTTAGCAAAAATAAATTTCAGCACATGCACAAACATATTCAAACGTCACTACAGCTGATGTGGAGCACATGTGGAGCCTTGTTGGCATGTTGATTGGTCAAGAATCAATCATACAATGTTGATTAATCAAAGAGAGAAGCTACAAAAGGTAAGTTTTCAACATACACCTCTCTTATGTCACATGCTGAAAATTTCAGCATGTCACACTAGTGTTGGACGATTCCTTCATCATTAAGGAGTATATTTTGTTAATTTTGCATTAAGGAATAAATCAAATGAGTTATGGAAATGATTTGAAATGTATTTAGTGTGATATTCTTTATATCACACATGCTGAAATTTTTCAGCATGTGTGAAAATGGTGTGGCCGAATTTCATCCCCTTTTGGTGTCCAAATTCATTCTCAAACTTGTAGCAAGACTTGCCTTAAATATTGGATGTATTTTTATGGAAGAAATTCAAAGAAAAATGGAAGAAATATTGATTTGTCACACATGGAAAATGCTGAAAATTTCAGCATTAACAACTTGATATGGCCGATTTTTTTTGAGATGGAAGGGAAGAATTTTTTTGTCTCACAATTTATGTGAATATCTCAATTTATGGAATGCATTATGTGATGATTATTTGGCACATGTTTAAAGTGTTTTTTTCAGAATATCCATGTCATCAAATGATGACAACAATGAGCCAATCAAGAGGTGCCAAGTAAGCAATGACTAAATGATGGTCCAATGAAGTGATGCCAAGTAAGCAAAGTGTTGTCACTATGATGTCTCACACTCTTCAAGCAATTAAAAGGAAATTTTCAAGAGGGAGAAGAGACACAAGGGGGACGGCTGGACCTTCTATAAGGGGAAGAGAAGAACAAACAAAAACAACACCAAGAATCATATTCAAAAGTGATCAAAGTGCAAAAGCTTTCTTCTCCTACACTTTCTTTCTTTCTTCTTCTTGTAAAAAGCCTATTGTACTTTACTTCTTTCATCCTTGAATAGGCTTCATAAAAACCACCATTCATTCATCATTGTACAAGATTGATCAAGGTGTGATCAATCTTCATTCTAGCGAGGTGGTGGTGTTCGTGCAAATTGTACTCACAATACAAGGTTTGTAAAGGGTTGGAGTTAAGGTGTAACTCTATCAACCCTGCGGTAAGGTGTACTGCGTGTGTGAAATTAGTGTGAACCAAGGAAGGTGTTCCTTGAAGACTGGAGTAGGTTGTTTATAACCGAACCAGTATAAAATTCTTGGTGCAATTTACTTTCTGCATTTACGTTTCAGTTTCTGCGCTGTTTACTCATATTGCTCACGTTCGTAAAAATAGTAAACGTTTTCTAAAAATTATAAAAATTTCCAGAAACATACATAAACGTTCTAGGGTTAATTTGGCACAAGTTTCAACCCTTTTGGACAAGTATAAGTCATCCAAACATCAAAAGTTCTGAGACTAGTGCAGTCTGATTTTCAGACTTGCAAAGGTTGAGACTTTGGGTGTATTTGACCTACTTCCCAAAAGAATTTTCAAAAACTGTTTCAACTCATTTCAATATAGTGTTTGAAGAGTTATTGGTCAAATTTTCAGATCATTTGGACATTCACACAAATAGGAATTAATTTTTCAAAACCATCTACCGTTTCTGGCAGAATTGCACAATCTGAGTGCCAACGGTTTGTGAAGGGGTTAAAGGTTGAATTTTGATTTGAAATTTTTAGGGGACCCTCACAACATCTGAGGCTAAGTTCTCTCAAAATTTCATAATTTTTGGAGACCTCTAACCTAGTTTTTAAATCGTTTTAAAACTGGTACTGGAAACAGAATCTGTTTTCAGAACTTGAATTGGTTAGGTTTAAAGAAATTTTAAAAACCATATTTTCCGCACCACCTATTCAACCCCCCCTTCTAGTGGTGCCTTGCAGATCCTACAAGTGGTATCAGAGCGCAGGAATACTCACGACAAGGAATCCAACGATTCAGTGAGATGGCATCCACAAATCTCAAAACCGAACAAGAAGGTATGTCAAGCCAAAGGCCTCCACTCTTTGACGGTGAGTCTTTTATTCAATGGAAACTTAGGATGAAATTATTTCTTATGGCTATAGACATAGACCTTTGGTCAATAATTGAAGATGGTCCATATGTCCCGTCTAAATTGTCCATTGTAGATGGAGTCACACTAGAAGTAATTAAAACAAGACAAGACTATACTAGTGAAGACAAAAAGAAACTGAGTATGAATGCTAAGGCCATGCAATTACTCTTAAATGGCTTAAGTAAGAGTGAGTCTAGTTATGTGTCCAATTGTTCGAGTGCACAAGAAATGTGGAGAATCTTAGAAATGAAACACGAAGGCACGAGTCAAGTCAAAGAGTCTAAAATTAATATGCTTATGTCTACTCTTGAGTCTTTCAAGTTGTTGCCTAATGAGTCAATTGTTGATATGGATCTTCGTTTGACTAACATCTATAACTCTCTTGAGTCTCTTGGTAAGGCCTTTACAACGCAGGAAAAAGTACAGAAAGTCCTACGGAGCCTCCCTTCAGAATGGGATCCTAAAGTGACTGCCATAGAAGAAAGCAAGGAGACTAAGTCGATAAAAATGGAAGAACTCATTGGTTCACTAAAAGTGTATGAAAACAAACTCATTATTCGGAAATCGGAATCAACCAAACAAGGTAAGACAATTGCTTTTAAATCAAATGAATACGTCTCCCCTCCCTCCGATCACATAGATGATAGTGATTCCGAATCGGATAATGATGACTTAATTCTATTGGCAAAAGGACTAAGAAGATTCATGAGAAAATCATTTAGAAATAAAAACAAGGGCACTACATCTAAGAGAAATAAAAACAAGTCAAATGATAAGGACATTAAATGTTATGAATGCGGCAAACTCGGACACTTATCATATGACTGCCCAAACAAAGAAAAGCAAACTAATAAGTACCCTGACAAGGAGCGGAACAAAAATAGACCCGTCTCAGATCCTAAACAAAGGAAACGTGCACTGAAGGCCTCCACATGGAGTGACTCATCAGACTCTGAAACTGAGACCGAAGAGGAGACCGCTCAAGTTTGCTTCGCTTCAAAGGCGTCTAATGAGGTATCATCTGACTCTGACTCTGACTCTGAACCTTCTTACGATGATTTATTTAGTCAATATCTTGAGTTACATAAATTTACTAAGACTCTCGCAAAAGAAAAGAAACGTTTAATTGAAGACAAGAAACTGTTAGAATCTTCTAACGAGAATCTTGTCGCTCAATTAAGCGATTCAAAGAAAGAGTCTTCATGTGCCATCACTGCATTAAAAACCGAGATCTCATCATTAACTTCTCAAAATAATGAAATGAAATCCGAGATTTCAAATTTGAAATCAAGGAATACAGATTTAGAGAACA
This sequence comes from Eustoma russellianum, assembly GCA_036186865.1. Taxonomy (NCBI): domain Eukaryota; kingdom Viridiplantae; phylum Streptophyta; class Magnoliopsida; order Gentianales; family Gentianaceae; genus Eustoma; species Eustoma russellianum. Next base: position 13,434,995 of record AP025059.1, on the reverse strand, counting down.
TGATGAAACAATTCGATACAGGGTCAAACATGCTGCATCGCATCATATTATCGCAAAAGCATGACAGTGACAAAACTGGATTGGGGTACGTTGATACTAACGAAGTATCAACCAAACCAACCAAGTTTGTTGTGTCTAAAAAGGTAGACACCCCTAAGCATCAAGTGGCGTCTAAGATGACGCAGAAAGCACCCCCTTCCACACGCCCCACTCCCTCATATCATGTGAAATATAATGTTGTACCATATAGATATGAGAAGAAGAGATCAATGCATACACGGAATACATATCATCCATGCACCACGCACACACACACAAGGACATATCACAAACGTCCTTCATACATTGAGTATAGGGGAGTCCTTGGGCATAGACCCAAAGTACATGCACCACATGTATACTATGTCGCACCTTCATCTACTTTCTTGCCATTTGATAGACCGAGAAGGATCACCCAAGTATGGGTACCGAAAGGTACCTTTACTAAAAGGTGATTAACTAACTCGAAAGGACCCAAAATTAAAAGGGTACCTAAATCACCTTTTTACATTGCAGGGAGACCACTCATCAAAAGAAACATCAATAAAGTGGTTCCTTGACAGTGGTTGCTCGAGGCACATGACAGGTGACCCGAGCCTTTTCTCCAAATTAAAGAAGGTCACAAAAGGCGGATCCGTGACCTTTGGAGACAACAATGAAGGCAAGATCATTGGTAAAGGTACGATTGGAAACCCGGATACACTTCAAATCTCCAACGTGTTTTTGGTAAGCAACTTATCTTACAATCTTCTTAGTATTTCGCAATTTGTTGACAATGGTTTCAATGTGTGTTTTACTCACCCTTACTGTAATATAATAAATAAAAATGGAGAAACTGTTTTAAAAGGAAAACGTGAAGGAAATATATTCACACTATCTATGGATGATGTAGTAGATGCCAAAGTTAAATGTTTTATGTCAAATGAACCCAATGTGAATTTGTGGCATAGACGTTTAGGACACATAGGTATTTCTACACTAGAAAAATTGCAACAAAAGAACCTAGTACGGGGATTGCCTAAGCTTGATTTAGACAACTTTCAGTTGTGTGAATCTTGTATAAAAGGCAAACAAACACGTGAGTCACTTAAGCCTAAAAATGAGATAAGCACGACTAGAATACTAGAACTATTGCATATCGATTTGTTTGTTCCTAGTCGTACTACAAGCCTTGGTGGGCGTCACTATGCATGTGTACTTGTTGATGACTTTTCTCGTTATACTTGGACTTTATTTCTTGCACATAAGGATGATAGCGCCGTAGAGATCGCTAAATTAATTAAACAACTTGAAAATCAATACGGCGTAAATGTGAAAAGAATAAGAAGCGATAGAGGCGGTGAGTTTAAAAATAAAGAGATGATTTCATTTTGTGAAGAAAAAGGAATTAAGCATGAGTTTTCGCCACCTAGAACTCCACAATTAAATGGAGTAGTAGAAAGAAAGAATCGAACACTACAAGAAATCGCTAGAACCATGCTTTGCGAAAATAAATTGCCTAGGTTTTTGTGGGCGGAAGCCGTAAATTGTGCATGCTATATTGTAAATCGCCTATCTATAAGAAAGAAAATAAACAAGACGCCTTACGAAATTTTGAATGATCGTATGCCTAAGATAGATTATTTTCGTGTGTTTGGATGCAAATGTTTTGTCTTGAATACAAAAGATAACTTAGATAAATTTGAATCCAAGTCAATTGAGTGCATTTTTATTGGGTATTCCATAAATTCAAAAGCATATAGATGTTATGATCCTCTCACTAGACAAATCATAGAATCTATTCATGTTAAATTCAATGAATTTGGAGAGATTGATAAAGAAAAGGAATATGATGATGACTTTGAATTGAAACCCGTTTTGGATGAAGAAAATGATTCTTTTGATATGCATGAGATGAATGAAACACTAGAGATGCATGATCATATAGAAATGCATGATAACTTAGAAAATAATCAACCAAGATGGCATAGAGATCACCCACATGATCTCATCATAGGCGACATCACTCACGGTGTGCGACCACGTAGAAGAATCACTTCGGATGAAATAAATGAATTTCATGCTATGATTTCTGAAATTGAGCCTAAAAATGTGCATGATGCTTTGAGTGATTCATCTTGGATTGATGCTATGCATGACGAACTTAATCAATTCGTTAGAAATGATGTATGGGATTTAGTGCCACGACCACAAGATAAGACAATAATAGGCACAAAGTGGGTGTTTAGGAACAAAATGAATGAAGAAGGAAAAGTCGTTAGAAATAAAGCAAGACTCGTAGCTCAAGGATATAATCAAGAAGAAGGAATAGACTACGATGAAACATTTGCACCCGTAGCACGTTTAGAAGCTATACGACTTTTACTTGCTATTGCTTGCATGAAAGATTTTAAATTGTATCAAATAGACGTCAAAAGTGCTTTTCTAAACGGATTTATACAAGAAGAAGTATACGTGAAGCAACCACCCGGTTTTGAAGATTTGAAACATCCTGATCACGTGTACAAATTAAAGAAGGCACTATATGGACTAAAGCAAGCGCCTAGAGCATGGTATGATCGTTTTGCTACTTTTCTTTTAGAGAATAATTTTAAACGTGGTACTATAGATAGTACACTATTTTTGAAACAAGAAAAATCAGATTTACTTATTATTCAAATTTACGTAGATGATATTATCTTTGGTTCTACCTCACATAGACTTGTTAAGGATTTTGAAAATTGTATGAAAGCTGAATTTGAAATGTCTATGGTTGGTGAACTTAATTATTTTCTTGGCTTGCAGATTAAGCAAACGAGTAAAGGAATTCATATAAGCCAAGCTAAGTACGTAAACGACATGATCAAGAAATTCAATTTTGAAAATTTGAAACCATCCCCCACGCCTATGAGTGTTACTACTAAATTAGACAAAGATGAACATGGTAAAGACGTTGATAATGGATTATATCGATCTATGATAGGTTCTTTACTATATTTAACTGCTAGTAGGCCTGACATCATGTTTAGCGTATGCATGTGTGCTCGTTTTCAAAGTCAACCTAAGGTGTCACACTTAAATGCGGTAAAAAGAATATTTCGCTATATTAAGCACACGCCCACCTTAGGTATTTGGTACGATAAGGATTCTACATTCGACTTACATGCTTACACTGATGCAGATTATGGTGGCTGCAAAATAGATAGAAAAAGCACGAGCGGAACTTGCCAATTTATAGGAAATTCCCTTATTTCATGGTTTTCCAAAAAGCAAGCAAGTGTTGCTTTGTCCACTACTGAGGCTGAGTATATGGCTCTTAGCCTTTGTTGCACACAGTTGTTGTGGATAAAACAACAACTTTCGGACTTTGGAATTACCGTAGATAAAATTCCTATATATTGTGATAGTATGAGTGCCATAAATTTGTCTAAGAACCCCGTATTACACTCTAAGGCTAAGCATATAGAAGTTCGCTATCATTTTCTTCGTGATCACGTTAACAATGGTAATATTGTCATAGATCACGTACGCACAGAATCACAAGTAGCGGATATATTTACTAAGGCCTTAAATCAAGCCACATTTGAATCTCTCCGTTCTAAATTAGGCATGCTTCCTGTTGATGTGATTTAATGCGATATCATTTGATTTACTTTCCTTTTTGACAGGAATCTTTTGATTATCTTTCCAAAATAAAGGGGGAGAGAGAAGCATGATTTAAGGGGGAGAGAGAGAGATTTAAGGGGGAGAGAGATCACTGATTGATCCTAATTGCATGAATCAAGGGGGAGGCGGATTTGAAATTCGAAATTCAAATTTCAAATCTGTGCATAATTCAAGGGGGAGAGTTGACACTTAAATCATGTACACTAGTTATTTTGAAAATCATCAAAAGGGGGAGATTGTAGAAATATGAGGGTTTGAGTGATTTCAAAATAAAGAAATTTGAATATATATATATATATTAACGTGGATATATATATATATACACAAGTGTACATGTATACATGATAACTTGCCTTATTTAGCTTATATATTATGTTGCCGTACTAACGAGCCATGAAGCTATAAAGCTTACATCATATGGCGAACATTTGTTGAGTTTATACTATTTTCAGGTGCCACAATTAATGAACTAAAGTAGTTCATTAAGTGAAGTACTTAGTTTAATAAACTAAGTAGTTCATTAAAGGAAGATGCATTTGGAAAAGACATGAAGGCAACATAGCTATGGAAGGAAAGTTCTCTCCTCCTCCCCACATCATTTCACACGCCTTATATACATAATATATATATATTTTCAGATTTTTTTAAAAGGCACATACACATTTATTCCAACGTACTATCGACACGTTATATATCTTACGAACGTACGTTTACGTCACACCACTATACTTAACTCATATTTATGAGTATATTCAGATCTTATATCATATGATATAAGATATGGTGATGACAAATTAAATACGACACGATAAAAGGTTCTAAACCGAAATTTGTCGTATCGGGCGATACCGAAACTTCGCCAACGTGTCACGTACTTGCCATAAATAAATGGCCAGCCCATATACATCAAAATTTATCAAAACTTTCGTGCCATACACTGTACATTGAGACAAAAATACTTTCCATGTTGGCACACACAATTCACCCCACATTTAGGCCAAAATGTGAAGATTCTAATTTTATTTTTGTCACATGTTTATGGTACCACTTTAAATCAGCCAAGTGCTGGAAATTAAAGTATATATTATATATATTATGTATAACATAATATATATAGCATGTGCAAAAGTTGGAATTTAAATTAGAGAAAAATCGGGTAATCGATAGATATCGAAAATTCGGTTTTCTACGCACTTGACATGGAACGTTTTTCTTGAACATGATGTGGCACGTATCTAGACACTTTTTACATATAATATACATCTTAAAGTGTTCTAGAAAATTAAACTAAGGGCTGATTGGAATATTACATGTGTGTAATATTAAATGTGCACTATTTTTCAAAGTTAGCAAAAATAAATTTCAGCACATGCACAAACATATTCAAACGTCACTACAGCTGATGTGGAGCACATGTGGAGCCTTGTTGGCATGTTGATTGGTCAAGAATCAATCATACAATGTTGATTAATCAAAGAGAGAAGCTACAAAAGGTAAGTTTTCAACATACACCTCTCTTATGTCACATGCTGAAAATTTCAGCATGTCACACTAGTGTTGGACGATTCCTTCATCATTAAGGAGTATATTTTGTTAATTTTGCATTAAGGAATAAATCAAATGAGTTATGGAAATGATTTGAAATGTATTTAGTGTGATATTCTTTATATCACACATGCTGAAATTTTTCAGCATGTGTGAAAATGGTGTGGCCGAATTTCATCCCCTTTTGGTGTCAAAATTCATTCTCAAACTTGTAGCAAGACTTGCCTTAAATATTGGATGTATTTTTATGGAAGAAATTCAAAGAAAAATGGAAGAAATATTGATTTGTCACACATGGAAAATGCTGAAAATTTCAGCATTAACAACTTGATATGGCCGATTTTTTTTGAGATGGAAGGGAAGAATTTTTTTGTCTCACAATTTATGTGAATATCTCAATTTATGGAATGCATTATGTGATGATTATTTGGCACATGTTTAAAGTGTTTTTTTCAGAATATCCATGTCATCAAATGATGACAACAATGAGCCAATCAAGAGGTGCCAAGTAAGCAATGACTAAATGATGGTCCAATGAAGTGATGCCAAGTAAGCAAAGTGTTGTCACTATGATGTCTCACACTCTTCAAGCAATTAAAAGGAAATTTTCAAGAGGGAGAAGAGACACAAGGGGGACGGCTGGACCTTCTATAAGGGGAAGAGAAGAACAAACAAAAACAACACCAAGAATCATATTCAAAAGTGATCAAAGTGCAAAAGCTTTCTTCTCCTACACTTTCTTTCTTTCTTCTTCTTGTAAAAAGCCTATTGTACTTTACTTCTTTCATCCTTGAATAGGCTTCATAAAAACCACCATTCATTCATCATTGTACAAGATTGATCAAGGTGTGATCAATCTTCATTCTAGCGAGGTGGTGGTGTTCGTGCAAATTGTACTCACAATACAAGGTTTGTAAAGGGTTGGAGTTAAGGTGTAACTCTATCAACCCTGCGGTAAGGTGTACTGCGTGTATGAAATTAGTGTGAACCAAGGAAGGTGTTCCTTGAAGACTGGAGTAGGTTGTTTATAACCGAACCAGTATAAAATTCTTGGTGCAATTTACTTTCTGCATTTACGTTTCAGTTTCTGCGCTGTTTACTCATATTGCTCACGTTCGCAAAAATAGTAAACGTTTTCTAAAAATTATAAAAATTTCCAGAAACATACATAAACGTTCTAGGGTTAATTTGGCACAAGTTTCAACCCTTTTGGACAAGTATAAGTCATCCAAACATCAAAAGTTCTGAGACTAGTGCAGTCTGATTTTCAGACTTGCAAAGGTTGAGACTTTGGGTGTATTTGACCTACTTCCCAAAAGAATTTTCAAAAACTGTTTCAAACCATTTCAATATAGTGTGTGAGGAGTTATTGGTCAAATTTTCAGATCATTTGGACATTCACACAAATAGGAATTAATTTTTCAAAACCATCTACCGTTTCTGGCAGAATTGCACAATCTGAGTGCCAACGGTTTTTGAAGGGGTTAAAGGTTGAATTTTGATTTGAAATTTTTAGGGGACCCTCACAACATCTGAGGCTAAGTTCTCTCAAAATTGCATAATTTTTGGAGACCTCTAACCTAGTTTTTAAATCGTTTTAAAACTGGTACTGGAAACAGAATCTGTTTTCAGAACTTGAATTGGTTAGGTTTAAAGAAATTTTAAAAACCATATTTTCCGCACCACCTATTCAACCCCCCCCCTTCTAGTGGTGCCTTGCAGATCCTACACAAATTACTTCCAATTCTTCTTCCAATTGATCACATGTTTCAAGACACAAAATATAGGCTAATTAATGGTGAAAATCGGCCATCCTAGTATTCACATGCTGAAATTTTCAGCATGTGTTTCAAATGAGATAAAGTTTGAAACATTACCTTTTGCAGCTTCTTTCTTTAAATCACAAACATTGTATGATTGATTCTTGACCAATCAATATGCCAACAAGGCTCCACATATGCTCCATCTCAGCTGTATAGGCATGTATAACATGTATGTGCATGTGCTGAATTTTATTTTTGCAAACTTTGTAAAATAGTGCAAATTTAATAATACACACATGGCATATTCCAATCAGCCCTTAATTTAATTTTCTAGAGCACTTTAAGATGTATGACATATGTAAAAAAGGACTGGATACATGTCGTATGACGTGCCAAAAACGTTCCATGTGTTGTGTGCGTAGAAAACCGAATTTTCGATGTTTATCGATTACCCGATTTTTCTCTAATTAAATTCCAAATTTTTGCACATGTTACACATAATATACATAATATGAACTTTAATATTCATCTTATAAGGCTGATTATAGTGGCGCCATTTACATGTGACAAAATTGAAATTGGAATCTCCACAATTTGGCCTTAATGTGGGGTGATTTATGTGTGCCAACATGGAATGATTTTATGGCTGGAAATAACATCATAGGCACGAAAATTATAATGATTTTTGAGGTGTAGAGGCTGGCCATCTATTTATGGCATGTACGTGACACGTTGGCGAAGTTTTGGTATTCGCCCGATACGACAATTTTTGGTTTAGAACCTTTTAACGTGCCGTATTTAATTTGTCATCACCATGACTTATATCATATGATATAAGACCTGAATATACTCATAAATATGAGTTAAGTATGATGGTGTGACGTTAACGTACGTACGTAAAATATATAACGTGTCGGTAGTACGTTGGAATACATGTGTATGTGCCTTTTAAAAAAAGTGAAAATATATATATTTATATATATATATATATGCCGTGTATATGTGTGGTAAATGAGGAGGAGGAGACTTTCCTTTCTTAGCCTTGTTGCCTTTGTGCCTTGTTCAAATGTAGCTTCCTTTAGTGAACTACTTAGTTTAATTAACTAAGTACTTCACTTAATGAGCTAGTTTAGTTCATTAATGGTGGCACCTGAAAATAGTATAAACACCACAAATGTTCGCCATTTGATGTAAGCTTTAAAGCTTCATGGCTCGTTAGTACGGCAACATTATATATGAACTATATAAGGCAAGTAATATACAATATATCATGCACATTTATCTCACACACGTTTTTAAGCTCATTTAAATCATATATTTTGAAATCACTCAAACCCCTTTTTCTCTAATTGTTAGGTGCAGCAATTGCTCCGTGGCATGTAGGCCGTGTGGGCCAAGTCACAGTCGAATGCCGTGGGCGCTTGTGTGTGCTGAATGCACTATAAGACTAGGGTATGCGCATCTCCTGTCACCAATTGGTTTTGGGAGAGTTTGTAGCGCCTGAAGTCCTACAAGTGGTATCAGAGCCAAGGTCATGGGTTTGATTCCCAGCGGGAGCAATGCTGTGGGGGAGATTGTTAGGTGCAGCAATTGTCCATGGCATGTAGGCCGTGTGGGCCAAGTCACAGTCTAATGCCGTGGGCGCTTGTGTGTGCTGAATGCACTATAAGACTAGGGTATGCGCATCTCTTGTCACCAATTGGTTTTGGGAGAGTTGGTAGCACCTGAGGTCCTACAATAGGTGTCCAAGTTTTCCACATTCATAGCATTTTACATCTTTATCGTTATTTTTATTTTTATTTCTCTTAGTTGAAGCAGCCTTATGTTTATTCTTTGATGACTTTCTCATAAACTTTCTTAAATCTTTAGCTAATAATATTAGATCTTCGTTATCCGATTCCATGTTGCTATCATCTACATGATCAGAAGAAGTAAAGACGTATTCGTTTGATTTAAATGCTATGGTCTTATCTTGTTTTGACGTTGTTGAGAAATATGTTTGGATAATTTTCAAAGTCATGATTTGAAGTGGTGAATACTTAAAAATGTTACATATGGTGTTATAAGTGGTTAAAAGTTGAAATAAATTTGAAACAAATGAAAAGGTGTCATCGATCTCTACATAGATCTCTCAGCTAGAGATCGATGTATACATAGATCACTCAGTTAGAGATCGATGTACATAGATCTCTGCATCGATCGATCGATGTCACACAGAAGAAAAAAAACTGAAACTCACTGTGAGACATAGATCTCTCAACCAGAGGTATATCGATCGATCGATGTATACATCAGTCTCTAAAATTGAGACATAGATCAATCGATATCCAGCGGTTTTGGAGAAATTTTTTAGAAATTTTTCTAAAAAGTGAATTTTTTTCATTTACATATGGTTCATATATGTATATTGTGATTTTATTACTTATTTTTGATGATGATAATAGTGTTTTGTCACTAATGTGCCTTGGAAGTTTCTACAACTTTCCAAAAAGGGCGAAATGGTATTTTGAGTTTTATAGGAACATGGCATGGTGAAAATGTTTCAAGGACACATTCAGATCATATTTATCATCACAAAGGTGTCATATCTATTTCTGACCATCGGGGTCATTTCTGGAGTTTTCTCTCACCAGGGGTATTTTGGTCATTTTACCCCCGAGGGCGGTTTTGGTATTTTCACTCAAGTAATCTCTTGAGCATATTATTATATTCATGCTGAAATTGATTTATAATTATCTTGAAGATTATATGGTGGTTTTCTATTATTTCTCTCAATTGATGATATTATCGACAGTAACGGGATATGTGATGAGTTGTGATGTCACGGTCTATTTTTTTCTTGAAGACCTTCTTCTATATTTTATTGGAGGATATTAATCATCATTTTTCACAGAATTTAAATGTTTTAAAGGTGTGAAATTGATCACAACATACAAGGAAAAATGTGAGAATTTTTGTGTTATATGTTGACATAATCTTGTCAACTATAATTTGTTGATTTCTCCTTCAAAAATCTGAGTTGATATACATATATATGGGTTGAAAACGTTCACAAACAGGTCAAAATGATGGTGTACTCATTTTATGACTTGGTAACAAGTGGACTAACCAAAAGTGTAGCCAACGACTACAAGACTATTTTGGTGCAGATTTTTGTTTGCATTTTTCAGCTCTCACATGCCTATTCTCATGGCAAAAGGTTGAGAGGATAGTGGAGTTATTATGCCATTTTATCCTACTACATTATCTTCAACATTTTCAAGACAAAATGAAGTGTAAAATTTCGGCCAAATGTGATTCCAAGGTGGACCAATTTTGTTGCTTCATTTTTCCAAGTGTACAAGGTCAACCAATGATGTGAAGACACATAAGCATTGATGATGAAGATGCTGACACATAAGATTTCTTATCTTCAAGAGCCATTTCACACTATAAATAGGAGGCAGGGGTGAAGAAGAAGAAGAACACGCACTTGAAAAGCAATAGTTGAATCGTCTTGCTATCTTGTTCTCCTCATTCTTGTTTCATTCATTGTAGCCAAGGTGTTCTTGTGATATTTTTTTGTAAATCTACAAGCATCTCGTGTCTCATTTGTAATATTGATTAGCCAAATATATAAGACTACATCAAAAGGTGATAGAGGTGTCGCAACCTAGAGTTGCATAGAGGTGCTCATCCAAGTCTTGAATAGGGTTGGTGTTTAACCCAAGGATCTTGGTTCTTGTTGTAATTTGGTTCATTACATAGTGAAATCCAGGGAAAGGTGTTCCTTGGGACTAGAGTAGGTCACATTGACCAAACCAGGATAAATCCTAGGTGTTCTTGTATTCTTTACATTTTTCTACTTTCTGCCTGTTTTCACTGCAGATTTCACACAAATTGTCACGTTTTGGAAAAATAGCTAAACACTTTCAAAATTCGTGTGTTTTGGTGGAGTTATACTTCAGACTGTTAGCTTTCATTTGCAGCAACAATCACTTGATTTGAGCAAGGGAAAGGTACTCTTTCAGTCGTTGCAAGATAACTGCTCCAATGTGGCTGCAATCTTACCAGTTTTGAAAAAACTTAAATTATGTTTTTACCAATAATTTTTTAAGGTCAGGGCCTTTTGAAAACATAAACTAGACATCCTAAGGAGTGTTTGGACATAAAGATCAACCTTTATGGTTAAATATTCAAAGAGAAACATGTTTTCCAATTTCAGCAACACTATGTCCAATTCTGTCCATATTGACCATCTGAATCTTTTTATATGTTTGAAGGACCAACGGTCTTATTTTTATTTGAGTTTTGGATAGAGTCTTGTCAAGACATTGAAGTTAAGGTCTGGAAATTTTCATAATTTTTTGAGCTGTGTACAAGGATTTTTGAATTTTCAAATACGGGTTCTGAATCTGAGGTAGTCTCAGATTCTGTTTTCAAAGGGGATTTTAATCAAGGGTAGTAGTGTAATTTCTGTTGACCACTATTCAACCCCCCTCCCCTCCAGTGGTGTTTAGTGCATGTGCACAGTCCAACAATTGGAATCAGAGCGAGGCCCACACCACTCAAAGAAGCAAGATTCAACACCATACTAACAAGAAAAGGCCAAGAAACAACACTTCAAAGTAGCCTGCTAATCTCAAATCAAAGGTACATACAATGGCCATAGTTTCTCACAAAGGTGAGTTAGAAGGTATGTCTACACAACGTCCTCCTCTTTTTGATGGAAATAATTTTGTCCATTGAAAACTTAGAATGAGGCTATTCTTAATGGCTATAGACATCGATTTATGATCTATAGTTGAAGATGGGCCGTACATTCCAATGAAAATTGTACGAGTTAGTGGAGTTACACAAGAAGTTGAAAAATACAAAAGTGAATGATCTTCTGAAGATAAAAAGATAATTTCCATGAATGCTAAGGCTATGCAATTACTGTTAAACGGACTAACGACTTCTGAAGCAGGATATGTTTCGAATTGCACAAGTGCACACGAAATGTGGAAATCTTTAGAATTAAAGCATGAAGGTACTAGCGGTGTAAAAGAGTCAAAATTAAACATCCTTATGTCTGAGCTTGAATCTTTCAAAATGCTGCCGAACGAATCCATAACATTTATTGATTTAAGGATTGCTAACATTTTCAATGCCCTTGAAGCTTTAGGAAAATCATTTACCAACAACGAGAAGGTTCAAAAGGTGTTGCGAAGCCTTCCTGCTGAATGGGATCCTAAGGTCACAGCGATTGAAGAAATGAAATCAATCACACAAATGGACAAATTGATAGGCTCACTTAGAGTATAAGAGATAAAACTAAACCAATGGAAGTCCGAGTCATCTAAATTATCTGGTAAGTCTATAGCTTTCAAATCAACTGAGTCACATACAAATAATGATGATAGTAATAGTGATAATGAATTGGACGATGACTTAATATTAATAGCTAGAAAACTTAGAAAGTTTTTTAAACGGCCTAATAGGAATAGACAACGATCTTCTTCTTTTTCTTTTTCTTCTCAACTTAAGAAAAATAACTCTAATAACATCAAATGGTATAACAAAGAATTAAAATGTTATGAATGTGGTCAAAAAGGACACGTCTCTTATGATTGTCCGAAAAAGAAAAATGCCAACAATAATAATAATAAACAAGACAAGGAGACGCAAAAATCAAAGGCAAAGAAGACCAAGTCAAGAAGAGGCAAACGAGCAATAAAGGCAAGCACGTGGAGTGACTCGTCCAACTCAGAATCCGACAACGAGGAAGCTCAAGTCTGCTTTATATCCAACGAGGTAAGTTCTTCATCTGATGAAGATTCTGATAATGAAATATCATTTGATGAAATGTATGAAGAATTTTTAAGGATGCGTGCTCACTGTAAAGGGCTCTCTAAATAAAAGAAGAAACTAATTGAAGAAAATGACAAGTTGAAGACGTCCAACTTGGAATTTTCCGATCAATTAGAATCCCTTAAACAAGAGTCTATCAATACTCTTGATTCTTTAGAGATTAAAATTGAATCATATAGGAAAAATGAGCAAACATTAAAAACTGAAAATAGTATGTTGAAATCTAAGTTAGAAAGTTGTGAAAATTAGATCGTTCAACTTAAATCTTCTAAACTAAACTTAGAAAAATGTTACAACAATTTAAGTCTGGAACCAACATGCTAGATACACTGATATCATCACAAAAATATTGAAAAGATAAAACTGGATAAGAATATAAAGAAGAAGATGTCAAAGTAGATAAAAAGACTAAGTTTGTTTCGTAAAGTACTAAAAAACCTTATAAAGCAACAAAAATAAAATCAAATTTGCCTACTACATCTTCTTCTACTCCTTCTTATGCTTATTCTAAGATAAACAATGCAACACGCACCCACAAAAGCACACACATATAAACGTGCAACTAGACGAGACTTTGCATCTAAACCACATAGAAGTTGTGCCTATGTGTATACAAATGTATCTAGACAAAATCAAATGCATCCAACTTACTATGAACCTAAGTATAGGTAACATTCATATAAGGCTTAAAGAAATGCATATGAACACACATGCATAATGGCATCAAGAAACAAAATCATATGTCTTTCACTCATTATCAAAATTGGCCAAGACATAGTACTCATCAACCAAGATATAACATGTACGACAATGCATCATCTTTTAAATGGAATGGTCAAATACATGTTAATCCTTTATATTCAACTAATTTCAAATATGTGCCTAGAAGGTACATCCAAGTTTGGATGCCTAACCCTAACACTCAAGGACCCAAGTAAAGGGTACCTAAAACTTTGTATCCATTATAGGAAAAACAGAAGGAATGCAAGAAGGATTCAAAGTCAAAGAAGCTAAAAACCAAATGATTTTTAGACCGTGGATGTTCAAGGCATATGACGGGAATCCCAAACTATCCACCGAGTTGGAACATATCGAGAATGGAGGAAAGGTGACATTAGGTGACAACAACAAAGGAAAAATTGTTGGAAAAGGAACAATTAGGGACCCTAACACAAATGTGTTGTTAGTAAGAAATCTTTCTTATAATTTATTAAGCATTTCGTAACTTATAGATTTCGATTATTATGTTTCTTTTCTCTGATTCTTATGATATAACTAATGAAAAAGGAGAAATTGTATTAAAAGATAATAGGGATGGTAACATTTATACCCTTTCCTTAGATAACATGTTAGATGCTAAGGTTAAATGTTTAATATCACATGACTTAGATGTAAACTAGCATAAACAGCTAGGCCATATAGGAATCTCAACTATTGGAAAGTTATCTAAGAAGAATTTAATTAAAGGCATGCCTAAGTTAGACTTAGATAATTTTCAAATGTGTGACACGTGTATTAAAGGAAAACATATTAAAGAAACATTAAAACCAAACATGAAGTGAGTACTAGTCATGTACTAGAATTGCTTCACTTAGACTTATTTGGTCCAAGGACACTACTATGTGTGTGTCATAGTAGATAATTACTCACAATACACATGGACATTGTTCTTAACATACAAAGACGATGCTCCATTGGCAATCGAAACTCTTATCAAGCAACTCGAAAATATTTATGAAGAAAATGTTAAGAGAATTAGAAGTGATAGAGGTGGAGAATTTAAAAACAAAGAGTGCTTAAGTTTTGTGAATTACATGGAATTAAACATGATCTCACCACCTAGAACAACACAACTCAATGGAGTTGTTGAACTTAAAAAGAGAACAATTCAAGAAGTTGCTAGAACAATGTTATGTGAAAATAAAGTACCAAAATATTTATGGGCTGAAGCTGTTAGTTGTGCGTGTTATATAATAAATAGACTTTCTATTAGAAATAAATTAAATAAAACATCTTACGAATGTTAAAAAGTAGACAACCTAAGGTAGATTCTCTTAGAGTATTTGGATGTAAAATGTTTTGTACTCGATACCTAAGATAATCTAGACAACTTTGAACAAAAGTCTATTGAATGCGTATTTGTTGTTTATTTTACTAATTTAAGAGCATATAGGTTTTATAATCCTGCATCTAGAAAGATAATTAGATCCATACATGTAAAATTCAATGAGAATGCATGTTTTGATGTTAGTGATAAAACTCAACACAAAATGAGAATAATGCTGAAAATATGTTTGATGATGATGATATGTTAATTGAGCTTGTTCATGATCATCTAGAATCAACTCCCCCTGAACAAGACATGCATAAACCCTTAGATGAAACAAAAGAAGAAATTTTGCAATTGTAAGATAATACAAATAACTTACAAGATGATCCAATTGTATACGATAATGTTCACACTAATGAAACATTTGAACAAGATGAGGATGAATCTAGTCAATCTAGGAATTGGTGGCTTATAAAAGACAAACATAAACACCCTAAGGAATTAATCATAAGGGATCCAAGTGTTGGGGTCAGAACAAGTAAAAACATAAGTCAACCTGAAGGACATAGCTTAATCTCACACTTAGAACCTAAGAATGTTAAGGAAGCCTTAGGTAATATATCATGGATAGATGCCATGCATGAGGAATTGAATAAATTAACCAGGAATAACATGTGGGACTTAGTACCTAAACCCAAAAATAAGTCCATAATAGGAACAAAGTGGGCATTTAGGAATAAAATGGATGAACAAGAAAACATTACAAGAAATAAGGCTAGGCTAGTCGCATAAGATTATAATCAATAAGAAGGAATAGATTATGAAGAAACCTTTGCACCCGTTGCACAACTAGAAGCAATTAGATTGTTACTTGCTATCTCGAGTCTAAGCAATACTAAACTCTTCCAAATGGATGTCAAGAGTGCATTCTTGAATGGATACATCCAAAAAGAGGTTTTTGTCAAACAACCCCCTGGATTCGAAGATCCAAAGAATCCTAACCATGTTTACAAGCTTAAGAAAGCTCTATATGGTTTGAAACAAGCTCCAACAGCTTGGTATGATAGATTTGCAAACTTTCTTATTGCAAATAATTATCAAAGGGGGACCATAGACAACACATTATTCCTAAAAAGAAAAGATAATGCCTTATTAACAGTTCAAATATATGTAGACGATATTATATTTGGTTCAACTAACCCTACCTTAATAAAAGACTTCGAAGAGTGTATGAGGTCAGAGTTTGAAATGTCAATGGTAGGAGAGTTGATTTACTTCTTAGGGCTTTAAATTAAACAAACCCCTCAAGGAATCCATATTAGCCAACTTAAGTATGTCAATTATATGATTAATAAGTTTGGCTTTGAAGAGTTGAAACCAGCACTTACCCCTATGAGCGTTAGCACTAAACTAGATAAGGATGAAAATGGTAAACCTTTTGATGACACACTTCATAGGTCTATGAGTGGATCACTGTTATATTTAACCGCATCAAGTCCTAATATAATGTTTAATGTTTGTATGTGTGCTAGGTTTCAATTTTGTCCTAAAGTATCTCATTACAATGCAGTGAAACAGATATTTAGATATGTTAAACACACACCTCACTTAGGACTTTGGTATGATAGAAATGCGAGAAAATCTCACTTATTAGCCTAAGGTTTGGCCCATTACTCAGTTAGCAGCTTAACGTTGATGAAACTCACTTAACAACAACTCTTTGTCCAAAATGTCTCACTTGTAGCCAGTCACCGGAAGGTGACTTGCTACATCAGGTTTTCTCTTTTTTTGAAAAAATTCATTTCTGAAAAATGTTATTATTTGTAAAAATTCTAAAAATTTGAAAAAATTAATTAAAAAATATTTTAAAAATCGAAAAAATAGAGAAAAAAGATAAAAATAATTAAAAAATTATCCACAACACCCCTGCACTACACCCACCTACCCCCCCACACCACCCCACCCCACCCCCGCACCCTCAGGCCAAAAATTTTTTTAAAAATTTTTTATAACTCACTCATAACGCTCCGACCACCCCCGCGTCCCCTCCCCCACCCCCTTCTCTCGCAATTGTTTTTTAAAATTTTTTTCTAACTCACCCATAACGTCCCAACCACCCCTGCATCCCCTCCCCCACCCCGCGCACACCCAAAAAAAAATTTAAAATTTTTTGAACTCACCCACAAAGCTCCGACCATCCCCCGGCACCCCAAACAATCCAATCCCCAGCCCACAGCCCAAAACATTGTCATTTTCTTTTTGGACTGGGGGGTTGGATTGTTTCGGGTTCTGGGGGGTTGGATTGTTTAGGGTGCCGGGGGATAGTCGGAGCTTTGTGGGTGAGTTGAGAAAATTTTAAAATTTTTTTGGGGTGTGCGCGGGGGTGGGGGAGGGGACGCAGAGGTGGTTGGGATGTTATGAGTGAGTTAGAAAAAAATTTAAAAAAAATTTCGCGAGAGGAGGGGTGGGGGAGGTGACACAGGGGTGGTTGGAGCGTTATGAGTGAGTTAAAAAAAAATTTAAAAAATTTTTTGGCCTGGGGGTGGGGGGTAGGTGGGTGGAGTGCTGGGGCGTTGTGAATAATTTTTTAATTTTTTTTTATCTTTTTTCCTAATTTTTCGATTTTTAAAATATTTTTTAATTATTTTTTAAAATTTTTTGGAATTTTTAAATTCCTTTTAAATCACTTTTTTCAAAAATACAATTTTATTTTTTTAATTAAAAAGGGTTGCCACGTGTCAACTCCTGGTTGCTCTGAGAAAGTCAAAGGTTAATCAACGGCTGTTCAACGGTTGGTCAACAGTCACATGGCTACAAGTGAGACATTTTGGACAAAGAGTTGTTGTTAAGTGAGTTTCATCAACGTTAGGCTGCTAACTGAGTAATGAGCCAAACCTTAGGCTAATAAGTGAGATTTTCTCATAGAAATGCTAAGTTGGAACTGTACGCATATAGTGATGCTGATTATCGTGGTTGCAAGTTAGATAGAAAATCCACTAGCGGTACATGCAAATTTATAAGAACAACCTTGATCTCTTGGTTTTATAAAAAGCAAGCTTGTGTATCCCTCTCTATCACTGAAGCTGAGTATATAGCCTTGAGTTTATGTACTACCCAATACTTTGGCTTAAACAACAACTTAGTGATTTTGGCATTAAAATGAATAAGATTCTAATTTTTTGTGATAGCAAAAATGAGATCAATCTTTCTCAGAATTGGGTACCTTATTCTAAGGCTAAACACATTTAGGTAAGATATCATTTCCTTCGAGAACATGTTCAAAATAGGGACATAACCATAGATCATGTAAGTACTGATCATCAAATAGCTGATATCTTCACCAAACCCCTTAACCAAGCCATTTTTGAAAACTTACGAAACAAATTAGCAATTATGACTTATGATACAATTGCATAATTCTATCTTTTGCATGATTTGCAAAATAAAGGGGGAGATAGAATAAGAACATGATTTTAGTTGGTAAGTAATGATTTTGATTGAAGTTGAATGTTAAGTTTCAATGGTATAAGTTTTGAGCATAGGTTAAGGGGAAGAGTATAAGTTGAGGGAGAGCACATGAACACATATGTTAAAAATATGTGATTTGAGAGTTTGAAAACAATTGGTATAAAATATGTGAAATAATTGGTAGTTGCTGAGGTTTTCAAAACAATTCAATTGGTATAACATTGGCAGATATGTGATAAATAATTGTTAAAGAGTTGTGACATTAAAATCACGTTAAATTATTTTGAAAATCATCCAAAAGGGGAAGAATGTTGAGAAATATTTTTGGATAATTTTTAAAGTCATGATTTTAAGTGGTGAATACTTAAAAAAGTCACATATGGTGTTATAAGTGATTAAAAGTTGAAATAAAGTTGAAACAAATGAAAAAGTGGCATCGATCTCTACATAGATCTCTCAGCCAGAGATTGATGTATACATAGATCTCTCAGTCAGAGATCGATGTACATAGATCTCTACATCGATCGATCAATGTCACACAAAAGCAAAAATTGAAACTCACTATGAGACATAGATCTCTCATCCAGAGGTACATCGATCGATCGAAAAATACATCAGTCTCTAAACAAATGTCCAGCGGTTTCGGAGAAATTTTTCTAAAACGTGATAAAATGATTGTTTTCATTTACATATGTTTCATATATGTATATTGTGATTTTATTACTTATTTTTGATGATGATAATAGTGTTTTGTCACTAATGTGCCTTGGGAGTTTCTACAACTTACCAAAAAGAGCAAAATTGGTATTTTAAGTTTTGTAGAAACATGACATGGTGAAAATGTTTCAAGGACGCATTCATCTCATATTTATCATCACAATGGTGTCATTATATCTATTTCTTACCATCAAGGTCATTTCTGGAGTTTTCTCTCACTGGGGGCATTTTGATCATTTTACCCATGAGGGCGTTTTGGTATTTTCACTCAAGGAATCTCTTGAGCATATTATTATCTTCATTCTGAAGTTTATTTATAATTATCTTGAAGATTATATGGTGGTTTTCTATTATTTCTCTCAATTGATGATATATCGATAGTAGAGGGATATGTGACGAGTTGTGATGTCACATTCTATTTTTTTCTTGAAGACCTTCTTCTATATGTTATTGGAGGATATTAATCATCATTTTTCAGAGAATTTAAAGGCGTTAAAGGTGTGAAATTGATTACAGCATACAAGGAGAAAAAGTGAGAATTTTTTGTTATATGTTGACATAATCTTGTCAACTATTATTTGTTGATTTTTCTTTCGAAAATCTGAGTTGATATAAGTATATATGGGTTGAAAAAACGTTCATAAACATGTGGAAATGATGGTATACTCATTTTATGACTTGGTGACAAGTGGACCAACCAAAAAGAAGCTAGTTGGCAAAAATTGCCAACTAGGAAACTTCAAAGTGTAGCCAACGACTACAAGACTATTTTGGTGCAGATTTTTGTTTGACTTTTTCATCTCTCAAATGCCTATTCTCAAGGTAAAAAGTTGAGAGGATAGTGGAGTTGTTATACCCTTTTATCCTACTGCATTATCTTCAACATTTTCAAGACAAAATGAAGTGTAAAATTTCTGCCAGATGTGATTCCAAGGTGGACCAATTATGTTGTTTCATTTTGCCAAGTGTACAAGGCCAACCAATGATGTGAAGACACTTAAGCATTGACAATGCAGATGGTGACACATAAGAGTACTTATCTTCAAGAGTCATTTCACACTATAAATAGGAGGCAAAGGTGAAGAAGAAGAACACACACTTGAAAAGCAATAGTTGAATTGTCTTGCTATCTTCTTCTCCTCATTCTTGTTTCATTCTTTGTAGCCAAGGTGTTCTTGTGATATTGGTTGTAGATTTACAAGCCTCTATCTCATTTGTAATATTGATTAGCCAAATTTATAAGGCTACATAAATAGGTGATAGAGGTGTTGCAACCTAGAGTTGCATAGAGGTGATCATCTAAGTCTTGAATAGGGTTGGTGTTTAACCCAAGGATTAAGCTTGGTTCTTGTTGTAATTTTGTTCATACAGTAGTGAAATCCAAGAAGAGGTGTTCTTTGGGACTAGAGTAGGTCACATTGATCGAAACAGGATAAATCCTTGGTGTTCTTGTCTTCTTTACATTTTTCTGTTTTCTGCCCTTTTTTCACTGCAGATTTCACACAAATTCTCACATTTTGAAAAAAATAGCTAAACACTTTCAATGTAGCGCCCGTACTCGGCTTGCCCGTGTATGGTGCACCCGCTGTACTTTGCTACGAAAAGTATCAGGCGTCAATGCATAACATGTCACAGTCCACGACAAAATCATGAACTACAATGTCATCATCTTAAAAGGTAAGCAAAATTTAGGCAGAATAAAAACTTTTAAAGGAAACAATTCCAAATATCCAACATAGAGTTTACAACCAAGTCCACAAGATAAATGTAAATCCGAAATCAATGTCCTCAAAATAAGTCCACAAAACATAGGCCCATCATAAAGTCCTTAAGCTGTAATCCACTCTCACGTCTACGGATACGAAACTCGAGGCTCATCATCAATCCACTCCACACCATTTCCTGCAGGCTCTGGGGAAAAATAAAAGGGCAAGTGACAAAGTCACCAACAAGTATACCAGAAACAATCATGAATTAAATGGAAACTATAGTGAGCTTCAACCCAATAGCCACAAAGGTAAAATGATCATAACTTAAGTGTCAATAGGCTAAGCATTCTACTCACAATCATATGCAATGCGTATGAATATGCAAATGTAATGCAACATGATATGATGAGAACCATTTTCGATCATTCTTACTTTCAGAACATAAGCGTCATAAAAAAAGGAGTAGAGAGGGTTCAGATTTATTATCTCCAGATCTGAAGCGGTCATACCATTCCCTTCAGATCTATGATTTCTGGAACTGAAAACGGTCATGCAATCAATCATCATCATCAGGTTTATTATCTCCGGACCTAGGCCATCATAAATCATCATCATCAGGCCTATTATCTCCGGGTCTGAACGGTCATAATCATCATCCTCCGGTCTATTATCTCCGGTCCTGGACGGTCATAATCATCATGAGATCAATTAACCCCAGATCTGGAGCGGGTTGTGCTGGCCAGGAATTAATGGTACCATAAAAGTCTTTCTTCCAAAAAAACCAAAATCTTATCTTCAAACAAGCTTTTTCTAAATTTCTTTGGCATAAAAATCATTCTCATAGTCGCATGAACATGGACAATGCAATGAATGATATGCAGCATGCAATTCTTGACTAAATACATTATAGAAAGCATATACGGACTTGTCTCGTAAGCTAGAAAACGGTCCAGCAGCAATCCGCTGTTCACACAGCCTTAAAATCATCAATTCAGAGCCTATTTCCATAAACCCTTGCCGTAACATGCATAATAAGATCTTAGCTGCATGCCATAAAAATTTCGTACCATTCCGAGATGTCTAAAGTCATCAAAACATTAAATTACCATCAAGAGGTACTGCAGAATTCTGCAGCGCAGTACCCGCCTTACCTCAGTTTCAAGGGCCATAAAACAATATTCACTAAGGACTATCACCTAGAAAACATGTCCAACATACCAAGAAACAATATTCGTATGTCCAAGCATCACATACAAGCCTAAATACATAAAATCAAAGCCTCACAATTCACACCATAAAACTGTCCTGTTTTCCCAGTTTTGCACTGTTACCTTCATGTCATTTGTTAGCCCTTAAAACAGATGTTTCAAGCCAATTTCCTTACATGGACCAGTGCTTCTATGTCTTAGGTAAATACCATAAAAATTTCAAAGCAATCCGACGTGTTTAAAAGGGTTATTTAATTATCTTTCTCAGTCTAGCTACCTGCAGAATCTACAGTGACCTGTTCTTACTCAAAATTCCATTTAGGCTAAACCACAAACTCTTTTACAGAATTTCCACC
The DNA here is from genome assembly GCA_036186865.1 of Eustoma russellianum. Lineage (NCBI taxonomy): Eukaryota > Viridiplantae > Streptophyta > Magnoliopsida > Gentianales > Gentianaceae > Eustoma > Eustoma russellianum. The sequence continues at coordinate 13,412,663 of AP025059.1, read as the reverse complement.
ACACAAATTTACTACACATCTAGCTACCAGCACTCCACAATTGAGCTCAATTGCACTCTCCTAAGGTTCATTTTAAGGCCAAACAAAGAGCTACACAAAACTATCCAGATTCAGAGAATCTTACATTTCATCACTAAGCATTTCCTAACTAACTTTAACCACTAAAATAACTTGCTACACACCAAGTACACATTCTAATATGAACTTTTCATGTCTCCTATTGTTCTTTAAGCTACGCCATACCCACGCCAACAGTCCCATGAACTACACATAGATCATACCATTTTCATACATTTTATGCCTCATAAAATTTATTCTTAACAAAAATTAGCTCACTATTAAACTACACTCTAAAACCGTCCCTTATTGTGAAGAGTAGGTCTCATATCATGTTTAAGTGAGGCACATAACACATCCTAGGGAGAATCGCACACATGCAAACAATCTTTCTTATGAAACATCCACCTTCTTATGCTTTGCACTTAGTACTTCACCTAAGGTCAACAAATTAAAATCTCTAGACATTCAAGCATACAATTTCACAAATAAGTCAAGACTGTCTAGAGTATACTTGCCTCTCTTGATCTTAGAAACTTTCCCTAGCTTGAGCCTTGGTTTAAATGGATTGAAGTTTCCCCCAACTGCACTATAGAGCACACAGTTTTTAGGGAGGAAATAGAGGTGAACATTAGCTGCCATTTTAATGAATAAAAGAGCTAGATTGAGGATAGAATTCCCTTACCAAAATAGTGTTTGAATTGAGATTGAAAGGAATCCAACCCACCAAGATGCTAGCACCACCTATTAGCTTGCATAATCTTCATCTAATGACCATTAGGGGTCACGGTTTTTGTAAGGAGAAAAAGGCATAATGTGAGCTTTACAATTTGAAATGTGGAATTCACTTTGGAAGTTTAGCATGCAACTTACCTAGATGAGTCTTTAGAGCTTAAGAAGAAGATGGTCTTGAGTCTCCTAAGCACAAGCTAGCCGTATGAAATGAGATGATGAAGAGTTGCCTAAGTGTGCAAGAGGCCTTTAGTGATTAGCTTAGGATGAACCCTTAAGAAATTGCTTGGAGTGGACTCTTGAGAGTATTGTGACATGGGAATGAAATGAAGCTTCTAGGATAAACTTGAAGAAGGTTTCATGGGGTACAAGAAGAAGGTATCCGGCGGTCTCACATAAAAAGGAGAAGGGAGATTCTTCATGTGCATGGAACATAATCATGAGGGTATCTTAGTGTCTTGAGCCATTGACTACTTAGTTGCTTTTGAGGATATGTTAAAGAGATCTCATGGAACACGACAAAAAGGTGCCGGCGGTCTTCAAGAAAACAAGAGGGAGAAGGCTCTTCTAGAAGCTAACATTCCATGCTTAGGCTAAAGTAAAAAAATGGTTTTAAGAAAAAAAACTAGTAATGTAATTAGTTGGGTATTATGGATAAAGAGGATCCTAGAGTCTCCAATACCCTATGCATGCCGTTTTCTATACAAGTTGGGGGGTATAATTGTCATTTCACTTGCTTCTTAGGACATACCTATACAATTATACCATTTCTTATGATATTTACTTCAAGAAAATTTAATAACAAAATTTAATAAAATGCACTTGGAGGGACTAATATTTTAGTAACTCACCTCATAAGAGTTGGAGATACAGAAGGATTTCCGTTGGGTACAACATTCAAAATTCGTAATTTTTGGTAGAGTTATACTTCAGACTGTTAGCTTTCGTTTTCATAAAGAATCACTGGATTTGAGCAAGGGAATGTTACTCTTTCAGTCATTGCAAGATAACTGCTCCAATTTGATTGCAATCTCACCAGTTTTGAGAAAACTTGAATTATATTTTAACCAAGAATTGTTTAAGGTCAGGGCCTTTTAGAAAAGAAAAACTAGACATCCTAAGGAGTGTTTTGACGTAAAGATCAACCTTTTTGGTTAAGTATTCAAAGAGAAACACGTTTTTCAATTTCAGCAACATTCTGTCCAATTCCATCCAGATTGACCATCTGAATCTTTTTATTTGTTTGAAGGGCCTACGATCTTTTTCTTAACTTATTTTTGGACAGAGTTTTTTCAAGACATTGAAGTTCATCATCATCATCATCCGTACCCAGTATATCCCAACGACAGCAAAAGCTATCGTCAGGGTCTGGGGAAGGTAAGTGGTAGGCAGACAATACCTCTATCCCAAGGGATAGAGAGTCTGCTTCCAGTGAGACCCCCGGCTCTACCTGCATAAATGGCATGATAATAGGGATATGTCGTGCTAGTGTGTTAGTGAGTAGATTCAAGAAATACCAATAAAGGGCTTTCGCTATTAAAATACACATCACGTATATATGTACATGTAACGTAAAACAACGATAAAACATATGCCACCAAGTGGAAAGTTAACCTAAAGCGTAGATAGTGCCTACGTCTATCTATGTCCCTACATATACTCTAAACTGTCCCTATATACGTCTTATACCTCGTTAACCTTAATCTTATGTCTCCATGAACTCCTATCCTGGTGCATGGTCCAATAGACGTTGATTTCGATTTCCTTAGAGTGAGTTTGTTTTCGTATACCTTTAGCGATCGCATTAGTTCCTCCATTTTTATAGATTTAGTTTCCTTACTTTCTTCAATTGTCATGACTTTGGGATCCCATTCGGATGGGAGGCTTCTTAATACTTTTTGTACCTTCTCCTGTGAAGAAAAAACCTTTCCAAGAGACACAAGAGAATTGTAAATGTTAATCGATCTTAGATCCATATTAACAATAGATTCATTCGGTAATAATTTGAAAGATTCAAGAGATGACATAAGCATGTTTATCTTGGACTCTTTAACTTGACTAGTACTTCATGTTTCATTTGAAGACATCTCCACATTTCTTGGGCACTAGAACAATTGGAAAAATAACTTGATTCACTTTTACTTAAACCATTTAGAAGAAGTTTCATAGCCTTAGCATTCATACTTAATCTCTTTTTATCTTCTACAGTATACTCTTGCTTAGGCTTTACTACTTCTAATGTAACATCATCAATAGTAGTTATTTTAGATGGAACAAAAGGACCATCTTCTATGATGGCCCATAAGTCTATATCAATGGCCATAAAAAAAAGTTTTGCACGAATTTTCCATTGTATAAAAGACTCACCGTCGAAAAGAGGAGGCGTTTGGCTCGACATACCTTCTTGCTCGGTGTTGTGGCTAGTAGATGTCATTTGACATAGATTGTTGAATCTTCTTGTAATGAGTGTGCCTGCTCTCTGATGCCACTTGTAGGACCTTTTAGCACCACTAGAAGGGGGTTGAATAGTGAGTACAGAAAATTTGGTTTTTAAAAATTTTTAGACCAAATAACTCACTTCTGAATATAGTTTCTATTTTGAGATCCTGATTTCAATTAAGTAGTTGACCAGGTTTTAGACCTCCAAAAATTAGGAAATTTGGTGAAAATGTGCTCTCAGATGTTAATGTGTCACAAACATTTTAGATTAAAACTCTAAGGGTAACCCCTTGAAAAACCATTTTTGCACAGATTGTGTCAATCTGCTAGAAAGTGTGCTTCAAAATGAAAAATTCTTTCCTCTTAATTGACCATTCTAAATAGCCTGAAAATTTTATGTATGACCCTTAAGATGTGTACTTTAATGGGTTAAAACAGTTTTCTAAAATTCTCTTGGTAAGTATGTCAACCACGTTGATGTTCTCAACCTTTGCAGATTTAAGAATCAAATTACAATAGTCTCCGAACTATGAACGTTTGGCAAACTTATACTTATCCAAATTGGATGAAACTTGTCCCAAATGAAATCCAAGATGTGTGGCAGTATTTTGCAAAATTTTATAATTTTTGGAAAACATTTTTTTTTTCATGAGTATGAAAACGATGCAAAAAACTAAAAACTAAAAGTAAAAGTGCTTAAAGTAAATAACACCAAGTGTTTTTACTGGTTCGGTTAAATCAACCTACTCCAGTCTACAAGGATAATTTCTTCGGTATTCACTATTCACAAATAACATCGTAACACAAGGGTGACTGGAGTTAAACAACAACTCTTCCCTTCTACAATCAAACAAACAAATACAACAACACGAACACCACCACCGAACAAATTAAGGTTTTATCACACTTTGATCAACCTTGTACAAGAGATAACGCATGTGGATGGTATACACAAAGCCTATATAGTATATGAAAAATATGTATGATAGACTTGAGGCTAAGAGCAAGAGAAAAGAAGAAGAGAAGAAGAGAATAGTCTTGCTTGATCTTGGAAGAATATGAATTTCTGTTTAGCCTTGCTTGAATCATCTTTCCCCTTTTTATAGTTGTTGTGGCTGCTCCTAGGGCTGAAATCTTCCTTGAAAATATTCTTGAATACCCTTGCAAGATTCCTTGTATAATATGGTGATATACCCTTGCTTACTTGGAGAAATATGATTGGACGAACGACTTGCCTTTGCCTAGTTGTCACTTCATAATTGGTCATCATTTATCAAACTTGGCACTTTATAAAATGAGCTAGAAATTGAACCAAAAATCTGAAACACATGCTCAAAATCAAGTATGTTAATTACCAATCAATCAAGATGTGACTACCCCACAATTTTGGAAGAAAATTGGTGCAAACTTAGGGCAAAGAATCGGCCAAATCAAGACATGTGCTAAAAGTTTCAGCATGTGTTTTATTTTGAATTGTTTCTATGTGTGTCTTGCATTCTTTAATGTCATCAATCACATGTGGCTTATCCTTCACCAATTAAAGTGCCAAAAAAGCTCCACCATATCTTTCAAATGAGGTGTAATAGCTGTGTATACCACCTGCACAATATGTTGTATCCTCTTTTGGTAAACTTTGTCAAATAATGAAGCATAATCTTCACACACATGGTAAATTGCAATCAACCCTTAATTGATTTTACTAGAATACTCTAACATGTCTAGTATGTGTAAAAAGTGTCTAGATATATCTTATATCAAGACAAAACGTTCCATGTATGTATAAGTGTAGAAAACCGAATTTTCGACTTTCGTTGATTACGCGATTTTTCTTCGATTAATCTCAAACTTCTTAGACATGTAATATATGTTATGTCACACATAATATACATAAAATAACTTGTATTTTCAGCTCCAATGGACAAGAAAAATAACGAACATGTGACAAAAAGTTTGAGTTTGAATTTTCCACAATTCAATCCAAAATGTGGGTGATTGATGTGTGCAAACATGGCATGACTTTGGGGCTGATTTTGATATTTGGAGTATTAATTATCTGAGTATGTTGAGTGTATATAGGCTGGTCATCTTTATATGGTAAGTACATGACATCTCGGTGAAGGTTCAGTAGTCATCCTTTACGACAATTTTTGGTTTATCGTCTTGTGACATGTTGTTATAATTTTGATAACAATATTTCTTGTAATGTATGATATGAGACCTGTATATACTCATAAATATGATGTGTATATGGTGGTGTGATGTCGACATATGTTTAGGATATGTATGACGTGCAGGTGGAACGTAAGAATATAAGTATATAGTTTGTTATTATAAAAAAATATGTATATATACATATATAATACATATGCCATGTGTAGTAGTGTGGAAAGAAAACTTTCCATTCCAAATATGTTACTAAGTAGTTGTTTCCACATATATCTCCTTGAGTACTTTATTTAATAAACTAGTAAGTTCATCTCCTTAAGGACATCACTAAATGAACTAGTTTAGTTCATTTATCCTGGCATCTGAAATTAGTATAAAGACAACAAATGTTTGCCATATGATGTAAGCTTTAACGCTTCATGGCATGTTAGTATGGTAACAATATATATAAGCATGTAAAGCATATTTATCATATAAGCAATGCCAAGTAACAATTTATTCATGCATTTCGTGAACACATAACATTTAAATCATGCATTTTCAAATCACTCAAACCCCGACTTCTCAACAGACTTTTCCCTGACATTAATCATGTTCCTTGACTATTGTATCCATGTATAAGATTTTCTAGGGTGGCTTTAGAAGATCAAATCAATCCATAGGGTGGCTAAAGGCTATTTGGACATTGTAAAGACTTATGATTGAGTTGAAGACTTGGGAGAGGATGCAAAAAGGTGGCTTACACCCTCTTTAAATTGAAGAAGCTCAGATGAGCGCAATATACACTTCATCCTCTTCAAGCTTCATTTTTTATTGTTGTAAAAATCTCTCATTTATACAAAAGTGCTTAAAGCTTGTTAAGCTCTTGTTGTTGTAAATTGTGACAGTGTAAGTCTAACACAAAAGAAACCATACATATTTGATCTCTTGCTTGCGTTTAGACTAGTAAGGAAGTGTGATCCACACTTCCCAAAACTAAATATGAGAAAGTTCTTTGAGAGAAGTTTGTTGAAGTTTTGAAGAAGCAAGAACTTAAACTTGCTTATAGCTGGTGATCCACTTTGTGCAAGAAGTTGTTATTGTGTTGCTTACACTAAGATGTTGGTGTAAGTATTGCAGTTTTTGTTCTTATTAAGAGTAATAAGAAGAGTAGCTATTGAAAATCCACTTTGAATACAAAGTGGTTGTGGGGTAGAATCATTTAAGATTCAAACCACCCTATATCAGGGGTATTCATTCATTATCTCTCATCTTCCTTATTGACATTGATTTGGAGTTCATTTGAGTTAAAGTTAGCCAAAAAAAAGAAAATTCTTAAAATTTGCCGAACACTCTATTTGTCCCACTCTAGAGTAATTATCACGGACCTAACAACTTATCTTTTCCTCCATCACAGCTATTACTTTGTTCAGGTCACCTATCTTTGCTATACTTGGCACATCTGGGCTGGACTTTTTTTTATATGAAGTTCCAAAAACATCCAGATGATCGACCAATCTCAGGAATCAATGGTCATGGCTTAGTTGGACTGCCAAAGCTAAAAATTAAAATTTGATGGCGTTTTTCCCTTAAAAGAACACTTGATGTAACTTTTTATGTTACCAAATTATCCTCAAAATGCTACAAGAAGGAGCGTAGCGAATAATTTATCAATACATCTGGGCGAAAACGCCTATAATCTCCCTTGAATTTGCCAGAAATAAGTCGATGGAAACAAGGAATTACGCCTTTTGTCCCTGCTATAAAATTAAGTACTCGCATTCAAGTTTTGCACCAGCTTCATTTTCTTGATTTAAACACGGTTTAATTGCTGATTTGCATTGTCCAACTATGGTTAAGCTCTCTTGCTACTTCATCCTTCTTCTGCTAGTTGCCTCAGGTATGTTTTGTATTGCTTTCTCATACGGCATCTATAACATGAAAGCAATAATTCTTTAGGATCTATAGATTTATACTTCCATATATGCTATCAAAAAAATAATTAAAGATTAGTCTCAGAGAATCCGTACCTTTCTCCATGGTTCAATGAGCGGAAAAGACTTTGATGAGCGGAAACTAGAACTTTGACATAGACAGCTCTTATTCTTGAATGGAGGTTTCTCTCCACTAACCCTTTCTTTGATGTCTACATTGATGGATAAGTAAACACAATGGTAATAGTAAAAAGAGGACTTTCACCCATATTTATAGGCATCCAAGAGGTATGTCCATAACCTTTGGAATAGCACATCTTGATAAATAGACATGTCTCTTTAATGAACAATTGTGTCTCTTAGACTTAAAAGACATTATCCTTTCAAGAGAACTCTTCACAAATAACCAATTAGGATTTAATACTAAATCATATAACAATTATTCACAAGTGACACATCCTTACATTCTCCCAATTGTTCCTTGTGACATTTTATATTATATATAAAACTATAATGTGCACTTTATTAAATCCTTTAGCCATACTATTGGCCTCTTATAATATTGAGAGTAAGTAAAGTCTAATATGAGACATGAGGGTTGTAAATCATCCATTTTGATAAACTCCCTTCCATGTACTACATAAATAAACACGTCCTTACTACAACCTTTATTGAAGAGTAAGATACAACTTAATAAACATTCATTCCTGTAACATAATTATGACACGCTTATGTATACACCATAATCAAAAACAGAAAATATCAGAAATAAATAACTTTTATTGAGCTCAGAGTATCAATACATTAATACAATACATATCAATCATGACGTCTAGCAATACCCTTACGTTCAACATTCTCATGAAATGTCTTTGATAGCAATCTTTTCATTAATGGATTTACTATCATACGACCTGTGTTATTATGCTCAATGGACACTCTTTGTTTCTGAACTTCTTGTTTAACGACAAAGTACTTTATCTCTATATGCTTAGAACCCTTAGAGTATTTGTCGTTCTTAGAAAAGAAGACTGCTGCGGCATTGTTACAATAAATTTTCAGTAGCCTAGCTATACTGTCGACAATCATAAGCACTAAAATAAAGTTGCGTAGCCATTTACCCAGAATAGTGGCTTCAAAACATATCACAAACTCAGCCTCTATAGTAGAAGCAACAATGACCGACTGACTCGCACTTTTCCATGAGATTATCCCTCGGCTAATTGGAACAAATAGCCAAATGTTGATTTTCTTGAATCAAAAATATTAATATCCAATCACTTCTAATTGATCCATTCTCCTATAAGTAAGCACGTAGTCCTTAGCTCCTTGCAAGTATCTGAGAAGTTTGTTTGCAGCCTTCCAATGACCTATCCCAGGATTGTTTTGCTACCTGCCTAACATTCCAATAGCAAAGCTAGTATCTGGCCTGGTACAAGTCTAAGCATACATTAAGCTCCCAACGATTGATGCATAAGAAATATTTTTCATATTTTCTCTTTCCAATTCACTTTGTGAGCATTGTTTTAAACTAAACTTGTCCCCTTTTTGAATTAAAATTATTCATGATGAGCACTTTTCCATATTAATCTCTCAAGAACTTAATTGATATAAGCCTTTTAAGATAACCTTAATAATATTTTTGATCTATCACGGAAAATTTCAACCCCGATAAAATGATTCGCTTCTCCCATATCTCTCATTTCAAAGTTCATGTACAGAAATGACTTAGTCTCGTATAATAGACCAAGATCATTACTGGCAAGCAAAATATTGTCACATATAAAATTAGAAAAATGAACTTGCTCCCACTGACCTTCATGTAGACACACCGATCAAAATTAGAAAAATAAACTTGCTCCCACTGACCTTCATGTAGACACACCGATCAAAAACGTTCTCTTTAAAACCAAACGATGTCACAGTGTCATTAAATTTGACGTACCATTGTTGGAAAGATTGTTTAAGTCCACACACTGACTTCTCTAATTTACACATCATATGTTCCATTCCTTGAATGGAAAAACCTTCCGGTTGATCCATATAAACTTCTTCATCTAGATTTCCATTAAGAAAGACAGTTTTGACATGATATTAGTCTAAATCGTAATGAGCTACCAATGCCATAATAATTCTAAGTGAATTTCTTTCAACACCAATGAAAATGTCTCTTTATAATCAATGCATTCCTTCTGAGTAAAATCTTTGGCAACAAATCTAGCTTATATCTCTCGATATTACCATTAGATTCTCGTTTTTCTTTGAAGACACGTTTGCAACCTTTAGATAATTCGATAAAATTCCAGACTTGGTTTTGATGCATAGATTTTAACTCATCTTTCATGACATCGATCTATTCACTAGAATGATCATATTCAATACCTTGCTTAAATGAAACTGGATTATCATTAATGATCACGTCTATTTTTTATTCATATAGATAAGTCATATAATCATCGGGAATTGAAGATCTTCATTGCTTTTGATATCTCATTAATTGTGGTTCTTTTATTATAGAATCATTGTTGACGCTTTCATTATAAACTGCTTGATAATCAACGCTGTTGTTCTAATTAAAACCCTTAAAAAAAATGTCTCAAGGATGGTACTTGTCCTTGGAGCATGATCAAGTATATATGATCTTGAAGGTTCATATCTCTCGTTCCACCATGAAGTCCATGTTTTCAGGGATGTTGAAGGTTTTTGATTTAAGGACTAACTCCACTGATGGCTATTTAATTGTTTTCGTATTTTAATCATTCAACTTTTTTCATAACATTTTGGCTAATCGTGAGTTTTCTTTGGTAGACTTGCCCGAATTTAGAGATATAGGTGTCCTTTCACAAAATGTATAGGGGCATCATTGTCTTCTTACTAAAATTGCGATTTTCAAAAGGAAAAATCCCATCTTCTAAAAACACCTGAACCTTGCCCATCCCTTTACTACCATAAGTGGCGGCTGAAATTCCAACAGCCATTAGCTTCTCCCCTGGCGGACATGGACAGCCGGCAGCCACAGCGGCACAAACCAAGCCCACCATCGCGGCCCACTCACTGCAAACACCTCAACCAGACACCACCTTATCTATTGTTCATCCAAAATGAGCCCCCTCTTTGTTGTATCTTAGGCAGCACAAGCCACAACGATGGCGCAAACCCAAAACCAGCCGTCACTGCTGTTATGCCCTCTTTATTTCTACGTGAAATATATATATATATATATATATATATATATATATATATATATATTACATGCAATATACATGCACACACGTACGGCAGCAACATACATTTTTCATATACTATATATAATATGCCAACACACGGCAGAAAAGAAAAGAAATAAAAAGAAAGGAAACATAGTATCTGATGAGCCAGAAAATACTCCCCGATAGTCAATAACGGTCAACGCCAAAGCAAGGGCATTTAAATGGCCAAGTATGGTGGGTCAGCCCGGAGGTCGACCCGGCCACATGTAGACACGAAGTTCATCTCGGACACTAGGGACCACTATGGTAGCTCGGCACCGAGGCCCTAATGTCGGAAGGTTTAAAGTTTTCATCTCAGCCATAAAGCCTCCATTTCATCTCGGCCGTAAGGCTCCCCTTTCATCTCGGCCATACGGGTTTACTCCCCATTGCCTAACACGGGCCCATAGGGTCACATCTCGGCCCACGGGTCACACTTCGGCCCACGGTTTCATCTCGGTCTCAGATCCATTCTACTTATTGATCTGGGGACAACCTTGTGACGTCAGCTACGAGCATCTTGAGCAGACCTACTGGCCTTCCGAGGTCGGTCACTCTCATCTCGGCAAGTTGACCCCACACTTCAACTCATCTCGGGCATGCCTGGGTGCTTCAAGAGGGTTCTATAGCGGTTCTAGGGGGTTTACCCTGGGTAATTCCACAGGGTGAAATTCCCAGCCAGGTGTCCTCTACTAGATTACTCAGCGCTGAACCGAGCCACGTGGCAATTGGGCAAGAACAAGAGTCATTCAGACGACCTCCTTGCCTGTCACGATTTCCAGCCTCTGCTCATGCATTGGCCCAAGCCGCCGTATAAAAAGGCAGAGCAACAAGAGAGAGAGAGGAGTGGTCTCAAGCTACAGCGAATTGACCTTAAACAACTCATAGCAGTCGGTCATCTTCTCCACTGTGAAAATCCAGGTTTTACCAAAAAGCCTTTATTACAAAACCTCTCCATAAATGGCCTTAACTGACTTGAGCGTTGGAGGGTATTACCCGGGGCCATAGATCCCGGGTCCTCTGATCTTTTCCTCCTGTGCAGGTCAACAACCCCTTTGCTAAACGACAATTGACGGAGTTCAAACGACACCACATCCATCTCATACTTGGTGAAAAATCTAACTTCATTATATTGGCGCTAGAAGGAGGGCCCAAACCTCCGTGACTTAAAATTCGTTTAACTGCACCGTTTTAATTACAAGTCAGCATAAATGGGTAAAGACACCCGTGAGGGACTAGGAGAGTCCTCAGATCAGTATCGCCGAAAAGATACCCGCTCTGCTCGTCCTGGACATGATTCCAGGAGACCAGAGCCGGATATGAAGAAGGTCCCGGTCATAACCGCGGATGAGAGAGAAAAGGCCATGAAGTATGTGGCCGAAAATTTGGACGTGTTTGAGGCCGTGGTGGAGCGGCTTAAAGAAAAGCGTCTAGAGGTTGAATACATGGAGGAAGACTCTACTTCCCTCCACCCAAAAGAGAAGACCCAACGACAATCTTCTCATCGTCTTCAGGGGTTTATGGCGGATGCACGACGCAGTGGAGATAAAGCCCCTACGGTTGAGTCGGTGCCTGTGCCCAGGCAGTGCCTGGGTGCGAGGCCCCGATCCTTTAAAAGTGTTCGGCAGGAGGCGGATCCTCGCAGGCTGAGGGGCCGACCTGAAGAACCTAACCCTGAACATTTGAGGGTAATCCAGGAGAGCCCGTTTTCCTGGGATATTGCAGAATACTTGACGCCAGACAGTTTTAAGGTGCCAAAGATGGACACTTATGACGGCACGTCTGACCCCACGAATCATCTTTTCCAGTTCCAGACGGCTATGAGTTTAAAAAATGTGCCGGACCCGCTCCGTTGTAAGACTTTCCCCATGTATCTTCGTGGGAAGGTGAGAAGGTGGTTTCGGGAGCTTCCACCTCAGTCGGTGGATTCCTTCAGGCAATTGGCGCAGAAATTTAAATCCCAGTTCGTGTCTAGTGTGCCCTTCATAAAGAACTCTTCACATCTTATGACCTTGAAGCAAGGTGCTGAGGAGTCTATTTTGAAATATATGCAGCGCTTTTCTGACGAGTCACTGCAGGTCAGTGACCGGAATGAAGGGGTAAAGGCTGCTGAATTTATCAATGGTCTTAGGGCGGGTCGTCTCTTTTCACAGCTTGCAGAAGAGGGACCTACCACATTGAGAGAGTGCCTGGAAAAGGCACATCAGTTTGCCCGTGGAGAAGAGGCAAACAGATTGAAGAAAGAGACCGAGCAGGGTGCTCGGCGAGAAGCCCGACCTAGTCCCAGAACAGATCGACGTGAAGACCAACGGGATCGGCGCAGTGCGTTTGATCGCCTTGGTATCCGAGGCAAGCGAGGTCGAGAAGGATTGCCTCTTCTGGCCTGGAAAGACAGAATTTTGGCCGTTATGGAAAGGGACGGCTTAAAAACAGACCCGAAGCCCCTGGCAGGCCCCAGGGACAAAAGGGATCCGAAATTGCATTGCCGATATCACCGTGATGTCGGCCATGACACTGAAGATTGTCGACAATTAGCTCAGGCAATTTGGAAGCTAATCGAGCTCGGACACTTGAAACAATCGATTAAGCTTCCGAAATAATACTCAAAAAGACAAGTGCCGACCCGAGACTCCCCCCACGCGTCCCAGGTCGGACGATGATGGGGACAGAGATAGACCAGAGGCTGCAGTGCAGCCTCAAATTAATTCTATAATTTACACTATTTCTGGAGGTCCGACTCAGCCAAATCAGGGCAGTCCTAGTACGTCAGGTACGTCCTCTGGACCTTCCTAGAAAAAGAGGAGATTGGCTCGAGAATTGGTTTACGGACCGGAAGATCTTATCCCGCTAGATTCTAATAATACAGGTCTAGTGATTGGATTGTGTATTCACATGGCACCGGACAGAGTTGTAGAAGTAAGGCGAGTCTATGTAGATACCGGGAGTGCAGTAAATATTATGTACTACCATGTATATAAATGACTGGGTTTAGCTGACTCCCAAATGACTCCTGTAACTTCTCTATTATTTGGGTTTACTGGTATGCCTGTTCGGCCGGCTGGGCTGATCACACTCAGTGTCAGCTTCGGCAAGCCTCCTGCGTATCGGTGTTTATGGTTGGACTTCGTGGTAGTCAAGGAAAGTTTGGCCTACAATATTCTTTTAGGCCGCCCTGCGCTAGTGGCTCTGGAGGCCGTGATATCCCCCTTGCATGTTAGCATGAAGTTCCCAACCCCAGGTGGAGTGGAAACCTTGCAAGGAGATATCCCGATAGCACAAAATTGTTACGCAGTAGCCACCCAAAGGGGGGGAGTCGACCAGCAGGTCGTCTTGGATGATCTCATTCCCTAACCGAAGAACGATTACAAACTGACGATGCTGTTCAAGAGTTCGTCCTTGACCCAAGTCGGCCAGAAAACACAATTAAAATTGAGACCTGGATGCCAGCTGAGATATTAGCTCAGCTTCAAAGTTTGCTAAGGGAGTTTGCAGAGATCTTTGTGTGGACGGCAGAGGATATGCCAGGAATCAATACTTCCTTAGCCGAGCACCGGCTTAATGTGGACCCTCAGGTCAGGCCCGTTAAGCAAAAGAAAAGAAACTTTGCCCCCAAAAGGAACAAAGTCATAGCGGGGGAAGTGAAAAAGCTTCTGACGGCAAAGTTTGTTGAAGAAGTTCTGTATCCAATTTGGTTGGCTAATCCGGTTGTAGTCCCTAAGCCGGACAAAAGCTGGAGAATGTGCGTTGATTACACTGACCTGAACAGAGCCTGCCCAAAAGATTGTTACCCCCTACCGAAGATTGACAGATTGGTAGATTCTACGTTGGGGTACAAGGTCTTTGATTTCTTGGATGCCTTTAAAGGTTACCATCAGATCATGATGGCGAAAGAGGACCGAGAAAAGACCTCCTTCATAACTGAGATGGGCACTTACTGTTATATTAGCATGCCCTTCGGCTTAAAGAACGCTGGGGCAACTTATCAACGTCTAGTTAACTCATTGTTCAGCAAACAAATTGGCCGAATTATGGAAGTATACATCGACGATATGCTGATCAAGAGCAGGGTCCTTGGTCAGTATATCTCAAATTTGCGCGAAATATTTGTCATCCTAAGAGAGTCTTGCATGAGGCTGAACCCAAAGAAATGTATCTTTGGGGTACGTACAGGAAAGTTTCTTGGGTACATGGTCTCTAAAGAAGGAGTGCAGGCCAATCCAGCTAAAATTGAAGCTTTGGAAAGCATGCACCCACCTCGAAATGTTAAAGAAGTTCAGAGGTTAACGGGACGAATTGCATCCTTAAGCAGGTTTCTTTCCAAGTCAGCTGAGAGATCATTGCCTTTTTTCCAAAATTTAGTGGTGGCGGCTAGGAAGTTCCGTCCCTACCTTCAAGCTCATCCTATAGTCGTGGTGACTAATCAGCCTTTGAAGCAGATTTTATCCCGGCCGGATACATCAGGCTGAGCTGCCAAATGGGCAATGGAACTTGCCGAGTATGACATCAGTTATAAGTCACGTACCTCGATTAAAGCTCAAGCCTTGGCTGACTTTTTGGCCGAAGGAATATCTGTTGAAGAAGATCCTCCCCCGGCACACGGTTGGACCTTATATGTAGATGGATCTTCTTCAAGGGAAGGAAGTGGTGCAGGCCTCTTAATAATCAATCCCAATGAGGAAGAGACTGAATATGCCTTACGCTTTGATTTTGAGGCTACTAACAATGAGGCCGAGTATGAAGCTCCAATAGCCGGGTTGAGCTTAGCCCAGAAACTGGGGGCACAGCAAATAACCGCACGAAGTGACTCGCAGCTCATAGTATCTCAGGTCAGTGGAGATTATGAGGCAAAGGAAGACAATATGAAGCGGTATTTGGCTAAGGTTCAGCATCTGAAAGGAATGTTTGAACATTTTAATGTTGAGCATATCCTTAGGTCGGCAAATAAGCGTGCCGACGCATTATCGCGGCTAGCTTCGTCTACCTCAGCCACCATTGGTAAAAAGATCGTTGTAGAATTGGTGAAACATCGCGCCTTTGATGGAAATGAAGTCTTACAGCAAGACTATCGTAACACTTGGATGGATGAGATAGTCACCTATCTACAACATCAGATTCAGCCTGAGGATAAGTCACGAGCTCGACAACTCCGCCTAAAGGCTTCCAGGTACGTACTCTTTAACGACCACTTATACAGGAAATCTTTCTCCCAACCGTGGCTACGATGCGTACCTGAGGATGAGGGAGACTATATTCTCCGAGAAATGCACTTGGGCATATGTGGAAATCATTCCGGAGCATGCTCCTTAGCCCGTAAGTGCTATTTAGCCGGTTATTATTGGCCCACTATTCGCAAGGATGCGGAAGAATTGGTCAAAAAATGCCCGTCATGCCAAGCTCATGCTCCAACCATTCACATGCCGAGTCATGAGTTGGCAAGTATTTCTAGTCCATGGCCGTTCGTACAATGGGGTATGGATTTGGTAGGGCCTCTACCCCGAGCTCCCGGCTCGGTAAGATTCTTGTGGGTAGCAATCGACTACTTCACTAAATGGATAGAGGCCGAGCCATTAGCTACCATAACCGGGGCCCAAGTCAAGAAATTTTTATGGAGAAACATAATCTGCCGATTCGGCCTACCCCAGATCTTGATCTCTGACAACGGAAGGCAGTTTGCTAAGGATCCGGTAAAGAGTTGGTGTCGAGATTTGCACATCAAGCAGCGCTTTACCTCAGTAGCACATCCCCAGTCAAATGGCCAGGTTGAACTCACAAACAGGATCATTAAGGACGGGCTTAAAAAGCGGCTAGACAAAATGGGTACAAGTTGGGTTGAAGAATTACCCAGCGTCCTATGGGCATACCGGACAACTCCTTCAACTTCGACGAAAGAAACACCTTTCTCTTTAGTGTACGGCACATAAGCTATCATTCCTGCAGAGATAGGCTCCACCTCAACTCGAGTTGATTGTTACTCTGCCTTAGATAACAATCAAGAATTGCGAATAAATTTAGACGAACTCGAGCAGAAGAGAGACCGAGCTCATATTTGCATGGCTCAGTATAAGAACCTGATCCCCCAATATTACAACTCTCGGGTGCGTCCGAGATCATTCCTGGTGGGTGATTTGGTTATGCGCAACAATGAAGTTAGCCATGCAATCTCGATAGGAACTTTCAATCCTAAATGGGAGGGTCCTTATCGAATCGTGGAAGTATTTCCAACAGGTGCCTACAAGTTGCAAACATTAGAAAGACGAGCTCTGCCCCGAACCTGGCACACTTCTCACCTTCGACTACTTCATCAGTGATGTAAATTGTAATGGTTGTATATCAATACAATTTTTATGATGCAACTATCAAGAATCAAGTGTCTGAGCGCAATTTGAGCATTACGAAAAGCTCATTAAGACCTCAGCAGGCCTGAGGCAAAAGACCTCGCAGGTTCGAGGCAAATGCCCGCTAAAGGGTATCTTAAGACCTCAGCAGGCCTGAGGCAAAAGACCTCGCAGGTTCGAGGCAAATGCCCGCTAAAGGGTATCTTAAGACCTCAGCAGGCCTGAGGCAAAAGACTTCAGCAAGTCTGAAGCAAAAGACCTTGCTAGCTTAAGGCAAAAAACCTTGTAAATCCAAGGTAAAGAACCATTAAGTGTTGAAGACCTTGGCAAGTCCGAGGTAAAAACTCGGTAAAATTTGCTAAGCCTTGGGAAGGACCGAGTTAAAAACTTAAAAGGAAGACTAAGACATCGGCAGGTCCGAGGCAAGAGTCAGGAGTGACTTATAAAATCTCCTTAAGAGGTAAGAACTTGTTAAGGAGAAGACGGGCAAACAGGCCCTAAAGATTCTCATAAAGAAATCAAAGAGAAATAAAGCAAAGCTTAAGCCTACCTCAAGTCAAAACCTGATCTTAGATGAAGGATTATATCAAACTTGCCGAAGGTTTGAGTTCAGTTCCAATGACTGGTTTATCCTGACTTGACGACTTGATTTATTTTCAACAAAGTTAGTTGATTCACTCAGACTAACATGAAAAGTTAGCAACCACAATACTTGAAAAATTATGCTTGATAGAAATACTGAAGACTGAAGAAATAACTGAGACGAAAAGTTGGGATTTCATTGATTTAAACAAAGGAATACATATTGATGCCTGGCATAGGAAAAGTTAAACAAAGAAGAGTCCTAAAGCCTAGTCATCCTTATCCTCCTCCCTCAAGTCAGCTCCATCTACAAACTTTTGGAACAATTCTTCAAAGTCTTGAGCTGCTTGAGGATTGTAGAGTTCGGCTATACGACGGTCTTGTCTATTTAAGTCTGGATGAACTTGGGCGCAGGCCTCAATAGCGTTCCTTTGGCCGACCTCCATGGCTGAGCCTTGAATCAGAAGCAAGTTTTCTTCAAAAAATCTAGACTTTCTGAAGTCTTGAATTGCTTTGATCTCCGCATCGATCAAGTTCTGGCACAGCAGGTTGTTCATCTTTTGTTCAGACTCAAGTCTCTGCGCCATCTCAGCCATACTTTTCTTCAAGTACTCAACCTCGTTAACTGATTGAGTGGAGGTCAGCTCTAGGTCAGCCACCTTATTTTCCAACTCATCCACTTTAGAGTTGGAGGTGGCCAACCTTATCTCAGCATCCTTAGCCTTTTGCTGAAGTTGGGTCATTCCCGCCTCTAGGTTGGTGGCCTTCTGGGTAAGCTCGGCTCGTCTCTTCTCAGACTCTTCAAGTTGTCTCCGAGTGACCACCAACTCTTCAAGAAAATTTTTGCAGCGGGTCACCACCTCCACTTCTTGGCTTCGAATCTGCCAAAAGGATAAGAGTTAAACAGATAGACTTTCTGCTGGAAAAAGAAAACTAAGTATTTGCAAAAACTTTCTTACCAGAGCTATGTTTGACATGAAGGATTGAATCAGGGTAGGGAATGTAACTGCCCTGCACAGCTCAGAGTCCGCAGGAAGGACTGCTACCCTGTTCAGCCTCTCAGCAACAGCAGGATCCTGAGTTGTATCTCCTTCATTGAACCCAATCAATATTGGGTCTTGAACATTTTCTGGTTGAGGCAGGGTTTCCTCAACCGGTTCAGCAACAACTGCCTCCGGGGGCTGAGAAGGCCCCGGATCGCGACTACTGGAGCCTTCACCCCGTTGTCTCTTCCGGGGGCGAAGGCTGGAGCCCTCCCCAGTGTCCTCGGGGACTTCAGAATCAACTGAAGCCTGAGGCTGAAACTCAGCCTCAGGCTCATCATCAGCAATCGTGATGGCCAGAGCTACAAAGAAGGAAAAATAAGTCAAAATGCTAACCAGAGTCAGAACACTTGGAAAAATTTTGCTCAAGGACTTTACCTGGTTCAGGCTCCGCCAATTCGGGCTCAGCAACAGCAGCAGCAGCAGCACTTGGAACCGGGGGCACTGCTGAAGTAGAAGCTCCTCCCGAACCAAGGGTTGCTAGTCTTCTTTCCCTCCGAAGTCTTTTCCTGGCCTGGTTCTCGGCCATTATTTCAGCTCGAGACTTGGAACCAAACATTGCACCTGCATCCAGAGTTAAAGATTTAGATGCTAACAAAAAAGATCAAAAATGTTACGAATTCAAAGGACTCCAGTGACCACCTCGGATGGTAGTTATCTGGTCGGGAGAAAGAGGCCGATAGTTGTCGCCAACAGCCAAGTGGGGTACATCGGTAGCTTCCCAGACCTCAGAATCTACCTTGCGCCAATCAATGATGATTGGAACGGACCGGATTCTGTCTGCTTCATCGCAGTACTCCTGGCTCGGCGATTTGTTGTGAATTCGGCCATGCTTCCAGATAGTCACGCTTGGCAGCTCAAAACGTAAAATATAAAAGAATTTTTCCTTCCACCTCTTGTTGGAGGAAGGAATGTTGGTAGCAAAAGGAAAGTCAACGTTGGTCCTTCGCTTGCTGAAGTAATACCAGCTATGCGAAGACCGACATGCAAAAAGAGCTCGAAAAATGGTAGTGTTGAATGGAAAATCGATAAGTCTGAGAAGAAGAATGTAACAAAGAATGAGCTTAAGGCCATTCGGCTGAATTTGGGGAAGCCTAAGCCCATAAGCCCGCATAACACGAGTCACGGGCTCAGGAACAGGAGGATTGAAGCCCGACTTGAAGTAGTCTTCATAGACTGCTTCATAGTTCCTCGGGGGATCATAAGCTGTCTGACCTGGTAAAGGAAGAAGAGGTTGGAAACGGTTCCTATCGATTTTATAGTGTTTGCAGATCCTCTCCAGGTCGGCCTCAGTTAGGGTTGACTCTGTCTCCTGAACCATGGGGATGGCCGACCTCTCTCGATGACCCCAGAAAAATGAGAAGGGCTCCTTGCCGGGGCCGGAGGATTTACAGACGCCGGAGTGGGGGCAACCCTCACGGGCTCCGGCGAGGAGCTAATCACAGTCAGGGCTCTGCTGGACTGAGCAGAGTCTCCGGTGAACTGAACAAGAGCATCGATGGGCAGCTCATCGGCGGAAGAAGATCTTCCAGAGGGAGACGGAGAAGCAATGTCTTCTCCACTCCCGGCGGCGTAAGAACCGCCCTCAGAAAGATTTTGTGAATCAAAGGAATAAGAAGACATTATTAAGACGAAAGAAGAACTTACAGAGTTTTTGAAGGGAAAAGGACACCGGAAGAAGGTGGAATGAAGGCTGATAAGGGCCGGAATTCGCCGGAAATTACAGAGCTCGCCGGAGAAGAAAGAAGAAGCTGGAATGAAAGTTGGAAGCAGATAAAGAGTGAGAAGGTTCTGGGCGAAGTCAATTTATAGGGCTTCATCTCGGCAGCCCAAGGGTCGTCTGAAATAAATGGCCCTCGATCCGTGAAGCGGAGGAATCCAAAAAGCTACACAGTTAATGCCTTGTGTCCCGTGCAAACAGTAAATGCATGGGCTGGACCAATCCTAGACGGACATGTACCAAAACTGAAAACGTACCGAAGAATTTGGCCAGAATCCCAACCGATTTAGGCTGAACGTAATCATTACCCCTTCGTATTCTGCGCTCAAATAAGTACAAAAGGTGATGTGATCAGAACTCAGCTCATCATCAAGGGAAGTACAGCACGAAAAAAGTCTGAACAGATTAGCTCGCCCTCTCGGGTCAGATCGGCCAAGCTAAATCTGGGGGGCAGGTGATGAGCCAAAAAATACTCCCCGATAGTCAATAACGGTCAACGCCAAAGCAAGGGCCTTTAAATGGCCAAGTATGGTGGGTCGGCCCGGAGGTCGACCCAGCCACATGTAGACACGAAGTTCATCTCGGACACTGGGGACCACTATGGTAGCTCGGCACCGAGGCCCTAATGTCGGAAGGTTTAAAGTTTTCATCTCAGCCATAAAGCCTCCATTTCATCTCGGCCGTAAGGCTCCCCTTTCATCTCGGCCATACGGGTTTACTCCCCATTGCCTAACACGGGCCCATAGGGTCACATCTCAGCCCACGGGTCACACTTCGGCCCACGGTTTCATCTCGGTCTCAGATCCATTCTACTTATTGATCTCGGGACAACCTTGTGACGTCAGCTACGAGCATCTTGAGCAGACCTATTGGCCTTCCGAGGTCGGTCACTCTCATCTCGGCAAGTTGACCCCACACTTCAACTCATCTCGGGCATGCCTGGGTGCTTCAAGAGGGTTCTATAGCGGTTCTAGGGGTTTACCCTGGGTAATTCCACCGGGTGAAATTCCCAGCCAGGTGTCCTCTACTAGATTACTCAGCGCAAAAGCGAGCCACGTGGCAATTGGGCAAGAACAAGAGTCATTCAGATGACCTCCTTTCCTGTCACGATTTCCAGCCTCTGCTCATGCATTGGCCCAAGCCGCCGTATAAAAAGGCAGAGCAACAAGAGAGAGAGAGGAGTGATCTCAAGCTACAGCGAATTGACCTTAAACAACTCACCGCAGTCGGTCATCTTCTCCACTGTGAAAATCCAGGTTTTACCAAAAAGCCTTTATTACAAAACCTCTCCATAAATCGCCTTAACTGACTTGAGCGTCGAAGGGTATTACCCGGGGCCATAGATCTCGGGTCCTCTGATCTTTTCCTCCTGTGCAGGTCAGCAACCCCTTTGCTAAATGACAATTGACGGAGTTCAAACGGCACCACATCCATCTCATACTTGGTGAAAAATCTGACTTCATCAGTATCCTAAGTAGACTAGGAAAAGCAATTAAGATTGAATTCTATACAACTTAAAGTCCTAAAGACATTAGAATACTACCTACTCTTGTCTATATCTATACACACATACAACACAAATCACCACCCTTACTCCTTCAACACACAAATGGCAGCCTCCCTCTCCCTATAGCAACTCTCGGCCGCCCCCTTCAAGGAGCATAAAACTCCATTTTTGTCCGTTTTCATCCTGATTCTTCATTTGTTGCGTATAATCAAGACTAGAGGCAAGTACACTTACTATAATTGGTATGATTCTCCAATGTTATGATGTATGATTTATTTGTGATTTGCATAGATTGTTGTCATACATACGTAATTGTTGTATTTATGCAACGATTATGTGTATATGTATAAAGATGGAATAAATTTGGTGTTTATATGCATGATGGCCATCGGCCTTGGGGTGTATGCCGCTACCCCATGTGCATAGATATGTATATTTATGATGCATGATTCCGAATTGTATATGCATGATGATTATGTGATGAATACGTGTTATTTGGAAATTGTATTTGATGAAATTGATGTGGGTTGGCCGAATGTGAGTAGCCTGGACAGAGATGGTATGAATAGCATGAATTGAATCGAAAGAAAACCGAAATAAAAAGAATTAGGGTCTTTGTCGCCGGTAGAGGAGAAATTCAATTTTGAAAAATAGAATTTTTGGTCATTCGAGGGCAAAATATGGTTGGACATAGGGAGAGGAGAATTCTGGTGGTTGGGATGCTGGAGCATAGGCGGCCACGCGCCGGCTAAAGGTGGTGCATGGCCGCTGTTCAGGCCACATGTGTGGATGTATGGCTGGTCCGTTTTCTGCGATTTTCTCGGCAGTGTGTTAAGCATGATGCGTACTAGATATCTATAGGGTTAGATGTAAGAAAAGTCAGTAGTGCAAAATGGCGATGTAGGCCGAGGTGGTTAGTGTGCGGGAGAGTAAAAGTTAGGGTTTTGGAGGGGGTTGGAGGTGCTAGGCCGAGGGAGATGGGGCAGGGGTACTGGGCTGAAGGACACTAGGGGGCGTGAGGATTAGGGGTTAGGGTCAGATGAGTTGGGTAGCGCGTAGGGTAAAAAATAGGTCGACGACGATACGCATAAGTATAAGCGCGTATATGCATGTGTATGGACGCGGGCATGTACGTAGGTATACTTATACGTAGGAGATAGGTGAATAAAGTAAGAGAAAGTTAAAACTAGATTTGAAATGGTAAATGATTTGCCAATTGGATTTGATCATCGGAAATAATATTGATAAATGTGAAATGTTTTTGAAATTGCATGTTTTGAAAAGTCACCCTTACAAAGAAATTATGTTGCGGAGTTGGATTGATTCCGAACAAACGGACCGTCCGAGCACATATGACTATGCTAAGTGAGAGATACGCCGCTCGGTCACATATGACTGCCAATTGGGTCGTCCAGACACATATGGCTATGCTACGTGAGAGATAGGTCGCCTGACACATACGACCATTGGGAACCAAGTCCGTAAATCTTGCAATATAAGTCACTTGTAAGGTAAGCGCCATGGCCATTGCATTGCATCGGTGAGAATTGGATATCACATATGGATACCGAAAGGGGTAATCGCATATGGATATCGGATTGGATATCGTAAATGGAAATTGAAATGGAAGTGAAAAAGTGAAAATGGAAAAGAGAAATCGAAATGCTTATCGAGTCATTGCATTCGTTGTTTTAAAAAGTTGCATCAGGATTTCGATTGTGCTAACGTTTGTGTGCGATGGCTAAGTTGTGTGTGCTTTACTTGCTTGATTGAACGGGAAGGGCAAAAAGGTAAAATTTATTTGTGAAGAGAAGCAAGTTATTTTTCGTATCGTTATTTATTTATTTTATTTACCCTTGCTTCTCCATGTATGATCACATGGTAAATATAGTCAGGTTACTTGCTGGGCGACGTATGTCGCTCACCCCATGTTATAAATTATTTTTGCAGATTCCAGGACTTTGAGCTAGTGTTCATAGACGACGATCAGAAGTGGGGATACTGAGGCTTTTGACTCGAGGATTTATTCGGAGGATTTTTAGTAGACGTCATTTTTATTCAGACATTGGTAGTTCGTTTTCATAATGGATTTTGTAAGCTTAGATATTCGAGACATTGATTTTCCATTAATGATATTTATTTTGAGATTTTAATTTGTATCACTTCAGTTGATATCTATTTGCGCGATTATACTAAC
Source organism: Eustoma russellianum (assembly GCA_036186865.1). Lineage (NCBI taxonomy): Eukaryota > Viridiplantae > Streptophyta > Magnoliopsida > Gentianales > Gentianaceae > Eustoma > Eustoma russellianum. The sequence goes on along the minus strand of AP025059.1, from coordinate 13,388,724 downwards.
GTGTAATAGATCGTATTGACTCCTTGTACTTTTTTTAACGAAATACAGCGGATGAATTGTTTTGAGTACTAAGGCTCGGAACGGGTTACTGCAACGGCTCTGTCTACCGCAGAGAACCACGGGTTTATTTTTCTTGAAGAGAAATAGTACGGAAACAAGTAGAGAACGCAAGGCAAAATACAACTGATAAATGATTCATTAAGATTTATCACAACGATTCATATGCACCTTCTTGCCCTTGAGCTGGTGGAATGACCTGCTTAGTATTTTCATTGCCCTAGTAAAATCTGTTGGATTAGTGGCAGAAGCAGCTCTCCAGAACAAATCCATAAAGCAGCTTCTTTCCAAAGTTTAGGGTGCGATAACTATGTTGTGTATTTTGCAATATTTCTTCAAATCTTCTGAAGTTTAAGCTTCCTACAACAATTTCCCCTTGCAGTTTTGAAACCTTAAACTGGAATAAAGCATGATGTATCTGAAATCATGCTTCAATATGTTAGTGATGTTTTACTTAGTTTCAAACTTTGCTAATTTGCTAGTAGGCTAACTGTTAAATAGTTTTGTCACATTTTTTTGAAACTCAGTTTAAAAGTTTTTTTTTTAAATTCTTTAACTTTCGCTGCTATACATACCACAATTTCTGAAGTTCTCGGGAATTCACACTAGAAGCATGTTATAAGTGAAGATTTTCAAGTAGTTTATATTTATATCATCCTTTTCGGTTATAACTGTTATCATTACTTAATTTATGCATGATTCTACTAATGAACACTTCGAGTCTATTTTTTTAGAGTTTTAGATACTTGAAGAACACTAAAATTGAAGCATACAAGTAATGCAGTTGTACTCTTGGTATTGTCATTGGAATTCGATAACGAATCATGGATAGGAAAACGGATTGAAGATCTCGGACATGCCGTTTTAAGACCTATCAAACCGTTTCAAGACCTATCGTAATATTTTGTGATAATTATTTGTTCAAAAACATTTCATGAGAGAAAAAATTGAAGATGTTGTTATCAACTTGAAGCATATCAACTCTAAAGATCAAATAGCTGACATATTGACTAAACCAGCGCCAGTTGAGGTATTCCACACTCTTTTGTCCAAACTTAGCTGCATAAAGATATAAGCAACTAAGTTTGAGGAGAAGTGTCGAAATACATCGAAAAATATACTATACATTATACTGTAGAAATACTCACTGTATATACTGTACACTGTATACACATACACACAATATTATGTTATCAGATAATTATATATAGTAAGTGTAATGTTAAATGTCATAGTTTTAGCATTAGAATACAAATCTAGTCATTGGTTGGATATAGCCGTTAGCTGTGGATATTGTCCTCTTGTTCTAGCCCGTAGAAGCTTAGCCTTGCTTCCTATATAAGAAGCATTGTTTGTTTTGCCCCAGGGGCATAGTCCACTGGTAAGTGGCAAAGGTGATTGGAGCTAGAACCCCGACGTCTCGAGTTCGAGTCCGTGTGGAGACAATTTTTGTTGAAATATTACAAGGGTTGCCTCTGGGCTGGCTGAGTCTCGTGTGTCCTCTCCCTTTGCAGGGCTGCCGGTGGAGCCTTTCTCTCGATTTACATCCCACCTGGCTAAGGGGCCTCTGGTACAGGTGGGGGGAGAACCCACTCCCTCATCAAAGCATTGTTTGTCCATTAAAACCAAGCTTGAATAGTATGCATTCAGCTTCAACATGATTGTTGTTCCAAATTTCTTCAAAATATGTTTGTTCTTCATAAATTCTACGCATCTTATCAATTTTGCTAATCTGGACCTTTGAATGTATAAACCAAAAGCCCAATCACCTATTTCGATGAGTTGCAGCAAATATTTCTTGATCCGTATATATTAGAATGCCTAAAAAAGATGGTGGGGGGATATGGAGAAGATGGTGGCAGAGGAGAAGGGAGGGGAGAAAAAAGAGTTCTTTTCTTTAATTAAAAATGGAAAAGACAGTTTTACCTCCGTAGTCCGGTACTTGATCAGAGATTCTTACTGGAATGGGTAAGATATTGCGGTGGGGTGGATCATTTTCGCGATCTGATGTATGTATTCTTATCTTGCATTTTTTTTGAAGAGACCGTTTCTTGATTTGAATATCACAAAATACCGATGATTAACTAAAATATTCTCTCGAAAAAAATTTGGTGGCCTGAAAAATACTTTCCGCTCATTTCTTACAGCGATGGACATGTCGCGCTGTGGAATCCATGAAATGATTTTGGCAACATTCTCGTAAACTAAAGCCTTTGAATGAGTTACTTTCATGGGCATTAAATGAGTTCTGTAAGAGCAAGCAGAAGTCCAAGTCAAGATGGACATTTATAACTTAAGGTTTTAAATGAGTTCATGTCATTTGTTTTTAAAAGGATATCTCCTGAAGCTGTTTACTTACCAGATAAATAGGACATATAACTTCAAACTTCAAGCTAGTATTAGACATAACATGTTACAATGAATAAACTATTTTTGTATACTGAGACGAATTTGGCCATAATCATGAGCTGGGAACCAGCATCAAAATATTACAAGCAGTAGCAACAAATTATTCTTATGTGTTTTTTTTTCCTTTTTCTGTAGCGACCCCTCTCGAGCCCTAGTACTCGAAACGACTCACCCGCCGTATCTCGATAAAGAGAATACAAGGTGTCGATACAAATCAACCACGTCATCATATTAACGTAAATCGATGTCAGCGGAAGTCATTTCTAAAATCCTCGATAAAATAATCATCACTATTAATATAAATGTCTAAGGATTTCTAATCAATACAATAGTCAAATGTATGTAAACATTAATCTCAAAAATACGTAAACCTTGAATATCGAAATAACTGTCTCAACCAACCCTCGAAAGTCTTTTCTGAATATCTTAGTCTCGAAATCTCCCTGTCTCGATCTTTTACGGTATACCAACTCCTGTGTAAGCATACCCTAACTTCTCATACCTGCAAAACTGGTGAGTGGTGGTGTGAGCCAAAATCAACGGGCTCAGTAAGCAACCTACATATACTTGTTATAGAAATCATACATGCAGAAACAAATACAAATGACCTTTATAGTTAACATACATGTCCTTAGTCCACAAATAATTTCACTTAATTATCTTAACAGTTAACACCTCAAAAACACAAAATAAATAATTCATCAGCACAATCTCTTTTACCGTGATGCATGCTATTCTAAAATATGACATACACAACAAACAAATAATCACATAACAAATAAGAGAACAATACATACAAATAAAGTCGATAAACTGCGGAATGTAAGTCACTACACATAATAATGCGCATCTTCATGATGCATGCCCCTCTTTACGTGTCACGTGCAACAAAAGACATGTCATGCACGATGCATATATCTTTACCGTATAATGCATGATCCCAGAACCTAATGGTGATATAGTCTATCACCCCGGCACATGTGCCCATGTTAGACACATCCTGCCATTGTCGACACCCATGCCCATTTAGACCCGGCCTGCCTCGGTACCCGTACCCATTTAGACCCAGCCTACCGTCCGACACCCGTTCCCATTTAGACCCGGCCTATCGTCCCCAACACCTGCGCCCATATTAGATGCAGCCTGCCATCCATCACTATCCATCAATAACCGTGCGCATGTTAGACAAAACCTGTCAAATACGAGGCAATGCCTGTGCCATGAATACAAATGCATATCATACGTACTCTGGTGTATCCATACTCATACATATGCTCGCGCCCATATACGTGTATATATACGTGTATGTATACCCCCACACATCCATATACATATACAATACGCATTGAAATCGTACAACTCTACATACACCCAGTTTACATACATGTCTCACATATACACACAACTCACATATAGAGAAAATCCAATTACAGATATGCAACAAACAACACACTAATGCATGATAAACCTAACAAGCACAAATAGACCACTTATCACTGATGCATGACAGTATAACAAGCACATGTAGACCAGTTACTTGACCACAAGCCCTGTATATTGCTTATAACCGCCATGGCTCAGCCACCTCGTGTCGCACTAGCAACCAGTCTCTGCCATGTTTTTTTGGAACCAAACCCAACTATATAATATATGTCCTTTGTAAACATGAATTTCTCAAACACTTATTATAATTATCATTACACTTTTCCGTTTACCATTTTTTACCGTTTCAATCCGGTTTCATCAATCACGAGTTTTCAAAGCCAATACAGGAGGCAGTTCCGTGTTGTATGCTTTTTGATGACGATATTGTATTAGTCGCAGAAAGTAGACATACTCTGAGTATGAGACTAGAGCAGTGGAGAGGTGTTTTAGAGAGAAAAGGATTAAAGCTTAGCCGTTCTAAGCTCGAGTATCTGCACTGCGACTTCAGTGGTGTAGCAGACAGTGAGGATAGCCAGCTCACCATTGATCGTCAAGTGGTACCACAGGTAAGTAAGTTTAAATACCTAGGATCATTCGTGCAGCAGAATGGCGACATAGATAATGATGTAGCACATCGAGTTCAAGTAGGCTGGTGTAGATGGAGGGCGGTCTCAGTGGTGCTGTGTGGCAAAAATTTCCCAACTAAATTAAAGAAAAAATTTTATAGGGTGGCAGTGCGACCGACAATGCTATATGGGACAGACTACTGGGTCATCAAGAGGTCACAATTACAGAAGATGGAAGTGGCAGAGATGAAGATGTTAAAATGGATGTGTGGACATACAAGGCTAGACCAGATCAGAAACGAGGTGTTTCGAGAAAGGTTAGGCACGGCTAGTATAGCAGATAAGATAAGGGAGGGAAGAATGAGATAGTTTGGTCATGTCAAGCAGAGACAGACAACAGCGTCGTTCAGAGCAATTGAAAGCATCATTGTAGAGAGGAACAGCAGTAAAGACAGACCCAAATTGACTTGGGATGAGCAGATAAGGCACGACCTACTAGATTTGTACCTCTCTGAGGACATGGTCCAGGATAGGAGTTCATGGAGGCATAAGATTAAGGTTAACGAGGTACATGTCACATATATGGACATTTTAGAGTATATTTAGATACATAGATAGGCGTAGACACTATCTACGCTTTAGGTTGACTTTTCACTTAGTTGCGTATGTTATACCGTTGTTTTACATTACATGTACATATACGCGTGATGTGTATTTTAATATCGAAAGTCCTTTCTTTGTATTTCTAAGATTTTCTCACTAACACACTAGCACAACATATCTCCATTATCATGTCATTTATGCAGGTACATATAGAGCCGGGGGTCTCACTGGAAGCAAACTCTCTATCTCTTGGGATAGAGGTATTGTCTTCCTACCACTTACCCTCCCCAGACCCTAACGATAGCTTTTGCTGCCGTTGAGATATACTGAGTTTGGATGATGCTCGCACTCATACATGTGCATATACGCACTTATACTTACGCGTTTTGTATAAGTATACCCACGTATATTCCTGTGCCCGTACACGTGCATATACGTGCTTATACTTACGCGTTTCACCCTCAATACTCTTTTTATGATTCATTACTTGCTTTCAACTCCATCGATATCCGAAGACCAGAAAGAAGATAATTAAGTACACACAGATGAACTCTTCAAGAAAAATTTATCTTTTAGTATGACACTTAAATGCATCAGCACGTGCTCAATCAATTGAAGTTTATAAAACATTATTCATTGCATATACCCACTGTATACACATTTTTAACTATATGATAGGAAATCACATCTTAAATTTTCATTTTACAAAACTTTGGCCATTGCGAGAGGCTTTCAGCGTCAACACTAATGGCCTCCTTTTAAAAACAAATATTCAGTTAATATATATGTCAATATAGTTCAAAAAAATCACATATATAACAAAATATCACATATTTTCTCCTAACTTCAGTGACTTGGCCGAGGGAAAACTAAAATTGCAAACATTCTAGTATTTTCGGCCATTATCCTCAAATTTCATCATGCACAGTTTTTCATCCAATATAATTCATACACAAAACAATAAATATCATTACTACGTCATATTATAATATTATATAACAAAATCTCCTTTGGCATCAACATTTCGGCCACTGCCCGTGAATGGACAGTGGCCTAACAACCATTACATGAGCATAAAGAAGAATAAATTCCATTTGACTGCCAATTTCCATCTCACAGCAAAAGTTCAATTTTCTCGATTTGTGCGTGAGCAAAAGTTCAATTTTAAGAAAATATAATTGAGGCTCATAATCAGACAACTGAGGCCATGGATCTCTTTATACATAAATATATCTATTTTGAAAAGTAAATATATTTTGGACCGTTGAGGAAATATTCAATTTACTTTCATATGCCATTTTCCAAAATTTCAACAGGAAATATATATCTTTTGGGGCGAGACTTCATCCACCCTTCAGCAACTTTTGAATACATCAACGTATAAATATATACATATAGGACACATATGGGCAACGACAGCCTTACCACCCGCGGCCCATACCAATATAATTCGACAAGATTTTTATGCAATTTCTATACATATATACATATAATCAATAAATATGTACAACAAATACATACGTATATACATCAATATATACAAATCACAATTGCAAATGCATGATCCGATTTGATATGAAAATATCATATAACTTTGTAAAAGCATAGCAAATATAGCCAGGGTACTTGCCTCGTTTCTCGATTATACTCTACCGTGCAAGAAGCCAGGTTGAAACGGACAAGAATTGGCCTCATGATGTGGGGATAATTTGTCGTATATAGGGTATGCCTAAATATATATAAAAATCAAGAGGAAAATTGCATCTTTTCCTTTCCTTGCTGCGGGCGGCAACCATTTGGGGGGAGAAGAAACAAACAACATGGCTGCCGAATTTGATGGGACTTGGTTGCTGCTGATGTGGTATTGGGGTTGGGGTGGAGCGACAGCAATAGGGTAGGAATTTAGGGATTTTGTGTGATATATGTGTGTTATATATAAATATAAGTTAGGTAGTATTTTAGTGTATTTAGGTTATCTTATTCTAATTTGAATTTGTAATTTGATTTAAACTTTGTCTTTTTCACTTTCCTACCCACACTAGGTTTCTTAGAGTTTTTATCTTCTTTTATTTTTTTTTTTGCTTCCCCCAGTTCACGAGCATAACATTCTTCCTCCCCTTACAATAAGTTTCGTCCTCGGAACTTGTGTATTTCGTAATAAGCAACTTAATATCGTTTTTCTTAATCTATTCACCTAGATAATGACCAAGCTAAAAGTCTCTTGCGTCTTTCGATATGTTAACCACTCCACTTTCCTATCATGGCTAAGACCTCCAAATCATTTCTTGTATACTAACAAGGTAATTTCTAAGTCAATTGTTCTCTGATTATTTAAGATCATAACCTACTTCTCTTATAATTCTAGAATCAAGCCTAGGGTATTATGATCATACTGAGGGTTCCATAACACAGTCATCAGTCGATATCGTACTTATATCTGCGGTAATAGCAGCCCTCTAAGATCAGTTCTTAGGTGTACTATAATCTTCAACTTAATTCTCTATAATTGCAATTTATACCTTTGCTTATACCACTTGACATACATCGTTCAACTTATTGCAATCTACCATTCCGAATTCTTAACTTATCATATATGATTCATTTCCTAGTTCATGATCATCCGTAACATCCATCGAGTCCTCCAATACGCTATCCATCACTCTCCCTTATCATAGAACCAAGTCATCAAAATCAATTCTTAAATCAACGAACTATTTCTATGATCATGCCCTTACTTTTTTTAAGAGATGTTATCAACAACCTAGTATACGAAGTATGTGCGTAGACATATTTTTCTTCAGTTTAAGGAAAAAGTAGATTACGTAGCTATAATTTGGGATATAGCCTTAACTATTTAAGATAATATCCATTCTAATTTTTGTAAATACAAAACCAAAGTATTATATATTTTTCTTTCACAACGTTTTGTTCCAAATGACCATTTATAAAACAATGATATAGCTGGTTTGCAAGGTATTAACGTTAAAACAATTTTAAAATAATTGAAAAACAACAATTGTAAAATTTCTTTTTTTTCTTTTTACAAAACGATTTGAATGTCGTGTCCTTTCTTTCCAACGAAATATATATTTTGAATGCTATATTTTGTTTCGCAAAGTACAACAATTTAAAACTCAACAATGGTGAAGTTTCATAAAGCAATTTGAATAAGGTATCCATTTTTTCAAAAATAAGTACATATATTTCGAAACTACTTCTTCGCAAAATTAAATACATTCATTGCAAGCAGATAAACAACTTTAAAAGCATTTAATGGGTAAAACGCTTGCGATACCCATAGTTGACAAATAAAATTATTTTATCAAAAATAAGTATAGTTAAACGAAATTTTGAAAACTATAAAAAATATATAAACATATCGTTATTCGAAAATATCGATGTTTATAAATATATCTATTTTTCAAAGTTGTCGAAGTAGTTGAAATTTCATTATGTTGATATAAAAATTCAGAGAGGAATATAGCCTTGTAAAGTAATATAGTAAAAATTTAAACTAGCTGACATGTTTACTAGCAAAAATCTTTGAAATACTTTTGAAATATAGAATATATCTTGGTGTACGTGCTTATAAGAAAAAGTTTAACTACTTGAAAAAAATAATAGCCCAAGGCTTCGTATAATTTTTTTAAGTCGCCCCTTAACGTCAGTGAAAAATCCATCTATGTACTGTTTCTTATAAATCTTTAACTTAAGTTGTCCAATCCTATTTTGGCACGCTAAATTATTGATAAACTTAGGTCATTCTAAACCACCAAGTTTTCGTGCGCCACTCTGATTCACCGTACTCCTTTGCTTGGTTATTTCAACCGTCAGTTTTAATTTAGTTAGATCTCACCTGAAAAGTACCCCCTACTTGTTCACACTTATTCCATTTCAAATCAGGACTACTCGATAAATCAGTACTTATGTGTTTTTAGGGATTAACACTTACTAGGATCTACGCCTCGTAGTCTGCGTAGACAGTAAATGCGTAGAATCGCCTAATCAGAGGCAGACACGTCATACTGGAAAGGACAGCGCATTAAAAGCTCTGAATCGATTAGCCTACCCTTCCTGGTCAGCACGACCAAACTAATCTGGGGGCAAATGATGAGCCAAAATCTGACCTGCTCAGAAAAGACCAAAGTCGTCAGTTAGTCAACGGCAAATCTAGGTTTGGGACGATCAACTCCTACAGCTGGGTAGGAATGCACTGCTGCTCGGCCATACTTCACTTTAGCTGAAGCAAGTCTATTAGGATGGCTAAGGCAGATTCATTTATAACCCTTGGTCAGCTCGGCCGCATGCCTGAGCCAGTCGGCATTTGCTCAAATATGACCAAGAATGGTTAGAAATGAAGTCTTATTACAGTTTCACATACTACACCTCGGCTCGGCAATGCTTTAGTCAAAGCAACCGCTTATAGTCAACCTCAACAAATAAAAGGAATCAACAGTACACTTCTAAAGGAAGCATATTCAGCTTGGCCTAGGATCAACTTCGGCCTCAGCTTTATATTAGCACCGAGCTCTAGCCTCGGTCCTGCTTTCACAAACACTGTTACTTAGAGTCTCTTGGAAAAGATCAGAAAAGATCCTATCAACTGCCATCTGGGACCCACCAAGACAGCTCTGCAGAATACTTTCCAGGTGTCAAGCATCCGCTGGTTTAGTACAAAGTCATCATTGCAGGCCGACCTACATGTCATAGAGTCAGCCACTGACACAGCTGCAGTCATAGGCATTTGTCCCATCAGACTGCGCACATACAGCCGACAAGACAGCCATCTCAGACACATCACCATCCCATCATCGGGAAAAGGGTCAGACCTTCTCAACCTTGAGTATAAATAAACCTCTTTCCAGATGGGGAGGGGGATGATGCAATTTTCAGAACTTCAACTACAACTTCCAGTAAACATCATCTCGGCTAACTTATAAGCAGCCTTATTCTCAGCGAGATATTAAACTAGGTTCATTCTAAACCTGTATTCCAGCATAAACCGCCTACTAAAAACACCCATAACTGACTTAAGCGTCGGAGGGTTATCCCAGAGAAGCACTCTGAGCCTCTAACGTTTCTCTTCCTTCTCAGGTTTTGTTCTTGGATTTAGACGGAGAGTTAACGATAAATTACTAGGATCATCTCTGATCCCGCCTGGTGAGGATCTCGGCCTCATCATTTGGCTCTAGAAGGAGGGCTGAAGTATCCCTTAATCCAGTAAAAAATTTCTAAACTCAAAAATAGCCAACATCTTGCCAAGCTAGAGGTCGCCGTGAAAGTTTGGGTGAGTCATCCAACCCCCCACGACGAGTGTTTATTCGATCAGGTATCCCAGAACAAGAATCTCGAAAACATGAGCAACATTATCCTACTCCAGAAATCTCAATGGAGGACAGAGATAAAGCGATGAAATATGTTGCTGAAAACTTGAAGATGTTTGAGGCTATGGTGGAACAGCTCAAAGGAAAGAAGAAGGAGGTAGAAGATATGGATGAAGATCCCCCTTTTCATCCTAAAGAAGTATCACAAAACAAATCCTCCAGACCTCCTAGAGGTTTCATGGCGGATGCCAGAAGAGGCAGCTTTAAAGCTCCAACGGTGGAGTCAGAACCTATGGCCAGACAGCATCTGAGCGTAAGGTCTAAATCTTTAACGAGCACCCCCAAAGAAGAAGAAGTACATCGCAGGCCAAGAACTTATTATGAAGAGCACAGGCAAGAGTTTGTGCAGACAGTCCAGGAAAGTCCTTTTTCCTGGGATATTGCAGAATATTTGACACCGGACAGCTTCAAGGTGCCAAAGATGGATACTTATGATGGGACAACAGATCCCTCAGATCATCTTTTTCAATTCCAAACTGCAATAGGTCTAAAAAATGTCCCAGATCCCTTACGTTGCAAAACTTTCCCGATGTATTTGTGTGGAAAGGCCGAAGGTGGTTCCAAGAGCTCCCATCAAAGTCAGTGGGGTCTTTCAAGCAGCTGGCGCAAAAGTTCAAATCTCAGTTTGTGTCCAGTACTCCTTTTATGAAGAACTCATCATATTTGATGACCTTGAGGTAAGGCCCAGATGAATCTGTGTTGAAATACATGCAACGCTTTTCTGATGAGTCACTGTAGGTCAGTGACAGAAATGAGGGCGTTAAAGCAGCTGCCTTCATTAATGGGCTCTGAGCTGGTCGCCTCTTCTCTCAGTTGGCTGAGAAGGGACCTATGACCTTAAGAGAATGTCTGGAGAAATCCCACCAGTTTGCTCGAGGTGAAGAGGCAACTAGATTGAAAAGAGAGGCCGAGTAGGGAGCTCGGCAAAAAAGCCGATCTGGCTTCAAAAAAGAAGATCGGCGCAATGAAGAAAAAGACCGCGAGCGGCACAGTGCGTTTGAGCGCATGTGTGGAAGAGGCAAAGGAGGTAAAGAGGGTTTACCTCTTTTAGCCTCTAAGGAAAATATCTTAGCTGTCATGGAGAAAGATGGCTTGAGGGTTGATCATAAACCCTTGAATGGGCCTAGGGAGAGAAGGGACCCAAAGCTATATTGCCGATATCACAAGGACATTGGACATGACACAGAAGACTGCAGGCAGTTGGCTCAAGCCATTCGGCAAGTGATAGAGTAGGGTCACTTAAAGCAATTCTATGACCCACGTTCACACCAGCATAATCGGTTGGACTTTCACAAGAACCCCCAAAAGAACAAATGCCGACCAGATTCCCCACCTCGGCGCCACAGGTCAAATGATGATGAAGAGCCAGGTCGACCAAGGGCTGCAGGTCAGTCCCAAGTTAATTCTATTATTTATACCATTTCTGGAGGACCACCTTATACAGGTCGAGGTGAATCCAGTTCTGCAGGAACATCAGGTCCGCCAGCTAAGAGAGATAAGATGGTTAAGGAGCTAACTTATGGTCCAGAAGATCCCATTCCCCTTGACTCCAACAACACAGTTTTAGTAATAGATATGTGTATACACTTAGCTCCAGATAAGATTGTGGAGCTCCGACGTGTTTACGTAGATACCGGCAGTGCCGTGAATGTGATGTACTATCGTGTATATCAGCAGCTGGGCCTACCAGATTCTTTGATGAGGCCGTCACTTCTTCATTTTATGGTTTCACTGGTGCTGCAGTTCGGCCAGCAGGTTTGGTCACACTTAGTTGCAACTTTGGTAAACCCCCGACCTATCATTTTCTATGGATAGACTTTGTGGTCATCAAGGAGATGTCCGCATACAACATTCTATTAGGTCGGCCAGCCTTGGTGGCATTGGAAACCATTATATCACCTCTGCACGTTAGCATGAAATTCCCCACTCCAGGGGTGGTGACAATCCATGGTGATATACATGTGGCACAGAGTTGCTACATTATTGCTACTCAAGGCAATGAGGTAGTTCAGCAGCTCAGTCTAGATGAACTTATACATTCAGATGAACGTTTGCAATCAGATGATGCAGTGCAAGACTTCATCCTCGATCCGAGCCGACATGAAAATGTTATAAAAATTGAAACATGGATGCCGTCCGAGCTGCTAACTCAGCTGTAGGATCTGCTGAGAGAGTTTGCAATTATCTTTGCGTGGACCATCGAAGATGTGACTGGGATCCCCTCACATTTGGCCGAGCATAAGCTGAATGTTGATCCTCAAGTAAAGCCGATAAAGCAAAAGAAGCAAAATTTTGCTCTAGAAAGGATCAAAGTCATTGCATAGGAAGTCAAGAAACTATTGGCTGCGAAATTTATTATGGAGGTCTTTTATCCAATCTGGTTGGCTAACCCGGTGGTGGTCCCCAAGCAAGACGAATCATAGAGGATGTGTATAGATTACACCGACCTCAACAAAGCATGTCCAAAAGATTGTTACCCACTTCCTAAGATTGATAGGATAGTGGATTCAACACTTGGGTATGAGATTTTTTTATTTCTTGGATGCCTTTAAAGGCTATCATCAGATTGTCATGGCAAAGGAAGATCAAGAAAAAACTGTATTCATAACAGAGTCAGATAATTATTGTTATGTAACCATGCTATTCGGATTGAAGAATGCTAGGGCTACCTACCAACGTCTGGTCAATTCTCTGTTCAGTGAACAAATTGGCCGGATAATGGAAGTTTACATAGATGATATTCTTACTAAGAGTAGGCCTCTTGATCAGTATATCAAAAACTTAAGAGAAGTCTTTATTGTGCTGAGAGACTCACATAGAGGCTAAATCTGAAGAAGTGCACGTTTGGGGTGCGCACTGGAAAGTTCTTAGAATACATGGTCTCCAAGGAAGGGGTGCAGGCAAACCTTGCCAAGATTGATCTATACAAAACATGCATCCCCCTAAGAATGTAAAGGAAGTACAGAGGTTAACAGGCAGAATTGCAGCGCTGAGCAGGTTTCTCTCCAAGTCTACCGAAAGATCTCTTCCTTTCTTTCGGATTTTAAAGAAGAAAACAACTTTTCAATGGGATGACCAGTGTCAAAAAGCTTCCGACGAGCTAAAGTCCCATTTGGCCGAGGTGCCTATGCTAACTTCACCTCTGCCCGGAGAAGAGCTTTATGTGTATCTTTCCACATGTAAAGAAGCCGTGAGTGCAGTCCTGCTCAGGGAGCAGGATAGTGTGCAGAGGCCCATCTACTTCGTAAGAAAAATCTTAAATGGGCCCGAAGTGAGATATCACAATGCTGAGAAGGTGGTCTTGGCACTCATAGTGGCTGCAAGGAAGTTCAGGCCTTACCTGCAAGATCATCTAATTATAGTGGTCACTGACCAGCCCTTGAAACAAATTCTGTCAAGGCCAGACACTTCTGGCCGAGCTGCCAAATGGGCTTTGGAGCTTGCAGAGTATGACATTCAATATAAGTCAAGGACTTCCATGAAAGCACAAGCTTTAACATACTTCTTGGCTAAAGGGATATCCGTAGAGGAAGGTGTTCCTCCAACAGCTGATTGGACTCTATATGTTGATGGATCTTCTTCCAAAGATGGATGTGGAGCAGGTCTCCTAATAATCAACCCCAACAAACAGGAATTTGAATATGCCTTGCATTTTGACTTTGAAGCAACTAACAATGAGGCAGAGTACGAGGCATTAATAGCAGGGTTGGGCCTCGCAAGGAAGTTGGGGCAGAACGAATCATTTCCCGAAGTGATTCACAATTGGTTGTATCTCAGATCATGGGGATTATGAAGATAAGGAGGAAAACATGAAAAAATATCCGGCTAAAGTGTTGCAGCTCGCCTAGACCTTTGAGCGCTTCAGTATTGAACATATCCCCAGGTCAGCCAATAAGAGAGCTGACGCTTTATCTCGGCTACCTTCATCCACATCAACCACTTTGGGAAAACAGATAGTCCTGGAGCTAGTAAACCACCGTGCTTATGATGCCAATGAAGTTCTGCAAGTTGATTATGGCGATACCTGGATGGATGAGATTGTTAGCTTCTTACAGCATGGAATTCAGCCCAAGGATAAACAGACAGCTCGGCGTCTTCGATTGAAGGCAGCAAGGTATGCTCTCTTTAACGACCACCTTTATAAAAAGTCGTTTTCATAGCCTTGGTTGAAGTGTGTAACTGAAGACGAAGGAGACTATATCCTTCGGGAGATGCAACAAGCAATCTGTGGAAATCATTCTGGTGCGTGATCGTTAGCGCAAAAATGCTACCTTGATGGATATTACTGGCCCACTCTGCATCATGATCCAGAAGAATTGGTCAAAAAGTGTCAAGCATACCAGGTTCATGCTCCAATTTCACATTTTCCTAGTCAAGAATTCACCGCTATCGCGAGTCCTTGGCCTTTTGTGCAATGGGCAATAGATCTTGTTGGACCTCTGCCCCGAGCTTCAGGTTCAGTCAGATTCTTGGTTGTTTCCATTGATTACTTCACCAAATGGGTGGAAGCAGAGCCCTTAGCTACTATAACTGGAATCAAATTAAGAAGTTCTTGTGGAAGAACGTCATTTGCCGCTTTGGCCTTCCACAAGTCCTCATCTCAGATAACAGAAAGCAATTTGCTGATGACCCCGTCAAAAGCTGGTGTGCTGAGCTCAAAATTGAACAACGATTCACTTTTTTAGCACACCCCCAAGCAAATGGGCAAGTTGAGTTGGCAAATACAACAATAAAGGACGACTTAAGGAAGCGCCTGTACAAAACTGGGGCAAGTTGGGTGGATGAGCTCCCAAGCATATTACGGGCAATACTGAACTACTCCTTCCACTTCCACTAAGGAAACACCTTTTTCCTTAGTTTACGGCACTGAGGCAGTCATCTCAGCTGAAATTGGTTCCAGCTCTGCTCGGACAGCTCATTACTCTGATCAAACCAACGACCACATGCTACTATTGAATTTGGATGAGTTGAAAGAGAAAAGGGAGCAAGCCCACGTCCGCATGGCTCAATACAACAATCTAATTGCTCAGTATTATAACTCTCGAGTGAGATTAAGGTTTTATCAAGTGGGGAATTTAGTATTGTGCAATAACGAAGCAAGTCATGCAGCACCAACAGGGACTTTTAATCCCAAGTGGGAAGGTCCTTATCGAATAGTCGAGGTGCAATAAGCTGGAGCTTACAAATTACAAACCTTGGAAGGCAAGACTTTACCAAGGACTTGGCATTCTACACATCTAAGACTTCTAGATCAGTGATGTAGAAGTATGCCACCTCAGCAGAGCTGAGCCAGTTGAGCAGGACTCAATACTTGACTGGGACAGGTTTCCCTACAAGTACCCCACCTCAGCAGGACTAAGTGGACCAAGCAGGACTCAATCAAGCAAGACATCAGCAGGCCTGAGGCAGATGCCCATTAAAGGTCGAAAGTTTTGTGAACAGGATTCACAATCATCAACTGCTAGCAGGACTAGAAAAAGTGTAAATCATTTGTCAAGTTATCAGCAGTGCTGAAGCTTGAATAAAACAATGTTTTATGGTAGTGCCAGAATTAAGATTATGCAATGTTATATTTCATCTTGCTTCATTTCAAAAGAGTGAAACTATTTTATTCTCATATGGACTAAGTCGAAGCTCAGCAGAGCTGTAGCCCAGCCAAGCAATGTAACACCTTTGGCAGAGCCGAGATTAAGGATTTGCATTACGAAGTTAACCAAGTATGGTGGTTAAAGTCCTTGGAAGAGCCGAAATAAAAAGCTTGCAAAAATCTTGAATAGATTGTGGAATAGCCAGACAGAGCTAGATATCATTATGTAAGGCTATGGTAAACTTTGAAATATTCTAAGTGGTTATTTCAAAGCTCTACGAAGAATGATCTCGGCTACAACAGAACATGTATAATGGCTCAGCTCAAAGACAGACCTTATTCTTAATTCTCAGCTCAGCTCGGTAGAATAACAAGTTTATTCTGAAAACTAAGAGTTTGATAACTTAGTTTATTTAAACTGAGTTGAGATTATCAATTGAAAAGGCCGACATTGAATCTCGGCCACAATAAGTTGGAAAAACAAAGAGCAGAAATTCTGAAATTGAAGAGCAGAACAGAAAGAAAGGCTACAAGTTACAAATACTCAGAAAAATTTTCCATTAATAGAAGTAGTCAAGTACAGAGTACACTAATGTCTGATCAGCAATGTTACAAAGGAAGATCCTAAGACTAGTCTTCGTCTTCTCTCAAGTCAGCTCCTTCCAAGAATTGTTTGCATTGAGTATTGAAGTCTTGAGTGGTAGTTGAACTGTAGAGCTCAGTTAGCTGAGGATCTTCCTTGTTTAACTCAGGGTAGATTTCTGAGCAGACATCTATGGCCTTCGTTTGGCCCACTTCCATAGCTAAGCTTTGCAGCAATATCATGTTTTCTTCGAACAATTGGGATCTCCTAAAATCATCAACAACTTTGGTTTCAGCCTCGGCCAATTGTTGATGCAGATTGGCCAACAGTTTCTCCAAGGAATCTTTTTGCCGCTGCAGCTCGGCCTTGTCCTTCTTCAAGGCTCATTTTCAGTGGAAGCTTGGGTGGAAGCAAACTCCATATCAGCCACTTTGTGTTCCAACTCGTCCACCTTGGAGTTGGAAGTGGCCAACCTCATCTCAGCATCCTCCGCCCTATGCTGGAAATTGGAGATCTCAGCTTGCAGAGTGTTGACTTGTTGAGCCAGTCAGGCTCTCTGCTGAGTAGCTTCATCAAGCTCCCTAGACTTAGCCTGGAAGGCTTCATGGAATCTTTCTCCCCCAGCAAAGACCTCCAACTCTTGGGCTCGGACCTGCCAACGAAACAAAGTGAGAAAAAGACTAAGTGTTAAACTGAATGAACCCTTAGAGAAAATTTGATGCACTTACCGGAGCAATGTTG
The DNA here is from genome assembly GCA_036186865.1 of Eustoma russellianum. NCBI lineage: Eukaryota > Viridiplantae > Streptophyta > Magnoliopsida > Gentianales > Gentianaceae > Eustoma > Eustoma russellianum. Next base: position 13,371,369 of record AP025059.1, on the reverse strand, counting down.
GAATGGAGGACCTCCTTCAGGTTATCCCAGCAAGCTGCTTCAAATTTCTGCTGATCCCGGGGCAGAACCATCACTTTATTCAGCTTTCTGGCTGTGGCCAGGTCTACAGCCGAATCATTTTCTGAAAACCCAATAAAAATTGGGTCATGTGTCTCAGCTGGCTCAGGCAGGACTTCCTCAGCTGGCTCAAGTGGAGATACTTCCAAGGGCAGAGACGGTCCTGCATCTCGGCCACTGTATGAGCCTTCACCCCATTGCCTTTTTCTTTGGCGAAGGCTCGAGCCTTCACCAACTTCTGCCGTCGGTTCAGGTTCAGCCAAGGCCTAAAGTTGGGGGTGGGCCTCGGGCTCGTCATCCTAAATTTCAATTGGCACAGCTGCAGGAAACATCAAATAAGTTATGACCAAATCTCAACCTTATGAAAGATTTGAGTTAAAGGAAAGTCAATTACGTGGTTCAGGCGCTTCTTGCATAGGCTTGGCTGCAGGAAGAGCTGGGGGCAAAGCTGAAGTAGAGGCCCCCCAGTAGGAGTAAGTGTAGCAACTCGTCTGGCTTGACGAGCTCTCTTTCTAGCCGCTGCCTCGGCCATTCTGCTGGCATAGTCATCACTGCCAGAAGCCATTGAGCCTGCATCAAGAATGAAGCAGTTATCAAGTGAAAGTAAGAAAAATACAAAAGTTAAGATGTATCAAGACCAACCTCTGACAATGATCAAATTATCAGGAGAAATAGGCAGATAGTTCCGACCCACAGCCAAATGGCTCAGGTCAGCCACCACTAAAATGTCGTAGTCCACCTTCTGCCAGTCGATTACGATGGACATACTTCGAAGTCTGGCTGCTTCATCGCAGTATTCTGAGCTCGGCTTCAGGTTGTCTGCCTTGCCAGACTTCCAGATATTCCACTTCGGTAGCTGAGCCTTATTAACATAGAAAAATTTACCTTTCCAGTTCTTGATAAAAGTAGGAATGTTAACTGCAAGATAGAAGACGCTATTAGGAGCTCGCTTGCTGAAATAATACCAGCTGTGCGAAGCCCAGAAAGAAAAAAGTGCTCTAAAGACGTTTGTGTTAAAAGGAGACTCAGCTATTCTAAGAAAAAGAAGATAACAAAAATGAGGTTCAAACCATTTGGCTGGATTTGAGGAATTCTGCGACTATAAGCACGCAGAATTCTGACAAGGGGTTCAGGAATGGGAAGGTTGAATCCCGACTTAAAGTATTCTTCATAGACTGCTTCATAATCATGGGGAGGATCATAAGAAGCCTGACCTAGGAAGAATTTGCTGAACCTATCCCGATCAATTCTGTAAGTCTTACAGATCTGAGACAGCTCAGCCTCGGACAAAGAACAAAATGCTTCTTGAACAGAAGAAGAGGGCGGACCTCTTTCAAGTATCCCCGTGAACAGGGATGGGGCCCTCTGCAGAACTGAGAGGTTTACAGTTCATAGAGCAGGAGCAATTTCTGCTCGCTCCGGTAGGGAGTCAACCATGGTGATGGCTCTGCTGGACTGAGCAGCGCGATCAGTGGTTCTGCGCAATCTTACGATCGGACGATCATCAGAGACCGACCTACCAAACAGAGATGGAGAATGAGAGCTTCCTCCATCACCGGCAGCGTAAGAAGCACCTTCGGAGAAGTTTTAGGAATCATGAGAAGAAGTAGACATGATGAAGAACTAGAAATGAAGACTTACAGTAAAAATGAGGAAAAGAGGGAAGAAGATCGAAGGGCATTGAGATCGCCGGAGGAATTTGGAAGGGTAACGCCGGAGAAGAAAAGTCCGAGAGAGCAAAAAGTAGAAGAAATGAATTGCAACTCTGAAAGCCCTATTTATAGACCTTCATCTCGGCATCCCAAGGGACACCTTGACGCTTTTGCTCTCGATTCCTGCAACCGCCAGATATGAAAAGGTGCGTAACTGACACCTCGTACTCTGTGCAGACAGTAAATGCATAGAACGGCCTAATCAGAGGCAGACACGTCATATTAGAAAGGACAGAGCATTATAAGCTCTGAATCGATTAGCCTGCCGTTCCTGGTCAGCACGGCCAAACTAATCTAGGGTCAAAAGATGAGTCAAAATCTGACTTGCTCAGAAAAGACCAAAGTCGTCAGTTAGTCAACGGCAAATCAAGGTTTGGGACGATCAACTCCTACAGCTCGGTAGGAATGTACTTCTGCTCGCCCGTACTTCACTTTAGCTGAAGCAAGTCTATTAGGGTGGCTAAGGCAGATTCAATTATAACCCTTGGTCAGCTCGGCCGCATGCCTGAGTCAGTTCAGCACTTGCTCAAATATGACGAAGAATGGTTAGAAATGAAGTCTTATGACAGTTTGACATACTGCACCTCGGCTCGGCAATGCTTTAGTCAAAGCAACCGCTTATAGTCAACCTCAGCAAATAAAAGGAATCAACAATACACTTCTAAAGGAAGCATATTCAGCTCGGCCTCGGATCAACTTCGGCCTCAGCTTTATATTAGCATCAAGCTCTAGCCTCGGCCCTGCTCTCACAAACACTGTTACTTAGAGTCTCTTGGAAAAGATCAAAAATGATCCTATCAACTGCCATCTGGGACCTACCAAGACAGCTCTGCAGAGTACTTTCCAGGTGTCAAACATCGGCTGGTTTAGTACAAAGACATCATTGCAGGCCGACCTACATGTCATGGAGTTAGCCATTGACATAGCTGCAGTCACAGGCATTTGTCCCATCAGACTGCGCACCTGCAGCAGACAAGACAGCCATCTCAGACACATCATCATCCCATCATCGGGCAAAGGATCAGACCTCCTCAACCTTGAGTATAAATATACCTCTTTCTAGACGGGGAGGGGGATGATGCAATTTTCAGAACTTCAATTACAACTTCCAGTAAACATCATCTCGGCTGACCCCTAAGCATCCTTATTCTCAGCGAGATATTAAACCAGGTTCATTCTAAACTTGTATTCCAGCATAAACTGCCTACTGGAAACACCCATAACTGACTTAAGCGTCGGGGGTTTATCCCAGAGCAGCGCTTTGGGCCTCTAACATTTCTTTTCCTTCTCAGGTTTCGTTCTTGGATTTAGACGGAGAGTTAACGACAAATTACTAGGATCACCTCTGATCCCCCCGACGCTTAAATGTAAGTAGGAATTTAGGGATTTTGTGTGATATATGTGTGGTATATATAAATGTAAGTTAGATAGTATTCTAGTGTATTTAGGTTATCTTATTCTAATTTGAATTTGTAATTTGATTTAAACTTTATCTTTTTCACTTTCCTATCCAGGTTTCTTAGAGTTTTTATCTTCTTTTATTCTTTTTTTCCTTCTCCCAGTTCACGGGCATAACATTTTCTATCTCTTTTTTTGTGAGGCCGGGGCAGGTTGACTAATCCGTGGATACGAGGAATTTATGGATAGAAATCTACTAGAAAGGGTGAAAAATTTCCGCATAAATTATCAGACGCCATTGGTGTAATGGGAGATCTTGCATTAAGGGCATTATTTTTTGGTTAAAATGTAAATTTGTATTAATCAAGAACCAAGCATCACGGGGGATGCAACCCATATAATCCCACAACATGTTCAAAATAAAAGAGGAGCAATATTGACAAGATCGCTCCCACAAAAAATATCCTTAACCGACTTGAAGGTATTCATGGATCTAAAAACATGTGTTTGTATTCTATGTATTACATCTCCAATGTTTAGAGTAGTGCCCTCCATTAGTGCTTTGTTTCTACCTTGCCAAACCAAATATACAGTAGCTGCAATGCAAATCTTAGTTGCCTTGTTCTTGCAACTCTTCTTCCTTAGCCTCTTCTGTCCCCAAGCCAAGATTCTGGGGAGGCATTCCAGCAATGTGAGCAACCCCAGCCATTGTACCATTGCCTTCCAAATCTGCTTAAGGACTTGGCACTTAAGGAAAATATGTCTATTAGATTTACGAGTAGAGCAAAAAAGACATTTGTCGTCGGAGGGAAGAAAAATTTTATCCTTAGTGCTAATCCTGTTTTTGGCCGCAAGCCAAAGAATGAAACCATGTTTAGGAGTAATTGCATGATCCCAAACCATCGGATGCCAAGGAACAGTTGCATCTTTTGATCTGAAGTGTTGGTATTGACAAACTTTCTCATTTAGCACCCAAGAGTCCAGCAATGTTTGTGCCTGTTATATACTACCTGAGTTGGAGATGAGACTGTCTCTGATATCTAGAAGGGACTTCAGCAGTAGAGAAAAATATTGCTTTTTTACATTTAGTCCAAAAATTGGAATCCATCTTATACCTGTTGTTGAACCATATAACCCATAGAAGTTGTTTATCTTCACGAGTAGAGCTTTGTTCCAGGCTTTGAGTGGGATAATACCAAGACCACCCTCCTCCTTTGGAAGGCAAACCTGCTTCCGTGATACTAGCGCCTTCTTGAATCTAGAATTGCCACTGCCCCATAGGAAATGTAAATACACTCGGTTTATTTGATCTATTATTGATATTGCCACTGGTAGTGCACTGAGCCAGAAGCAAAAAAGACACTCAGCAGTGACCTGATTAGTACCATTATGCCCGCCTAAGTGAGAAAATGTACAAAAGTAAGAAAAATAAAACTCTTTCACTCTTCTTCATAGCCAATGTTCTTTCAAGAAAGAAAAATGGAGTTGTTCTCTTTCTCCTCTAAATTTTTCTCAATCTTCTTAACTTTTTCGTTTTTTTTCCTGAATTTTCGGTTTAAGGAGTAGATCATTTCTTTTCGGTAAATCATAGTTCTGGTAAGCCTGTAAATTTCAAATTTTACAGATTGATTTTAAGATTAGCAAATAAAAATGTCGGTTTTAACGCTTGATTATGATACAGAGTGTGATTTTTGGCATAGGTTTCGCCATACTTACAGTAGAAATCCAATTTAGATGTTTTAATGCAAGGTAAAAAGTAGTTCCATCCATTGATTGTTTTCCGGCATTCATATTGTGAATTCATTGTTTGTAAGCTATTTGTATGACATTGCTTCTGGATAAAAAAAACATTGGGTTATTTTAAGAATTTTGTACTTTTAGGAGTTAAAGATAGTATCTTGTTGGTGAAATTAGGTGTTGGAAAGGTGATTTATATTTTTATTGAAAAGGTACTTGTAAGGTGCTTCTGGAAATGATTGTGTGTACTTTGAATGTGCTTTTAATATGAAAGGGATGTTGAAATTGAGTTGTTTATAGTATATGGTATTTTTGGTTAAGTATTGTACAAACAATAGTTGAGTGTCAAAGGATCCTAAGCAGTGGCACGCCGTCTATGGATACGAATAGTAGGAATATGCCAAGCGGTTAGCACCCGCATATGAGTATGAATAGTAGGAATCTGGTCTGCAACCTAGCAACTTCCTTTTGGGTAGTATAGTTCAGATGGTTGGTATTTATATGTAGTATTTTCTTGTTTGTAGTTTGAAGATTTTCTATCAGGTGTTTGAAATGATTTATGTATGTTTGAGGTTTTTAGCATGTTTTGTAAAGGTTATGAAATATGTATGATTGTAAACATAGCTTAGGAATTCGGAGGCAATGTGTCCGGAGATGTCCTCGGTTGCCTTCACCACTATTAGAAAAGTTACAGGGAACAGGTCGAACCAGTTGCATCAGACAGCGATATGATGTAGGAGATGAGGAACATTGATTTTAAATCTTAGGGATCATACCAGGTAGCTATATTGTTTTTAGTTGTTCTCGTTTACTTTCTTTTTGACTTTGATGTGAATCTTAGTTTTTTTTTCGGGTTGTAAGCTTGTTTTATTATTAGTTGGATGTGAGTTGGATGGTGTTGGTTGAGATATTAGCATTAGACAGTTATGGTACTCTGCAACTTAGCTTATGACATTGTTTATCATCTTTGTCCGTAAGGGAGATTTTTATAATTTTTTAAGTATCTACTTGCTGTTTTACATTATAAAAAAAAGACATTCGCGATACACTAGACTTCCGTGTTTGCATAAGATCTAGGAATGAACAGGATTGCTTTGCGATCAGATATACCCGACATTACCTTATACTTTGTTTCTACGGCTCGAACTCGTGACTTCAAGATCAGAAATCAGTAACTTTACCATTTTTACATTAAAAATGAGATAAAAGATGATGTATTTTAAAAGAGCCTCCAATCACGTGCTGACACTCTAAATATAAGACTTTGTTCGAGTTTTGGGTCATGTGAAAAATTTACACAACTACTGAACAAACTTCAGAGCTGCACAATTGTTCCAGTAGCGAAATGATTCGAGCTAATAAAAGCAATAAACGAATCAATCAATGAACAAAATTGAAGAATGATTGAATAGAGAGAGAAGCAGAAACTATGCAGAGTGCAACTGCAAGAGAGAGAAAGAGAATCACAAAAGAATTTTGATTCTGAAAATATCTGCTTCTACAACCTTCTTTGTAGAGCAAAACGTCTACTTATAGTAGAAGAAGATGCACAAGGAATGAAATTACAAAACTGTCCTTCAAAACATGACGCTATACACAACAACTAAAAGGACAAAACTGTCATTTCGCATTATTTAAATGCTTCCCGCCTCCAATCGTCTTCTTCAAATGCCCAACTTCTTCTTCTATGTTGGAGCTGAACTGCTAGCAACAATCAGCATACGCAAGCCCCATCAACTTATGATTAAAACAATCAGCACAAACATCTAATCAACCCAATTATTGATTCCACACCTTAATCAGCAGATTCTAGCACAAACTGCACAAGCTAAATCTCCTCCGCCTTTAATGGCTGCTCTCAACTACTTGATCTTCTTCACATATTTTGATACCCCCCTCAAGCTGAGCTTGGTATACACATTGTACAAACCCAACGCAACTGTCATATTGCTCAGTTTTCTTGCATCAAGAGCCTTAGTGAAAATATCCGCCAATTGCAACTCCGTACGAACAGGCATCAGTTTCATGACTCCCTCTTGAACCTTATTTCTGACAACGTGACAATCTATCTCAATATGCTTAGTCCTTTCGTGAAAAACTGAATTCTTAGTAATATGCATAGCACTTTTAGAATCACAGAAAACCTCAACAGGAGGATGATCACGCCCCATCAATTTCAAATCTTGCATCAAATATATGATCCACTGAACCTCACAAGTAACCATGGCCATGGCTCTATATTCAGCCTCAGCTGAAGATCGTGACACAGTAGATTGCTTCTTGGCCCTCCAAGATATTAAAGCATTCCCAAGAAACACACAATAACCTGTAATTCTTCTTCTAGTCTCATTACAGCCACCCCAATCCGCATCAACAAAAGCTTTGAGCTACAAGTCACCTCTGTTTGGATACAGTAAACCTTGACCCACAGTTCCTTTCAAATACCTCAGCACCCTATGTGCTGCTTTCAAGTGATTTACAGTGGGACAATCCAAAAACTGACTCAACTGTTGAACATGAAAGGCTATATCAGGACGCGTCATAGTCAAATAAATCAATTTGCCAATCAACTGCCCAGATTGAGACACATCCTCAATCAGAGATGAATCCTGATGTACCAAATTCAAATGAGTCTCCATAGGCGTTTTCACTGGTTTAGAATCCAAAAATCCAGCCTGCTCCAACAACTCAAGAGTATACTTTCTTTGGTTGATATAGACACCCTCCTGAGACTTGGACACCTCAATGCCAAGGAAGAATCTTAACCTTCCTAAATCCTTTATTTTGAACTGACTGTGAAGACCTGCCTTCACTTCTTCAATGGCCTGTTCATTAGCACAAGTAACAACTATGTCATCAACATATACAAGCATAATCAAAAGTGTGCCTGCAACATCTTTTGTGAACAGAGTGTAATCAGACTTGGATTGGCAGAATCCCTGGTCTGTAAGATACTTGGTCAGAGTGCAATTCCATTCTCTGCTTGCCTGCTTCAAGCCATATAAGGATTTCTCCAATTTACAAACTAAATGAGACCCAAGTAAAGTCACACCAGGGAGAGGAAGGATATATATATCTTCATGAAGGCTGCCATGAAGAAACACATTATTAATGTCAAGTGGATGGATAGCCCAACCTTTCCTGTGCCAAGGCCAAGACAAGCCTCACATATGTCATTTTTGCCATTGGAGAAAACGTATCCAGATAATCTACGCCAAAACGTTGATTATATCCCTTAGCAACTAAACGGGCTTTATACCTCTCCATAGTCCCATCTGTCTTTAATTTCACTTTATAAATCCATTTACAACCAATGGTAACCTTACCAGCAGGCAAAGGCACAACAGACCAAGTCTTATTAGCCTCTAATGCTGCAATTTCTGCTCTCATTGCCTCCTGCCAAACAGAAGATGTAGCTGCCTCTGCATAAGATTTGGGTTCAGTATGTGTACTCAAACTTAATACATATGACCTGTACTCTGGTGTCAGGAATGAATAAGATAGGTATTTATGAAGTGAGTGAGGGGAAGAATAAGATGGCATGCTCTGAAAAGAAGATGAAGGAAGTGATATTTGATTGCGGTAGTAATCATCCAAATAAGCTGGAGGCCGTCTAACACGTTTGTCTCTGTTGAGTGTAGAAGAGGCAGATTCTAAAGCTTGAGTGTTTGTGTCTGCAAGAATGGGTAAATCAATAACAATGTTTCCAGGCTCAAGATTTTCAATGTACTCAGATGAGTGTGCATCTTCTGAGACAATAAGCTGAGGAGATGAACAATTTTCAGACGGATCATAATATGAATGGGATGATGAAGCTGTTTGGGAGGTTTCTATAGCAGAAGTATCATGTTCAACATAAGGACTAGCATCCAGTACATGAGGGGCTGAAGAAGGGATCGACTGGTTTTGAATTATATGTTGTGGGAAAGGATCAGAATGAACATTACTTGAAGATGTATTAGAAAATGGAAAAACAGACTCATAGAAAATCATATCTCTAGATACATATACATCTCTTGTATCCAGATCTTGTAAGATATACCCCTTTGTATTATATGAAAGCCCTAAAAATATACTCCTCCTAGTTCTAGACTCAAACTTTCCTTTGTTTGGCTGCGTGTTAGCTCCAAAAGCAAGGCACTCGAATATCCTTAACTGACTATAAGAAGGAGGCTTCTTATAAAGCTTCTCCCAAGGTGACTTATTTTGAAGGAGTGGAGTTGGAGTGACGTTAATCAGATAAACAGAATGCTGAATGCAAAATCCCCAATATGATAAGGGAACTTGCAATTGAAACTTAAGAGCTCTTGCAACTGCCAAAATGTATTGATGTTTCCTTTCTACTATGCCATTTTGTTGCGGGGTATAGACACACGTTGTCTTGTGGATTATACCCTTAGAAGAGTAGAAAGAATCCATACAAAACTTCTGTCCATTATCTGTTCTTATGATCTTTATATGATAACCAAACTGCACTAGGACATGCTGATAGAAACTGAGAATAATGGACCTAACTTCAAACTTTGCTTTCATTAAGTATGTCCAACAAAATCTGGTATTATCATCAACAATAGTAAGAAAATAGCGCTGGCTATAAAGCGTTGTGTGTCTATGAGGACCTCAAATGTCAATGTGAACAATATCAAAGGGCTTAAGGGATACAGACGTGGACACAGGAAAAGGAGACCTCTTATGCCTAGACATGGGACAGATGAAGCATTTATTTACATACTCATCAACAACAGACACAACAGGATCTATTTTATGTACTTCTTTCATTCTGATAGATGACATGTGCCCAAGTCTGGCATGGCACAACCAAGGTTCTGTGTGCAGTACTGATGTGATAACTGGAGTTATGGAGGGTGACATTGAGGAGAAGACCTTAGGTACGCCATGAAGGTAGTATAGTCCTTGATTCACTTCAGCTGAACCAATCAACTTCCTGGTCCTTAGGTCCTGAATCATACAAGCATTATGATAAAATGAAACAACATAATCATTATTCTGTGTTAACTTGCTGAATGAAAGCAAGTTGAAATCGAATGACGGGACATACAGAACATCTGTAAGCAATAAATGGGGATTAACCTTCATGCTACCTACATGAGTGACTTCAGCTTGTGACTTATCAGGAAGAGTAACAGACAAGGAATTCACAGGATGATATGAATCAAAAAGGATTAAGCTAGAGCACACATGATCACTAGCACCAGAGTCCAATACCCATACATTTAAGTTTTGGCACCCAACCTTACCTGTGTTCTTACCAGATTCCTTAGTCTTCTTCGCTGACATGATTACATGGTGAGAAACAGCACCACCAGAGGCTTTTTCAGTCATCTTTCTTTCATGCTCCTGATGATTGCTCAGTATATTAATCAACTGGATGTTGTAGAGATAAGGGGGTTTGAGTGATTTCAAAATAAGTGACTTAAATGCATGATATATATAAACGTGTACATGTATGCATGATACTTTGCCATTACTTGCCTTATTTAGCTTATATATTATGTTGCCATACTAACGAGCCATGAAGCGTTAAAGCTTACATCATATGGCAAACATTTGTTATGTTTATACTATTTTCAGGTGCCACCATTAATGAACTAAACTAGTTCATTAAGTGAAGTACATAGTTTATTAAACTAAGTAGTTCATTAAAGGAAGCCACATTTGGAAAAGGCACAAAGGCAACAAAGCTAAGGATGGAAAGTTTTCTCCTCCTCTCCTTCTTAAATACACACGCCTATATAGATATATATTACACATATTTTCAGATTTTTTGAATAAAGGCACATACACATGTATTCCAACGTACTACCGACACGTTATATATTTTACGTACGTACTGTTAAGTTGTAAAACGTTTTGATGATGAAAAGATGTTTTGAATGAGTTAAATTTATGTTTGATATTCGATGCAAGATGGGCAAAACACATTATGTCCAAAGATGGTTGAGATTGGAAGTCACTGTTGACATCGATCTCTCAAGCTGGGGACATCGATCGATCGATGTCACTTCAGCCCCTGACATTGATCGATCGATGTCTGTCTGAGAACATCGAACCCTCAACCACAAGGACATCGATCGATCGATGTCACTTCAGCCCCTGACTTCGATCAATCGATGTTGAACTGAATACATCGATCTCTAAACCAGGTGACATCGATCGGTCGATGTCACTTCAGCCCCTGACATCGATCGATCGATGTCAGGCAGTTTAAGATTCTGCAATCTTCTGAGGACATCGATCTCTCCCTTCCAGGGACTTCGATTGATCGATGTCCTCCAGAATTCAAATTTTCTGAACGTTAGAACAAAATCCAAGGCTGATTTTTAAGGTTTTCTCTTTCCAATCTTCTTCAAACTTCTTGTGGACTTTAACTCAACTAATTACATGCTTCCTTGACTATTGTATACATGTCTAAGATTCTCTAGGGTGGCTATCCAAGATCAAATCACTCCATAGGGTGGCTAGATACTATTTGGGCATTATCTTGACATTTTTGAAGATGAAGACTTGGTGGAAAGCCTCAAAAACGTGGTGAACTTCATCTATAAATAGAGGAGGCTTGGATGAAGCAATAACACACTTTCAACATCATCTAGCTTCATTTTCCATTGTTGTATATTTCTCTCATACTTGTAAATTTGTTTAAAGCTTGTCTAGCTTTCTTTGATCTTCATTGTTGTATATTGAGAGAAAGAGAGTCAAGCACAAGAGGAACCATAATTATTTGATCTCTTGCTTGTGCTTAGACTTGTGAGAAAGTGTGAACCTTACTATATCTCTTTAACCCACTGTGAGAACTTCTTGAGGGAACTTTTGTTGAAGTTGTGAGGAAGCAAGAAGTTGTTCTTGCCAAAAGCTGTAGTTGCTGTAGTTGCACAAGTGTGTTTTGTGCAAGAAGTTGCTGTTGTTGTTGCTTACACTAAAGTGTTAGTGTAAGTGTTGCTGTGGTTGTTCTTATTGTTCATAATAAGAAGAGTAGTTGTTGAAAATCCACTTTGGAAACAAAGTGGTAGTGGAGTAGAATCATTTACGATTCGAACCACTCTATATCCGTTGTACTCATTCATTATCTCTCATCTCCAATTCTTGCTCTGATTTTGAATATTCTTTTTGAGTTGAGAAAAACAAGAAAATTCCGCAAAAGAGCCAAACACTCTATTCACCCCCCTCTAGAGTGTATTTCGGACCTTACAATTGGTATCAGAGCCTAACCTTGATTGCTTGGCCAATCTTTGCAAGTAGCAAGGTTAAAGAGCATGGCAATGACAACTTCAACCTCAACCTCTTCATCTCCTAAGCCTACTGCACTATTTTCCGGATCAAACACTAAAGCTCCTATGTTTGATGCCCAAAACTATTCTTTATGGAAATTTCGAATGATCAATCATTTGAAAGGCTGTGGATTTGATATATGGAGATCTGTTGTCAAAGGAATTGAAGTTCCTATGATTACCAACTCAAAAGGAGAATCAATGTTTAAAGATGAGGATGACTACACCGACGAAGAGAAGATAAAGTTCGCCATCAATGGCAAAGCTTTTGACATTCTCTCAAGTGATCTTACCACCACTGAGCTCATTAGACTCCAAGGTCTTGAAACAGCCCATGAGGCATGGAAAAGGCTTGAAATGATACATGAAGGAACTGAGCAAGTAAGAATGGCCAAAAGACTCATGCTCATGAAGGAGTATGAGATGTTCGGAATGAAGAGCGGTGAGAAGATTGAGGAGACAATCGATTGATTCACACGAATAGTGAATCAACTCTCCATGTTTGATAAGAAAATCTCAAATAAGACCTTGTCTCAAAACTCCTCAACTCCTTACCAAGAGAATGGACACCCAAAGTCACCGCCATCACGGAATCAAAGAATCTCAAGACTCTTACTCTTGATGAGCTCTCCGGTAATCTTCTTACTCATGAAATTCTTATTGATGAACAAAATAGGATGAATCCCATCAAGCCTACACAAACATCACACAAAGGATTGGTGGTAGAGTCCGATGAATCGGATGAAGAAGTTGCCCTTCTAGTAAGAAAATTTAGAAGAATGGCAACTAGAAACAAAGCACAAGCAAGAAAGTTTTTCAAGAAACCATCTAAAGAAAAGGAAGCAAGTGAAAATTGCTATAGATGTGGTCGACCCGGTCACTTCATTGCCGATTGCCACGTAAAAGAGCCGCAAAAGCAAGAGAAGAAGGTCTTTTCTCAAAAGAAGAATGCCCTCAATGCGGAGGTAACCACGTGGGATGATCTCCTTTCGGAATCGGAAGGAGAAGAGAGTGAAGATCAAGGTGTTGGACTTGTGGCAATGGTTGACAATCCAAAGGTTCAACATACTTGTCTTATGGCGATTGAAGATGACCTTGAGGTAAATTCTAACCCTTCAAATTTGCATGATGAAATAGGAGATTTGCAAGATGACTTTGAGAAATTAAATTTGAAATATAAACATTTAAAGAAAGAATTCAAGAAATGCATTTTAGAAAATAAGAGCTTGCATGACAAAAATATTTTGATATTTCAAGAGCATGATATCATACTCACCATGCATAAAACCGTAGCTCTTGAAAATGAAGAAATTAGAAAAGAATGTGAGAAACTAAAGTTAGACTTACAAAGACTAACAAATGGTAAAAACAACTTAGACATACTTCTTGGAAATCAAAGAATTGGAAATGATAAGTCCGGTTTAGGATTTAACTCATCATCTTCTTCTATTAAACCTAAGTCCTTAAAGAAAAAGGCAAACAATAGAAAAACACAACAAAATTCATCATCTTCTAAACCAAAGCATGTACCCACTTGTTTTTATTGCAACAAACTAGGACATGTAAAGAAAGCATGTAGAGCTTGATTTGAAAGCACATATGTTTGGAAGCCTAAGGGTCGAAAAACTAACTCTAAAGGACCCAACCATCAAAGGGTACCAATGCATACACCTTTTGGTTTTGTAGGCTCTCAAGATAAATGGAGTAACCAAAGAAGAAGGAACCAAATGGCTTATGGACAGCGGATGTTCAACTCACATGACCGGAGACAAGACGTTGTTCACCAAGCTCAAGCTCCAAGATGGTGGAACGGTGCATTGTGGAAATGGGAGAGCCAAAATCCTTGGACATGGAGAAATTGGTAATTCTTCCTTTACTATTAATAATGTACTATATGTAGAAGGGCTTAAGTATAATTTGATAAGTGTCAGCCAATTATGTGATGCTAATTTTCAAATTGAGTTTGTGAAAAGAAAATGTGTTGTGAAAAAGAACGATAAGATTGTTTTTGAACCTATTCGTAAAAATGATGTTTACAAATTTAGCACACATGATTTGATATCACAAAATGTTTCTTGCCTAGTTGCAAAAAATGATTTGACTCAACTATGGCATAGACGACTTGGACACATTAGTTTTAAGAATTTCAAAGAAATTTGTAAAAATGAAAAAGTCCAAGGTCTTCCAAAATTAAATTTCGAAAATCATGGCTTATGTGACACTTGTCAAAAGGCAAAACTTGTTAAAACAAGTTTCAAGCCCAAAAGTGAAATCTCCACCACCAAACCTCTATAATTGCTTCATATGGATTTGTATGGGGATATTGGTACAGCAAGTCTAAGTGGAAAACATTACACCTTTGTGGTGGTAGATGACTACTCTAGGTACACTTGGGAAATGTTCTTAGCTAAAAAGAATGATGCATGTCAAGAATTTATAAAGCTTTGTAAGAGATTAGAAAATCAAAGAGAAGACACAATTAAGGAAATTAGAAGTGATAGATGTGGTGAGTTTGATGGAGAATTTCAAGAATTTTGTGTATCCAAAGGGTATGGACACAATTTTTCAGCTCCAAGAACTCCTCAACAAAATGGTGTTGCGGAAAGGAAAAATAGAACACTTCAAGAAATGAGTAGAGCCATGCTAAACGAATTTGAGCTACCCAAATATTTTTGGGCCGAAGCGGTAAATACCGCTTGTCATGTGATCAATAGAGTTTATTTGAGACCATTTCTCAAAAAGACTCCTTATGAGCTTTGGAAAGGTAGAGTACCAAATATTGGTTATTTCAAGGTATTTGGTTGTAAGTGTTTTATACTTAACACCAAAGACAACTTGGATAAACTCGATTTCAAAGCGGATGAAGGAATCTTTATGGGTTATGCTCAAAATAGTAAGGCATTTAGAGTATATAATAAAAGAAGCATGAAAGTTGAAGAATCAATCCATGTCAAGTTTAGTGAATTCACTGAGGATAAATCAAACATTAATGAAGATGATGATGATGAAGAAATAATTGAAGTAAGTCATATAGAGAAATTTGAGAATCCAAAAGGTAATATCGTTATTGACCTTAGGATTGATCCTCTTTAACCTAAGGTGGAAGATGAAGAAGTAGGAGGGGATACCTCAAATCTACCGGATTCATATAAGTATAGGAAAGATCACCCTAAAGAGTTGATACTAGGTGAAACTAGCCAAGGCATAATGACTAGGAGAAAATTTAATGAAAATGCCTTCATTTTACAAGTTGAGCCGAAAAATATAAAGGAAGCAATAAACGATGAAGATTGGGTATTAGCTATGCAAGAAGAATTAAATCAATTTGAAAGAAGTGATGTTTGGGAATTAGTTACTAAACCTAGTGATCATCCCATAATTGGCACTAAATGGGTATTTAGAAACAAAATGGATGATAAATGAAACATCACTAGAAACAAAGCTAGGTTAGTAGCTCAAGGCTATAGGCAAGAAGAAGGCATAGACTATGATGAGACCTTTGCCCCCGTGGCTAGGTTAGAAGCTATTAGGATGTTATTAGCATATGCATGCTATAAGGATTTCAAACTATATCAAATGGACGTGAAATCCGCATTCTTGAATGGAATAATTCAAGAAGAGGTCTATGTAGCTCAACCTCCAGGGTTTGAAAATCATGATTATCCAAATCATGTTTTTAGACTCAAAAAGGCCCTTTATGGACTTAAACAAGCTCCTAGGGCTTGGTATGATAGATTAAGTAACTTCCTACTTGAAAACGAGTTTTCAAGAGGAAAAGTCGACACTACTCTTTTTATTAAAAAACAAGGAAACCATCAATTCCTTGTTCAAATTTATGTGGATGATATCATATTTGGTGCTACTAATGATTCTCTTTGTGAGCATTTTGCAAAATTGATGGAAGGAGAATTTTAAATGAGCATGATGGGTGAACTCAACTACTTTCTTGGTCTACAAATCAAGCAAACTCAAGATGGAGTGTACATATCTCAAACAAAGTACACAAAGGATTTGCTCAAGAAATACAAATTCGAGGATGGAAGAAGTGTGAGCACTCCGATGAGCACAAGCACAAAGCTTGACAAAGACGAAAAAGGAAAGCCGGTTGAGGTAACAAAATATAGGGGTATGATTGGTAGTTTACTTTATTTGACCGCTAGTAGGCCGGATATTTTGCATGCTGTGTGCTTATGTGCTAGATTTCAAAGTATGCCTAAGGAATCGCATTTAGTTGCCATTAAACGTATCTTTAGGTATTTAAAAGGATTTTTGAACTTCGGATTGTTTTATCCCAAAAATGGTTGTTTTGATCTAAGAGGATATAGTGACTCCGACTATGCCGGAAATCTTGTTGATAGGAAAAGCACCTCCGGGACATGTCAATTCCTTAGAGATTGCTTAGTTTCTTGGTTCTCCAAGAAACAAAATAGTGTGTCACTTTCCACGGCAGAATCCGAATATGTATCGGCCGCTTCGTGTTGTGCACAACTACTTTGGATGATCAACACCTTGAACGATTACAATGTTAAGTTTGATAAAGTTCCCATCCTATGTGACAACACATCAGCCATAAGTATAGCACAAAATCCAGTTCATCATAGTAGGACAAAACACATTGAAGTAAGGCATCATTTTATAAGAGATTGCATTCAAAAGGGATTGGTATGCATTGAATTTGTTCCAACAAATGATCAACTAGCGGATATATTCACCAAATCCCTTCCAACTGACACATTCGAATCAATTAGAACAAGATTAGGAATGATAAACATTGGTTAAAGGGTTAAAAATGTCAAAATTACAATATTCTGCATACATAGATCGATCTATGTAGAAATTTCAGAGAATGATGTCTCTTAAGACATCGATCAATCGATGTACAGGACATCGATCGATGGAAGTCCCTGACATCGATCGATCGATGTCAGCGGGACAGGGTTTATAAAAACTGCGAAAACCCTCATTTCTTCATTTCCACACTTCGTACCCTAATTTTTCTCAGGCGAAAAACACCTCCTTCATCCCTCAAAACTGCAAAATCCTTGCTCAAGCCTCATTTTTCTCTTGAACACTATCTACATCCATCTACATTCCTTATATTCCATCACTAGACTCAGGAATTTCGTAACCTAATTCTCTCAAATGGCACCAAGAACCAAGAATCATCCAAAAAGGCAAAGAACTTCACAACAACACACTCCAACGGGTTCAAGGACAGCAAGACTGCGGAAACAACCAGAACCATCCCAAGAACATCTAATCCGAGACGTCAGAGAAAGCCTTGGTATCAGAAATTTCCCTTGGCTTAAAACTGGAGAATATGAGAATGCATTGGCTGCTCCCCTAGGATCAGGTATATATACTCATATATCTCAAAGAGCTCAATTGTTATTTGCAGAATGCGAAAGTAGCAACAGGTCTACTATTCCATTGAAACTGCTCAAAATTGAGGATATTTTGAGCAGTGCAGAATTGAAATCAATCATTGATTTATTGTATGCTCAAAAATGGATGTTTTTGTGGGATTCCGCCGAGATGGGTTCAATGTTTACTCGTTATACCCGGATGTTCTATGCCAACCTTTAGATTGACTATCTGAATGGAAATCCGCTTTCTCTAAATTCGGTTATTGATGGTCAAGTAGTCTCATTTCACACCACACAAATTAATGATATTCTTGGTGCACCTGATGAGGGAGTCAAGGATTTTGATCCTTGGAAGTGGGACTTTCACAAATATCAAGTAACTGAGAATGAAGTCAAAACCTTTCTTGGCTTTCACCTTACGAAAAACACAAATGATATGCCTTTGATTTACCGAGTTTTGCTTGCAATCGTTACTTTCTGTGTAAATGGAAAATCGGCAAAACTTCCGAGCAACCTAGACTTCTATATCACATACCGCATAGCCATGAGAGAACAGGTAAACTTTGGGGAAGTATTCTTTGAAAATGTGTTGGAGGCAGTTACCAAGAAATCAAAGGCACTTACCTACAGTAATCTGATATATAGATTATTGAGAAACGCTAATTTAGTACTGGATGATGAATACGAAGAGGCTATTACGAATAAGGATTATTACTCAAAGTCAAACATCCAGCAAATTCTCAAGTCAAGAAAGGAAGCGCAACGACGGGGTGGTGCTCAAGACCCAGAGGAAGATGAAGCTAAGAATGAGCCGGAAATACCACCACACCCCACTGAGCCAACCGTTGAACCCCAACATAACCCTCCAAGTCCTACCTCTAGAATAGACAAAGGCAAGGCTCCTATGGAAGAAGATAGTGGTTTTGAACTTCCATTTGATGCAGAGGCTGAGATCAATGACTTACATCGTTATCTCGATCAATGGAGGGAAGACTTAACAAAAGAGGCTGTTTGCATAGATGATTTAGAGAAAGGCTATACGACATTCCAGAACCGCTTAAAAACGCTAGAAACAAAGGTGGACACTGAAGTCAAAACACTACAAACTGAGCTGAACGTGCAAAAGACGAAGTACCAGAAGTTGAAAACAAAGCTCAAAGCCGCTCTCTCCGGATTGTGTTTCTCCTCTGATGAGGAGTAGTACTAAATGCTTCCCCATTCCCTCGTACTTATGCTAGTTTTGCAAGTTTGAGTTTACATATGTATCTCAAAACTTGATATTTCTTCATGGTATTTATCTTTTCGTTTTGGTATCTCTCATTTTTTTTGATGCTTTCAAAAAGGGGGAGAAGTTTTTGGTATCGTTAGCATGATGTCGTTAGCATGATGTTTTTGGTCTTGGTAGTAGTAAAATGGTTTTTGGCATTTGGTATCGTTAGCATGATGTCGTTAGCATGATGTTTTTGGTCTTGGTAGTAGTAAAATGGTTTTTGGCATTATTGACATGATAATTGATCTTGGTTGTGTTGACATGATTTGGTTTTGGCATGACTTGTTTTGCCTTGGTTTGACATAGCTTTATGCATATCTAAATTGATAAGTTGGTACTAGTTGATATTTTGAGATTATTGTTGGCATGATGATTTTTTGGCAAAATGATTGGACATTGGCACGTGAATGGCATGGTTTGGCACAGTTGGTTGGACATGTTGGCATGGTTTGGTTAAGCATGGGTATCCAAATGGCTAAACTTAAATTAGTTGTTTTTCATCACATAATTTAGCTTAAGAAGTTGAATTTGGTATAGCATGACATGAAGTTCCTTGATATATTTTACATATTGAAATGATGAAAATACAAAACTTGATGCATAGTTTGAGGGGGAGCATGTTGGGTAGATTGATAAGGGAGCATGGACTAAGGGGGAGTTGTAAAATATCAAGTTTAGTTGAAAGAGTATCATGTAAAAAACATCTTTTGAATTGTGGTTTTGAAATCATCAAAAAGGGGGAGATTGTTAAGTTGTAAAACGTTTTGATGATGAAAAGATGTTTTGAATGAGTTAAATTTATGTTTGATATTCGATGCAAGATGGGCAAAACACATTATGTCCAAAGATGGTTGAGATTGGAAGTCACTGGTTGACATCGATCTCTCAAGCTGGGGACATCGATCGATCGATGTCACTTCAGCCCCTGACATTGATCGATCGATGTCTGTCTGAGAACATCGAACCCTCAACCACAAGGACATCGATCGATCGATGTCACTTCAGCCCCTGACTTCGATCAATCGATGTTGAACTGAATACATCGATCTCTAAACCAGGTGACATCGATCGGTCGATGTCACTTCAGCCCCTGACATCGATCGATCGATGTCAGGCAGTTTAAGATTCTGCAATCTTCTGAGGACATCGATCTCTCCCTTCCAGGGACTTCGATTGATCGATGTCCTCCAGAATTCAAATTTTCTGAACGTTAGAACAAAATCCAAGGCTGATTTTTAAGGTTTTCTCTTTCCAATCTTCTTCAAACTTCTTGTGGACTTTAACTCAACTAATTACATGCTTCCTTGACTATTGTATACATGTCTAAGATTCTCTAGGGTGGCTATCCAAGATCAAATCACTCCATAGGGTGGCTAGAGACTATTTGGGCATTATCTTGACATTTTTGAAGGTGAAGACTTGGTGGAAAGCCTCAAAAACGTGGTGAACTTCATCTATAAATAGAGGAGGCTTGGATGAAGCAATAACACACTTTCAACATCATCTAGCTTCATTTTCCATTGTTGTATATTTCTCTCATACTTGTAAATTTGTTTAAAGCTTGTCTAGCTTTCTTTGATCTTCATTGTTGTATATTGAGAGAAAGAGAGTCAAGCACAAGAGGAACCATAATTATTTGATCTCTTGCTTGTGCTTAGACTTGTGAGAAAGTGTGAACCTTACTATATCTCTTCAACCCACTGTGAGAAGTTCTTGAGGGAATTTTTGTTGAAGTTGTGAGGAAGCAAGAAGTTGTTCTTGCCAAGAGCTGTAGTTGCTGTAGTTGCACAAGTGTGTTTTGTGCAAGAAGTTGCTGTTGTTGTTGCTTACACTAAAGTGTTAGTATAAGTGTTGTTGTGGTTGTTCTTATTGTTCATAATAAGAAGAGTAGTTGTTGAAAATCCACTTTGGAAACAAAGTGGTAGTGGAGTAGAATCATTTACGATTCGAACCACTCTATATCCGGTGTACTCATTCATTATCTCTCATCTCCAATTCTTGCTCTGATTTTGAATATTCTTTTTGAGTTGAGAAAAACAAGAAAATTCCGCAAAAGAGCCAAACACTCTATTCACCCCCCCTCTAGAGTGTATTTCGGACCTTACACGTACGTTAACGTCACACCACTATACTTAACTCATATTTATGAGTATGTTCAGGTCTTATATCATATGATATAAGATATGGTGATGACAAATTAAATACGACACGATAAAAGGTTCTAAACCGAAAATTGTCGTATCGGGCGAATACCGAAACTTCGCCAACGTGTCACGTACTTGCCATAAATAAATGGCCAGCCCCTATACTCCAAAAATTCATGTAAATTTCGTGCACATCACTGAATATTCAACCAAAAATACTTTCCATATTGGCACACACAAATCACCCCACATTAAGGCCAAAATGTGAAGATTTCAAGTTTAATTTTGTCACATGTTAATGGTACCACTTTAGACCAGCCAAGTGCTGAGATTTAAAGTATATATTATATATATTATGTATAACATAATACATATAACATGTGCAAAAGTTAGAATTTAAATTAGAGAAAAATCGGGTAATCGACAACATTCATCTAATGAGAAGGTGTCAAGTACGCGAAGACTAAATGATCATCCAATAAGAAGATGTCAAGTAAGCAAGACCTTGTCACAATGATGTCTTACACTCTCATAAGGACTTAAAAGATAATTTTCAAGAGGAGGAGGCACCACCTAGGGGACGGCCATGCACCATTAAAAGGAAAGAAGAGAGCAAACAAAAGAAGCACAAGCATTACAATTCAACGTGATCAAAAAGCCTAGCTCTTCTTCTTCTACATTCTCTTTCTTTCTCTCTTCTTGTAAGCCTATTGTATTCATATCTTTCAATCTTGAATAGGCTTAAGATAGACCACCGCTCATTATATATCTTTGTAAAAGATTGATCAAGGTGTGATCAATCTTCATTCGTGCAAGGTGGTAGTGTTCGTGCAAATTGTACTAACAATACAAGGTTTGTAAAGGGTTGGAGTTAGGTGTAACTCTATCAACCCTGCGGTAAGGTGTACTGCGTGTGTGTGATTAGTGTGAAGTGTTCCTTGAAGACTGGAGTAGGTTGTTTATAACCGAACCAGTACAAAATTCTTGGTGCCATTTACTTTCTGCATTTACTTTTTAGTTACTGCACTGTTTACCCTTCTTGTTTGCATCCGTAAAAATAGTAAACGATTTTTAAAAATCACGAAAATTTTCAGAAATATACCCACACGTTCTAGGGTTAAATTGGCACAAGTTCAACCCTTTTGGATAAGTATAAGTCAATCAAACATCAAAAGATCTGAGACTAGTGCAGTCTGATTTTCAGACTTGCAAAGGCTGAGACTTTGATTGTAGTTGACCTACTTCCTAAAAGAATTTTGCAAAACTGTTTGAACTCAATTAAATACAGTATATAAGGAGTTAGTGGTTAAATTTTCAGAGCATTTGGACGTTCACAGAAATAGGAATAAATTTTTCAAAACCATCTACCGGTTCTAGCAGATTCGAGCAATCTGAGTACCAACGGTTTATGAAGGGGTTAATGGTTGAATTTTAATTTGAAATTTTTAGGGGACCCTCATAACATCTGAGGCTAAGTTCTCTCAAAATTTCATATTTTTTGGAGACCTCTAACCTAGTTTTAAAAATGTTTTAAAACTGGTCCTGAAAACAGAATCTGTTTTCAAAAGTTGAATTGTTCAAGTTTAAAGAAATTTTAAAAACCACACTTTCCGCACCATCTATTCAACCCCCCTTCTAGTGGTGCCTTGCAGATCCTATAGATGTATTGTTCCTGGGTTAATGTTGGTACATTCTCCATTTCGTTCTCAGCAGAAGCCTTAGGGCTGCCAACACTATCCTGAACTGATCCATCTCTCCCTTGCTGAGGTCTAGCATCACCATATCCACAGTTTACTTGTCCCTTTGGTTTATATCCTGGAGGATAACCGTGCTTCTTATAGAATCTATCAACGGTGTGTCCATTCATATTGCAATGTGTACAGTATGGTGTTTTAGCATTACCTCGATTGTATTTAGCATTGCCTCTACCATTACCTCTTCCTGCAGGTTTAGACATTCCTCCAAATGAACCACTTCCAGACGAAGGAAACTTCGACTGTGCATTACCATATACATTCATCACTGCTATTGGATTATTCACAAACTGCTTCTGACTGTCACCATAGTTTAACTTTCTCTCAAGCTTAGCAGCCATTGCAAATGTCGTGTTAAGATTAGGAAGAGGTGTAGTCAAAAGAACTTGAGATTTAACTGCCTCAAATTCTGAATTAAGTCCTTTGAGAAACTTTATCACGCAATCATCATGTACATATTTGTTAATTTGCGCAGTCACATTACATGTAGACTTATTACACGTACAGTTGGGATTCGCTCTTAAAACTTAAAGTTCTTCCCAAATTCTTTTCAGTTTTGTGTAGTATTCCGTTACAGAACAGTTATCTTGCCTGAACGCATAGAATTCTTCCTGTAAATCAGAAAGTCTGAAGGAATCAACGTTGCCATACCTGAATTTGAGATCATTTCAGATCTCTAAGGCACTGTCTAGCCAGACCACACTTTGTGCAATGCTAAGTGATACTGAGTTAACAAGCCACGAGGCCACCATGTTATTTGCTTTTGTCAATGCATTTGACCTCCTCGCATCTTCTGCTGGCTTCGAAATCACTCCATTTATGAATCCTATTTAATTTTTGGACTCTAGAGCGCGTCTGATCGACCTACTCCATCCGTGATAGTTATTTTCGTCTAGTAATGGTTGTACCAGTACTGTGGACGGGTTGTCACCTGGATGAATGTAATACGGATCATCCGTAGGATCTATCAATATACTCTGATGATTGGAGACGTGTGGAGTAGTGCTAGTAGAAGGATTGCTATTAGAAGTCATGAATGTTCCAAAATTCATTTAGATGGCTCTGATACCATGTGAAAAATCTACACAACTATTGAACAAACTTCAGAGCTGCACAATTGTTCCAGTAGCGAAATGATTCGAGCTATTAAAAGCAATAAACGAATCAATCAATGAACAAAATTGAAGAATGGTTGAATAGAGAGAGAAGCAGAAACTATGCAGAGTGCAACTGCAAGAGAGAGAAAGAGAATCACAAAAGAGTTTTGATTCTGAAAATATCTGCTTCTACAACCTTCTTTGCAGAGCAAAACGTCTACTTATAGTAGAAGAAGATGCACAAGGAATGAAATTACAAAACTGTCCTTCAAAACATGACGGTATACACAACAACTAAAAGGACAAAACTGTCATTTCGCATTATTTAAATGCTTCCCGCCTCCAACCGTCTTTTTCAAATGCCCAACTTCTTCTTCTATGTTGGAGCTGAACTGCTAGCAACAATCAGCACAAACATCTAATCAACCCAATTATTGATTCCACACCTTAATCAGCAGATTCTAGCACAAACTGCACAAGCTAAATCTCCTCCACCTTTAATGGCTGCTCTCAACTACTTGATCTTCTTCACATATTTTGACACAGGCATCACAATTGGGTTCAGAATATGCTACTTAGAGTTGGCGTATTAATCGTGATATGAAAATTGCCTGCTTTAATGCATACGCCTGCATTATAATTTTATTTTTTTTTCATTTTGGATTTTCTAATATCACAAAATACTAACGGACTCTGGATCAAAATTGTATGGATACTGAAGTACGTAAAAGTCAATGTCGTGTAGACATGATAACATTAACTTAAGTATTTATGTGTAGGCCTCCAAGCAAACAGAACCGTTCGGTATGTTCGGTTCGTTCTGCTCGAGTTCGGCTCAAACTCGGTTCGGCTAAAGGGTTAATGAACCGAGTTTGAACCATTTTTTTCTGTTCGAACTCGGTATCTGATACCGTTCGTTTAAGCTGTTCGGCTCGTTAATGTTGTTCGTGAGTTAAACGAGCTGAGCTTGAACAATTAAATACGTTCGTTTAAATAAACGAACAAACTCGGCTCGTTTGCTAAGTTAAATGAACCGAGCTTAAACAACGCGATGCTCAACTCCTTCGGTTCGTTTACCGCCCTATTTATGTGCATTAATATTAATAATCTTGTCTTTTTAATTATTCAATACATTTTCCACCAAATGTGTTAACCGCGCATGCAGGAGAGATATATATGAATAAAAGATCGCTTTATTTCCTAAAAAATAATTACCTTAGTTTCTCGCTAATTGATTAGTAGTGATAAATAACATCCAAAAAAGTTATCACTAATGGAAAAAAAAGGTTCTGCCGGTACTCAAGTTTAGCAAATAGCAATTTATTATGAAATTATAGTATTTTTTTGTGAAAGTATAGTATTTTTGTTATGAAATTATAACATGAAGATATTAACGTAAATTTGGTATACATATATATATATATATATATATATATATATATATATATAATCATAGACTTTCATTAACAGTTTATATACAACTTTAAAAAGATGGATTTTGCTGAATTTACTCACAAATACTTTTCGTACCATTTATACTTATATAACTACACAGCACACGTTTATAATTTACGAATCGTAACTTTATACTTTTGAAATGGTATATGGATATATACATATATATATTATATTCAAAAAAATATAGTTTCAAAATCAAATTCTTTTTTTGATCATTCGGCCAGTGTTGGAAAATCCAACGTTTGTTAGAAATTTGAATCGTACTTACACATACCACGTCAATTTATATATATATATATATTCAAAAACAGCATTTGTAGCGCCCCGCCGGTACTAGGGTCTCGGCACGGTGCACTCGCCGTAATCTGCTACGAGAAGTATAAGGCGTCGATAACATACATGTGCACGTCGACATATCATGTATCGAAATAGCGGAAGCAAAATAAATATACAAAGAAGAGTCGCTATGCATAAACAGGAATATCTAAAACCCGAGTACATCTGAAGTGTCATCGGTATAATAACAAAATACAAGTCTGAAATAACATAAGTACATAGTCTAGTCTGTATATCCATCACTTATGATCTATCTCCTGCTCCTCTTTCATGTCTCAGAACTGACTCTTGACCCTGCGATGTAGTAAATGATAGGGTGAGCGATAACGAATCGCTCAGCAAGTCTATTTGCCTAGGTTCATCATGTGGATCATGCATGGTGAACATTAAATGCAACATGAAGAGTAACATGACATACCAGAAAATGTCAGATAATAATGTAAAACAGGTAAATCATAACAATCGACTTATCATAACATGGGCAATTACATCATGTACTAACAAATAAGGCATAGTAGCACAAACTCATAAAACTAGGCAGCTCCAAAAGTACATTACAGAAACAATCATTATACACTGTCGTGTTTTCTTTTCTTATACTTAATAGTCAGTTTTTATTTCTTGTGGCTATGATATTTTTGTACTTGTACTGTCACCCTTGGTTTACTAAGGGTCAGAACTTTAGGTCAAGTAGGCCGACACAGGTAAACATGCAGTATGCTCATGTCATGGAAAAGTCATGCATCCTTTCCAGAAGAAAAATCCGTCATATCATAATCATGTTAAAAATTATCGTATCGTAACTGGCACAGCTGCCATCATACATAACATGTCTGGTATGAACGTACACGAGACTCACCGACTGAACTCTCTGAATAGCCCAGTGCCGTCTATGAATCCCGTGGTCCAACCATGGTGTTACATCATACGCACGTAGACTACCGGTGACTCCCCAAATAGCCACCATACCGTCCATGAATCCCGATGGTCTAACTTCGGTGTTACATCATGCGTATGTAGGCTAATGGGGACACGAATGACACAGATCTCGGGTCTCAAACACAGTGTTACACTCAACTAAACGTAACATAAACTCGCTATCATGACACCTAAACCTCACCTAGATTACGATGTCACGGAGCGGACATATCAACATAAACACCCATAAGGAGGTGTAACATACATAAGTTTCCCATGACATCCTCACTACTACACCCGATGTCAGGCGGCCTCCAACATAAACATGAGCTGTCGTGACAGCGTAAAGGGTCTCAGATGGAGTCAGTCGACGCAGGGTACGGTTCGTAAAAAAAATCATTTTAAAACATCTTGTGCGGTAAAGTACGCCAACATGTCGTGAAAAACTCTTTTAAAAATGTATACATGATAATCGTTTTTCGTAAAAATGCATAATGAGATGAACATGTCACTTTTAAAATTTCTTCGGCGTATGCATGAAAGAATGTTCGATACGGGGCTGTTTTCGCTTGTCTAATACATATTCATAGCCTAATACTATGGTTGGCTCTTTATGTGCATATTTTCGGATATATATATATATATATATATATGTATGCTTTGGTAACCCTTTAATGTAACAACATATTGTATAAGTACGGTCTCGCAGTCAAAATTCCACTTACTCACACATTGTCACACGTTTAACATATCCTATACATTGTTCCACATACACATATATATATCTTCTAATAAATGTTCCAAACCATTACAATTAGGCCATTGGGCCGAAAGTTATATTCTTATACGCATATTTATGCAATTTAACACTTATTAATTATAAAACTTCACAACTTGTCCTTATATAAACATGTATCTCATAATGGTGTCATCTTCATATTTCACGGCCCTATGGCTGAGGCTATACACACACTTGCACTTATTAATTTAATCATTATATTAGAACATGTAGAATTTACTTATATGTATATTCCAGTTATTATTAAATCAATACCATATCCTTTCCTTTAATTACTTACCCAATGAACATTTACATATGCACAATTTCTTGTCCTTACTTATTAATTACATACTTATAACAAAGTGGTAAATACTCATGCATAAAAATTCCTTAACATGTCAACATAACACTTATCAAGGCCATTTGGCCGAAAATGGCATAAGCCCATATATAAGAAATTTTCAAATCTTTTTCATAGATACGTACATATGTACGTCAATAACTAGTCAATTTGTCACCAAATTCCTTAAGGGCCATTTGGCCGAATTTTTGTACACCCATAACATGACTTGTTGTTTTCATATCTTACATATACATTTATTTATTATGCCATTTACATATTATGACCCATACCCAAGTAAACCCAACACTAATCAAATTGTTAATCATAAAAGTGGCCACTTGGCCGTACACACTCAAGACACACTTTCACATATTTCTCCTTGATATGTATTCCTTATATGGAAAATACATAAACACATGCATGCATGCTTTATGAAATCATCATCATGGCCTCCTTTAGATCATTTGACCAAAAGTTAGCACCAAAATGGCCCCTTGGCCAAGCCTATACACATGCACCCACACACATGCCCATTGCAACTTATTTATTATTTCACCCGATATAGGATACATGTTAGAGTATATTGTAGTAATTATTAAACATCATGGTACCTTCTTGCCATTTGACCGTATATACACATGCACACACATAGTCACATATTTAACACTTTTTTAATGATATGCATGTGAATGAGTGGCACAAAGATGATCATGTAAGTGTATTTATCCTTAGGTTCTTAGTATCTACATAACTTATTATTATGCATGCATGATCTATTCTTAGATTCTTAACATAATACACTCCATTCTAACATGCATGAAGAAACTAAGGAGATCTACTTTCCTTTGTCCTTGAATCTTAGTCTAAGATGAGAAATGATTTCTCTTCTCCTCTTTGAGGAGACCCTCGGCCTATCGGTCAAGTAGGGAAGAAAATATTAGTTCTTTGAAAGCAAATAGTCTAGGAGGTTTTAAGATGAATTCCTAAATGATCTTACCCTTAGAAGCTTGTTAGATTTCTACACCCTTGGCTTGAAGAGCTCCTTCTTCTTTCTTGTTGATCCTCACGGCCTGAGGTTGATTGAGGACTCCTTAAGCTTGCATGACTCTTCTTATACTTGGATTTGAAGAAATTTTCTTCTTACCTATCCCTACAAGACCACGGGTTGAAGGCCTAAGGAGGTTGAAAATGAGGTCTTTGGGGGAGTGAGTCAAGGGAAAAGTGTTTAGAAATAGT
Organism: Eustoma russellianum; assembly: GCA_036186865.1. Classification (NCBI taxonomy): domain Eukaryota; kingdom Viridiplantae; phylum Streptophyta; class Magnoliopsida; order Gentianales; family Gentianaceae; genus Eustoma; species Eustoma russellianum. The sequence goes on along the minus strand of AP025059.1, from coordinate 13,342,473 downwards.
GAATTGATCTTTACCTTGGATAATCCTACACATGCAAGTTGTTTTTCCTCAAGGGAAAGTGAAGAATTCTCCTTTTCTTGGCTTGTTTGAATCACGGTTTTTGGGTTGTGAGGGAAAGAGACTTGTAAGCTATGTCTCTTTTGTCAAAAGGGAGGAAAGGATCCTTGGTTTGAGTAGAGTTAAAATAAATGTAAGTGAAGGAAGTGAGAGGAGAGTTTTCTCTTTCCCCCTTTGATGTTCTCAGTTAGGGTTATTTGGAAGAAGAAGATAAGATGATACAGAGAATAAAAGACAGAGCGAAGAGGAGGAGAAGAATTTTGGTTTGGTGATGCGTAAACAAAAAGAAATGAAAAAGGTCTTGCCCCTTTTCATTGCTATTACCCGAGAGTGTCAGGTAATGGAGTGAAAAGAAAAAGCTTTTATCAGTTTATCTTGAAAAAGGAAAGTGTGTAAGAATGCATGTGATGTCATTGGTATGGTTGAGGGGTGTTAGGAAAAAAATATAATTCTTGTTTGTCTTCTCCATGACCTGGCCAAAATTATGGTCATGTGAGGGGAGAGAAAACCTTCCTTTTACTTTGTTGGGGAGGAAAGGAGTAGTGGTGTAAGAGAAGGATGTAGGTAGGGTGAGAAGTGAAATGATGGGTGGGGAGAGGGGGTTTGACCGTGGGTGAGGTTGGAAAAAAGAAGGGAGAGGGTTTTTGTCTCATTGTGTGGTTGGGAAGAGTAAAAAAGAAATGTGTAAGAAAAAGCAAAAAGTGTGTAAGAAGTGAGGTGACTTGTGACGGTAGAAGAAAACTTAGGTAAGCATGGGGAGTGAAGAGGAGAGAGATTTTTTTGTGTAGTGGACTTATCGTGTCAGGTATTTTTCCGGGCATTTCTAACCCCGATATATAATGTCGAGGTCTTTATTAAAAAATTTTAATTCACCGGAATTTCATCGACATCGCAATTGTGTTCTATTTTTCGTTATCCTATTCCATTTCTCCACTGACCCGGAATTGCGGGTTGTAACATTTCTCCTCTCTTATAAGAAGTTTCGTCCTTGAAACTTGTAAGTTTATTCGTGATCCATTGCTTAACGTCACTCAACAAATTTCACCGCTATCACATGTTTCGAACTTCATTCTGTACCTTGATCCAGTGTCCGAAACAATCATATCTTAGTGGTTTTGTGTGGAAAAATTATTTTCATAATTGGGTTGTTGCAGCGTAATCTAATCTCTGAAGAATTCATTATATTAACTGCCTAGTGTTTACCAGCCTGCGTACTTTCCCGGTGTTATTCATAGCTAATTCATTTCTGGTGTGGTCACTTTGACTTTCCTGATTGTATTCACATTCCAATCCTGATAACAAAGATCTAATTAATTTATAAACGTTTACATATCTGTTTTAATATCCGGCTTTCAGATTATCTATGTTCAGGAGCTCCTAATGTTGAGCATTGATCTGGGAGGGTCCTTCTTGCGGCGCCCTTCTCAGCACATCTCTTCTTCTCCTTGGGCAGTTTATGTTCACGTGCCCAATCTCGCCACATTGAAAACAAACATCGGTCCCTAAACGGCATTCACCAGTATGTTGTCTCTGGCACCTTCGGCATATCAGAATCACCGCTGCTGTCCTCCATAGTGTAGATCGATACCAGTTGGATGTTTGCTGGTGAGCTTGTCTGCCAACCTACTGAGGGTACGGACCCCGTCTCTCAGTCTGATCCTCAATTTTACTCCGAGTTCTCCTGTTTCTAACCTCCTGTGCTGGTACCACAATAATGCGCTCTACCCTATAACAGTCCTCCAGTAATCTGTCAAAATTGGTTGGGTCTGTACCAATTAACAAATTCTTGATCCGAGGATTCAAACCACGCCAAAACCTGACCATCTTTAGCCTGTCCTCACACATTATCTCAGGAACATGGCGGCCTAGGGTGACGAATCGCCAAAAATGCTATGAAACTTATTCATCGATCTCCTGTCTCAGGGTATTGAACATCCTTTATCTATGTATAATCAGCAATGGGAAGAGATAAAAACTGGATAACTGTTCTAAGAATTACGCCCAAGTCACTGGTCGGGGCAGTGACTGAATGTAATTCATCCACTAGTGATTGGCGCTACCCACGAGAAAGGGCAGAACAATTTGTGCCTTCACCTCTTCAGGCACTCTTACTAGCTAGAAACCCCTCTTGATGTCATCCAGTCATCTTTCCGTCTTACTAGTATCTGGTTCTCCATTAAAACTGAGAACCCTGGCAGTGATCAGCTATCCATAATAGAAGTCACTGTTCATATGAAACTTTGACTGGGTGGATGGTTGTGAAGCCTATGCAGCCTCGTTTATCTGGCGGATTTGTATCAGAGTTTTGATAAATGCCTGAAGTATCTCCCCCAGAAACTGAGCCACCAGAGATAAAATATGTGCCGACGGTGACAATGTTCTCTCTGACTCTGGTGATGGCCCCTATGGGGCAGGTGCTGGTGTCTGCCTATCGGATGGGGATGACATCTTATTTCAAAAAGTTAACTTAGTACCGTTTGTTTTTATGTTATGAAACATCTTAAATTTTAAGGGTTATGCATATTCAGAGGAAAGCAGTTTACTAATTATGACCCTAAGTTAATTTACTCAGGCCTAAGTGGAAGTATGATTATTCTGGAACCCTTTTATGAACCATTCTAAGGGCTTATACTAAGGCTGTCGAACTCAGTCTAAGATCATATACTTCGACTCTAGGATCCTTGCTTAGGTTCTACAATCATAACCTAGGTTCTACGATTATAACCTAGTACATGACGTTGCTCTCTTAATGATGTCTGCTGTGGATCTAGAGCCTCGGCTTTGATACTACATGTAGCGCCCCGGCTGGGACTAGGGTCTCGGCACGGTGCACCCCCGTGCTCTGCTACGAGAAGTATAAGGCGTCAATACATACATGTGCACGTCGACATATCATGTATCGAAATAGCGGAAGCAAAATAAATGTACAAAGCAAAACCTGAGTACATCTGAAGTGTCATCAGTACAATAACAAAATACAAGTCTGAAATAACATAAGAAGTACATAGTCTAGTCCGTACATCCAGCACTTATGATATATCTTCTGCTCCTCTTTCCTGTCTCAGAACTGACTCTTGACCCTGCGATGTGGTAAATGATAGAGTGAGCGATAACGAATCGCTCAGCAAATCTATCCGCCTAGATTCGTCATGTGAATTATGCATCGTGAACATTAAATGCAACATGAAGAGTAACATGACATATCAAGAAATGTCACATAATAATATAAAGCAGGTAAATCATAACAATCAACTTATCATAACATGAACAATTACATCATGTACTAACAGATAAGGCACAGTGGCACGAACACATAAAAACCGGTAACTCTAAAAGTACATTACAGAACAATCATTATACACTAATCATGTTTTCTTTTCTTATACTTAGTAGTCAGTTTCAGTTTCTTGTGGGTATGTTCTTTTTGTACTTGTATTGTCATCCTTGTATTGGACCGTGCACCTGCAATAAACACCACTAGAGGGGGGTGAATAGTGGTTTACAGAAATTACACAACTACCCTTGATTAAAATCCCCTTTGAAAACAGAATCTGAAACCACCTCAGATTTAGAACCCGTTATTAAAAAATTCAAAAATCCTTGTATACAAATCCAAAAATTATGAAAGTTTCCAGAGCTTAACTTTAATGTATTTAAAAGTTTTTATCCAAAACTCAGACAAAAATAAGATTGTTTACCCCTTCAAACAAATAAAACGATTCAGATGGTCAATCTGGACAGAATTGGACAGAATGTTGTTGTACTTAGAAAACGTGTTTCTCTTTGAATACTTAACCAAAAAGGTTGATATTTATATCAAAACACTCCTTGGGATGTCTAGTTTATGTTTTTGAAAGTCTCTGACCTTAAACAATTCTTGGTTAAAACAGAATTCAAGTTTTGTCAAAACTAGTCAGATTGTAGCCAAATTAGAGCACTTATCTTGTTTCAAATGAAAGCTAACAGTCGGAAGTATAACTCCACCAAAAATCAATAATTTGGAAAGTGTTTAGATATTTTTTCAAAACGTGATAAGTTGTGTGAAATCTGCAGTGAAAAATGGCAGAAAACAGAAAACTGTAAAGAAGATTAGAACACCAAGAATTTATCATGTTTCGGTCAATGTGACCTACTCCACTCCCAAGGAACACCTTCCTTTGGATTTCACTATGGTATGAACCAAATTACAAAAAGAATCAAGCTTGATCCTTGGGTTAAACACCAACCTTATTCAAGACTTGGATGAACACCTCTATGCAACTCTTAGTTGCAACGCCTCTATCACATATTGATGTAGCCTTATAGATTTGGCTAATCAATCTTATAAATGAGACACAAGAGGCTTGTAGATCTATAACAAATATCACAAGAACACCTTAGATACAAAGAATGAAGCAAGAATGAGGAGAAGAAGATAGCAAGACAATTCAACTATTGCTTTCAAGTGTGTGTTCTTCTTGTCACCTTTGCCTCCTATTTATAGTGTGAAATGACTCTTGAAGATAAGAACTCTTATGTGTGACCATCTTCATCATCAATGCTTAAGTGTCTTCACATCATTGGTTTTCTACCTAATCACCTTGTACACAGGTCAAAATGAAGCAACATAATTGGTCCACCTTGGAAATCAATATGGGCGAAATTTCCACTTCATTTTGTCAGAAAATGTTGAAGATAATGTAGTAGGATTAAAGGCCATATCAACTTCACTATCCTCTCAACCTTTTTCCAAAACAATAGGCATGTGAGGCTTAAAAGAACTTGACTAAATCAGCTATTTTTCACCTTGTAGCCATTGGCTTCATTTCAAACATTTCCTAGTTGGCAATTTTTGCCAACTAGCTTCCTTTTGGTTGGTCCACTTGTCATAACCTCATAAAATAGATAAACCACCTTTGGAACCTGTATATGCACGTTATTGGCCCCATATATATGTATATAAACTCAGATTTTTGAAGAAGGAATCAACAAATTATAGTTGACAAGATTATGTCAACATATAACACCGAAATTCCCAATATTTCTTCTTGTATGCTGTGATCATTTTCACACCTTTAGCACCTTTAAATTCTCTGAAAAATGATGGTTAATATCCTCCAATAGCATATAGAAGAGGTTCTTCAAGAAAGAAATAGAATGTGACATCACAACTCGTCACATATCTCGCTAGTGTCGATAACATCATCAAATACAAAAATAAATAGAAGATCACCAAATAATCTTCAATATAATTATCAATCAACTCCAAAATGAAGATAATAATATACTCAAGAGATTCCTTGAGTGAAAATACCAAAAATTCCCTCAGGGGTAATATGACTAAAATGCCCCTGGTGAGAGAAAAACTCCAAAAATGACCCCGATGGTCATAAATGAATATAATAACACCTTTGCCATGATAAATATGATGAGAATAAGCCTTTGAATTATTTCCACCATATCATGTTTCTACAAAACTCAAAATACCAATTTTGCTTTTTTGGTAAGTTGTAGAAACTTCCAATGCACATTAGTCACAAGACATTTATATTAATCAAAATCACATAATGAACGTGTATGAAACATGTACAAAAGAAAAAACAAATTTATCTCATTTTAGAAAAATATTTCTAAAAACCTTAGACATCAATCAATCGAAGTGCCTCAACTTCAGAGATCAATGTCTCACAGTGAGTTTCAGAGTTTATCTCTGACCCACATCGATCGATCCAAGTACGATGTACATCGATCGATCGATGTGTCTCAGGTTTAGAGATCGATGTCTCACAGTAAGGTCTTGGTTTTTCTCTACCTTACATGGATCAATCGAAGTACAACAACCTGAGAGATCGATGTCATTTTTCTCAAATTTTTCAACTTTTAATCATTTATAACACCATATGTGACATTTTTAAGTATTCACCACTTAATATCAAGACCTTGAAAATTATCCAAACATACTTCTCAACATTCTCCCCCTTTTGGATGATTTTCAAAATAGCGTAACATGATTTTAATGTCACAAATCTTTAACAATTATTTATCACATATCTACCAATTTCACACCAATTGAATTGTTTTGAAAACTTCACCAATTAACAATTGTTTTACCAATTTTATACCAACTGTTTTCAAACTCTCAAATCTCATGTTTCTAACATTTTTAACATATGTGTTCATGTGCTCTTCCTCAACTTATACTCTCCCCCTTAACCTATGCTCAAACCTTATACCAATTGAATCTTAGCATATTATTCAACTCAAATCATGACTTAACAACTAAAATCATGTTCTTATTCTATCTCCCCCTATATTTTGCAAATCATGCAAAAGATAGAATTATACAATTGTATCGTAGGTCATCATACCTAACTTGGCTCGTAAAGTTTTAAAAGTTGCTTGATTAAGGGGTTTGGTGAATATGTCAGCTACTTGATAATCAGTTCTTACATGATCTATGGTTATGTCCCCATTTTGAACAAGATCTCAAAGGAAATGATATATTACCTTAATGTGTTTGGTCTTAGAATGAAGTATCGGATTTTGTGAAAGATTGATTACACTTGTGCTATCATAGAAAATTGAAATCTTGTTCATTTTAATGTCAAAATCACTAAGTTGTTGTTTAAGCCAAAGTATTTGGGTAGTATATAAACTCAAGGCTATATACTCGGCTTCAGTGGTAGAGAGGGCTATAGTAGCTTGCTTTTTAGAAAACCCAGAGATCAAGTTGGTTCCTATGAATTGACATGTATCGCTAGTGGATTTTCTATCTAATTTACAACCATCATAATCAGCATCGCTATAAGCACACAATTCCAACTTAGCATTTCTATCGTACCAAAGTCCTAAGTGAGGTGTGTGTTTAAGATATTTGAATATATTTTTCACCGTATTGTAATGAGATACCTTAGGACAAGATTGAAACCTAGCACACATACAAACACTAAACATTATATCAGGTCTTGATGTGGTTAAATATAACAACGAGGCAATCATAGACCTATAAAGTGCGTCATCAAAAGGTTTGCCATTTTCATCCTTGTCTAGTTTGGTGTTAACACTCATAGGGCTAGGTGCTGGTTCAACTCTTCAAATCCAAACTTCTTAATCATATCATTGACATACTTAAGTTGGCTAATGTAGATTCCTTGAGGGATTTGTTTGATTTGAAGCCCTAAGAAGTAGTTCAATTCTCCTACCATTGACATCTTAAATTTTGACTTCATACACTCTTTGAAATCTTTAACTAAGGTGAGGTTGGTTGATCTAAAGATTATTTCATCTACATATATTTTAACTATTAACAAGTCGTTATCTTTTCTTCTTAGGAATAATATGTTGTCTATGGTCCCTCTTTGATAATTATTTGCAATAAGAAAGTTTGCAAATATATCATATCAAACTCTTGGAGATTGTTTCAAACCATATAGAGCTTTCTTTAGCTTGTATACATGGCTAGGATTCTTTGGATCTTTTAATCCAGGGGGTTGTTTGACAAAAACTTTTTCTTGTATGTATCCATTTAAGAACGCACTCTTGACATCCATTTGGAAGAGTTTAATATTGCTTAGACTTGCAATAGCAAGTAACAATCTAATTGCTTCTAGTCGTGCAACGGGTGCAATGGTTTCTTCATAATCTATTCCTTCTTGTTGATTATAACCTTGTGCGACTAGTCTAGCCTTATTTCTTGCAATATTTCCTTGTTCATCCATTTTATTTCTAAACACCCATTTAGTCCTATTATAGACTTGTTTTCAGGTTTAGGTACTAAGTCACACACGTTGTTTCTTATAAATTGATTCAATTCCTCATGCATGACATCTATCCATGATATATCACCTAAGGCTTCCTTAACATTCTTAGGTTCTAAGTGTGACGTTAAGCTATGTTTTTCAGGTTGACTTATGTTTCTACATGTTCTAACCCCAACACTTGGATCCCCAATAATTTATTGTTTAGGGTGTTTATGTTCATCTTTTATAAGCCACCAATTCCTAGGTTGACTAGGTTCACCCTCATCTTGTTCAAATGTTTCATTTGTGTGAAAATTATCGTATACAATTGGATCATCTTGCAAGTTAGTTGTATTATCTTCCAATTGTAAAATTTCTTCATTTATTTCATCTAAGGGTTCATGCATGTCTTGTTCAAGGGGAGTTGGTTCTAGATGATCAAGTACAGGCTCAAGTAATACATGATCATCATCAAACATATTTTTAACATTATTTTCTTGTTTATGTTGAGTTTTATCACTAACTTCAAAGCATGCATTTTCATTAAATTTCACATGTATGGATTCAATTATTTTTCTAGATGCAGGATTATAACACCAATATGCTCTTGAATTAATTGAATAACCAACAAATATACATTCAATAGTCTTTTGTTCAAACTTGTCTAGATTATCCTTAGTGTTCAATACAAAACACTTACAACCAAAAACTCTAAGATAATCTATCTTAGGTTGAATATTGTTTAATAATTCGTAAGGTGTTTTGTTTAATTACTTTCTAATAGAAAGTCTATTTAAAATATAACATGCATAACTAACAGCTTCAGCCCATAAATATTTTGGTACTTTATTTTCACATAACATTGTTCTAGCAACTTCTTTAATTGTTCTATTTTTACGTTCAACAACTCCATTGAGTTGTGGTGTTCAAGGTGGTGAGAATTCATGTTTAATTCTATGTAATTCACAAAACTTGATTACATCTTTGTTTTTAAATTCTCCACCTCTATTACTTCTAGTTCTCTCAACATTTTCTTCGTATACATTTTCGAGTTGCTTGATAAGAGTTTTGATTGCTAATGGAGCATCGTCTCTGTGTGTTAAGAACAATGTCCATGTGTAACGTGAGTAATCATCTACTATGACATGCACATAGTAGTGCCCACCTAGACTTCTTGTCCTACTTGGACCGAATAGTTTAAGTGAAGTAATTCTTGTATATGACTAGTACTCACTTCATGTTTTGGTTTTAATGTTTCTTTAATATGATTTCCTTTAATACATGTTTCACACATTTGAAATTTATCTAAGTCTAACTTAGGCATGCCTCTAATTAAGTTCTTCTTAGATAACTTTTCAATAGTTGAAATTCCTATATGGCCTAGTTGTCTATGCCATAAATTTACATCTAACTCATGTACTATTAAACGCTTAACCTTAGCATCTATCATGTTATTTAGTGATAGTGTGTATATATTACCATCCCCGTTTCCTTTTAATACACTTTCTCCTTTTTCATTTGTTATATCACAAGAATTATGGAGAAAAGAAACATAATAACCAGAATCTATAAGTTGCGAGATGCTTAATAAATTATAAGAAAGATTTCTAACTAACAACACATTTCGTATTTGAAATGTGTTAGGGTCCCCGATTGCTCCTTTTCTAACAACTTTTCCTTTGTTCTTGTCATCGAATGTCACCTTTCCTCCATTCTGGATATGCTCCAATTCGGTGAATAGTTTGGGGTTGCCCGTCATATGTCTTGAACATCCACTGTCTAAAAACCATTTAGTTTTTAGCTTCTTTGCCTCCTTCTTGCATTCCTTTGCTATTTTCCTGCAATGGAGACAAAGTTTTAGGTATCCTTTACTTGGGTCCTTGAATGTTAGGGGCCCCACCCTTGTTTATATACCCTTTGGGTATCCAAAATTAGATGTACCTACTTGGCAAATATTTGTCATTATTATAAGTTGAATATAAAGGTATTAACATGTACATGATCATTCCATTTAAGAGATGATGAATTGTTATACATGTTGTATCTAGGTTTATATGTACTTTGTTGTGGCCGATTTTGATAGCTAAAGTAAGGCATATGATTTTGTTTCTTATATGGTGCTATGTATGTGTGTTCATATGCATTTCTATAAGTCTTATATGAATGTTGCTAATAATTATGTGTATATGGAATATAATAAGTTGGTTGCTTTTCATTTTGTCTAGATACATTTGTATACATATAGGCATAATTTCTCTAGGTTTAGATGCAAAGTCTTGCCTAGTTGCACGTTTATATGTGTGTGCTTTTGTGGGTGCATGTTCTATTTTTATCTTGTAGTAAACAGAAAAAGGAGAAGATGTAGCAGGCGAAGATGTAGCAGGCAAAGTTGATTTTTTTGTGTTGCTTTATAAGGTTGTTTAGTACTTGATGAAACAAACATATTCTTTTTATCTACTTTGACATCTTCTTCTTTATATCCTAATCCAGTTTTATCTTTTTCATATTTTTGTGACGATATCAGTGTATCTAGCATGTTGGTTCCAGGCTTAAATTGTTCTAACATTTTTTCTAAGTTTAGTTTAGAAGATTTGAACTATCTCAAATTCACAACAATCTAAATTAGATTTCAACATACTATTTTCAGTTTTTAATGTTTGTTCATTTTTCCTATATGATTCAATTTTAATCTCTAAAGGATCAAGAGTATTAGTAGACTCTTGTTTAAAAGATTCTAATTTTACAAATGAGACACAAGAGGCTTGTAGCTCTACAACAAATATCACAAGAACACATTGGCTACAAAGAATGAACAAGAATGAGGAGAAGAAGATAGCAAGACAATTCAAATATTGCTTTCAAGTGTGTGTTCTTCTTCTTCACCTTTGCCTCCTATTTATAGTGTCAAATGACTCTTGAAGGTAAGAACTCTTATGTGTGACCATCTTCATCATCAATGCTTAAGTGTCTTCACATCATTGGTTGGCTACCTAATCACCTTGTACACAAGGCAAAATGAAGCAACATAATTGGTCCACCTTGGAAATCAACATGGCCAAAATTTCCACTTCATTTTGCCTTGAAAATGTTGAAGATAATATAGTAAGATTAAAGGCCATATCAACTCCACTATCCTCTCAACCTTTTTCCAAAAGAATAGGCATGTGAGGCTTAAAAAATTGACCAAATCAGCTCTTTTTCACCTTGTAGCCATTGGCTGCATTTCAAACATTTCCAAGTTGGCAATTTTTGCCAAATAACTTCTTTTTGGTCGGTCCACTTATCATAACCTCATAAAATAGATAAACCACCTTTGGAACCTGTATATGCACGTTCTTGGCCCCATATATATGTAGAGAAAAGGGGGTTTGAGGGATTTCAAAATATATGATTTAAATGTGCATAAAAACGAGCATGAGATAAATGTGCATGATATATTGCACATTACTTGCCTTATATAATTCATATATAATGTTGCCGTACTAACGAGTCATGAAGCTTTAAAGCTTACATCAAATGACAAACATTTGTTGTGTTTATACTATTTTCAGGTGCCACCATTAATGAACTAAACTATATCATTAAGTGAAGTACTTAGTTAATTAAACTAAGTAGTTCATTAAAGGAAGCTACATTTGGAAAAGGCCCAAAGGCAACAAGGCTAAGGAAGGAAAGTCTCCTCCTTCTCTCCGCATTAAATATACACGGCATATACATATATATATAAATATATTTTCTGATTTTTTTTTTGAAAAAGGCACATACACATATATTTCAACGTACTACCGACACGTTATATATTTTACGTACGTACGTTAACGTCACACCATCATACTTAACTCATATTTATGATGACATTCAGGTCTTATATCATTTGATATAAGTCATGGTGATGACAAATTAAATACGACACGTTAAAGGTTCTAAACCAAAAATTGTCGTATCTGGCGAATACCGAAACTTCGCCAACGTGTCACGTACTTGCCATAAATAGATGGCCAGCCCCTACACCTCAAAAATCATTATTATTTTCGTGGATATGATGATATTACCAGCCATAAAATCATTCCATGTTGGCACACACAAATCACCCCACATTAAGGCCAAACTGTGGAGATTCCAATTTCAATTTTGTCACATGTATATGGCGCCACTTTAAGGCCAGACAAGTGATGAATATTAAAGTTTATATTATGTATATTATGTGTAACATAATATATATAACATGTGCAAAAAGTTGGAATTTAGTTAGAGAAAAATCGGGTAATCGATAAACATCGAAAATTCGGTTTTCTACGTACACAACACATGGAACGTTTTTGGCACATCATACGACATGTATCTGGACACTTTTTAAATATGTCATACATCTTAAAATGTTCTAGAAAATTAAATTAAGGGATGATTGGAATATGCCATGTGTGTATTATTAAATGTGTACTATTTTACAAAGTTTGCAAAAATAAAATTCAGCACATGCATATACATATTATACACACCTAATACAGCAGAGATGGAGCATATGTGGAGCCTTGTTGGCATATTGATTGGTCAAGAATCAATCATACAATGTTGGTGACTTAAATAAAGAAGCTACAAAAGGTAATATTTCAAATTTTGTCACAATTGTGACACATGCTGAAAATTTCAGCATGTGCTAATTGGTTGGCCGATTTTAACATCTTTATGAGTCATATTTTGTGTCTTGATTAAGGTGGATTAATTAGAAGACAATATGGAAGTGTTTTAAATATTGTATGGAATAAAGAAAGTGATATTCTTGAATATCACACATGCTGAAAATTTCAGCATGTGTGTAATGTACCTAGGCCGTTTTTGTGGCCTTGTTAATGGCTAATTTTTATCCCAAAATTTGATAAAGATGTCTTGCACTAAATGATGATTGAATTCTTGAATTAAAACAATGCAAAATAGGCAACATTTTGAACAAAGAGTGAATGTAACACATGCTGAAATTTCAGCATGTGCAAGAATGTTAATGGCCGATTTTTTATAGCTATTTTGGAGAAAATTGTCTTGCTTAATTTATGTGATGATCTTGTGAATTATGGCAAATATTTTATGATGTTTTTGGCACATGTTTTAAGTGGTATTTCAGATTTTCCTAGTCATCAATTGAGGACAACATTCAACCTATCAATGAGTGCCAAGTAAGCAAAAGTTAAATGATCATCCAATGAGGAGGTGCCAAGTACGCAAGATCATGTCACACTGATGCCACACATTCTCCCAAGGAATTAGAAGACAATTTTCAAGAGGAGAGGGACTTCCAAAGGGGGCGGCCACAATGTGATTAAAAAGAAGGAAGAAGAGCAAAACAAGAACAAGAACAAGTGTTGAAAATTGAAAGATCAAAAGTGTTCTAGCCTTATTCTTCTACACTCTCTTTCTTTCTTCTTCCTAAAAGCCTATTATACTTATATTCATATTCTTGAATAGGCTTATCTTAGACCACCACACATTCTTAATCTTTGTAAAAGATTGATCAAGGTGTGCTCAATCTTCAATCGTACAAGGTGGTGGTGTTCGTGACAATTGTATTCACGTGCAAGGTTTGTAAAGGATTGGAGTTGGTTTGTAACTCCATCAACCCTGTGGTAAGGTGTTTTTGTATTGTGTGAATAGTGTAAACTGAGGAAGGTGTTCCTCGAAGACTGGAGTAGGTTGTTTGTAACTGAACCAGTATAAAATTCTCGGTGTCATTTACTTTCAGCACTTATATTCTGTTTCAGCACTGTTTACTCTTTTTAATTACATTCGTAAAAATAGTAAACGTTTTTCAAAAATTACGAAACTTTCCAGAAACATAGTCACACGTCTTAAGGTTAATTTGGCACAAGTTTCAATGCTTTTGGATAAGTATAAGTCAATCAAACATCCAAAGTTCTGAGACTAGTGCAGTCTGATTTTCAGGCTTACTAAGGTTGAGACTTTGAGTGTATTTGACTAACTTCCCAAAAGAAATTTTCAAAACTGTTTCAACCCATTCAAAAAAAACATATAAGGGGTTAGGGGTTAAAATTTCAGAGCAATTGGAGTTAAGAACAAATAGGAATAAATTTTTCAAAACAGTCTACCGTTTCTGGCAGATTCGCGCAATCTGACCACCAACACTTTTTGAAGGGGTTAAATGTTGAATTTAAATTTGAAAATTATAAGAGACCCTCATAACATCTGAGGCTAAGTTATCTCAAAATTTCAGAATTTGTAAAGACCTACAACCTAGTTTTAAAAACGTTTTAAAACTAGTCCTGAAAACAGAATCTGTTTTCAGAAGTTGAGTTGTTTGGTTTTAAACAAATTTTAAAAAAAAGACACACTTTCCGCACCTACTATTCACCCCCCGCTTCTAGTGGTGCCTTGCAGATCCTACAATATATGTATATAAACTCAGATGTTTGAAGAAGAAATCAACATATTATAGTTGACAAGATTATGTCAACATATAACACCCAAATTCCCAATATTTTTTTGTATTTTGTGATCAATTTCACAACTTTAACACCTTTAAATTTTCTGAAAAAATGATGATTAATGTACTCCAATAACATATAGAAGAGGGTCTTCAAGAAAGAAATAGAATGTGACATCACAACTCGTCACATATCCCGCTACTCTCGATAACATCATCATATAGAGAAATAAATAGAAGATCACCAAATAATCTTCAATATATTTATAAATCAATTCTAGAATGAAGATAATAATATACTCAATAGATTCTTTGAGTGAAAATACCAAAAATGCCCTCAGGGGTAAAATGACCAGAATGCCCCTAGTGAGAGAAAAACTCCAAAAATGACCCCGATGGTCATAAATGAATATAATAACACATTTGACATGATAAATATAATAAGAATAAGTCCTTGAAGTATTTCCACCATATCATGTTCCTACAAAACTCAAAATACCAATTTTGCTCTTTTTGGTAAGTTGTAGAAACTTCTAAGGCACATTAGTCAAAAAGCATTTATATTTATCAAAATCACATAATAATCACATAATGAACATGTATAAAACATGTACAAATGAAAAAAACCACTTTATCACATTTTAAAAAAATATTTCTAAAAACCCTAGACATCAATCAATGAAGTGCCTCAGCTTTAGAGATCAATGTCTCACAGTGAGTTTTAGAGTTTGTCTCAAACCTTATACCAATTGAAACTTAGCATATTATTCAACTCAAATCATGACTCAACAACTAAAATCATGTTCTTATTCTATCTCCCCTTTTATTTTGCAAATAATGCAAAAGATAGAATTACACAGTTTAATCGTAGGTCATCATACCTAACTTGGCTCGTAAAATTACAAAAGTTGCTTGATTAAGGGGTTTGATGAAGATGTCAGCTACTTGATAATAAGTTCTTACATGAGCTATGGTTATATCCCCATTTTGAACATGATCTCGAAGGAAATGGTATCTTACCTCAATGTGTTTGACCTTAGAATGAAGTACCGGATTCTGTGAAAGATTGATTGCACTTGTACTATCGCATAATATTGGAATCTTGTTCATTTTAATGCCAAAATCACTAAGTTGTTATTTAAGCGAGAGTATTTGGGTAGTACATAAACTCAAGGCTATATACTCGGCTTCAGTGTTAGAGAGGGCTACACTAGCTTGCTTTTTAGAAAACCAAGAGATCAAGTTGGTTCCTATGAATCGACATGTATAGCTAGTGGATCTTCTATCTAATTTGCAACCACCATAATCAGCATCGCTATAAGCATAAAATTCCAACTTAGCATTTCTATCATACCAAAGTCCTAAGTGAGGTGTGTGTTTAAGATATCTGAATATCTTTTTCACCACATTGTAATGAGATACCTTAGGACAAGATTGAAACCTAGCACACATACAAACACTAAATATTATATTAGGTCTTGATGCGGTTAAATATAACAACGAGGCAATCATAGAACTATAAAGTGCGTCATCAAAAGGTTTACCATTTTCATCCTTGTCTAGTTTGGTGTTAACACTCATAGGGGTAGGTGTTGGTTTCAACTCTTCAAATCCAAACTTCTTAATCATATCATTGACATACTTAAGTTGGCTAATGTAGATTCCTTGAGGGGTTTGTTTGATTTGTAGCCCAAAGAAGTAGTTCAATTCTCCTACCATTGACATCTCAAATTTTGACTTCATACACTTTTCGAAGTCTTTAACTAAGGTAAGGGTTGTTGATCCAAAGATTATGTCATCTACATATATTTAAACTATTAACACGTCGTTATATTTTCTTCTTAAGAATAATGTGTTGTCTATGGTCCCCCTTTGATAATTATTTGCAATAAGAAAGTTTGCAAATCTATCATACCAAGATCTTGAAGCTTGCTTCCAACTATATAGAGCTTGCTTTAGCTTGTATACATGGTTAGGACTCTTTGGATCTTCGAATCCAGGGGGTTGTTTGACAAAAACTTCTTCTTGGATGTATCCATGCAAGAACACGCTCTTGACATCCATTTGGAAGAGTTTAATATTATTTAGACTTGCAATAGCAAGTAACAATCTAATTACTTCTAGTCGTACAACGGGTGCAATGGTTTCTTCATAATCTATTTCTTCTTGTTGATTATAACCTTGTGCGACTAGTATAGACTTATTTCTTGCAATATTTCCTTGTTCATCCATTTTATTTTTAAACACCCAGTTAGTTCCTATTATAGACTTGTTTTCAGATTTAAGTACTAGGTCCCACACGTTGTTTCTTATAAATTGATTCAATTCCTCATGCATGGCATCTATCCATGATATATCACCTAATGCTTCTATAACATTCTTAGGTTCTAACTGTGACATTAAGCTATGTTTTTCAGGTTGACTTATGTTTCTACGTGTTCTAACCCCAACACTTGGATCCCCCATAGTTAATTCTTTAGGGTGTTTATGATTATCTTTTGTAAGCCACCAATTCCTAGGTTGACTAGGTTCACCATCATCTTGTTCAAATGTTTCATTTGTGTGAACATTATCGTATACAATTGGATCATCTTGCAAGTTAGTTGTATTATCTTCCAATTGTAAAATTTCTTCATTTATTTCATCTAAGGGTTCATGCGTGTCTTGTTCAAGGGGAGTTGGTTCTAGATGATCATGTACAGGCTCAAGTAATATATCATCATCATCAAACATATTTTCAACATTATTTTCTTGTTTATGTTGAGTTTTATCACTAACTTCAAAGCATGCATTTTCATTGAATTTCACATGTATAGATTCAATTATTTTTCTAGTTGCAGGATTATAACGCCTATATGCTCTTGAATTAGTTGAATAACCAACAAATATGCATTCAATAGTCTTTTGTTCAAACTTGTCTAGATTATCTTTAGTGTTCAACACAAAACACTTACAACCAAAAACTCTATGATAATCTATCTTAGGTTGTCTATTGTTTAATAATTCGTAAGGTGTTTTGTTTAATTTCTTTCTAAAAGAAAGTCTATTTAAAATATAACATGCACAACTAACAGCTTCAGCCCATAAATATTTTGGTACTTTATTCTCACTTAACATTGTTCTAGAAACTTCTTGAATTGTTCTATTTTTACGTTCAACAACTCCATTGAGTTGTGGTGTTCAAGGTGGTGAGAATTCATGTTTAATTCTATGTAATTCACAAAACTTGATTACATCTTTTTTTTTAAATTCTCCACCTCTATCACTTCTAATTCTCTCAACATTTTCTTCGTATACATTTTCGAGTTGCTTGATAAGAGTTTCGATTGCTAATGGAGCATCGTCTTTATGTGTTAAGAACAATGTCTATGTGTATCGTGAGTAATCATCTACTATGACACGCACATAGTAGTGTCCACCTGGACTTCTTGTCCTACTTGGACCAAATAAGTCTAAGTGAAGCAATTCTAGTACATGACCAGTATTCACTTCATGTTTTGGTTTTAATGTTTCCTTAATATGTTTTTCTTTAATACATGTTTCACACATTTGAAATTTATCTAAGTCTAACTTAGGCATGCCTCTAATTGAGTTCCTCTTAGATAACTTTTCAATAGTTGAAATTTCTATATGGCCTAGTCGTCTATGCCATAAATTTACATCTAAGTCATTTGATATTAAACAATTAACCTTAGCATCTATCATGTTATTTAGTGATAGAGTTTAGATATTACCATCCCTATTTCCTTTTAATTCAATTTCTCCTTTTTCATTTGTTATATCATAAGAATCAGGGAGAAAAGAAACATAAAAACCAGAATCTATAAGTTGCGAAATGCTTAATAAATTATAAGAAAGATTTCTTACTAACAACACATTTCGTATTTGAAATGTGTTTGGGTCCCTGATTGTTCCTTTTCCAACAACTTTTCCTTTGTTGTTTTCACCGAGTGTCACATTTCCTCCATTCTCGATATGTTCCAACTCGGTGAATAGTTTGGAGTTGCCCGTCATATTTCTTGAACATCCACTGTCTAAAAACCATTTGGGTTTTAGCTTCTTTGCCTCCTTCTTGCATTCCTTGCTATTTTCCTACAATGGTGACAAAGTTTTAGGTACCCTTTACTTGGGTCCTTGAATATTAGGGACACTACCCTTGTTTATATACCCTTTGATTATCTAAACTTGGATGTACCTACTTGGCAAATATTTGACGTTATTATAAGTTGAATATAAAGGATTAACATGTACATGATCATTCCATTTAAGAGATTATTTATTGTTATACATGTTGTATCTAGGTTTATATGTACTACATTGTGGCCGATTTTGATAGCTAAAGTAAGGCATATTATTTTGTTTCTTATATGGTGCTATGTATGTGTGTTCATATGCATTTCTATAAGTCTTATATGAATGTTGCCAATAATTATGTCTATATGGATTATAATAAGTTGGTTGCTTTTCATTTTGTCTAGGTACATTTGTATACATATAGGCATAATTTATATAGGTTTAGATGCAAAGTCTTGCCTAGTTGCATGTTTATATGTGTGTCCTTTTGTGGGTGCGTGTTCCATTTTTATCTTGGAGTAAACAGAAGAATGAGTAAAAGAAGATGTAGCAGACAAAGTTGATTTTATTTTTGTTGCTTTATAAGGTTGTTTAGTACTTGACGAAACAAACTTAGTCTTTTTATCTACTTTGACATCTTCTTTTTTATATCCTAATCCAGTTTTATCATTTCCTTATTTTTGTGATGATATCAGTGTATCTAGCATGTTGGTTCCAGACATAAATTGTTCTAACATTTTTTCTAAGTTTAGTTTAGAAGATTTAAATTGAATTATCTCAATTTCATAACTTTCTAACTTAGATTTCAACATACTATTTTAAGTTTTTAATGTTTGTTCATTTTTCCTATATGATTCAATTTTAATCTCTAAAGAGTCAAGAGTATTAGTAGACTCTTGTTTAAAAGATTCTAATTGATCGAAAAATTCCAAGTTGGACATCTTCAACTTGTTATTTTCTTCAATAAGTTTCTTTTTTTTTAGATAACCTTTTACAGTGATCATGCATTTTTAGAAATTCTTCATACATTTCATCAAATAACATTTCACTATCAGAATCTATATCGGATGAAGAACTTATCTCGTTGGATACGAAGCAAACTTGAGCTTCTTCAATGTCGGATTCTGAGTCGGACGAGTCGCTCCACGTGCTCGCCTTCATTGCTCGTTTGCCTCTTCTTGACTTGGACTCCTTTGTCTTAGGCTTTTGTGCCTCCTTGTCCTTTACTTGTTTATTATTTTTGTTGTTATTATTATTTTTCTTTGTTGGGATATCATATGAGATATGTCCTTTTTGACAACATTCGTAGCATTTTAACTATTTATTATACCACTTGTTATTAGAGTTTTCTTAGGTTTAGAAGAAGTAGAAGAAGATTCTTTTCCATTTGTATTTGGTCGTTTAAAAAACTTTTTAAGTTTTCTAGCTATTAATATTAAATCATCGTCTAATTCATTATCACTATTACTATCATCGTTATTTGTATGTGACTCAATTGATTTGAAAGATATAGACTTACTGGATGATTTAGATGACTCGGTCTTCCGTTGGTTTAGTTTTACCTCGTATACTCTAGTGAGCCTATCAATTCGTCCACTTTTGTGATTGATTTTGTTTCTACAATCGCCGTGACCTTAGGATCTCATTCAGCAGGAAGGCTTCGGAACACCTTTTGTTTTCATTGTTGGTAAATGATTTTCCTAAAGCTTCAAGGCATTGAAAATGTTAGTAATCCTCAAATCCATAGATGTTATAGATTCAGCAATATTTTGAAAGATTCAAGCTCAGACATAAGCATGTTTATTTTTGACTCTTTTACACCGCTAGTACCTTCATACTTTAATTCTAAAGATTTCCACATGTCGTGTGCATTTGTGCAATTTGAAACATATCCTACTTCAGAAGTCGTTAGTCCGTTTAACAATAATTGCATGGCCTTAGCATTCATGAAAATTTTCTTTTTATCTTCAGAAGACAACTCACTTTTACATTTTTCAACTTCTTGTGTGACTCCATTAACTTGTATAATTTTCATTGGAATGTACGGCCCATCTTCAACTATAAACCATAAATCGATGTCTATAGCCATTACGAATAGCCTCATTCTAAGTTTTCGATGAACGAAATTATTTCCATCTAAAAGAGGAGGATGTTGTGTAGACATACCTTCTAACTCACCTTTATCAGAAACAATAGCCATTGTATGTACCTTTGTTTTGAGATAAGCAGTCTACAATGAATTGTTGTTTCTTGACCCTGTATTGCTTGTATGGTGTTGAATCTTGATTCTTTAAGTAGTGGTGGCCTGGCTCTGATACCAATTTTTGGACCATGCACCTGCAATAAACAGCACTAGAGGGGGTGTGAATAGTGGTTAGCGAAAATTACACTACTACCCTTTATTAAAATCCCCTTTGAAAACAGAATCTGAGACCATCTCAGATTCAGAACCCTTTTTTGAAAAATTCAAAAATCCTTGTACATAACTCCAAAAATTATGAAGGTTTCCAGAACTTAACTTCAATGTCTTTAAAAGCCTCTGTCCAAAAATCAGACAAAAACAAGATCGTTTGGCCCTTCAAACAAATAAAAAGTTTCAGATGGTCAATCTGGAAAGAATTGGACAGAATATTGCTAAAATTAGAAAACGTGTTTCTCTTTGAATACTTAACCAAAAAGGTTGATCTTTAGTTCAAAACACTCCTTGGCAAGTCTAGTTTGTGTTTCCAAAAGGCCCTGACGATAAACAATTCTTGGTTAAAACAAAATTCAAGTTTTGTCAAAACTGGTCAGGTTGCAGCCAGATTAGAGCAGTTATCTTGCAACGACTGCAAGACTAAATTTCTCTTGCTCAAATCAAGTGATTTTTATTGCAAATCAAATCTAATAGTCTGAAGTATAACTCCACCAAAACTCAAGAATTTTGAAAGTGTTTAGCTATTTTTTTGAAACGCAAGAAGTTGTATGAAATCTGCAGTGAAAAACAGGTAGAAAACAGAAAACTTTAAAGAAGACAAGAACACCAAGAATTTATCCTGGTTCCGTGAATGTGACCTACTCAAGTCCCAAGGAACATCTTTCCTTGGATTTCACTATGGTATGAACCAAATTACAACAATAACCATGCTTGATCCTTGGGTTAAATACCAACCCTATTCAAGACTTGGATGAACACCTCTATGCAACTCTTGGTTGCACCACCTCTATCACCTATTGATGTAGCCTTATAGATTTGGCTAATCAATCTTACAAATGTGACACAAGAGGCTTGTAGTTCTACAACAAATATCACAAGAACGCCTTGGCTACAAAGAATGAAACAAGAATGAGGAGAAGAAGATAGCAAGACAATTCAACTATTGCTTTCAAGTGTGTGTTCTTCTTCTTCACCTTTACCTCCTATTTATAGTGTTAAATGGCTCTTGAAGATAAGAACTCTTATGTGTCATCATCTTCATCATCAATGCTTAAGTGTCTTCACATCATTGGTTGGCTACCTAATCACCTTGTACACAGGGCAAAATGAAGCAACATAATTGGTCCACCTTGAAAATTAATAAGGCCGAAATTTCCACTTCATTTTGTCTTGAAAATCTTGAAGATAATGTAGTAGGATTAACGGCCATATCAACTCCGCTATCCTCTCAACCTTTTTCCAAATAAAAAGGCATGTGAGGCTTAAAAAAGTTTGACCAAATCAGCTCTTTTTCACCTTGTAAACATTGGCTACATTTCAAACATTTCATAGTTGGCTTTGGTTGGTCCACTTGTCATAACCTCATAAAATATATAAACCACCTTTGGAACCTGTATATGCACGTTCTTGGCCCCATATATATGTATATCAATTCAGATTTTTGAAGAAGAAATCAACAAATTATAGTTGACAAGATTATGTCAGCATATAACACCAAAATTCTCGATATTTCTTCTTGTATGTTGTGATCATTTTTATACCTTTAACACCTTTAAATTCTCTGAAAAATGATGATTAATATCCTCCAATAACATATAGAAGAGGGTCTTCAAGAAAGAAATAGAATGTGACATCACAACTCGTCACATATCACGCTACTGTCGATAACATCATCAAATACAGAAATAAATAGAAGATCAACAAATAATCTTCAATATAATTATCAATCAACTCTAGAATGAAGATAATAATATACTCAAGAGATTCGTTGATTGAAAATACCAAAAATGTCCTCAGGGATAAAATGACCAAAATGCCCCTGGTGAAAGAAAAACTCCAGAAATGACCCAATGGTCATAAATGAATATAATAACACCTTTGCCATGATAAATATGACGAGAATAAGTCCTTGAAGTATTTCCACCATATCATGTTTCTACAAAACTCAAAATACCAATTTTGCCCTTTTTGGTAAGTTGTAGAAACTTCCAAGAAATTTATATTTATCAAAATCACATAATGAACATGTATAAAACATGTACAAATAAAAACAACCATTTTATCACATTTTAGAAAAATATTTCTAAAAACCCTAGACATCGATCGATCGAAGTGCCTCAGCTTCAGAGATCGATGTCTCACAGTGAGTTTCAGAGTTTGTCTCTGACCTACATCGATCGATCGAAGTGAAGGTTCGATGTACATCGATCAATCGATGTATCTCAGGTTTAAAGATCGATGTCTCATAGTAAAGTATGGGTTTTTCTCTGCCTTACATGGATCGATCGATGTGAGAGATCGAAGTGCTACAACCTGAGAGATCGATGTCATTTTTCTCAACTTTTTCAACTTTTAATCATTTATAACACCATATGTGACGTTTTTAAGTATTCACCACTTAAAATCATGACCTTGAAAATTATCCAAACATATTTCTCAACTCCTTGATTTACTAAGGGTCGGAACTTTAGGTCAAGTAATCCGACAATGATAAACATGCAGTATGCTCATGTCGTGGAAAAGTCATGCATCCTTTCCAGAAGAAAAATCTGTCATATCATGATCATGTTAAAAATTATTACATCATAACTGGCACAGCTGCGCTCATACATAACATGTCTAGTACGAACGTACACGAGACTCACCTACTGAACTCTTCGAATAGCCCTAGTGTCGTCTATGAATTCCGTAGTCCAACTACGGTGTTACATCATACGCACGTAGACTACCGGTGACTCTCCAAATAGCCACCATACTGTTCGTGAATCTCGATGGTCCAACCTCGGTGTTACATCATGTTTATGTAGGCTAATAGGGACACGAATGGCACAGTTCCCGGGTCCTAGACACGGTGTTACACTCATCCAAACGTAACATAAACTCGCTCTCATGACACCTAACCTCTCACCTAGATTACAATATCACGGAGCGGACATATCAACATAAACACCCATAAAGGGGTGTAACATACATAAGTTGCCTCTGACATCCTCACTAATACACCCGGTGTTGGGCGGCCTCCAACATAAACATGAGCTATCGAGACAGCGTAAAAGGTCTTACATGGAGTTAGTCGACGTAGGATACGGTTCGTAAAAAATCATTTAAAAACATCTCGTGCTGTAAAGCACGCCAACATGTCGTGAAAAACTCTTTTAAAAACGTATACATGATAATCTTTTTTCGTAAAAATGCATAATGAGATGAACATGTCCTTTTTGAAATTTATTCGGCGTATGCATGAAAGAATGTTCGGTACTGGGCTGTTTTCCTGTGTCTAATACATATTGATAGCCTAATACTATGGTTGGCTCTTTGTGTCATAACATTTTGCTAGGCGAAATTACTATTTTACCCTTATTAATCTTCTTGATTTACGTGGCTAAGATTATCCCCACTTTATGTGCATATTTTTCGTTATATATTTATGTATGTTTTGGTAACCCTTTAATGTAACAACATATTCTATAAGTATGGTCTCGCAGTCGAAATTCCTTACTCACACATTGTCACACGTTTAACATATCCTATATGCTTGTCCCACATACACATATATATCTTCTAATAAATGTTCCAAACCATTACAATTAGGCCATTGGGCAAAAATTTATATTCTTATACACATATTTATGAAATTTAACACTTATTAATTATAAAATTTCACAACTTGTCCTTATATAAACATGTATCTCATAATGGTGTCATCTTCATATTTTTACGGCCCTATGGCTGAGGCTACACACACACTTGCACTTATTAATTTAATCATTATATTAGAACATGCAGAATTTACTTATATGTATATTCCAGTGATTATTAAATCAACACCATATCCTTCCCTTTAATTACTTACCCAATGAACATGTACATGTGCACAACTTCTTGTCCTTATTTATTAATTACATACTTACAAAGTGGTAAATACTCATGCATAAAAATTCATTAACATGTCAACATAACACTTATCAAGGCCATTTGGCCGAAAATGGCAAACACATACATATGTACGCCAATAACTAGTCAATTTGTCACCAAATTCCTTAAAGGCCATTTGGCCGAATTTTTATACACCCACAACATGACTTGTTTTTATATCTTACTATACATTAATGTATTGTATCATTTACATATTATGACCCATACCCAAGTAGACCCAACACTAATCAAATTGTTAATCATAAAAGTGGCCACTTGGCCGTACACACTCAAGATACATTTTCACATATTTCTTCTTGATATGTATTCCTTATATGGAAAGTACATAAACACATGTATACATGTTTTATGCAATCATCATCATGGCCTCCTTTAGATCATTTGACCGAAAGTTAGCACCAAAATGGCCCCTTGGCCGAGCCTATACACATGCACCCACACACATGCTCATTGCAACTTATTTATTATTTCACCCCACATAGGAGACACATAAGAGTAAATTGTAGTAATTATTAAACATCATCATGGTACCCTCTTTCCATTTGACCGTATATACACATGCACACACATAGTCACATATTTAACACTTTTTTAACGATATGCATGTGAATGAGTAGCACGAAGATGATCATGTAAGTGTATTTATCCTTAGGTTCTTAGTACCTACATCACTTATTATTATGCATGATCCATTCTTAGATTCTTAACATAATAGACTCCATTCTAACATGCATGAAGAAACTAAGGAGATCTACTTGCCTTTGTCCTTAAATCTTAGTCTAAGATGAGAAAAGATTTCTCTTCTCCTCTTTGAGGAGAACCTTGGCCTATAGGTCAAGTAGGGAAGAAAATATTAGTTCCTTGAAAGCAAAGAGTCAAGGAGGTTCTAAGATGAATTCCTAAATGATCTTACCCTTAGAATCTTGGTAGATTTCTACACCCTTAGCTTGAAGAGCTCCTTGTCCTTTCTTGTTGATCCTCACGGCTTGAGGTTGATTGAGGACTCCTTAAGCTTGCATGCCTCTTCTTCTATTTGGATTTGAAGAATTTTTCTTCTTACCTATTCCTACAAGGCTACGGCTAGAAGGCCCAAGGACGTTGAAAATGGGGTCTTTTGGGGGAGTGAGTGAAGGAAAAAGTGTTTAGAAATGGTGATTTGGTCCTTACCTTGGATAATCCTACACATGCAAGTTGTTTTTCCTCAAGGAAAAGTGAAGAATTCTCCTTTTCTTGGCTTGGTTGAATCACGGTTTTTGGGTTGTGAGGGAAAGAGACTTGTAAGCTATGTCTCCTTTGTCAAAAGGGAGGAAAGGATCCTTGGTTTGAGTATAGTTAGAATACATGTAAGTGAAGGAAGTGAGAGGAGAGTTTTCTCTTTCCCCCTTTGATGTTCTCGGTTAGGGTTATTTGGAAGAAGAAGATAAGATGATACAGAGAATAAAAGAGAGAGCGAGGAGGAGAAGAATTTTGGTTTGGTGGTGCGCAAACAAAAAGAAATGAAAAGGTCTTGCCCCTTTTCATTGCTATTACCCGAGAGTGTCAGGTAGTGGAGTGAAAAGGAAAAGCTTTATCAATTTAGCTTGAAAAGGAAAGTGTGTAAGAATGCATGTGATGTCATTGGTGTGGTTGAGGGGTGTTAGGAAAAAATATAATTCTTGTTTGTCCTCTCCATGACCTGGCCGAAATTATAGTCATGTGAGGGGAGAGAAAATCTTCTTTTTACTTGGTTGGGAAGAAAAGGAGTAGTGGTGTAAGAAAAGGTTGTACCTAGGGCGAGAAGTGAAGTGATGGGTGGGGAGAGGGGTTTGATCGTGGGTGTGTGGTTGAGAAGAGTAAAAAGAAAAGTATAAGAAAAAGCAAAAAGTGTGTAAGAAGTGAGGTGACTTGTGAGGGTAGAAGAAAAAATAAGGTAACCACGGGGAGTGAAGAGGAGAGAGGTTTTGTTGTGTAGTGGACTTATTGTGTCAGGTATTTTTCTGGGTGTTTCTAACCCCCTATATATAATGTCGAGGTCTTTATCAAAAAAATCTAATTCCACTAGAATTTCATCGACATCACAATTGCTTTCTATTTTTCGTTATCCTATTCCATTTCTCCAATGAACTGAAAGTGCGGGTCGTAACTGCATTTCATATTTATAACCCTTACAGTTTATAAATCTCAAATATTTATAAATTATACACATGTAGTGCTTGGTTAGAAATAAAGGTCCAAATCCTCATTTAACAAAATAGGCAATTTACTTTCGGCTTTATCAAGAAAATTCACATTTTCTTATACATATACACAATTAGCTATCCATAATCATATGTGTACATCAAGTTATGCAATCACATATACTTATGCATGATCCTTATTTTGATACGAAAATAAATGTACGGATTTCACAAATGCATAGCTAGTATAGCAAGATTACTTACCTAATTTATGTATGTTTTTACCGTATGATCGAGTCTAGGGTTGATGACTGAAGCAAGAAATCCTTTCTTTTTTTTTCATTAGGTACCACGGCTGGAATGGGCAAAAGATGCAACACTTTTTTCCTCTTTTTCGTAGCCCGCTGCTGCCGCCCGAAAGATTTCAACTGAATAAATTAAAAAATTGCTTTGTTGCTGGCTGATGGGAAAAAAAGAGGGCTCCATATATTTTGTCTTTCATTTTTCCTTCTTGCTGCTTTGGACCGAGAGATTGTACAAAACAAACAAAGTGTTTGTTGTTATTGCTGACGGAAATACAACGGTGCAAAATTCACCACGGCCATGTTTGCATCCATGATCTACCACTTTTGGCAAGCAAGGAATTTAAAAATTTTTGAAGATCAAGCTCCTATAGTCCGAGATGTTGTACATAGACTCACCATTTTTGTAATTAGACTCACTTACGGAAATAGCTAGCCTCGGTGATTGTATGTCCAACATTTCGGATATACCCGGTGTACATGTAATGACTTGATCGATAATATTTACATTTTAACGAAAAATGAATTTGGCCATAACCATGAGCTGGGAACCAGTATCAAAAAATTACAAAAGGTTGCAACAAATTATTATTATATGTTTCTTTTTCTTTTCTTATCTTTTCTGGGCCGGGGGAGGTTGACTAATCCTTATAGCAAAAGGCAAAATCCCTTGTCTTGGGAGCTTCCATCGCCTCAACCTCCAGGAGTATTATGGATGATGCAAATCAAGAGTCCAGCGGCCTCCTAAATTTGCTGATGACTTATGCAGTGACCCACACAAGATGCTCTCTGCAAACCAGGCCTTCGGCCTAACAGCAGCGAAATACCCATACTGTTCGTGTCTCTGGAATCGAATTATTGACCTATTGAAACAAATCACAATCCGAGTACGAATTGGACTATGTCCTGGGAGTGAGGTTGACTAATCCTTGGATACGATGAATTATTGGATAGAAATCTACTGGAAAGGGTGAAAAATCTCCGCATAAATAATCAGACATCATTGGTGTAATGGACCATCTTTTTTTTAAGCCCAAAGAAATTTTATTAATATGAGTCACCTATAGTGGAGGAATACCATAGTACAATGCATCGCCATCTAGTGTAAAATACCAATAAGAGTCTAGTATTTTGACACGCCAGTCATTTATGATATGCGCTTTAAAACTTTACCAAGTAAAACCACCCTTGTGGAAAAACCTTGGTGAAAGAAAAAACATACATATTTTCTAGCGACCCGCTCCCGAACCCTAGCATCGGGAACAGTGCACCCGCCGTATCTCGCTGAGGAGAATACAAGGCGCCGAATCAATCTTTTACAAGTCAGAAATAACGTAGAAATTTTTCTCGCGGAAACGTAAATCATAACATTAATTAAACTCCATTAATCGTCAATACATTACTGAATAAAACTCTGATAATAAAAGTACTAAAGAAGTCTGTGAAAATCCCCAAAAGATAACTACAAAAAATCAGCTGCAGAGTTCCCCTCGTCTATTAGCTGCAGCTATCAACCAGCCCACTCAGCTATGTCCGTCCCGTCCTCAACAAAGATGTGCTCGTAATCCTCATCCGGCTCACATGGGAAGTAGGGGTGAGTGACAGAAATCACCCAGTAGATGCCCACCTCAAGCCAATACAAAACGCGCATACCGAAACGATACAACCACATAGCACATAAATATAAGATAAAACCACGTAGCACATAATTATAAGATAACATGCATAAGATAAAGTAAATGCGGTAAGTAAAGCACTCCACATAAAATGCGCAAGCACGTGATGCATGCTCAATCAACGTGTCACACGCAACAAGAATCATGTTAGGCAATATGTCCAAACCTCTACCGTGCAATGTATGTCCCGGGTCCTAAATCCAGCGTCGTGATCTCTAGCCACCATTTGCCGTTTGGACACCCCCGCCCTATAAACGCAGTATGTC
The DNA here is from genome assembly GCA_036186865.1 of Eustoma russellianum. NCBI lineage: Eukaryota > Viridiplantae > Streptophyta > Magnoliopsida > Gentianales > Gentianaceae > Eustoma > Eustoma russellianum. Next base: position 13,313,439 of record AP025059.1, on the reverse strand, counting down.
TCATGACACTCATGCCCTATAGACACAATATATCATCCCGGTACCCACGCCCTATAGACGCAGTATACCTCATGCAAATGCACATGCCATGAATGCAAGAAAACCACGCTACTGTTATGCACCATACAACCACAACCGAAATCCCCACTCAATTATTCAGCCTCTAATATAATTTAATAATATATATATACAAATGTCACATATACACATTAAGCCATGAGAACACTATACACACCCATGCACACACATATCCATAAACAATATATCTCATGCTTTCCAACATATATAAAAATTAACAACTTAAACAAATAAATACAATGAAACAAAATTTACAACTTAGACAAATAAAACAACAAAACATATTAGTATACCATCAAAGCATGCATGAATCATACCCGTTTGAGGGGGAAGAGGAACCTACCTTTTGACAAATGAACTTCACTCTCCTCTAGGCTCGAATCTAAAAAATTGTAGTACAAACATCAATGCCTAATAATAAAGGTTAATTTGGCTTACTTAAAATAATTAGTTCAGAGCTGTAGAGAAAAGGGGGTTTGAGTGATTTCAAAATAAGTGACTTAAATGCATGATATATACACAACGTGCATGAGATATACATGTATGCATGATACATTGCTATTACTTGCCTTATTTAGCTTATATATAATGTTGCCGGACTAACAAGCCATGAAGCGTTAAAGCTTACATCATATGGCAAACATTTGTTGTGTTTATACTATTTTCAGGTGCCACTATTAATGAACTAAACTAATTCATTAAGTGAAGTACTTAGTTTATTAAACTAAGTAGTTCATTAAAGAAAGCCACATTTGAAAAAGGCACAAATACAACAAAGCTAAGGAAGGAAAGTTTTCTCCTCCTCCCCTCTTTAATGTGTACACGCCATATACATATATATTACATATATTTCCAGATTTTTTTGAAAAAGGCACATACACATGTATTCCAACGTACTACCGACACGTTATATATTTTACGTACGTACGTTAACGTCACACCACTATACTTAACTCATGTTTATGAGTATATTCAGGTCTTATATCATATGATATAAGATATGGTGATGACAAATTAAATACGACATGATAAAAGGTTCTAAACCGAAAATTGTCGTATCGAGCGAATACCGAAACTTCGCCAACGTGTCACGTAATTGCCATAAATAAATGGCCAGCCCCTATACTTCAAAAATCATCAAAAATTTCGTGGGTTACATGAAATATTCAGCCAAAAATTCTTTCCATGTTGGCACACACAAATCACCCCACGTTAAGGCCAAATTGTGAAGATCCAAGTTTGATTTTGTCACATGTTAATGGTACCACTTTAGACCAGCCAAGTGCTGAGATTTAAAGTATATATCATATATATTATGTATAACATAATATATATAACATGTGCAAAAGTTGGAATTTAAATTAGAGAAAAATCGGGTAATCGATAAATATCGAAAATTCGGTTTCCTACACACACAACACATGGAACGTTTTTAGCACATCATGTGACATGTATCTAGACACTTTTTACATATGTTATATGTCTTAAAGTGTTCTAGAAAATTAAATTAAGGGATGATTGGAATGTAACATGTGTGTATTATTAAATGTGCACTATTTTACAAAGTTAGCAAAAATAATTTTCAGCATATGTATATACATATCTAACACACATTACAGCCAAGATGGAGATTATTTGGAGCCTTGTTGGCATATTTATTAGTCAAGGATCAATCATACAATGTTGGTGAATTAAAGAGAGAAGCTACAAATGGTAAGAATTCAAACTTTGTCTCACTTATAACACATGCTGAAATCTTCAGCATGTGTGAGCATGGGTGGCCGAATTTTTGACTTTAATATGATATATTTTATCATCTTTTATTGTGTGATTGATTGGAAGAAGAAATGGAAGTAATTTGAATATTATTTAAATTCGAAAAAGTGTGATATACTACATATCACACATGCTGAAATTTTTCAGCATGTGTAAGACATGTCTAGGCCAAATTCTTGAACATAATTGTGTCCAAGTTCATTTCTCATGTGATAAGGAAATTTATCATCAATTGTTGATTTATTTTAAAAAGAAAAATCAAAGAAAGATGGTAACATTTTGAACTTTGTCTCCATGTGTCACATGCTGAAAATTCAGCATGGTAACACCACTTTATGGCCGATTTTATGCTTAAGGAAGGAAGAAATTTTGTCTTGCAATTTATGTGATAATCTTATGGTTTATGGAAATGATTTTATGATTGATATTGGCACATGTTTGAGTGATATATTCAGATTTTCCAAGCTCATCAAATGATGACACCATCCAACCAATCATGAAGTGCCAAGTAAGCAATGCTTAAATGATCATCCAATAAGAAGATGTCAAGTAAGCAAGATCATGTCACAATGATGTCTTACATTCTCCCAAGGACTTAGAAGATAATTTTCAAGAGGGGGACTACACCTATAGTGGACGTCCATGTACATTAAAATGAAAGAGGAGGAGCAAAAACAAGATAAGAACAAGCATTGCAAAATCAAAGATCAAAAACGCCTAAGCCTCTTCTTCTACATTCTCTTTCTTTCTTTCTTCCTGTAAGCCTATTGTATTCATATCTTTCAATCTTGAATAGGCTTGATATAGACCACCACATATTCCATATCATTGTAAAAGATTGATCAAGGTGTGATCAATCTTCATTCTTGCGAGGTGGTGGTGTTTGTGCGAATTGTATTCGTCATACAAGGTTTGTAAAGGGTTAGAGTTAGGGTGTAACTCTATCAACCCTGTGGTAAGGTGCATTGCATGTGTGTGATTAGTGTGAACCAAGGAAGGTGTTCCTTGAAGACTGGAGTAGGTTGTTTATAACCGAACCAGTATAAAAATCTTGGTGCCATTTACTTTCAGCCTTTACTTTCAGTTACTGCACAGTTTACTCTTTTTGTTCGCATTCATAAAAATAGTAAAAGACTTTCCAAAATCACGAAAATTTTCAGAAATATATCCACATGTTCTAGGGGTAATTTGGCACAAGTTTCAACCTTTTTGGATAAGTATAAGTCGATCAAACATCAAAAGTTCTGAGACTAGTGCAGTCTGATTTTCAGACTTGCAAAGGTTGAGACTTTGATTGTAGTTGACCTACTTCCCAAAAGAATTTTGCAAAACTATTTCAACCCACTTAAATACCGTATATAAGGAGTTAGTGGTTAAATTTTCAAAGCATTTGGACATACACACAAATAGGAATAATTTTTTCAATACCGTCTACCGTTTCTGGCAGATTCGAGCAATCTGATTACCAACGGTTTTTGAAGGAGTTAAAGGTTGAATTTTAATTTGAAATTTTTAGGGAACCCTCATAACCTCTGAGGCTAAGTTCTCTCAAAATTTCAGAATTTTTGGAGACCTATAACATGGTTTTAAAAACGTTTTAAAACTGGTCCTGAAAACAGAATCTGTTTTCAGAAGTTGAGTTGTTTAGGTTTAAACAAATTTTAAAAACCACACTTTCCGCACCACCTATTCAATCTCCCCCCTTCTAGTTGTGTCTTGCAGATCCTACAAGTGGTATCCGAGCGCAAGAACACTCACTTCAAGGAATCCAACGATTCAGTGAGATGGCAACCACAAATCTCAAAACCGAGCAAGAAGGTATGTCGAGCCAAAGACCTCCACTTTTTGACGGTGAGTCGTTTATTCAGTGGAAACTTAGAATGAAACTTTTTCTTATGTCTATAGATATAGATCTTTGGTCAATAATAGAAGATGGTCCTTTCGTCCCATCTAAGTTGTCTACCGTAGACTGATCACATTAGAAGTTGTCAAATCTAGACAAGAATATACGAGTGATGATAAAAAGAAACTTAGTATGAATGCTAGGGCTATGCAATTACTCTTAAACGGATTAAGTAAGAGTGAGTCTAGTTATGTCTCAAACTGTTTGAGTGCACAAGAAATGTGGAGGATACTAGAAATGAAACACGAAGGCACGAGTCAAGTAAAAGAGTCAAAAATAAACATGCTTATGTCCACACTTGAGTCGTTTAAATTATTGCCTAATGAGTCTATTGTTGATATGGATCTTCGTTTGACTAACATCTACAACTCTCTTGAGTCTCTTGTTAAGGCTTTTACCACGCAGGAAAAGGTCCAGAAAGTCATACAAAGCCTTCCTTCTGAATGGGACCCTAAAGTGACCGCAATAGAAGAAAGCAAGGAAACTAAGTCAATAAAGATGGAAGAACTAATCGGATCACTTAAAGTTTATGAGAATAAACTCACCATATGGAAATCGGAATCATCTAAACAAGGTAAAGCTATTGCTTTTAAATCAAATGAATACGTCTCCCCTCCCTCCGATCACGTAGATGATAGTGATTCTGAATCGGATAATGATAACCTAATTCTATTGGCTAAAGGATTGAGAAAATTTATGAGAAGGTCATTTAGAAACAAAAACAAGGGCACTACAACTAAGAGAAATAAAAACAAGTCAAATGATAAAGACGTTAAATGTTATGAATGTGGCAAACTCGGACACTTATCATATGACTGCTCCAATAAAGAAAAGCAAACTACTAAATACCCTAACAAGGAGCGGAACAAAAATAGACTCTTCTCAGAACCCAAACAAAGGAAACGTGCTCTAAAGGCCTCCACCTGGAGTGATTCATCGGATTCTGAAACTGAGACTGAAGAGGAGACCGCACAAGTATGCTTTGCATCCAAAGCATCTAATGAGGTATCATCTGATTCTGACTCTGACTCTGAACCTTCTTATGATGATCTTTTTAGTCAGTATTTAGAATTGCACAAATTCACAAAGACTCTCGCTAAGGAAAAGAAGCGATTGATTGAAGACAAGAAACTGTTAGAATCTTCTAACGAGAATCTTGTCGCTCAATTAAGCGATTCAAAGAAAGAGTCATTAAGTGTCATTACTGCATTAAAGACAGAGATTACATCATTGACCACTCAAAATAATGAAATGAAATCCGAGATTTCAAATTTGAAATCAAGGAATACGGATTTAGAGAAAATGATGAAACAGTTTGATACGGGGTCCAACATGCTGCATCGCATTATATTATCACAAAAGCATGACAGTGACAAAACTGGTCTGGGATACGTTGATACCAATGAAGTGTCAACCAAACCAACCAAGTGTGTTGTGTCTAAGAAAGTAGACACCCCTAAGCCTCAAGTGGCGTCTAAGATGACGCAAAAGCCGCCCCTTTCATCATCACGCCCCACTTCTTCTTCATATCATGTGAAATATAACTTCGTACCATATAGATATGAAAAGAAAAGAACAATGCATACACGAAATTCATATCATCCACGCATTACGCACAGACACACAAGGACATATCAAAAACGTCCTTCATTCAATAAGTATAAAGGAGTCCTTGGGCAAAGGCCCAAAGTGCATGCACCACGTGTCTACTATATCGCACCTTCGTCTACATTCTTGCCATTTGATAGACCGAGAAGGATCACCCAAGTATGGGTACCGAAAGATACTTTTACCAAGAGGTGATTAACTAACTCGAAAGGACCCAAAGTTAAAAGGGTACTTAAATCATCTTTTCACATTGCAGGGAGCCCACACATCGAAAGATACAACTATAAAGTGGTTCCTTGATAGTGGTTGCTCGAGGCACATGACGGGTGACCCGAGCTTTTTCTCCAAATTAAAGAATGTCACAAAAGGCAGATCGTGACCTTTGGAGACAACAACGAAGGCAAGATCATCGGAAAAGGTACGATTGGAGATCCAAACACTCTCCAAACCTCCAACGTATTTTTGGTAATCAACTTATCCTACAATCTTCTTAGCATTTCTCAATTTGTTGACAATGGTTTTAATGTGTGTTTTACTCACCCTTATTGTAATATAATAAAAAAATGGAGAAACCGATTTAAAAGGAAAACGAGAAGGTAATATTTTTACGCTTTCTATGAATGATGTGGTATACGCTAAAGTTAAGTGCTTTATGTCTAATGAACCTAATGTGAATTTATGGCATAGACATTTAGGACACATTGGCATCTCCACATTAGAAAAACTTCAACGAAAGAACCTAGTACAAGGATTGCCTATGCTTGATTTAGACAACTTTCAGTTGTGTGAATCTTGCATAAAATGCAAACAAACACGTGAGTCACTTAAGCCTAAAAATTAAATAAGCACGACTAGAGTCTTAGAACTATTGCATATTGATTTGTTTGGTCCTAGTCGCACTACAAGCCTTGGTGGGCGCCACTATGCATGCGTGATTGTTGATGACTTTTCCCATTATACTTGGACTTCATTTCTTGCACATAAGGATGATAGCGCCGTTGAGATTGCAAAATAAATTAAACAACTTGAAAATCAATACGGTGTAAATGTGAAAAAGATAAGAAGCGATAGAGGCGGTGAGTTTAAAAACAAAGAGATGATTTCGTTTTGCGAAGAAAAGGGAATTAAGCATGAGTTTTCGCCACCTAGAACTCCACAATTAAATGGAGTAGTAGAAAGAAAGAATCGTACATTACAAGAAATTGCTAGGACTATGCTATGCGAAAATAAATTGCCTAGATTTCTGTGGGCGGAAGCCGTAAATTGTGCATGCTATATTGTAAATCGCCTATCTATAAGAAAGAAAATAAACAAGACGCCTTATGAGATTTTGAATGATCGCATGCCTAAGATTGACTATTTTCGTGTGTTTGGATGCAAATGTTTTGTTTTAAATACAAAAGATAATTTAGACAAATTTGAATCCAAATCAATTGAGTGCATTTTTGTTGGATATTCTATAAATTCGAAGGCATATAGATGTTATGATCTTCTCACTAGACAAATCATGGAATCTATTCATGTGAAATTCAATGAATTTGGTGAGATTGATAAAGATAAGGAATATGACGATGACTTTGAATTGAAACCCGTGTTGAATGAAGATGATGGTTCTTTTGATATGCATGATATGAATGACACACTAGAAATGCATGATCACATAGAAATGCATGATAACATAGAAAATAATCAACCAAGATGGCATAGAGATCACCCACATAATCTCATCATAGGCGACCTCACTCACGGTGTGCGACCACGTATAAGGATTACTTCGGACAAAATAAATAAATTTCATGCTATGATTTCTGAAATTGAGCCCAAAAATGTGCATGATGCTTTGAGCGATTCTTCTTGGATTGATGCCATGCATGATGAACATAATCAATTTGTTAGAAACGATGTATGGGATTTAGTGCCACGACCACAAGATAAGACTATAATAGGCACAAAGTGGGTGTTTAGGAATAAAATGAATGAAGAAGAAAAGGTCGTTGGGAAAAAAGCGAGACTTGTAGCACACGGCTATAATCAAGAGGAAGGAATTGACTACGATGAAACATTTGCATCCGTAGCACGATTAGAAGCTATACGACTCTTACTTTCTATTGCTTGCATGAAAGATTTTAAATTATATCAAATGGACGTAAAAAGTGCATTCCTAAATGGATTTATACAAGAAGAAGTATACGTGAAGCAACCACCCGGTTTTGGAGATTTGAAACATCCCGATCACGTGTACAAACTAAAGATGGCACTATACGGCCTAAAGCAAGCACCGAGAGCATGGTATGATTGTTTTGCTACTTTCCTTTTAGAAAATGATTTTAAACGAGGCACTATAGATAGTACACTATTTTTGAAACAAGATAAATCAGATTTACGTATTATCCAAATCTACGTTGATGACATTATTTTCGGTTCTACCTCACATAGACTTGTTGAAGATTTTGAAAATTGCATGAAATCTGAATTTGAAATGTCTATGGTTGGTGAGCTTAATTATTTTCTTGGCTTACAGATTAAGCAAACGAGTAAAGGGATTCACATAAGTCAAGCAAAATACGTCAATGACATGATTAAAAAGTTTAATTTTGAAAATTTGAAACCATCCCCCACCCCTATGAGTGTCACTACTAAATTAGACAAAGACGAACATGGTAAAGACGTTGATAATGGATTATATCGATTTATGATAGGTTCTTTGCTATATTTAACTGCTAGTAGGCCTGATATCATGTTTAGTGTATGCATGTGTGCACGTTTTCAAAGTCAACCTAAGGTTTCTCACTTTAATGCGGTAAAAAGAATATTCCGTTATATTAAGCACACGCCCCCTTAGGAAGTTGGCACGATAAAGATTCCACATTTAACTTACATGCTTATACTGATGCAGATTATGGTGGCTGCAAAATAGATAGAAAAAGCACGAGTGGAACTTGCCAATTTATAGGAAACTCACTCATTTCATGCTTTTTCAAAAAGCAAGCAAGTGTTGCTTTGTCCACTACCGAGGCTGAGTACATGGCACTTACCTTTGTTGCACACAGTTGTTGTGGATAAAACAACAACTCTCAGACTTTGGAATGACCGTAAATAGAATCCCTATATATTGTGATGGGTGCAATTAACTTGTCTAAGAACCCCGTATTACATTCTAAGGCTAAGCATATAGAAGTACGCTATCACTTTCTTCGTGATCACATAAACAATGGTGATATCGTCATAGATCACGTACGCATAGAAGCACAAGTAGCGGATATCTTTACAAAAGCCTTAAATCAAGCCACGTATGAATCTCTTCGTTCCAAATTAGGCATGATTCCCGTTGATATGATTTAATTTGACGTGATTTGATTTTCTTTCCTTTTTGACAGGAATCTTTAGATTTACTTTCCAAAATAAAGGGGGAGAGAAAGCATGATTTAAGGGGGAGAGAGACACTAATTGATACTGATTGCACAAACTAAGGGGGGGACAGATTTGAAATTTGAAATTCAAATTTCAAATTTGTGCATGTTTGAAGGGGGAGCGATAGCATTTAAATCATGTGCATAAGTTATTTTGAAAATCATCAAAAGGGGGAGATTGTAGAGAAAAGGGGGTTTGAGTGATTTCAAAATAAGTGACTTAAATGCATGATATATACACAAACGTGCATAAGATATACATGTATGCATGATACATTGCTATTACTTGCCTTATTTAGCTTATATATAATGTTGCCGAACTAACAAGCCATGAAGCGTTAAAGCTTACATCATATGGCAAACATTTTTTGTGTTTATACTATTTTCAGGTGCCACTATTAATGAACTAAACTAGTTCATTAAGTGAAGTACTTAGTTTATTAAACTAAGTAGTTCATTAAAGGAAGCCACATTTGGAAAAGGCACAAAGGCAACAAAGCTAAGGAAGGAAAGTTTTCTCCTCCTCTCCTCTTTAATGTGTACACGCCATATACATATATATTACATATATTTTCAGATTTTTTGAAAAAGGCACATACACATGTATTCCAACGTACTACCGACACGTTATATATTTTACGTACATACGTTAAAGTCACACCACTATACTTAACTCATATTTATGAGTATATTCAGGTCTTATATCATATGATATAAGATATGGTGATGACAAATTAAATACGACACGATAAAAGGTTCTAAACCAAACATTGTCGTATCGGGCGAATACCGAAACTTCGCCAACGTGTCACGCACTTGCCATAAGTAAATGGCCAGCCCCTATACTTCAAAAATCATCAAAAATTTCGTGGATTACATGAAATATTCAGCCAAAAATTCTATCCATGTTGGCACACACAAATCACCCTACATTAAGGCCAAAATGTGAAGATTCCAAGTTTGATTTTGTCACATGTTAATGGTACCACTTTAGACCAGCCAATTGCTGAGATTTAAAGTATATATTATATATATTATGTGTAACATAATATATATAACATGTGCAAAAGTTGGAATTTAAATTAGAGAAAAATCGGGTAATCGATAAATATCGAAAATTCGGTTTTCTACGTACACGACACATGGAACGTTTTTGGCACATCATGTGACATGTATCTAGACACTTTTTACATATGTTATACGTCTTAAAGTATTCTAGAAAATTAAATTAAGGGATGATTGGAATATAACATGTGTGTATTATTAAATGTGCACTATTTTACAAAGTTAGCAAAAATAATTTTCGTATATACATATCTAACGCACATTACAGCCAAGATGGAGAATATTTGGAGCCTTGTTGGCATATTTATTAGTCAAGGATCAATCATACAATGTTGGTGAATTAAAGAGAGAAGCTACAAATGGTAAGAATTCAAACTTTGTCTAACTTATAACACATGCTGAAAATTTCAGCATGTGTGAGCATGGGTGGCCGAATTTTTGACTTTAATATGATATATTGTATCATATTTTATTGTGTGATTGATTGGAAGAAGAAATGGAAGTAATTTGAATATTATTTAAATTCAATAAAGTATATTCTACATATCACACATGCTGAAATTTTTCAGCATGTGTAAGACATGTCTAGGCCGAATTCTTGAACATAATTGTGTCCAAGTTCATTTCTCATGTGATAAGGATATTTACCATCAATTGGTGATTTATTTTAAAAAGAAAAATCAAAGAAAAATGGTAAACTTTTGAACTTTGTCTCCATGTGTCACATGCTGAAAATTCAGCATGGTAACACCACTTTATGGCCGATTTTATGCTTAAGGAAGGAAGAAATTTTGTCTTGCAATTTATGTGATAATCTTATGGTTTATGAAAATGATTTTATGATTGATATTGGCAAATGTTTGAGTGATATATTCAGATTTTCCAAGTCATCAAATGATGACACTATCCAACCAATCATGAAGTGCCAAGTAAGCAATGCTTAAATGATCATCCAATAAGAAGATGCCAAGTAAGCAAGATCATGTCACAATGATGTCTTACATTTTTCCAAGGACTTAGAAGATAATTTTCAAGAGGGGGACTACACCTGTAGTGGACGGCCATGTACACTAAGAGGAAAGAGGAGGAGCAAAAACAAGATAAGAACAAGCATTGCAAAATCAAAGATGAAAAACGCCTAAGCCTGTTCTTCTACATTCTCTTTCTTTCTTTCTTCTTGTAAGCCTATTGAATTCATATATTTCAATCTTGAATAGGCTTGATATAGACCACCACATATTCCATATCTTTGTAAAAGATTGATCAAGGTGTGATCAATCTTCATTCTTGCGAGGTGGTGGTGTTCGTGCGAATTGTATTCGTCATACAAGGTTTGTAAAGGGTTAGAGTTAGGCTGTAACTCTATCAACCCTGTGGTAAGGTGTATTGCGTGTGTGTGATTAATGTGAACCAAGGAAGGTGTTCCTTGAAGACTGGAGTAGGTTGTTTATAACCGAACCAGTATAAAAATCTTGGTGCCATTTACTTTCAGCATTTACTTTCAGTTACTGCACAGTTTACTCTTTTTGTTCGTATTCGTAAAAATAGTAAAAGACTTTCAAAAATCACGAAAACTTTCAAAAATATGCCCACACGTTCTAGGGTTAATTTGGCACAAGTTTCAACCCTTTTGGATAAGTATAAGTCGATCAAACATCAAAAGTTCTTAGACTAGTGCAGTCTGATTTTTAGACTTGCAAAGGTTGAGACTTTGATTGTAGTTGACCTACTTCCCAAAAGAATTTTGCAAAACTGTTTCAACCCACTTAAATACAGTATATAAGGAGTTAGTGGTTAAAGTTTCAAAGCATTTGGACATACACACGAATAGGAATAAAGTTTTCAAAACCGTCTACCGTTTCTGGAAGATTCGAGCAATCTGATTACCAACGGTTTTTGAAGGGGTTAAAGGTTGAATTTTAATTTGAAATTTTAGGAAACCCTCATAACATCTGAGGCTAAGTTCTCTCAAAATTTCAGAATTTTTGGAGACCTATAACCTGGTTTTAAAAACATTTTAAAACTGGTTCTGAAAACAGAATCTGTTTTCAGAAGTTGAGTTGTTTAGGTTTAAACAAATTTTAAAAACCACACTTTCCGCACCACCTATTCAACCCCCCCTTCTAGTGGTGCCTTGCAGATCCTACAAGAGTTTACTATTTTTTTTCTCTATTTGTCATACCAATATATATCAAAAGTCTATAATCTGGCCATTCACCTGTGGTTTGAAATTAATACATCTCGGCCCCTGTTATTTTTGCATACTGTTCATATATATTTTGTAAATGGTAAATACATGAAAATATAAATTGTTTTTACCACATCATCACTATCCAACACCCATTTATACCACATGAATTAATAATTTCGTCCCTACCCCCACAGAACACCAAGTTTCATAATCATTATATATATATATATATATATATATATATATATATATATATATATATATATATATATATTCAAGGAAAAATTTTGTTATTATTGAAAGCTCTCACTTGTGGCGGAGAAAAACCTTATTACAAAAGAAAACAAGAAGAAAGTAGCAGTGTATGATTATCAAACATCCAACTATATATGATATGCAGCATTAAAACCTTGCCAAGAAAAACCACCCTTGTGGATAAAACCTTGGCGAAGGAAAAAACATACATATTTATATAGATGGAATGCTGATAGGCGCTACCGTGAAAAAATATGAAAACTACAATCCAAAATGAGTGAAAAAGTCGAAATGTAAAAGGAGATGCTGCTGTGTTCGCTGTAGATGAGTCCTCATTCCGGCAGATAGAGCCGAGTCGGCCGTGGCAAAGCAGATCAAGGCTGCTGGTACACAATAAGGCACCGACAGCTGTTCTTGTGAAATGCCAATCCATTTGAAAGACCTGTAACTGTAACGGTCTACTTGCTTGCATGCAGAAATACCTCGTCCGGAGATACACATAAATAAGTCGGTCAGCAAATGATAACAAGACATACCACGCCGAAAGAACAACATTCCAATCCAGAAAGGAAATCATACCAAGCCTGCCTGCCCTAAAGTTGGGCAGGCAGAGAAAGGGAGAATTCGTCAATCCATCTGAAAGACCTGTAAAGTGCACAGATTGTGTCTCGGCAAATTGGATGCGGTTAACCAGCGTGGGGTCAGCGTCTCCGTCGGGTGCCACGCAAGTGAGGTAAAACATAATGAAACGGAGGTTAGAGCAATCAACCAACATTGAGAAAGAATGTAAGCTAACAAAGAGTTAATCATACCAAGCCTGCCCGAGCCCGGTAGGGCACAGGCAGGAATATGCTGCTGATGCCAATCCATATGGAAGACGCAGATAGGTCAAGTAACGTGCAAATGCACTGAAGAAAGATCCAATGAGACGGAACTGCGAACTAATGGTGGCAGAGAGTGGGAATGATAGATTTGAGTGCAGGGATTAAGCATTGCATTCTGCGCAAGATAATAGGCTGCCATGTTTGCCTCTCTGTAGATATGATGATAGTCCAAGCGATGTAGTCTAACTAAGGTGTGTAGTAATTGAAGATGATAGTTGCCAAACACCAGCTGAGGACGGGATAACCTCGATACAAGCATCGCACAATCTGATTCGAGAATAATAGTTCGATATAAAGGAAGGAAAAACAATAGTCCAAACAATGCTGCCTGTATCTCTGCATGAATAGGTGTACTTGGTGGTAATCGAAAGGACACTCCCCTGGAAATACTCCAGCATGATCTCTCAAAATAGCGCCACCTGCACTATAATGTCGTCCAACCGCCGCATCAGTATTTAACTTAAATCGACCAGATGGGGGTAACCTCCAGCGAACCAAAATTGGACGTGGGCTCCGAAGCGGAGGAAGCCAATCGAATGGGTGGTGCGGAGCAGTCATCAATTTGGATCCCGAGATAGATCTGCACCACATTGAAATATCATACTATATGGTAAACTTTAAGGATGTAAGCGAGAAAATGCGAGTCTCACCATAGACCAATGATGCATAAGCGCGCCAGACCGAATAAACAATGATTGCTGAGGCGACAACACACAATATGCCAAGGAACGAGGAAGAATTCGATCGATACCACCATGAGAGTAAATACTGACGTAAACTCAAGGACGTAGGAATGGGGCAGTGTAACTCGCTAGCAAAATAACTCCAAATCGACCGAATGCCCAAACAGTATATAAATATATGATCCAACGTAGCAGACTCCTATTTACAAAACGGGCATTGGGTCGGACGGGCAACAGAAAACTTACAAGTATAATCTTCAAATGGCACCGCCGAATGAAAAATACGCCATAAGAATATCTGAGTGGTGGGAGAGTGATATTTAAACCAAATAAACCGTGAGGAAAGGAGTGATAAACCAGATATACGACATATGTCATATGCACTACTCAAAGTGAATTCCCCAGATGGTGTTGGAGTCCATGTAAGATGTGTCGTCTATCCCGCTGTGTGGGCCGAACATATAGGGTGAATCCTGCAGATAAGCTTCCACACCGGGGAGTCTGGTAGTCGAGGCAAATAATCACAGTGGCAACCATATTTAGCATGCATAAAAGTACTCCAAAGTGTTTGTTGTTTTTTATATGACCACCAAATGCGACACTGATACGCTTTTTGTAGCACGTATAAGTTCCGAATGCCCAATCCACCCTCTTCCCGTGGTGTTGAAATAGTTGCCCAAGATACCCAATGATGTCTACTACCCCAAAAAAATGCCGCCATTTTACGATGTATGACATGAATTACTGACTTAGGCAGCCCTCCTGCTGCAAGGATGTGTAAAGGGAAAGATGATAAAACCGAGCGCAACAAAACTAGGCGGCCCGCAGCAGATAATAGCTTTGAGTGCCAACCATTCAGACGATCATCTATGTGAGCAATAAGGAAATACAATAGCTTGATCTGTTGATGCCTTTATGCAGATAAGAACCAAGATACCGAAATGGTAGGTGGGAAGCCCGCATGCCCGTGATAGACTCATAGGCGTGACGCTGTTGTGGCGTAATTGCAGCGGATGGAATGAAGCTACTTTTCTGGAAATTTATTTTTTGACCAGAGGCATTTTCATACTGTGCTAGGAAAGAATGAAAATGACAAAGATTACGCTGCGTACCTCGTAAGAAAACCAACAGATCATCAGCATAAGCTAAGTGGGTAATAGTGAAAGGAATCCTACCAAGACAAAAAGGTTGTATAACACACGATGCTACTAGCGATTTTATCCCCCTGCTGAATCCTTCAGAAGAAAGAATAAAAAGCAAAGGAGATAAAGGATCTCCTTGCTTAACTCCCCTGCCTGGTCGAAATGATGTGGTAGGCTGACCATTATTCTACTGATAATGTGGTGGTATTCAAATGATTCAAAACGAGGCGAATAAAAAACTCTAAAAAACAAAAAGAACGAAGTAACCTCATAAGGTATTCCCAGCTTGCACGGTCAAAAGCCTTCATCATGTCTAACTTTAAGCATAGCTGTGAACCTCCTTTATTCAACATATGTTTCATCTCCCTGGCCAGCAGAACCTGTGTGGAAATATCTGATCCTGGAAGAAAGCCAGTTTGCTCCGGGGAAATAAGCTGTGGGAGTAGAGTATTAAGTCTGGTAGCCAAGATCCTCGTGCAGACTTTACTCAAGAAATTGGTGAGACAGATAGGCCAAAAGTCACTGAACGTGTCCGGAGACGGTTTTTTTGATATTAATGTAATAAGCGCACTTTCCATGACAGCAGGCTGAGGAATTCCAAGAAAAAATTCCTGGACAGCCTTAACTACATCAGAATAAATAACTGACCAACACGAACGATAAAAGTTACCATGGAATCCATCAGGTCCTGCGGCACTATGAGGATCCAAATGCCATACTGATGACTTGACTTCCTCTTCTGTAGGCACTTTTGTAAGCATCAAATTGTTCTCCGTTGTGACTATGGAAGGGATGTTGCTAAGGATTGCCTCATAAGTGTGCGTGTGTTCCCGCTGAAATAAAGAGGTGTAATAAGATACTGCCTCAGCTTTAATTGATGCAATATCTGTGCACAATCGACCATCAGATGCACGGATTTGTTGTACACGCAGCTGAGTACACCGACCTTTCACTATGGAGTGGAAATAGTGGGTATTGGCATCACCATCTTGGAGCCATCGTACGCGCGCCTTCTGCTTCCAGAAATGAAACTCATATAATAGTGCTTGAAGATATTCTGCCTTTGCCTTATGATATATCTCACGATTTGACTCGGAAGAGTCAGCGTCCCAAGCGAGTTCCGCTTGTGCCATACCTGATTCCGCCTGTTTAACTTTGGAGAAAATATTCCCAAATATTTCCTTGTTCCATCACTGTACATCCTTCTTCAAACGGTGCAATTTTGAATAGAAGCCATACATACCTCCTGTGGTTGGATAGGATGTCCAAGCCGTTCTCATATAAGTGTGAAAGTCCGGATGATGCAACCACGAATCTAAAAATCGAAAGGATCTGCGGCCCTCCGAATTACCCAATCGACATAAGAATAGCAATGGTGTGTGATCTGAAGTAGCTCGAGGTAGATGGGTTAATTGAGTGTCGTCAAACACTTCCTAAAAAGAGGAGTTGAAGAATATCCAGTCAAGCCTGCGCCGTACTCGACCAAGGCCCCTACCGTCTATCCATGTATATCGCGGCCCATGAAACTGTGGAGACATTAGTGAACACGACTCAATGCAATCGTTAAAATCCTGCAGGGATGTGAGAGACGGTTGAGAACGTCCTGCATGATCCTCCAGAGATCTGAAAGTATTAAAGTCACCCTCAATAACCCATGGCAAGTCGTTGGAGTCTGAAAAGGCAGACAAGGAATGCCATAGGGAGCGACGAAGAGAGACTGTATGATTGCCATAGACCACTGATAATACAAAATGCTGCTGTAGCTGCCGAAATAAAAAAGTAAAATGAACAACCTGTTGCTGATCCTGCGAGCGAACTAAATGAAAATCTACGTCACGCCAAAATAACCAAATACGTTCTGACTGAGAAAAGAAGTGATTCGAAAAACCAATATCCAAAGCAAAGCGGTCAATATGAGATGGGGTGTGCTTTGGTTCAATAACTGCTACAATGTTTAGATGATGCTCATGAATCAAGTTATGCAATCTAGGCAGAGAGGCACGCATGCCTCGTATATTCCAGAATAATATATTCATTGAGACAGAGTAGTATCACTTCCCTGGATGGCATGCGACGCACTACGAGTGAGGATTGTGGAGGGCGGTAAAGGTGGGAGATCTTTTCTGGAACGACGCTTTCGACGAGGAACAACAGTAATGAACTCTGCATTATCTGAATCCTGTAGACGAGATAGTAAAACCTCGTCTTCCGGCGATGTAGGAATCATCTCCATCCGCCTAACCACTTCGTCAGCAACTATAGTGATCTCCGGCGGCTGCTCATGCTCTGGCAAATCATTGTCCGAGGTATGACCAATATCAATAGTGTAAGTTGACTGAGGTGCTGTTTGGTCCTCAGCAAGATGTAGATCATCCACCATCTGTGACTGTGGGACGATAACTGGAGGTTGAGGTGTCGGGTGAACGGCCGACTGATTCTAAGGCTCGTCAGTCTCGTCAGTAGTGTTAGGCGGAGGTGCAGTAGGCGCGATCGTGCTGCTTTCCTTCCGTTTAACCGGAGTCCAACGCTGTGCCCTTGGACGTGGTGGTGGCGGTGGAGGTGGAGGCGGGATAGGGGCCTTGGGTGTAGGACGACAGTCTATAGCTGCATGGCCAAGCCTTCTGCATGAGGTGCAAAACTGCGGCAAATCCTCATAAACAACAGATTGCAAAAGCATCCTATTTTTTGCCTGCGAATAGATCTTCTGTGGTAATTCTTGGGATATATCAACTTCCACGCATACCCGCGCAACAGACGGCCGTAGTCCATCTGCCGTCGCAACATCAAACTTGATCGGTGTACCTATAGTACGAACAATTTCGAAAAGCGAGTCTTGATGATGTAGATGAATAGGTAGTCTGGGAAAGGCAATCCAAACTGGGACTATTGGAACGTCTGTAGCAGGATCAAAATCAATAGTCCATTTTGTAACACGCATATGAGAGCCCGATATTAGCCAAGAGCGGCAATAAAAGCAGCGTAAATAATCTGATTCATTCATAAAATTCAACAATATATGCGTTTGATCTACAAGAGTGATGCGCAAATCTTGATGAAATCCAATCTTTTCAAATACCTCACGGATGACTTTTAATGGAGGTCTGCCATTCCAGAACGTGCCCACCAACGAATGCTTGAATGGAGCAGCAAGAGCATCAATCTCTGAATCAAGAAATGAAATCATGGGGATGCCCTTGTAACGTGAGACTGTTTTTGGCGATATCGAAATACGCTGTGAAGAGGCTGCGCCAGAAACCACCGCAGCAAAAGTCGGCTGCGGCGTCGAAACCATTGCAGATAACGTGAAGATCAGGTCTTTGAAATTACAATAATCAACAAAATGCTAAACGTTGCAGTGAATAGGAAAACGACGGCGGCAGAGCCACAGGGCCGGCGGCGGCGCGATCACTACTTTGATAATCTCGGAGCCATGCGGCAGCAGCAAAAGTTATACATCCATAATCATTATATATATATACATGTATATATATATATATTCACGAAAATATGCACATATATATATACGTACAATATAAACATATATTCCATATATATAGTAAAAATTACTTTCAAATTATGGCCTTTAACATTTCGGCCAATTTCCCAAAAACATATATAATAATACGAAATGTACATTAGATGTATGTACAAATTTAACGTTATTCCATGTGAGAAAATGGACACTGCCCACAAAAATTTATAAATTTCGGCCACTTTTTTTCCTTTGCAAATACTTATAAAAAATCAAATCTTATATACACATATATATACAACCGACCATACACACATGTATATTCATCAATTTATGCAATCACATATACTTATATATGATCCATGATTCGATAGGAAAATAGCATAATAACATTGGAAAAATTGTAGCAAATATAGTAAGGATAATTGCCTCGTGCCCTACATATACTCGATATACCAAGAACAGGGTTGAATGGACCAAAAATTGTTATTTCTTGGCTTCCTAAAAATGGCAGCAGAATTGCTGCAAATTGAAGAACAATGCACGGCAGCGACTTGGAAGAATCAAAGGTAGTGCTGGCTGTTTAATGGAAATTATTGAGAAGAGAGAATTGAATTTGTTTTGAGAGAAATAAGGTGTCTTTTTTTCCTAATTGTTGCGGCAGCAACTGCAGATCCTTAAAGAAATTAGGGCTGCTGCAGCTTGAGAAAAATAGGGAGGCTGCCGTTTATTTTTTTTGTTGGAATAAGGTGAAAATTGTGTATCGTGGGGTATAGATATAAATGTATATTGAGTAAAATCTTAAGGGGCTTAGGTTATCTTATTCTAATATGATTAGGCTTTGTTGTTTTTTTTTATTTTAAATTCAAACTTTATTTATTTACTTCCTAGACATATTAGGATTCTAGGTTTTAAACTTATCTATTTTATTTTCTTTTCCTTTCTTTAATTCTTGCCATGTGTAATAATATAATGTATATATATTATATATTTTGTTTTATGTGTTTTACTTGTAACGTATGTGCATGTGTTGCATGGCATGCAATTTCATGTAACAATTGTTTACGGTCATAACATTCCTCTCACCTTACAAAAAGTTTGGTCCCCGAAACTTAAGTATGTCGTAATCAACGACTTAGTATGGTTATACATGATCCATTCACCTTGATAATGACCGTACTAAACCACTAATGCGTATTCCGATATGTTAACCATTCACTTCCTTATCATGGCTAAGGCCTCCGGATCATTTCTTGTATACTAACAAGGTGGTTTCTAAGTCCATTATTCTCCGCTTATTTAAGATCATAACCTATCTTCTTAAAACTCTAAGATCAAACTTACGGGTATTGTCATCATACTGGGGGTTTCATATCCAGTCATCAGTCAATATTGTACTTATATCTGCTATCCCCAGCAACCCTATAAAATCAGTACTTAGCTATACTATAATCTTTAACTTAATTCTCTATAATTACAACTTATGAACTCTCACTTATACCACTTGTCTTGTATCGTTCAACTTATTGCAATCTCCGATTCCAAATTCTTAACTCATCATATAAGATCCATCTCCTAGTTACATGATCATCCAATATAATCATTGAGTCTTCCAATACGCTAACCATCACTCTCCTTTGTCGCAGAATCAATGTCATCGAAATCAATTCTTATACCTACAAACTAGTTCTATGATCATGCTCTTACTTTTTCGGAGATATCATTATCAACCTAGTATACGAAGTATGTGCATAGACATTTTTTTCCTTCCAATATTAAAGTAGTTTATGTAACTATAATTTGGGAATATAGATTTCACTGTGCAAGGTAATATTCCTTCTAATTTGTAAACACAATAACCAAAGTATCATATATTTGCTTTCGCAACGCGGTGAATCAGATGACCATTTAAAAACAACGATATAATTTGTTCACAAAAGTATTACGGTTAAAACCACTTTAAAACAATTGAGACACAAGAATTGTAAAAATTCTCTCTTTCTTGAAAAAACAATTTCGAACGCGGTGTCTCTTTTTTTCTGTTTCAACACATACATATTTTGAAAGCTATGTCTTGTTTTGTAAAATACAATGATCGAAGATTCAGCAAATACAAAATTTTATAAAACAATTTGAATAAGGTGCCATTCTTTTTCAAAAATAAGTACATATATTTTGAAACTATTTCCGCTTCATAAAATTAAATAAGTTCATCGCAAGAAGATAAATAACTTCAAAAACATTTAAAGGGTAAAATGGTTGCAATACTGATAGTTGTCAAATAAAGTTATTTTAGCAAAATAAATATAGCTAAACAAGAGTTTGAAAAATATAAGAGATATACAAGTATATCGTTCTTCGAAAACATCAATATTTTAAAATATATCGATTTTGTCAGAGGTAGTCAAAATTCCATTAAGTGGTTATGCGACTTCGGAAAAGAATATAGCCTTGTAAAGTAATAGACAATATAGAAAAGTGAAAGTAATTGAAATATTTAACAGAATTTTTTTTTGAAATACCTTTGAAATATAAAATGTATCTTGGTGTACGTGCTTATACGAAAAGTTTAAATACTTGAAAAATAATAGTCCGATACTTCGTAAAATTTTTCTAAATCACCCCTTAATGTCAATGAAAAATCTACCTATGTACCGTTTCTTATAAATCTTTAACTTAAGTTGTTCGATCCTAGCATGGCATACTAATTATTAACCGACTTAGGGCATTCTAATTCACCATGCTTCCGTGCGCCACACTGATCCACCGTACTTCTTTACTGGTTATTTCAACCGCTAATTCTAGTTTAGTCATATCTCACCTGAAAAGCATCCACTGTTTGTTCATATTGATTCTATTTTAATTCAAGCCTAATTTATACGTCACTACTTACGTGTTTCTAGGAATCAACACCTACTACTTTGTTATTCCACTATACTTATTTTAGTAGTGCTTGCTTATCACTATCAAACAGTATCCCTAATAAGACTGATGTCTTTGGCCTATGTTGATAAACCTAAAACTCAACCTCTTATTCATAACTATAGTCCCCTTTGTACATTATCCTTTGCTCAAGTCTATTGATCATAGTACTTATAAATCATTACTCAGTCTCTATCATTTACTACAATTCATTTCTTAAGAGTTACGATCTCAACTTAGACCTAGTCAGGTTCTGACACTAATGTCGAGGTAGGGGCATGAACCTGCTTTATGTATCATAATGGTACTGGGTCCATAGGGATCGGATCTAAGGAAGTATATCCATGGTTATAATCAGCACTTAGGTGAAGGCAAATAATTCAGAGTCGTATGGGGTGCCCTATGTATACGTGGAATATCCCTTATCTGATCATCACTTAGGTCTAATGTCATCACTTATTTCTAGAATCGATACTTGGTATCATCATTCATTACGTCTAAAATCCTTACTTATTTCTAAGTTAAATGCTTAGAATATAATTACAGCTTACGACTAAGATCAGTGCTTATATTCAAATCATCGTATGATGTTCAGATCACCATTGATGTATAATATCAGTTCTTATCTCCAAATCATACTTAGCATATAATCAACGTTTATGACTAAAATCAATGCTTAAGTCATAGATAAACTCTTAATCCAGATCGTCGTTTATGCATGAAGTCGTGACTTACTGGTAGTATCATCACTTAGTTTCTATGGTCACGTTTCATTTTCAATAACATGCCCAATATATAATCATTGCTTACGACTAAAATCGATACTTATGTCGCAGATCGTGACTTAAGAGCAAAATTGTAACTTAATTTTCTAAGACCATAGCCTAAATCTATGCTTCCGCTGTGGATCTGTAGCCATGCTCTGAAAGATCGCACTGTTGAGCACGTAGTACTTCTTAAACTCGTTTCGAAATTAGATCCAAGTGATCGGCGGTGTCAGTTGTGCTGCGCCATCACTCCTTCGTATCTCCTTATCGAAGAATCTCAGATCCGAATGTGATGGTGGTGGAGGTGGTGCATGCAAGTTCAGCAGCTGGTGCTACTGTGCTAAGGTGTTAGTCATGGTGACTATGGCATCTTCAAGTGCTTGAGGACGATCCCTAGATTCTGGTTGTTCTCACCACCATTTCCAGCTGGCTCATGTCGTGAATGCATTTCTTTAATTCCGGTTCATGAAAAGAAATCAAATTAGTCAATAGCGAGTTAAAAGGGTTGGACCCGGGGTAAAATGGCAATTTGACAGGGAAAGCTCACCATCGGCACACACCTCCCATAACTCCATCATAGCCTAAGTCTAGGATCATATCTTAAGTCTACTTTGTTTATTAG
Organism: Eustoma russellianum; assembly: GCA_036186865.1. Lineage (NCBI taxonomy): Eukaryota > Viridiplantae > Streptophyta > Magnoliopsida > Gentianales > Gentianaceae > Eustoma > Eustoma russellianum. The sequence continues at coordinate 13,290,661 of AP025059.1, read as the reverse complement.
GGGTAAGATCGAAATTTTATAAAACATCGTAACTTATGTCTAAGTGATCTACTTAAGCCTACACTTCCGAGGCGGATCTGAAGCCTTGGCTCTGATACCACCTGTAGCGCCCCGCTCCCGAACCCTAGCATCGGGAACAGTGCACCTGCCGTATCTCGCTGAGGAGAATACAAGGCGTCGAATCAATCTCTTACACGTCTGAAATAACATAGAAATTTTTCTCGCGGAAACGTAAATCATAACTTAAATTAAACTCCATTAATCGTCATTACATTACTAAATAAAACTCTGATAATAAAAGTATTAAAGAAGTCTGAAAATCCCCAAAAGATAACTACGGAAAATCAGCTGCAGAGTTCCCCTCGTCTCCTAGCTGCAGCTATCAACCAGCCCACTCGGCTATGTCCGTCCCGTCCTCAACAAAGATGTGCTCGTAGTCCTCATCCGGCTCACCTGGGAAGTAGGGGTGAGTGACAGAAATCACCCAGTAGATGCCCGCCTCAAGCCAATACAAAACGCACATCCCGAAATAATACAACCACATAGCACATAAATATAAGATAGAACCACGTAGCACATAATTATAAGATAACATGCATAAGATAAAGTAAATGCGGTAAGTAAAGAACTCCACATAAAATGCGCAAGTACGTGATGCATGCTCAATCAACGTGTCACACGCAACAAGAATCATGTTAGGCGATATGTCCAAACCTCTACCGTGCAATGTATGCCCCGAGTCCTAAATCCAGCGTCGTGATCTCTAGCCACCACTTGCCGTTTAGACACCCCCTCCCTATAGACGCAATATGTCTCATAACACTCATGCCCTATAGACACAGTATATCATCCCGATACCCACGCCCTATAGACGCAGTATACCTTATGCAAATGCACATGCCATGAATGCAAGAAAACCACGCTACTGTTATGCACCATACAACCACAACCGAAATTCCCACTCAATTATTTAGCCTCTAATATAATTTAATAATATATATATTCAAATGTCACATATACGCATTAAGCCATGCGAACACTATACACACCCATGCACACACATAGCCATAAACAATATAACTCATGCTTTCCAACATATATAAAAATTAACAGCTTAAACAAATAAATACAACGAAACAAAATTTACAACTTAAACAAATAAAACAACGAAACACATTAGTATACCATCAAAGCATGCATGAATCATACCCGTTTGAGGGGGAAGAGGCACCTACCTTTTGACGAATTAACTTCATTCTCCTCTAGGCTCGAATCTAAACAATTGTAGTACAAACATCAATGCCTAATAATAAAGGTTAATTTGGCTTACTTAAAATAATTAGTTCAGAGCTTACTATTTTTTTCTCTATTTGTCATACCAACATATATCAAAAGTCTATAATCTGGCCATTCACCTGTGGTTTGAAATTAATACATCTCGGCCCCTGTTATTTTTGCATACTGTACATATATATGTTGTAAATTGTAAATACATGAAAATATAAATTATTTTACCACATCATCACTATCCAACACCCATTTATACCACATGAATTAATAATTTCATCCCTACCCCCACAGAATACCAAGTTTCATAATCATTATTTTTTTTTAACAGTAAAAGAGATATTTTATTATGCCTCACTTATGGCAGAGGAAAACCATATTACAAAAATTTCAATAAACGAATAATAATAGTAAAACGAGCATATAATATCTAATCTCTAATCATATATGATATGCCGTATTAAAACCTTGTCAAGTAAAACCACCCTTGTGGATAAAACCTTGGCGAAGGAAAAAGCGTACATATTTATATGAAAGGAGTGAATATTTGAATATGACGTGAAAATGGCGCTTTATGCTTGTGGAACGCCGTAGTTGAATGTTGTGCAGTGTCGGTTGGACCGTCCAAAAGAATTGTCTCCGCAAGTATTGTTGCATCCATGAGGCCATGCATAGAAACAAAAGCGAGTTAGTGAATATAGTAATATGATGAGTTGTGTGATATGTAGGGGCACTTGAGTTGCAGCATAAGGTAGAGTGTAACATATTACCCATGTTACCCATATCTGATGATATGGGTAACTAGAAATTTGTAACTGCTAGATGTAGAGCGATGCAAAGAGGTAACATATTGCAGAATACGAATCTTACCCATGTTGCCCATATCTTGCGATATGGGCAACTATTTTGACCTTTAGCCAAGGTCATGTCTAAGATGTGGCGTGTTCTCCGTTTGATAACATGCACGAACCATTGATGGTAGAGACGTTACCGTGGGAAAAACAGTAAGCTTTTGCTGGAATTGGCCATATTGAGCTAAAAATGCGCTGGCTGATTTGCCTCACGTGGAATGTGTGTTAATTCAGCTGATGATGACCGTAGCAGTTCACGGAATATTGTCGCATGAACATCAATATTATTTTGTACTGCTAAAACTACTCCATATGCATCTACTTCCACATCAATGGATCCCCACTGTGTTGCGAAGTATAAGTACCCAATATATGTTACATGAAATTCTGTTGTGGCTGGTGTAGATAATGGTAAATGAAACGAAATTGCCCCCATGAATGTACCAGAACTGTCACGCAAGATTGCTCTAGCAGCTGCAGAAAATCTCCCATGGGCTGCATCTGTGTTTAACTTCAATCTACCCGACGGAGGATGGAGCCATCGGACAAGAGGATGGAGCCATCGGACAATGATGCATCTGGATGGACGGAGCTTTGGAGATAATCCAAGATCAATTAAGGCATGGTCTGAGATTGCAAACTTCTTTCCTCTTTGCGTAGATGACCAATCGTATAAGGTGCGTCGAATATTTTCAACCACTATTGCCTTTCTCCAACGTTCATCACCATAAGTTATGGATGTATATGACTTCCATATCTCCCATACAATGATAGATGGAGCCACAATTCTGAGAATGCCTTTAAGTGTTTTCTCTTTGGTTGACATCCACCATTGAATTAAATTCTGTTGCAAACTTCTGACATTGATTGAAGGACCATCCAAATGAGCCGCATACATTTTCCAAATTCCAGTGATGTCAGAGCAATGCAAGAATATGATCCACTATGATTTGCGACTTGAGACAGATTGGACATTGCGTGGGATGAATATAAACAAGCTTATGCAGATTTTCAGGAAGAGGAGTTGCACCTTTATCTGTATGATATACAAGAGTTTCTTACTACACGGATCTGATCATAAGCATTTCGAATGGTCCATTGGTCGACGTCCAGATTATTATGGCAGAATGTATGTATTTGACATATACGTTTCCAGACCGGAGAATCTGTGATACGTAAGTCATAAGAATTTCGATGGGCATGTCTTGCATGCATAAATTTACTCCATAGAGAGTTGTTCTCCTGATATCTCCACCATATTCTGCATGAGTAAGCTTTTTGTATATCTTCTAATGTTCTCAATCCTAGGCCACCCTCAGATGTTGGTCCAAACAGTTGAGCACTCGAAATCCATGCGTGACAAGTCCTTGTGTCCGTGCTCCCCCAAAAAAATTTGACCATCAATCTTGTTATTGCGCGAATGATACTCTGTGGTAGTTGACATGCCGATAGTAGGTGTAGTGGTATTGCAGCAAGAACATGTTTGATTAAGATTAATCTGCTAGCTTGAGTAAGGAACTTGTTTTGCCACATCGAAAGTTTTGCCTGAATTATGGAGAGCAGGTTCGCAAAGTGTACTGCTCTTTCTTTACCTCGATGCAACTGGACTCCTAAGTATTTGATTGGCATAGTGACTGCTGTCATGTGTAATACATGTTCCATCCGATTAATTTGATTGTTAGAAAGATAGGCTGGCGGGAGAAAATGACTTTTCTGAAAGTTTGCTGCTTGGCCCGAGGTTGTCTGATATAGTTCCAAAAATTTCCTGAATTTCCTTAGATTTCGCAGCCCACCATTAATAAACACCAATAGATCATCATCGAAAGCTAGATGGGTAATTGTTTTAGGTCGGCCTGCTGAAAATGGGATGATGATTCCTTGCTCAACCATATGATTAATGCCCCTTGAAAATGCCTCGGATGCTAGGATGAATAGTATAGATGATAAAGGGTCTCCTTGCTTGACACCCCTTGTTGGTTGGAAAAATCCGAAAGGTATGCCATTGACCAATATCGAAATGTATGTGCCTTTTAGATGATTGAAGATAAGTTGGATAAATATTTCCGCAAAGCCAAATTTTTGTAACAGTTTGGAGAGAAAAGTCCAATTGACCCTATCAAACGCTTTCATCATGTCCAGTTTTATGATAACATTGGAGCCTCTAGATTTCATGTGCAGCAAGTGTACCATCTCGCGAGCCAAAAGAATCTGACCTGAGATATCTCTACCCTTCACAAACCCTGCCTGCTCAACTGTAATAATTTTCTGGAGTAGAGGTTGTATGCGCATTGCAATAATACGAGTTGCTAATTTGGATACAAAGTTTGCTAGACTAATAGGCCGATAATCAGAAAATGAACGTGGAGAATAGGTCTTTGGTAGCAATATGATTAAGGTACTCCCCATTGCCTTTGGTATAGGGATGCCCAGAAAGAATTCTTGCATTGCTTTGTGTACATCATTTTGGATTATATCCCAGCTGCTGCAGAAGAAGTATCCATTATATCCATCTGGATAAGGTGCACTTTTTGGATCAAGTGACCAAACTGCTTCTTTCACCTCTAATTGTGATGGTAAAGCCATGAGCAATTGATTATCCTCTATGGATATGAGATGTGGTGCATGTTCTAGAATAGAAGCATCATCCGAAATTGGCTATGCTGTAAACAATTTCCTGTAATACTCTACTGCTGCCTGTTGTATGCCGATCTGTGTGTCAATGACAAAACCTGCCTCATCGCGTATTTGGTGAATTGTCTGGTGCGAATGTCTGTCCTTGACAATATTGTGGAAAAACGACGTATTTGCATCTCCTTCTGCTATCCATTTCTGTCTTGCTTTTTGAGCCCAATATAGCAGTTGCTTGCGTTCAGCTATCTTGTATTTCGCCTGAACTTCATGATATTGCATATGTGTTTCTGGTGATGGCCTTGCGTCAAAAGTGGTTTCACACCGCGTTAGCTCCTGCTCCAAATGTGATACTTGATCAAAGATATTACCAAAAACATTTTTATTCCATGATTGAAGATCTTTTTTCAGTTGCTGCAGTTTGTTGTATAATCCTCGCATGCCTTCTATTGTGGGATAAGACTCCCACGACGATTTCACAAAATTATGAAACTCTTGGTGTTCTACCCACATGTTTTGAAACCGAAAGGATTTAGGCCCGCTGAATGATGACTGTGTTGAACGAAGGAGTAATGGTGCATGATCAGATGTTAATCTCGCAAGATGCTTCACTCGAAGATTTGGAAACAACGCATTATATGATTCTGAACATAACATACGATCTAATCTTCGCTGTACAATTCCCAACCCTCGGCCACTTGTCCAAGTATACATGGATCCCTCATAGGGCAAGTCTATTAACTGACAATAAGAAACACAGTCTCTAAAATCCTCCAATGAGGATATCGAAGGGGTAGATAATCCATCATGTTCTGTGACTGACAAAAATGTGTTGAAGTCCCCTCCAATTAACCATGGATCTGAATAATTATCATGATGGTGCTGCAAGGCATTCCACAATCGACGGCGCTCCGTCACAATATGCAACCCATATACTGGAGTGTACCAGAAGGTAATGTCTGTGCCAACTAACTGGAATTTGAAATGAGAGCATTGTTCGTCATACACTGTAGAAAGTAGTTTGAGAAATTGGCTTGTCCAAAATATCCATATTTTCCCCCGACACACTGATTCCGCATGTGAAAACTTCAGACGACGTTGTAGTTGAGTAAAGTGTAAAGCATCTCTCTTTGGTTCAATGATGACTAATAAATGTAGCTTGTGAGTTTTTACTAATTTACGAATGCGAACCATTGAGGTTGCAATTCCCCGGACATTCCAAACTAGACAATTCATTGAGAGGAAGAGGAGGATAAGTGTGAGGAGTGGGTTAACCTTTCAGTAAGCTGTGTGTATGTTGCAACCATTTCTTGTTTGGTACGACGTCTTCTGGTTATGGGATTAGGTTCCTCTAGTTCTTGCAGTAGTTGTTCTGTAGATTTAGCAAAGGATCCCTCTGCTGCTAACTCTTGGTCTTTATGGATGGGATTTTTGTGTTGCCGATTATCCAGTAGGGGAACTGCTGAATGCTTATTTTGTGGCAGATTCATGGCAGGAGGCTCAGGTGGATCCTGCATTAATAATTCTGAATCTGACCTTGTGGCATTTAATATATCATCGTTTTCCTCCAAAATTTGGACCAATGATACTCCAGTTTTAGATAAATCTTGCTTTTCTGATAGTGATTGTATTATAGCATTGTCATCTAAACTATCTGTGACTTCATGTGGCCTCCCATCATTGAGGTTATCATCTGGTATGGTGCCTTCATCATCCTCCTCTTCCACTGTCACAGATTGCATGGGATTACTTTTCTTTGGTGTCCATCGTTTAGACTTTTCCTTTTGTTTGACAGGATTGCGCACTGGTTCTTGTTGCTGTATTTCCTGCCCCTCATTGATTGGTTGTTTGCAATTTTTGTCCTCATGTCCCAATATGTGGCAAGTAGTGCAGAATAGAGGGACATTCTCATACTCTACTGTCGGATAGATTTCATGATATCCCCCTTGAATATGAAGGCGTGTGGGTAGTGGCTTAGAGATGTCTACTTCAATGCATAGCCGGACCACCGATGGCCTCAATCCATTAGATGTTGCAGAATCCATTTTCAATGGCAGACCAATCGTATGTGCAATATCCCACAGGGCTGATTTGTTTTGCAAATATAGGGGAATGCCTCGGATGGAAACCCAAATTGGAACAATTGGCTTATCAATCTTGGGATCAAAATCTGGCGTCCACTTTGTCACCCTCATAATATAGCCGTTAACCGACCATGACCGACGTAAAAAGCATCTATGGTAATCTTCTGGTTGTTGAAACATTAGAATAACATGCTGATCATCAAGCAGTCCTAATTTATGAGTCGTTTTAAATCCAATCCGTTCCATGCAAGCAGATAATTGCTTCATATTTGACCTTCCATGCCAAAAAGAACTAACCAACGTATATTTGTATGGCAATGAATATCGATCAACCTCATCTTTTGTGAATGAAATATAAGGCATACCTTTATAACGAGATATTGATCGGATTGATGCAGCAAGCTCTAGAGCAGTGGGGGCAACAGACGCCGCAAAAGTTCTTGTAAAAGCAGGTGGATCCGACATTATAGGATGAAACCAGAATCACGTGAGGTATGAATATTAACGATCCGAGACGTAGATTCAAGTGAAGCGGGCAATGTATATGAGAAGTGATCAAGTTTAGCAGAGAATTAAGATGAAAGACACGATCTTTAGTCATGTTGAGCTGTCGCCAGCGAAATCGCCAGAGCCGCCGCAATCCATCTCCTTTATATATATATATATATCATATTTCCAGTAGATATCTATTTAATTTCATAATCATTATATATATATATATATTAAATAAAAGGCGGAATTTTATTAATGTGTAAATGCCTCACTTATGGCGGAGGTAACCGTAATATCATACGAAAACAAATAATGTAATGATGTGAGGATATGTGATCTCCAATCAAATATGATATGCCGCATTAAAACCTTGCCAAGTAAAACCACCCTTATGGATAAAACCTTGGCGAAGGAAAAAGCATACATATTTATCTGATTGGTGGGTAAACGTGTAAGTACAAACACTATATTAAATGTCTTCCAGAAGTATTTGATGTGGTGCCCGAAGATGCACTTGGACAGTAGATAGGGCAGCATGTAGCAGCATTTGAAGGAGTCTTCGTTAGGAGGCATGAATTGGCAGTTGTGATGTTGTGTATAACCAAGCGACGAAGCGAAGCAAAGCAGCATAGTTGATAGTCCTCGACAGAAAATAGGTAAAGCAGAATTAGTCTCCATAGATAATAAAAAGAGCAGATATAGTGTTATGTAACTCCAAAAGCATACCAATGTTGCCCGTAGTCCATAGACTGCGGGCAACCAAATAAATTGAATGCATGATCTGAGATAATGATGGTAGGGTAGAAGGCATACCAGCGTTGCCTGCATGTGAATAATGCAGGCAACCATACAAAGAAACTGGCCATATATGTTATGTTCTGAGCGCATGTATGACACCATCTGTGTGATAAAATCCACGAGCCGAATGTGGCAGGTGACTTGCCGATGTGAAAAGACGAGTGACTAGGTGCAAACGAGCATGTTGGCTCAAATAGTGTGCTACCATATTAATCTCTCGAGGGATGTGACGTAGTGTACTTCTGGTGAGAGTCAAAAGCTGAGTGAGTCTCGCGTATTCTGGCAATTCCTGAAGACTGATGTTAGGAAGCTGTGTAAGTTGCTTGCAGTCTGTCTCAATAATGAGATGTCGATGAAGTAGACCAAAGAACAGTAAAATGTAGACAACAGCTTGCAGCTCTGCGCGTAGTGGTGATAATATGGGCAGTCGAAAAGAGATGGCTGCTATTATCCGGCCGTGGGAGTCTCGCAGAATTGATCCTGCGGAAGCATGCGTTTGGCCAGCAGAAGCGTCCACGTTAAGTTTTAACTTGCTAGGTGGGCGGAATTCCCACTTCAACGGGAGGATATGCTTTGGGCGAAGACGAGAGGAAAAGCCAGCATCAATGAGAGATGGAACATATTGAGCCAATGACGTGCCAGAAAGCGATGTGGCCCAATCAAAGCATGACTGTCTAGATAAGTGAAATATTCTTGCCACAGGCAAATCTGCATCACCGTAGAAATGATTCGTATAGGTTCTCCAAATAGCCCAGCATAGAATTATGGGACCAATTACTCGGAAGTTCCCTTTTAGAGATTTGACAGAAGAAGATATCCACCACTGGAGCAAGTATTGGCGAATGTTTGCAACTTGAGGTAACAGACCATCGAGCACAAAGGAAAGTTGCAACCATGCCGGCTTGACGTGAGGGCAAAGCAGAAACACATGAACAAGAGTTGCGGAAGCACTTCGGCATAAAGGACATATTGTAGGACAGCTACAAGAGAAAAGTTTTAGGTTGTCCTCCATTGGCAATGATGAATGTAGCAGTCTCCATATAAACATGCTAACCGTTGTTGGAACACCCTTCCACCAGATAAACTTGTGGGATAGCAGACGAGCACGATGTGGGCGAATATCCTCATACGCATACCTTAGCAAGAATTGACCTGAAGGGCTTGAGCACCATACTGGATTGGGGAAATTTGATGTAAGCTGCAGACACAGAGAATGTATAGAACATATTCTTTTCCAGCTAGGAGAATCATAAATACGTGGTGTGTAATCCATCTGAGGTCCGTAACGTGCACGCATGTATGTCGTCCATAAGGAGATGCGGGAATGATAAGACCACCATAGCTTGCAATCATAAGCGCGTTGTATGGATAAGAGATTAAGGACTCCCCATCCACCCTATATTTCAAAACATGGCCTTTAACATTTCGGCCAATTTCCCAAAAACATATATAATAATATGAAATGTACATTAGATGTATGTACAAATTTAACGTTATTCCATGTGAGAAAATGGACACTGCCCACAAAAATTTATAAATTTCGACCACTTTTTTTTTTGCAAATACTTACAAAAAATCAAATCTTATATACACATATATATACAACCGACCATACACACATGTATATTCATCAATTTATGCAATCACGTATACTTATGTATGATCCATGATTCGATACGAAAATAGCATAATAACATTGGAAAAATCGTAGCAAATATAGTAAGATACTTGCCTCGTGCCCCGAATATACTCGATATACCAAGAATGGGGTTGAACGGACCAAAAATTGTTGTTTCTTGGCTTCCTAAAAATGGCAGCAGAATTGCTGCAAATTGAAGAACAATGCACGGCAGCTACTTGGAAGAATCAAAGGTAGTGCTGGCTGTTCAATGGAAATTATAGAGAAGAGAGAATTGAATTTGTTTTGAGAGAAATAATTAAATATCAAATCGGGTTGAACGGACATTCGTTAGTTTCCAATGTCTTTTTTTTTTCCTAATTGTTGCGGCAGCAACTGCAGATACTTGAAGAAATTAGGGCTGATGCACCTTGAGAAAAATAGGGAGGCTGCCGTTTATTTTTTGTTGTTGGAATAAGGTGGAAATTTTGTGTATCGTGGGGTACAGATATAAATGTATATTGGGTAGAATCTTAAGAGGCTTAGGTTATCTTATTCTAATATGATTAGGTTTTGTTGTTTTTTATTTTAAATTCAAACTTTATCAATTTACTTCCTAGTCATATTAGGATTCTAGGTTTTAAACTTATCTATTTTATTTTCTTTTCCTTTCTTTAATTCTTGCCATGTGTAATAATATAATGTATATATATTATATATTTTGTTTTATGTGTTTTACTTGTAACGTGTGTGCATGTGTTGCATGGCATGCAATTTCACGTAACAATTGTTTACGGTCATAACATATTTAACGACTGGTGGAAAATTAGCATACAATGATAATGTTTGTGAAATGAAATCTTGTTAGCGTCCAGAGTCCATGCAGCCGAGAGATATGAAGCAGCGCTAGGTGTGATCATTGATGTATAAGTGTGTATACGTTCCAAAGAGAATGTGTGCCAATGGAACTGCTAGGCCATGTAAATGAAGCTCTCAAAGATTTTATACTCCGCCATCCGATAGTGCAGAAGTAAATGCAAGAAACACAGTGATAGAGTCAGTACGGAAATAATTGGGTATGGTAAATAAGAGCCATATAGGAGGAAAATAATACCCGTGTTGTTGCGTCCTTAGACACAGGCAACAACCATCGGTATAAAGCCATTATATAATGCTAAAATGTGTGAAAAAATGAAAGCACAAACAGAGAGTGTAGAGGTACCCAAGTTGCCTGTGTCAATAAACTGTTGGAGAGTTTAAGGTTTGGGCTTTGGCCCATCGTTGGAGATTGGAAGATTTGGGTTGTGGCCCGTAATGAATGTTGCAAAACTTAGTTGGGCAACGTACTTTGAGCTTAATGAGTTTCCGATAATGATAATTGGAAACTAACGAATCCTTAATTATCTACGTGACGAGTAGCTATTTTAGGATGTTGGATCACTCAATTACGATGTTGTGTGAATGTGAAATTAATGCTCAAAGTAGATGGAAATGTTGTAGATGGGTGACGTGTCACCCGTATGGAGGAATGCCACGTTGGAAGGGTCCATGTGGCGTAAAAAGCATCTGACGGACATCGATCGATGACATCGATTGATCGATGTCACTTCGATCGATCGATGTTATCGATCAGAGTGGTTCAGGAAGCTTCATACGCTTGATAGATCGATCAAAGTCGATCAGAGGACATCGATCGATCACTTCGATCGATTGATGTCTCTTAGATCGATCAATTAGATCGACTGAAGTGTTTTGTCCGACATCGATCGATCACATCAATCGATCGATGTCACTTCGATCGATCGATGTGATCGATCGAAGTCGGACAGCGGGCAGAATCATTTTGATTGTGCGGTTAGGTTTCAAACTTGAAACTAACACTATCCTCTGGTTTAAAATAAGATCAGTCTGTTGTGATCTAACGGTGGCAGGGAAGACAGCTTTGATCTAACGGCCGAGATTTAAACTGTCTTAACCGCTTAACCGAATGTAGTTTCCATCTAACGCTTCAGGTTTAAACCTGCTAATCTATCTTCGATCTAAAGGCTGAGATTAAACCATCCTAATCTAGATAGGAGGTTTTAATCTAACGGTCTAAATCAAATTTCGGTTTTGATCCGACGGTCACGGTACCTTGTTCTCCAACCGACTCCCCTATATAAAGAGGGCTAAGGGTGCATTTATTTACACACCTTGCTCTAAACATTTCATAAGCATTCTGCATTCATAGCATTCAAGGCTTGCATTACGTCCGGGAGAAGTCAGGACATTCGAAGGTTCGAAGTAGTTCAAGTTCAGCAGTGCCGCTCAACTGAACAGGTACCCGTTGTATCCTGGGAGACGATTGCTCATACCGGTTGGGCACAGTATATCGGAGCAATACGTCTTAAGGACAGAGTCCTCGACTCGCCCCAGGTTTGATTTATTTTATTTTGCTGTTTCATATTCACACGTTGTACGACTGCGTCTTGGTACAGGATTGATTGTATCCAACAATCTTAAGACGTACTCCAATTCAATTAATTACTGTACCGTTTTTAATTTACGCAAAAGCAGTTTCGTACTGATTTGCAGTCTACTTCTACTCCTTTCTTAAATCTGATTCTGTTCTGATCTATTCGTTTTGATCAACTGAACAGTAATCTGATGGAGAACGCAAGCTCAGGCTCGGTTCATGGTGCAGACATTCAGAGTTCTGCTCCAATGGCACCAACTGCTGGGGTGCCAAGACATGCTCCTCCTGCACAGGGTCCTGCAGTGGCCCAAGTGGAGAAACCGGAGAAGTTCGGTGGAAGCTTCTTCAAGCGTTGGCAGCAGAAGATGTTGTTTTTCTTGACTGCTGTGGGGTTGGCGAACTTCCTGACTGAGGACCCGCCAGTGGTGGATCCGTTGGAGGACCAAACCCAGAATATGCAAAACCAACATTTTGTTGAAACATGGAATTTCAACAATTATGTTAGTTTGAGCCATATTCTGAGTTGTTTGGACAACTCCTTGTATGGTTTATACTGCACGTATAAAACCGCAAAGTCTTTGTAGCAGGCTTTGGAAAAGAAATACCGTACGGAAGATGCCGGCACTAAGAAATTTATTGTCGGCAAATTCCTAGATTTCAAAATGTCAGATTCTCGCACTGTTGTTTCTCAAGTTGAGGAACTTCAGACGTTGGTTGCCGAGATGGAAGAGGAGGGCATGTTGCTCAGTGAATCTTTCGTCGTGGCGGCAGTGATTGAGAAGCTACCTCTTTCGTGGAGGGAATTCAGAAGCTATCTCAAACACAAGAGAAAGGAGATGACATTGGAAGATCTAATTGTTCGACTCCGCATTGAGGAGGACAATCGTAGATCTGAAAGAGCGCCACAATTTAGCTCTGGTCAGGCTAAGGCCCATGTTGCAGAGGCCAAGAAAAAGAAAAGCCAACTCGGGGTGAACAAGAAAGGCAAGAAGATCACCAAGAAGTTCACCGGGAAATGCTACAACTGTGGCGTTCAGGGGCATGTCAGCAATGAGTGCAGAAAGCCCAAGAAGAAGCAATCCAAGGCAAAGGCGAACATAGTCGATGCATTGGATGATCTGAATCTCTGTGCGGTGGTCTCAGAGTGCAATGCTTTGGGGAACGTACGCGAGTGGTGGCTTGATACTGGCGCCACTAGACATGTTTGCTCCAGCAGAGAGATGTTCACGGAGTACCAGCCCGGGAACAATGAACAACTTTACATGGGAAACTCGGCCTCCTCGAAGATCGAAGGCGAGGGCAAAGTTGTTCTGAAGCTCACATCAGAGAAGCATCTGACTTTGCAGAATGTGCTGCACGTCCCTGATATTCAGAAGAATTTAGTATCTGGATCTCTTCTAGTCATGCATGGTTTTAGACTAGTGTTAGAGTCCAATAAAGTTATTCTTTCGAAAAATGGCATGTATTTGGGGAAGGGGTACTTGTCAAATAGGATGTTTAAATTGAATGTCATCGCTATTGTACCCAAAAGAGATTTGCCTGCAGAGGCTAATAAAATTGCTTCCTCTTCTGCTTACATGCTTGAGTCTTCTTGTTTATGGAATTTTCGTTTGGGACATGTTAATTACAAGTCAATACAACGAATGAGTAATCTTGACTTATTGCCCAAACTGGACTTTAATAATAAAGGGAAATGTCAAATATGTGTTGAAGAAAAGATGGCAAAGGCGCCATTTCCTTCAATAGAAAGGAACACTGAACCTTTGGATTTAATTCATACCGATGTGTGTGATTTAAAGTTTGTGCAAACAAGAGGTGGTAAAAAGTATTTTGTAACTTTTATCGACGATTGCACACGATACTGTTATGTATATTTGCTAAGTAGCAAAGATGAGGCCCTTGATGCTTTCAATGATTATAAAAATGAAGTTGAGAATCAACACAGCAAACGAATTAAAGCAATTCGTAGTGACAGAGGTGGCGAATATGATACACCGTTTAATGAATTCTGTTCAGAACACGGCATTATTCATCAAACGACTACGCCATATTCACCTCAATCGAATGGTATTGCTGAACGCAAGAACCGTACTCTTAAAGAGATGATGAATGCTATGTTGATAAGTTCGGGTTTAACTCAGAACTTGTGGGGGGAAGCAATCCTCTCAGCCAACGTCATTTTAAACCGAATTCCATCTAAGAAGATGGATGTAACCCCGTTCGAGCTTTGGAAAGGCTACAAGCCTAGTTATAAATACTTGAAAGTGTGGGGGTGTCTGGCGAAGGTTGCTGTACCTAAACCAAGACAAGTTAAAATTGGGCCTAAAACAATTGATTGCATATTCATTGGTTATGCAACGAACAGTAGTGCATATCGTTTCTTGGTACACAAGTCGGATATTCATGACATACATGAAAACGTTGTCATGGAGTCAATGAATGCAGTGTTCTTTGAAGATGTCTTTCCGAGGAAAGACAAAATTCAAAAAGAAACAAGATGTGGTAAGTGATTGCGTGAGGCGACTCCTCAAGGAGATGAGGAGCTTCGTCAAAGCAAGCGTGCCAGAATGCCAACTTCGTTTGGACCGGATTTTCTAACATATATGGTAGAAAATGAGCCAAGGAACTTTTTCGAGGCTATGTCAACTCCAGAAGCTCCATTCTGGAAAGAGGCAGTTGACAGTGAGATAGACTCAATTCTTCAAAACCACACTTGGGAGTTGGTTGACCTTCCACCTGGAAGTAAACCACTTGGTTGTAAGTGGGTTTTCAAGAAGAAACTGAAAGAGGATGTGTCTATTGAAAAGTATAAAGCCAGGTTGGTAGCTAATGGCTATCGACAAAAGGAAGGCTTTGACTTTTTTGACACCTACTCACCGGTGACTAGGATCACTTCTATAAGGATGCTAGTTGCAATTGCTGCAGTCTATAACTTGGAAATCTATCAGATGGATGTAAAGACTGCGTTTCTGAATGGTGAGTTGGATGAAGAAATCTATATGGAACAACCCGAAGGGTTTGTGGTTCCAGGACAAGAGTCTAAGGTTTGTAGACTCGTTAAGTCCTTGTACGGACTTAAACAAGCGCCTAAGCAGTGGCACTTGAAGTTTGATCAAGCTATGTTAGCTAATGGTTTCAAGATCAATGAGTGTGACAAGTGTGTCTACATTAAGAGCACACAGAGCGCATATGTGATAGTGTGTATCTATGTAGATGACATGCTAATCATGGGAAGTACTCGGGACATAATCTTAAACACAAAGAAGATGTTGACGAGAAACTTCGATATGAAGGATATGGGAGTTGCTAATGTTATTCTAGGAATTAAGATTTCTAGGGTGACTGAGGGACTCATACTGTCACAAACTCACTATATTGAATCAGTTCTGAAATGGTTCAATATGGATGATGTGAAACCAGTAAAGACCCCGCTTGACTTAAGTGTACACTTAAGGAAAAATCGAGGCGAACCTGTAGCTCAGCTAAAATACTCTCAGGTGATCGGGAGTCTGATGTACATAACGAATCGTACAAGACCAGACTTAGCTTGTTCAGTAAACAAGTTGAGCAGGTTTACCAGTAATCCAAGTGATGATCATTGGAAAGCTCTTAACAGAGTGATGAGGTATCTGAAATACACAATGAATCTTGGATTACAGTACACGAGATATCCAGCAGTGTTAGAAGGATACTGCGATGCAAATTGGATATCAGATAGTAAGGACTCGAAGTCCACCAGTGGATACTTGTTCATGGTTGGTGGTGCTGCTGTGTCGTAGAAATCCACGAAACAAACCTGTATAGCTCGGTCCACTATGGAAGTTGAGTTCATAGCGTTGGACAAAGCTGGGGAAGAGGCTGAGTGGCTTCGGAATTTTCTGGAAGATATTCCGTGTTGGCCTAAGCCAATCGCTCCTATTAGCATACACTGTGATAGTCAGTCATTTATAGGACATGCTCAAAGCAGCATTTACAATGGTAAGTCACGACACATACGTCGAAGACATAACGCCATTAAACAGTTGATCTCTAATGGCGTGATTTCCATTGATTATGTGAAATCAATGGAGAATCTTGCGGATCCGCTTACAAAAGGCTTGCCTAGAGATCAGATGTCAAGATTGACAAACGGAATGGGACTGAAGCCCAAAATGCTTGAGTCTTGTAATGGTAATCCAACCTTGTTGACTGGAGATCCCAGAATCTTGGTTCAATAGGACAACTAAGTTATGAAGATTCAGTTAGCACTTACTCATTCTGTCTGACAAAAGTGCTGTCTGCAGAGATTTCAGGGTATGCTAAGGCTTTTAATGATGTCCTCTATCTTGATGCGTCAAGTGGAGTATGGCAGAATACTCTTGATGGGAATCACCTATGTAAGTGTGAAGTGGGGCCGCTTCTATGAGAAAGTCTGGGAGACAAGATTTCTCTAAAACACTTTCTGAAACCAGGTTGTTCATGGCCAAAACGAACACAACCATGAGAACCAAAAGGGTGTTAAAGAAATATTGTGTGAGTATCATTGTCTTGGTTCACAACAAAGGCTGACTAGTTCAAGACATCAAGTCACTATTTAGCCGAGTGAATCCGATGGTATATCACAATGAAAGGTTCAAAGCTAGAAGCTACCTCTTCTGATGCAATATTTTCTTGTCTGACTTCTCCTCAGAGTCTGCATATGCATTTGCATTAATTTCCATTCATGTGGGGGATTGTTGGAGAGTTTAAGGTTGGGCTTTGGCCCATCGTTGGAGATTGGAAGATTTGGCCTGTGGCCCGTAATGAATGTTGCAAAACTTAGTTGGGCAACGTACTTTGAGCTTAATGAGTTTCCGATAATGATAATTGGAAACTAACAAATCCTTAATTATCTACGTGACGAGTAGCTAATTTTAGGATGTTGGATCACTCAATTACGATGTTGTGTGAATGTGAAATTAATGCACAAAGTAGATGGAAATGTTGTGGATGGGTGACGTGTCACCCGTATGGAGGAATGCCACGTTGGAAGGGTCTATGTGGCGTAAAAAGCATCTGACGGACATCGATCGATGACATCGATCGATCGATGTCACTTCGATCGATCGATGTTATCGATCGGAGTGGTTCAGGAAGCTTCATACGCTTGATAGATCGATCAAAGTCGATCAGAGGACATCGATCGATCACTTCGATCGATCGATGTCTCTTAGATCGATCAATTTGATCGACTGAAGTGTTCTGTCCGACATCGATCGATCACATCGATCGATCGATGTCACTTCGATCGATCGATGTGATCGATCGATGTCGGACAGCGGGCAGAATCATTTTGATTGTGCGGTTAGGTTTCAAACTTGAAACTAACACTATCCTCCGGTTTAAAATAAGATCAGACTGTTGTGATCTAACGGTGGCAGGGAAGACAGCTTTGGTCTAACGGCCGAGATTTAAACTGTCTTAACCTCGGGTTTAAAATAAGATCAGTCTGTTGTGATCTAACGGTGGCAGGGAAGACAGCTTTGATCTAACGGCCGAGATTTAAACTGTCTTAACCGCTTAACCGAATGTGGTTTTCATCTAACGCTCCAGGTTTATACTGCTAATCTATCTTCGATCTAAAGCCTGAGATTAAACCATCCTAATCTAGATAGGAGGTTTTAATCTAACGGTCTAAATCAAACTTCGGTTTTGATCCGACGGTCACGGTACCTTGTTCTCCAACCGACTCCCCTATATAAAGAGGGCTAAGGGTGCATTTATTTACACACCTTGCTCTAAACATTTCATAAGCATTTTGCATTCATAGCATTCAAGGCTTGCATTACGTCCGGGATAAGTCAGGACATTTGAAGGTTCGAAGTAGTTCAAGTTCAGCAGTACCGCTCAACTGAATAGGTACCCGTTGTATCCTGGGAGACGATTGCTCATACCGGTTGGGCACAGTATGCCAGAGCAATACGTCTTAAGGACAGAGTCCTCGACTCGCCCCGGGTTTGATTTATTTTATTTTGTTGTTTCATATGCACACGTTGTACGACTGCGTCTTGGTACAGGATTGATTGTATCCAACATAAACAACATAGGAAACTATCCATGCATCGCAAGCAGAGATGAATAAAAACATCAAGTACGTAGATATGGTGTAGTGCCATCAGTAAGTTAAGTAGCTTTAATGTAGAGTGGCAAATCAGCATATCTCCAAAATATACTAATCCCCGAATGTAGCTGCCCATAGTGCGCCAGCATATGTGCCACCATATTCACCTGACGTGGGATATATGAAAGCGTGCCATGACCCAGCTGTAGAAAAGATGCCAAACATTCAGCCGCATGAGTGCGAACATACTCCACGACGCCCACCGAATGAACTTCCAAGTCTATATAGTGAAAATGTCGTATAAAATAGATTAGGGCCAATCTGGCTGCCTGCAGTTCGGCCTGAAACGGTGTAGATACCGATAGATAAAATGCGATAGCTACGGAAAAAGCTCCAGATGAGTCGCAAAGAACTGCACCAGCTGCCGCTGAAAAAGATCCAAGCGCTGCATCTACATTTAATTTGAATCGTCCTGTTGGTGGTGCTAACCATCGCACCACACGTGGTCTTTGACTGCGAAGACTAGACGATAAACCGTGAGATATTAACTGAGTATCAAATTGTGCGTGCTTAGTGCCAGACTGTGCTGCACTCCAAAGATACATCTGATTGTGAACCATTTCATATAACTTGTGATAGGACCAGGTCTCTTCACCAAAGGTAAGAGAAGTGTACATACGCCAAATATTCCATAAGATCAATCCGGGTGCAGCGATACCAAGACATCCTTTGAACGAAGTAGTTCGGATAGTAGTCCACCAAGACAAAATATATTGCCGCAGATTATTGTGAGATGGTTGTGGAACATCAAGCAAAGAAGCAAAGTGTGACCAAAGCTATGTGGCACAAGTGCAGTGAAGAAATACGTGACTGGTCGTCGCAGAGTCTGCTTTACAAAAAGGACAGAAAGTTGGGCCTGCTATCATAATCTTGCGAAGATTATCCAGGATAGAAATGGCACCAATATACTGTTGGAGACAATCAATCATGTACCAAGACGCAGTCGTTCAACGTGTGCATATGAAACAGCAAAATAAAATAAATCAAACCCGGGGCGAGTCGAAGAATCTGTCCTTAAGACGTATTGCTCCGGTATACTGTGCCCAACCGGTGTGAGCAATCGTCTCCCAGGATACAACGGGTACCTGTTCAGTTGAGCGGCACTGCAGAACTTGAACTACTTCAAACCTTCGAATGTCCTGACTTCTCCCGGACGATATGCAAGACTCAGATGCTATGAAAGTAGTATGCTATGAAAGCTAGAAAATGTTATGAAATGAATGCACCCTTTGCCCTGTTTATATAGGGGAGTCGGTTGGAGAACAAGGTACCGTGACCGTTGGATCAAAACGGTAGTTTGATTTAGGCCGTTAGATTAAAACCTCCTATCTAGATTAGGAAGGTTTAATCTCAGCCTTTAGATCAAAAACTGATTCGCAGGTTTAAACCTGGACCGTTAGATGGAAACCATATTCGGTTGGGGTGGTTAGGACAGTTTAAATCTCGGCCGTTAGATTAAAGCTGCCTTCCCTGCCACCGTTAGATCAAACCAGATTGATCTTATCTTATATCGAAGGATACCGTTTGAATAAGATTTAAACAACCGTTCGATTTAAACCATAACCGAACCCCTTATCAAACTTAACCGCGTTTTGTTTAAACGTAACCGCGCAACCGTGTTTTCCATCCACTTTGAGAATTAATTTCTCATTCACCCATTTCAATTTCTCCAACAATCCCCCACATGAATGGAAATTAATGCAAATGCAAATGCATATGCAGACTCTAAGGAGAAGTCAGACAAGAAAATATTGCATCAGAAGAGGTAGCTTCTGGCTTTGAACCTTTCATAATGACGTACCATCGGATTCACTCGGCTAAATAGTGACTTGATGTCTTGAACTAGCCAGCCTTTGTTGTGAACCAAGACAACGATACTCACACAATATTTTCTTTAACACCCTTTTGGTTCTCATGGTTGTGTTCGTTTTGGTCATGAACAACCTGGTTTCAGAAAGTGTTTTAGAGAAATCTTGCCTCCTAGACTTTCTCATAGAAGCGACCCCACTTCACACTTACATAGGTGATTCCTATCAAGAGTATTCTGCCATACTCCACTTGACATGTCAAGATACAGGACATCATTAGAAGCTTTAGCTTACCCTGAATTCTCTGCAGACAACACTTTTATCAGACGGAATGAGTAAGTGCTAACTGAATCTTCATAACTTAGATGTCCCATTAAACCAAGATTCTGGGATTTCTAGTCAACAAGGTTGGGTTACCATTACAAAGATCCGTGCATTATGGGCTTTAGTCCCATTCCGTCTGTCAATCATGACATTTGATCTCTAGGCAAGCCTTTTGTAAGTGGATCCGCAAGATTCTCCATTGATTTTATATAATCAATGGAAATCACGCCATTAGAGATCAACTGTTTAATGGTGTTATGTCTTCGACGTATGTGTCGTGACTTACCATTATAGATGCTGCTTTGAGCACGTCCTATAGCTGACTGACTATCACAGTGTATGCTAATAGGAGCGATCGGCCTAGGCCAGCACGGAATATCTTCCAGAAAATTCCAAAGCCACTCAGCCTATTCCCCAGCTTTGTCCAACGCTATGAACTCAGCTTCCATAGTGGACCGAGCTATGCATGTTTGTTTCGTGGATTTCCACGACACAGCAGCAGCACCACCAACCGTGATTAAGTATCCACTGGTGGACTTCGAGTCCTTACTGTCTGATATCCAATTTGCATCGCAATATCCTTCTAAAACTGCTGGATATCTCGTATAATGTAATCCAAGATTCATTGTGTATTTCACATGCCTCATTACTCTGTTAAGAGCTTTCCAATGATCATCACTTGGATTACTGGTAAATCTGCTCAACTTGTTTACTGAACAAGCTAAGTCTGGTCTTGTACAATTTGTTATGTACATCAGACTCCCGATTACCTGAGAGTATTTTAACTGAGCTACAGGTTCGCCTCGATTCTTCCTTAAGTGCACACTTAAGTCGAGCGGGGTCTTTACCGGTTTCACATCAACCATATTGAACCGTTTTAGAACTATTTCAATATAGTGAGTTTGTGATAGTATGAGTCCCTCAGTCACCCTAGAAATCTTAATTCCTAGAATAACATTGGCAACTCCCATATCCTTCATATCGAAGTTTCTCGTCAACATCTTCTTCGTGTTTAAGATTATGTCCCGAGTACTTCCCATGATTAGCATGTCATCTACATAGAGACACACTATCACATATGCATTCTGTGTGCTCTTAATGTAGACACACTTGTCACACTCGTTGATCTTGAAACCATTAGTTAACATAGCTTGATCAAACTTCAAGTGCCACTGTTTAGGCGTTTGCTTAAGTCCGTACAACGATTTAACGAGTCTACAAACTTTAGACTCTTGTCTTGGAACCACAAACCCTTCGAGTTGTTCCTTATAGATTTCTTCATCCAATTCACCATTCAGAAAAGCAGTCTTCACATCCATCTGATGGATTTCCAAGTTATAGACTGCAGCAATTGCAACTAGCATCCTTATAGAAGTGATCCTAGTTACTGGTGAGTATGTATCAAAAAAGTCAAAGCCTTCCTTCTGTCGATAGCCTTTAGCTCCCAACCTGGCTTTATACTTTTCAATAGACCCATCCTCTTTCAGTTTCTTCTTGAAAACTCACTTGCAACCAAGTGGTTTACTTCCAGGTGGAAGGTCAACCAACTCCCAAGTGTGATTTTGAAGAATTGAGTCTATCTCACTGTCAACTGCCTCTTTCCAGAATGGAGCTTCTGGAGTTGACATAGCCTCGAAAAAGTTCCTCGGCTCATTTTCTACCATATAGGTTAGAAAATCCGATCCAAACAAAGTTGGCATTCTGGCACGCTTGCTTTGACGGAGCTCATCATCTCCTTGAGGAGTCGCCTCACGCACTCGCTTACCAAATCTTGTTTCTTCTTGAATTTTGTCTTTCCTCGAAAGACATCTTCAAAGAATACTGCATTCCTTGACTTCATAAAAATGTTTTCATGTATGTCAGGAATATCCGACTTGTGCACTAAGAATCGATATGCACTACAGTTAGTTGCATAACCGATAAATATGCAATCAATTGTTTTAGGCCCAATTTTAACTTGCCTTGGTTTAGGTACAGCAACCTTTGCCAGACACCCCCACACTTTCAAGTATTTGTAACTAGGCTTGTGACCTTTCCAAAGCTCGTATGGGGTTACATCCTTCTTCTTATATGGAATTCTATTTAAAATGACGTTGGCTGAGAGAATTGCTTCCCCCCACAAGTTCTAAGGTAAACCCGAACTTATCAACATAGCATTCATCATCTCTTTTAGAGTACAGTCCTTGCGTTTAGCAATACCATTCGATTGAGGTGAATATGGTGCAGTCATTTGATGAATAATGTCATGTTCTGAGTAGAATTCATTAAACGGTGTATCATATTCGCCACCTCTATCACTACGAATTGTTTTAATTCGTTTGCTAAGTTGATTCTCAACTTTATTTTTATAATCCTTGAAAGCATCAAGGGGCTCGTCTTTGCTACTTAGCAAATATACATAACAGTATCGTGTGCAATCGTCGATAAAAGTTACAAAATACTTTTTACCACCTCTCGTTTGCACAAATTTTAAATCACACACATCGGTATGAATTAAATCCAAAGGTTCAGTGTTCCTTTCTATTGAAGGAAATGGCGCCTTTGCCATCTTCGCTTCAACACATATTTGACATTTTCCTTTATTACTAAAGTCCAGTTTGGGCAATAAGTCAAGATTACTCATTCGTTGTATTGACTTGTAATTAACATGTCCCAAACGAAAATGCCATGTAAGCAGAAGAGGAAGCATTTTTATTAGCCTCTGCGGGCAAATCTCTTTTGGGTACAATAGTGATGACATTTAATTTAAACATCCTATTCGGCAAGTACCCCTTCCCCAAATACATGCCATTTTTCGAAAGAATAACTTTATTGGACTCTAACACTAGTCTAAAACCATGCATGACTAGAAGAGATCAAGATACTAAATTCTTTCGAATGTCAGGGACGTGCAGCACATTCTGCAGAGTCAGATGCTTCCCTGTGTGAGCTTCAGAACAACTTTGCCCTCGCCTTCGATCTTCGAGGAGGCCGAGTTCCCCATGTAAAGTTGTTCGTTGTTCCCGGGCTGGTACTCCGTGAACATCTCTCTGTTGGAGCAAACATGTCTAGTGGCGCCAGTATCAAGCCACCATTCGCGTATGTTCCCCACAGCGTTGCACTCTGAGACCATCGCACAGAGATTCAGATCATCCAATGCATCGACTATGTTGGCCTTTGCCTTGGACTGCTTCTTCTAAGGCTTTCTGCATTCATTGTTACATGCCCCTGAACGCCACAGTTGTAGCATTTCCCGATGAACTTCTTGGCGATCTGCTTGCCTTTCTTGTTCACCCCGAGTTGGCCTTTCTTTTTCTTGGCCTCCGGAACATGGGCCTTAGCTTGACCAGAGATAGATTGTGGCGTTCTTTCAGATCTACGATTGTCCTCCTCAATGCGGAGTCGAACAATCAGATCTTTCAATGTCATCTCCTTTCTCTTGTGTTTGAGATAGCTTCTAAATTCCCTCCACGAAAGAGGTAGCTTCTCAATCACTGCTGCCACAATGAAAGATTTACTGAGCAACATGCCCTCCTCTTCCATCTCGGCAACCAACGTCTGAAGTTCCTCAACTTGAGAAACAACAGTACGAGAATCAGACATCTTGAAATCCAAGAATTTGTCGACAATAAATTTCTTAGTGCCGGCATCTTCCGTTCGGTATTTCTTTTCCAAAGCCTGCCACAAAGACTTTGCGGTTTTTTACGTGCAGTACAAACCATACAAGGAGTTGTCTAAACAACTCAGAATATGGCTCAAACAAACATAATTGTTGAAGTTCCACACTTCAACAAATTGTTGGTTCTGCATATTCTGGGTTTGGTCCTCCAGTGGATCCACCATAGGCGGGTCCTCAGTCAAAAAGGTAGCCAACCCCACAGCAGTCAAGAAGAACAGCATCTTCTGCTGCCAACGCTTGAAGAAGCTTCCAGTGAACTTCTCCGGTTTCTCCACTTGGGCCACTGCAGGACCCTGTGCAGGGGGAGCATGTCTTGGCACCCCAGCAGTTGGTGCCATTGGAGCAGAACTCTGTATGTCTGCACCTTGAACCGAGCCTGAGCTTGCGTTCTCCATCAGATTACTGTTCATTTGATCAAAACGAATAGATCATAACAGAATCAGATTTAAGAAAGGAGTAGAAGTAGACTGCAAATCAGTATGAATACTGCTTTTGTGTAAATAAAAAAAACGGTACAGAAATAATTGAATAGAAATACGTCTTAAGATTGTTGGAGACAATCAATCCTGTACCAAGACGAAGTCGTTCAACGTGTGCATATGAAACAGCAAAATAAAATAAATCAAACCCGGGGCGAGTCGAGGACTCTATCCTTAAGACGTATTGCTCCAGTATACTGTGCCGAACCGATGTGAGCAATCGTCTCCCAGGATACAGCGGGTACCTGTTCAGTTGAGCGGCACTGCAGAACTTGAACTACTTCGAACCTTCGAATGTCCTGACTTCTTCTGGACGATATGCAAGACTCAGATACTATGAAAGTAGTATGTTATGAAAGCTAGAAAATGTTATGAAATGAATGCACCCTTTGCCCTGTTTATATAGGGGAATCGGTTGGAGAACAAGGTACCGTGACCGTTTGATCAAAACCGTATTTTGATTTAGGCTGTTAGATTAAAACCTCCTATCTAGATTAGGAAGGTTTAATCTCAGCCTTTAGATCAAAAACTGATTCGCAGGTTTAAACCTGGACCGTTAGATGAAAACCATATTCGGTTGGGGTGGTTAGGACAGTTTAAATCTCGGCCGTTAGATTAAAGCTGCCTTCCCTGCCACCGTTAGACCAAACCAGATTGATCTTATCTTATATCGAAGGATACCGTTTGAATAAGATTTAAACAACTGTTCGATTTAAACCATAACCGAACGCCTTATCAAACTTAACCGCGTTTTGTTTAAACGTAACCGCACAACCGCGTTTTCCATCCACTTTGAGAATTAATTTCTCATTCACCCATTTCAATTTCTCCAACATATACAACTTCCAAAAAAACACGTACTATCGGTATCTGTAGTCTATGCCAAACAAATCGATAGGAGAGCAGCTTAACCCCTGAAGGACGCAATACCTCATAAGCTGACTTCAAGGTGTACTCACCTTTATCCTCAGGCCTCCACACATATTGATTCGGATTTCCATCGACTTGATCGAAACAAGCCGAGTGAATTGGACATATGCGTTTCAACCTGAGTGAATCCGTAATCCTAGGCTGAAAACGTGCACCATACTAGAGTGCATGAATGTCGCTCATGATGACCGAATTTGATGATACGACCGCCATAACTTTGCTGAATAAGTCGAGGACAAGTACTGAAGATGGCATATGCCAATGCCCCCCTCGTCACACAGTTTACAGAGTTTTTGCCATTTAACCCAATGATGCTTATCTTGTAGGATCTGCAAGGCACCACTAGAGGGGGGTTTGAATAGATGGTGCGGAAAGTGTGGTTTTTAAAATTTTTTAAACTTGAACAATTCAAGCTCTGAAAACAGATTCTGTTTTCAAGACCAGTTTAAAACGTTTTTAAAACTAGGTTAGAGATCTCCAAAAATTATGAAATTTTGAGATAACTTAGCCTCAGATGTTGTGAGGGTCCTCTAAAAATTTCAAATTAAAATTCAACCTTTAACCCCTTCAAAAACCGTTGGTACTGAGATTGTGCAAATCTGCCAGAAACAGTAGATGGTTTTGAAAAATTAATTCCTATTTGTGTGAACGTCCAAATGCTCTGAAAATTTAACCACTAACTCTTTATATACTATATGTAAATGGGTTGAAACAGTTTTGGAAAATTCTTTTGGGAAGTAGGTCAACTACAATCAAAGTCTCAACTTTTGCAAGTCTGAAAATCAGACTGCACTAGTTTCAGAACTTTTGATGTTTGATTGACTTATACTTATCCAAAAGGGTTGAAACGTGTGCCAAATTAACCCTAGAACGTGTAAGTATATTTCTGGAAATTTTTGTAATTTTTTAAAATCATGTACTATTTTTACGGATGCAAACAAGAAGGATAAACAGTGCAGTAACTGAAAAGTAAATGCAGAAAGTAAATTGCACCAAGAATTTTATACTGGTTCGGTTATAAACAACCTACTCCAGTCTTCAAGGAACACCTTCCTTGGTTCACACTAATCACACACACGCAGTACACCTTACCGCAGGGTTGATAGAGTTACACCTTAACTCCAACCCTTTACAAACCTTGTATTGTTAGTACAATTCACACGAACACCACCACCTCGTAAGAATGAAGATTGATCACACCTTGATCAATCTTTTACAAAGATATAGAATGAATGGTGGTCTATCTCAAGCCTATTCAAGATTGAAAAATATGAAAACAATAGGCTTTACAAGAAGAGAGAAAGAAAGAAGATGTAGGAGAAGAAGAACTAGGCTTTTGATCACTTTGATTTTGCAATGCTTGGCCTTGTTTTGTTTGCTCTCTTCTTTTCCTTTTTAATGGTGCAGGCCGTCCCCTTGTATGCTCTCCCCCTCTTGAAAATTATCTTTTAAGTCCTTGAAAGAGTGTAAGACATCATTGTGACAAGGCCTTGCTTACTTGGCATCTTCTTATTGGATGATCATTTAGTATTCGCTTACTTGGCACCTCCTTATTGGTTCAACATTGTCATCATAATGTCATGGAAAAGTCTGAGATATACACTTTACCATGTGCCAAAAATCAATCACAAAATCATTCCATAAATCAAGAGATTCATCATAAATTGCAAGACAACGAAATTCTTCCATATCAAGTGAGAAAATCGGCCATAATAGCACTCTTGCCATGCTGAAAATTCAGCATGTGCATCATGGGGATAAAGTTCAAATCATTACCATTTTTCTTCGAATTTTCATTATAAAAATGAATCAACAACTTATGGTAAGTATTGCTACCAATTAAGAAATGAACTTGGACACAAATTAGCTTAAGAATTCGGCCACACCATGTCTTCACACATGCTGAAAAATTTCAGCATGTGTGATATGTAGAATATCACACTTTATTATTTTACATAATATTCAAATCATTTCCATAACATCCTCAATTAATCCTCATGATTCAAGACACAAAATATCTGCATTTTTAACTAAAATTTTTGGCCATAATGCAACATACATGCTGAATTTTCAGCATGTGTCATATATGTGACATAGTTTGAAATGTTACCTTTTGTAGCTCCTTCCTTTATGTCACCAACTTTGTTTAATTGATTCTTGACCAATCAATATGCCAACATGGCTCCACATATGCTCCAAATCAGCTGTTATAGGCGTTGGTAATGTGTTTGACATGTGCTGAATTTTATTTTTGCTAACTTTGTAAAATAGTGCACATTTAATAATACACACATGTAATATTCCAATCAGACCTTAATTTAATTTTCTAGAACACTTTAAGATGTATATCATATGTAAAAAGTGTCTAGATACGTGTCACATGATGTACAAGAAAAACGTTCCATGTTATGTGCGTAGAAAACCGAATTTTCGATATTTATCGATTACCTGATTTTTCTCTAATTTAAATTCCAATTTTTGCACATGTTATATATGTATTATGTTATACATAATATATATAATATATACTTTAAATCCCAGCACTTGGCTGGTTTAAAGTGGTACCATTAGCATGTGACAAAATTAAACTTGGAATCTTCACATTTTGGCCTTAATGTGAGGTGATTTGTGTGTGCCAACATGGAAAGTATTTTTGGATGATTTTTCTGTCATGTGCACGAAATTGTAATCCATTTTTGAAGTATAGGGGCTGGCCATTTATTTATGGCAAGTACGTGACACGTTGGCGAAGTTTCAGTATTCGTCCGATACGACAATTTTCGATTTAGAACCTTTTATCGTGTCGTATTTGATTTGTCATCACCATCTCTTATATCATATGATATAAGACCTGAATATACTCATAAATATGATTTTTGGTATAGTGGTGTGACGTTAACGTACGTACGTACAATATATAACGTGTCGGTAGTACGTTGGAATACATGTGCATGTGCCTTTTTCAAAAATCTGAAAATATGTAATATATATGTATTAGGCGTGTATCATTAAAGAGGGGAGGAGGAGAAAACTTTCCTTCCTTAGCCTTGTTGCCTTTGTGCCTTTTCCAAATGTGGCTTCCTTTAATGAACTACTTAGTTTAATAAACTAAGTACTTCACTTAATGAACTAGTTTAGTTCATTTATGGTGGCACCTGAAAATAGTATAAACTCAACAAATATTTGCCATATGATGTAAGCTTTAACTCTTCATTGCTTGTTAGTCCAGCAACATTATATATAAGCTAAATAAGGCAAGTACTAAGCAATATCATGCACACGTTTGTTTATATCATGCACGTATTATCTTATGCTCGTTTTTGTGCACATTTAAATCATGTATTTGAAAATCACTCAAACCCCTTTTTCTCTACAATCTTCCCCTTTTGATGATTTTCAAAATAACTTATGCACATGATTTAAATCCTATCGCTCCCCCTTCAATTATGCATAAAATCAAAACTTGAATTTTAAATTACGAGTCGCACCCCCTTAATTTATAAAATTATTCTTTCTCTCTCCCCCTTAAATCATGCTCTCTCCCCCTTTATTTTGAAAATTAAATCAAAAGATGCCTGTAAATATGAAGAAAAAAAATCATGCAATTCATATAGCGTGCGTTCGTAAGGGTTATTTATTCAACCCTTTGAAAATGTCCCTTTTTGGTACCCAAATTTGAGTAACCCTTCTAGGTCTTCTAAAAGGTGAGAAAGGTGACGAGAACGCACCATAATATATGTTAGGGGCAAATGCGTTTGGCCTTTGGCCAAGAATTCCATCATGTATATAGTATGGTTTTTGTTTTTTATATGCATTTCGGTTTGCATGCACGGGACATGATCTAGATGCATTTTTATGATATGAGTGTCGCGTATGCATCACTTGTTTCTTCTCATACCTATATGGCACATAATTATATTTTGCATGATGTGAAGAAGAAGCACATTGAGATGTCATAAGAAAAGGCCTATGCGTCTTCTTAGATGCCACATATGTCTTTGATGCATCTATTTTCTTAGATGGGATGAATTTGGTTGGTTTATTTTGTGGCTTGCTTTTCTCAACATATCCTAATCCAGTTTTGTCACCATCATGCTTTTGAGAAGAAATGATGTGATCTAGCATGTTCGATCCTGTATCAAATTGTTTCACCTTTTTCTCTACATCCGCATTTCTTGATTTCAAGTTCGAAATTTCGGATTTCAATTCAGTGTTCTTGGATGTCAGTGATGAAATTTCAGATTTTAATGCATTGATGATGCATGATGGCTCTTCTTTAGAATCGTTTAATTGAGCGACAAGATTTTTGTTAGAAGATTCTAACATCTTCTTGTCTTCAATTAATCGCTTCTTTTGTTTTGCAAGAGTTCTAGCAAACTTATGTAATTCAAGATATTCAACATATAAATCATCATAAGATAGTTCAGAATCCGAGTCAGAATCAGAATTTACCTCATTTTCAAATAGTGGAGGCATTTGGCTTGACATACCTTTTTGCTCGGTTTTGTCGCTAGTGGTTGCCATCTCACTAAGATCGTTGGATCCTTTTGTTGTGAGTGTTCCTTCTCTGATACCAATTTTAGGATCTGCAAGGCACCACTAGAAGGGGGGGTTGAATAGATGGTGCGGAAAGTGTGGTTTTTAAAATTTCTTTAAACTTGAACAATTCAAGTTCTGAAAACAGATTCTGTTTTCAGGACCAGTTTTAAAATGTTTTTAAAACTAGGTTATAGATCTCCAAAAATTATGAAATTTTGAGAGAACTTAGCCTCAGATGTTGTGAGGATCCCCTAAAAATTTCAAATTAAAATTCAACCTTTAACCCCTTCAAAAACCGTTGGTACTGAGATTGTGCAAATCTGCCAGAAAAGGTAGATGGTTTTGAAAACTTAATTCCTATTTGTGTGAACGTCCAAATGCTCTGAAAATTTAACCACTAACTTTTTATATACTATATTTAAATGGGTTGAAACAGTTTTGGAAAATTCTTTTGGGAAGTAGGTCAACTAGAATCAAAGTCTCAACCTTTGCAAGTCTGAAAATCAGACTACACTAGTCTCAGAATTTTTGATGTTTGATTGACTTATACTTATCCAAAAGGGTTGAAACTTGTGCCAAATTAACCCTAGAACGTGTAAGTATGTTTCTGGAAATTTTTGTAATTTTTTAAAATCGTTTACTATTTTTACAGATGCAAACAAGAAGGATAAACAGTGCAGTAACTGAAAAGTAAATGCAGAAAGTAAATTGTACCAAGAATTTTATACTGGTTCGGTTATAAACAACCTACTCCAGTCTTCGAGGAACACCTTCTTTGGTTCACACTAATCACACACACGCAGCACACCTTACCGCAGGGTTGATAGAGTTACACCTTAATTCCAACCCTTTACAAACCTTGTATTGTTAGTACAATTCACACGAACACCACCACCTCGTAAGAATGAAGATTGATCACACCTTGATCAATCTTTTACAAAGATATAGAATGAATGGTGGTCTATCTCAAGCCTATTCAAGATTGAAAGATATGAAAACAATAGCCTTTACAAGAAGAGAGAAAGAAAGAAGATGTAGGAGAAGAAGAACTAGGCTTTTGATCACCTTGATTTTGCAACGCTTGGCCTTGTTTTGTTTGCTCTCTTCTTTTCCTTTTTAATGGTGCAGGCCGTCCCCTTGTATGCTCTCCCCCTCTTGAAAATTATCTTTTAAGTCCTTAAGAGAGTGTAAGACATCATTGTGACAAGGCTTTGCTTACTTGGCATCTTCTTATTGGATGATCATTTAGTATTCGCTTACTTGGCACCTCCTTATTGGTTCAACATTGTCATCATAATGACATGGAAAAAATCTGAGATATACACTTTACCATGTGCCAAAAATCAATCACAAAATCATTCCATAAATCAAGAGATTCACCATAAATTGCAAGACAAAAGAAATTCTTCCATATCAAGTGAGAAAATCGGCCATAATAGCACTCTTGCCATGCTGAAAATTCAGCATGTGCATCATGGGGATAAAGTTCAAATCATTACCATTTTTCTTCGAATTTTCATCATAAAAATGAATCAACAACTTATGGTAAGTATTGCTACCAATTAAGAAATGAACTTGGACACAAATTAGCTTAAGAATTCGGCCACGCCATATCTTCACACATGCTGAAAAATTTCAGCATGTGTGATACGTAGAATATCACACTTTATTATTTTACATAATATTCAAATCATTTCCACAACATCCTCAATTAATCCTCATGATTCAAGACACAAAATATCTGCATTTTTAACTAAAAATTTCGGCCATAATGCAACATACATGCTGAATTTTCAGCATGTGTCATATATGTGACATAGTTTGAAATGTTACCTTTTGTAGCTCCTTCCTTTATGTCACCAACTTTGTTTAATTGATTCTTGACAAATCAATATGCCAACATGGCTCCACATATGCTCCAAATCAGCTGTTATAGGCGTTGGTAATGTGTTTGACATGTGCTGAATTTTATTTTTGCTAACTTTGTAAAATAGTGCACATTTAATAATACACACATGTAATATTCCAATCAGACCTTAATTTAATTTTCTAGAACACTTTAAGATGTATATCATATGTAAAAAGTGTCTAGATACGTGTCACATGATGTACAAGAAAAACGTTCCATGTTATGTGCGTAGAAAACCGAATTTTCGATATTTGTCGATTACCCGATTTTTCTCTAATTTAAATTCCAACTTTTGCACATGTTATATATATATTATGTTATACATAATATATATAATATATACTTTAAATCCCAGAACTTGACTGGTTTAAAGTGGTACCATTAGCATGTGACAAAATTAAACTTGGAATCTTCACATTTTGGCCTTAATGTAAAGTGATTTGTGTGTGCCAAACATGAAAGTATTTTTGGATGATTTTTCTGTCATGTGCACGAAATTTTAATCCATTTTTGAATTATAGGGGCTGGCCATTTATTTATGACAAGTACGTGACACGTTGGCGAAGTTTCGGTATTCGTCTGATACGACAATTTTCGGTTTAGAACCTTTTATCGTGTCGTATTTGATTTGTCATCACCATATCTTATATCATATGATATAAGACCTGAATATACTCATAAATATGAGTTTGGTATAGTGGTGTGACGTTAACGTACGTACGTACAATATATAACGTGTCGGTAGTACGTTGGAATACATGTGCATGTGCCTTTTTCAAAAATCTGAAAAATATATGTAATATATATGTATAAGGCGTGTATCATTAAAGAGGGGAGGAGGAGAAAACTTTCCTTCCTTAGCCTTGTTGCCTTTGTGCCTTTTCCAACTGTGGCTTCCTTTAATGAACTACTTAGTTTAATAAACTAAGTACTTCACTTAATGAACTAGTTTAGTTCATTTATGGTGGCACCTGAAAATAGTATAAACTCAACAAATATTTGCCATATGATGTAAGCTTTAACTCTTCATGGCTCGTTAGTCCGGCAACATTATATATAAGCTAAATAAGGCAAGTACTAAGCAATATCATGCACACGTTTGTTTATATCATGCACGTTTTATCTTATGTTCGTTTTTGTGCACATTTAAATCATGTATTTGAAAATCACTCAAACCCCTTTTTCTCTACAATCTCCCCCTTTTGATGATTTTCAAAAGAACTTATGCACATGATTTAAATCCTATCGCTCCCCCTTCAATTATGCATAAAATCAAAACTTGAATTTTAAATTCCGAGTCGCACCCCTTAATTTATGCAATTAGTCTTTCTCTCTCCCCCTTAAATCATGCTCTCTCCCCCTTTATTTTGAAAATTAAATCAAAAGATGCATGTAAATATGAAGAAAAAAATCATGCAATTCATATAGCGTGCGTTCGTAAGGGTTATTTATTCAACCCTTTGAAAATGTCCCTTTTTGGTACCCAAATTTGAGTAACCCTTCTAGGTCTTCTAAAAGGTGAGAAAGGTGACGAGAACGCACCATAATATATGTTAGGGGCAAATGCGTTTGGCCTTTGGCCAAGAATTCCATCATGTATATAGTATGGTTTTTGTTTTTTATATGCATTTCGGTTTGCATGCACGGGACGTGATCTAGATGCATTTTTGTGATATGAGTGTCGCGTATGCATCACTTGTTTCTTGTCATACCTATATGGCACATAATTATATTTTGCATGATGTGAAGAAGAAGCACATTGAGATGTCATAAGAAAAGGCCTATGCGTCTTCTTAGATGCCACATATGTCTTTGATGCATCTATTTTCTTAGATGGGATGAATTTGGTTGGTTTATTTTGTGGCTTGCTTTTCTCAACATATCCTAATCCGGTTTTGTCACCATCATGATTTTGAGAAGAAATGATGTGATCTAGCATGTTCGATCCTGTATCAAATTGTTTCACCTTTTTCTCTACATCCGCATTTCTTGATTTCAAGTTCGAAATTTCGGATTTCAATTCAGTGTTCTCGGATGTCAGTGATGAAATTTCAGATTTTAATGCATTGATGATGCATGATGACTCTTCTTTAGAATCGTTTAATTGAGCGACAAGATTTTTGTTAGAAGATTCTAACATCTTCTTGTCTTTGATTAATCGCTTCTTTTGTTTTGCAAGAGTTCTAGCAAACTTATGTAATTCAAGATATTCAACATATAAATCATCATAAGATAGTTCAGAATCCGAGTCAGAATCAGAATTTACCTCATTTTCAAATAGTGGAGGCATTTGGCTTGACATACCTTCTTGCTCGGTTTTGTCGCTAGTGGTTGCCATCTCACTAAGATCGTTGGATCCTTTTGTTGTGAGTGTTCCTTCTCTGATACCAATTGTAGGATCTGCAAGGCACCACTAGAAAGGGGGTTGAATAGATGGTGTGGAAAGTGTGGTTTTTAAAATTTCTTTAAACTTGAACAATTCAAGTTCTGAAAACAGATTCTGTTTTCAGGACCAGTTTTAAAACGTTTTTAAAACTAGGTTAGAGATCTCCAAAAATTATGAAATTTTGAGAGAACTTAGCCTCAGATGTTTTGAGGATCCCCTAAAAACTTCAAATTAAAATTCAACCTTTAACCCCTTCAAAAACCGTTGGTACTGAGATTGTGCAAATCTGCCAGAAAAGGTAGATGGTTTTGAAAAATTAATTGCTATTTGTGTGAACGTCCAAATGCTCTGAAAATTTAACCACTAACTCTTTATATACTATATTTAAATGGGTTGAAACAGTTTTGGAAAATTCTTTTGGGAAGTAGGTCAACTACAATCAAAGTCTCAACTTTTGCAAGTCTGAAAATCAGACTGCACTAGTTTCAGAACTTTTGATGTTTGATTGACTTATACTTATCCAAAAGGGTTGAAACGTGTGCCAAATTAACCCTAGAACGTGTAAGTATATTTCTGGAAATTTTTGTAATTTTTTAAAATCATGTACTATTTTTACGGATGCAAACAAGAAGGATAAACAGTGCAGTAACTGAAAAGTAAATGCAGAAAGTAAATTGCACCAAGAATTTTATACTGGTTCGGTTATAAACAACCTACTCCAGTCTTCAAGGAACACCTTCCTTGGTTCACACTAATCACACACACGCAGTACACCTTACCGCAGGGTTGATAGAGTTACACCTTAACTCCAACCCTTTACAAACCTTGTATTGTTAGTACAATTCACACGAACACCACCACCTCGTAAGAATGAAGATTGATCACACCTTGATCAATCTTTTACAAAGATATAGAATGAATGGTGGTCTATCTCAAGCCTATTCAAGATTGAAAGATATGAAAACAATAGGCTTTACAAGAAGAGAGAAAGAAAGAAGATGTAGGAGAAGAAGGACTAGGCTTTTGATCACTTTGATTTTGCAATGCTTGGCCTTGTTTTGTTTGCTCTCTTCTTTTCCTTTTTAATGGTGCAGGCCGTCCCCTTGTATGCTCTCCCCCTCTTGAAAATTATCGTTTAAGTCCTTGAGAGAGTGTAAGACATCATTGTGACAAGGCCTTGCTTACTTGGCATCTTCTTATTGGATGATCATTTAGTATTCGCTTACTTGGCACCTCCTTATTAGTTCAACATTGTCATCATAATGACATGGAAAAAATCTGAGATATACACTTTACCATGTGCCAAAAATCAATCACAAAATCATTCCATAAATCAAGAGATTCACCATAAATTGCAAGACAAAGAAATTCTTCCATATCAAGTGAGAAAATCGGCCATAATAGCACTCTTGCCATGCTGAAAATTCAGCATGTGCATCATAGGGATAAAGTTCAAATCATTACCATTTTTCTTCGAATTTTCATCATAAAAATGAATCAACAACTTATGGTAAGTATTCCTACCAATTAAGAAATGAACTTGGACACAAATTAGCTTAAGAATTCGGCCACGCATGTCTTCACACATGCTGAAAAATTTCTGCATGTGTGATATGTAGAATATCACACTTTATTATTTTACATAATATTCAAATCATTTCCACAACATCCTCAATTAATCCTCATGATTCAAGACACAAAATATCTGCATTTTTAACTAAAAATTTCGGCCATAATGCAACATGCATGCTGAATTTTCAGCATGTGTCATATATGTGACATAGTTTGAAATGTTACCTTTTGTAGCTCCTTCCTTTATGTCACCAACTTTGTTTAATTGATTCTTGACCAATCAATATGCCAACATGGCTCCACATATGCTCCAAATCAGCTGTTATAGGCGTTGGTAATGTGTTTGACATGTGCTGAATTTTATTTTTGCTAACTTTGTAAAATAGTGCACATTTAATAATACACACATGTAATATTCCAATCAGACCTTAATTTAATTTTCTAGAACACTTTAAGATGTATATCATATTTAAAAAGTTTCTAGATACGTGTCACATGATGTACAAGAAAAACGTTCCATGTTATGTGCGTAGAAAACCGAATTTTCGATATTTATCGATTACCCGATTTTTCTCTAATTTAAATTCCAATTTTTGCACATGTTATATATGTATTATGTTATACATAATATATATAATATATACTTTAAATCTCAGCACTTGGCTAGTTTAAAGTGGTACTATTAGCATGTGACAAATTAAACTTGGAATTTTCACATTTTGGTCTTAATGTGAGGTGATTTGTGTGTGCCAACATGGAAAGTATTTTTGGATGATTTTTCTGTCATGTGCACGAAATTTTAATCCATTTTTGAAGTATAGGGGCTGGCCATTTATTTATGGCAAGTACGTGACACGTTGACGAAGTTTCGGTATTCGCCCCATACGACAATTTTCGGTTTAGAACCTTTTGATGTATATCATCTAAGATGTATATCATTGTGACAAGGCCTTGCTTACTTGACATCTTCTTATTGGATGATCATTTAGTATTCGCTTACTTGGCACCTCCTTATTGGTTCAACATTGTCATCATAATGACATGGAAAAAATCAGAGATATACACTTTATCATGTGCCAAAAATCAATCACAAAATCATTCCATAAATCAAGAGATTCACCATAAATTGCAAGACAAAGAAATTCTTCCATATCAAGTGAGAAAATCGGCCATAATAGCACTCTTGCCATGTTGAAAATTCAGCATGTGCATCATGGGGATAAAGTTCAAATCATTACCATTTTTCTTCGAATTTTCATCATAAAAATGAATCAACAACTTATGGTAAGTATTGCTACCAATTAAGAAATGAACTTGGACACAAATTAGCTTAAGAATTCGGCCACGCCATATCTTCACACATGCTGAAAAATTTCAGCATGTGTGATACGTAGAATATCACACTTTATTATTTTACATAATATTCAAATCATTTCCAAAACATCCTCAATTAATCCTCATGATTCAAGACACAAAATATCTGCATTTTTAACTAAAAATTTCGGCCATAATGCAACATACATGCTGAATTTTCAGCATGTGTCATATATGTGACATAGTTTGAAATGTTACCTTTTGTAGCTCCTTCCTTTATGTCACCAACTTTGTTTAATTGATTCTTGACCAATCAATATGCCAACATGGCTCCACATATGCTCCAAATCAGCTGTTATAGGCGTTGGTAATGTGTTTGACATGTGCTGAATTTTATTTTTGCTAACTTTGTAAAATAGTGCACATTTAATAATACACACATGTAATATTCCAATCAGACCTTAATTTAATTTTCTAGAACACTTTAAGATGTATATCATATGTAAAAAGTGTCTAGATACGTGTCACATGATGTACAAGAAAAACGTTCCATGTTATGTGCGTAGAAAACCGAATTTTCGATATTTATTGATTACCCGATTTTTCTCTAATTTAAATTCCAATTTTTGCACATGTTATATATGTATTATGTTATACATAATATATATAATATATACTTTAAATCTCAGCACTTGGCTGGTTTAAAGTGGTACCATTAGCATGTGACAAAATTAAACTTGGAATCTTCACATTTTGGCCTTAATGTGAGGTGATTTGTGTGTGCCAACATAGAAAGTATTTTTGGATGATTTTTCTGTCATGTGCACGAAATTGTAATCCATTTTTGAAGTATAGGGGCTGGCCATTTATTTATGGCAAGTACGTGACACGTTGGCGAAGTTTCGGTATTCGCCCGATACGACAATTTTCGGTTTAGAACCTTTTGATGTATATCATCTAAGATGTATATCATTGTGACAAGGCCTTGCTTACTTGACATCTTCTTATTGGATGATCATTTAGTCTTCGCTTACTTGGCACCTCCTTATTGGTTCAACATTGTCATCATAATGACATGGAAAAAATCTGAGATATACACTTTATCATGTGCCAAAAATCAATCACAAAATCATTCCATAAATCAAGAGATTCACCATAAATTGCAAGACAAAGAAATTCTTCCATATCAAGTGAGAAAATCGGCCATAATAGCACTCTTGCCATGCTGAAAATTCAGCATGTGCATCATGGGGATAACGTTCAAATCATTACCATTTTTCTTCGAATTTTCATCATAAAAATGAATCAACAACTTATGGTAAGTATTGCTACCAATTAAGAAATGAACTTGGACACAAATTAGCTTAAGAATTCGGCCACGCCATATCTTCACACATGCTGAAAAATTTCAGCATGTGTGATACGTAGAATATCACACTTTATTATTTTACATAATATTCAAATCATTTCCACAACATCCTCAATTAATCCTCATGATTCAAGACACAAAATATCTGCATTTTTAACTAAAAATTTCGGCCATAATGCAACATACATGCTGAATTTTCAGCATGTGTCATATATGTGACATAGTTTGAAATGTTACCTTTTGTAGCTCCTTCCTTTATGTCACCAACTTTGTTTAATTGATTCTTGACCAATCAATATGCCAACATGGCTCCACATATGCTCCAAATCAGCTGTTATAGGCGTTGGTAA
The DNA here is from genome assembly GCA_036186865.1 of Eustoma russellianum. Lineage (NCBI taxonomy): Eukaryota > Viridiplantae > Streptophyta > Magnoliopsida > Gentianales > Gentianaceae > Eustoma > Eustoma russellianum. Next base: position 13,251,671 of record AP025059.1, on the reverse strand, counting down.
TGTGTTTGACATGTGCTGAATTTTATTTTTGCTAACTTTGTAAAATAGTGCACATTTAATAATACACACATGTAATATTCCAATCAGACCTTCATTTAATTTTCTAGAACACTTTAAGATGTATATCATATGTAAAAAGTGTCTAGATACGTGTCACATGATGTACAAGAAAAACGTTCCATGTTATGTGCGTAGAAAACCGAATTTTCGATATTTATTGATTACCCGATTTTTCTCTAATTTAAATTCCAATTTTTGCACATGTTATATATGTATTATGTTATACATAATATATATAATATATACTTTAAATCTCAGCACTTGGCTGGTTTAAAGTGCTACCATTAGCATGTGACAAAATTAAACTTGGAATCTTCACATTTTGGCCTTAATGTGAGGTGATTTGTGTGTGCCAACATGGAAAGTATTTTTGGATGATTTTTCTGTCATGTGCACGAAATTGTAATCCATTTTTGAAGTATAGGGCCTGGCCATTTATTTATGGCAAGTACGTGACACGTTGGCGAAGTTTCGGTATTCGCCCGATACGACAATTTTCGGTTTAGAACCTTTTGATGTATATCATCTAAGATGTATATCATTGTGACAAGGCCTTGCTTACTTGACATCTTCTTATTGGATGATCATTTAGTCTTCGCTTACTTGGCACCTCCTTATTGGTTCAACATTGTCATCATAATGACATGGAAAAAATCTGAGATATACACTTTATCATGTGCCAAAAATCAATCACAAAATCATTCCATAAATCAAGAGATTCACCATAAATTGCAAGACAAAGAAATTCTTCCATATCAAGTGAGAAAATCGGCCATAATAGCACTCTTGCCATGCTGAAAATTCAGCATGTGCATCATGGGGATAACGTTCAAATCATTACCATTTTTCTTCGAATTTTCATCATAAAAATGAATCAACAACTTATGGTAAGTATTGCTACCAAATAAGAAATGAACTTGGACACAAATTAGCTTAAGAATTCGGCCACGCCATGTCTTTACACATGCTGAAAATTTTAGCATGTGTGATATGTAGAATATCATACTTTATTATTTTACATAATATTCAAATCATTTCCATAACATCCTCAATTAATCCTCATGATTCAAGACACAAAATATCTGCATTTTTAACTAAAAATTTCGGCCATAATGCAACATACATGCTGAATTTTCAGCAGGTGTCATATATGTGACATAGTTTGAAATGTTACCTTTTGTAGCTCCTTCCTTTATGTCACCAACTTTGTTTAATTGATTCTTGACCAATCAATATTCCAACATGGCTCCACATATGCTCCAAATCAGCTGTTATAGGCATTGGTAATGTGTTTGACATGTGCTGAATTTTATTTTTGCTAACTTTGTAAAATAGTGCACATTTAATAATACACACATGTAATATTCCAATCAGCCCTTAATTTAATTTTCTAGAACACTTTAAGATGTATATCATATGTAAAAAGTGTCTAGATACGTGTCACATGATGTACAAGAAAAACGTTCCATGTTATGTGCGTAGAAAACCGAATTTTCGATATTTATCGATTATCCGATTTTTCTCTAATTTAAATTCCAACTTTTGCACATGTTATATATGTATTATGTTATACATAATATATATAATATATACTTTAAATCTCAGCACTTGGCTGGTTTAAAGTGGTACCATTAGCATGTGACAAAATTGAACTTGGAATCTTCACATTTTGGCCTTAATGTGAGGTGATTTGTGTGTGCCAACATGGAAAGTATTTTTGGATGATTTTTCTGTCATGTGCTCGAAATTGTAATCCATTTTTGAAGTATAGGGTCTGGCCATTTATTTATGGCAAGTACGTGACACGTTGGCGAAGTTTCGGTATTCGTCCGATACGACAATTTTCGGTTTAGAACCTTTTATCGTGTCGTATTTGATTTGTCATCACCATCTCTTATATCATATGATATAAGACCTGAATATACTCATAAATATGAGTTTGGTGTAGTGGTGTGACGCAATGTACGTACGTATAATATATAACGTGTCGGTAGTACGTTGGAATACATGTGCATGTGCCTTTTTCAAAAATCTGAAAATTATATGTAATATACATGTATTAGGCGTGTATCATTAAAGAGGGAGGAGGAGAAAACTTTCCTTCCTTAGCCTTGTTGCCTTTGTGCCTTTTCCAAATGTGGCTTCCTTTAATGAACTACTTAGTTTAATAAACTAAGAACTTCACTTAATGAACTAGTTTAGTTCATTTATGGTGGCACCTGAAAATAGTATAAACTCAACAAATGTTTGCCATATGATGTAAGCTTTAACGCTTCATGGCTCGTTAGTCCGGCAACATTATATATAAGCTAAATAAGGCAAGTACTAAGCAATATCATGCACACGTTTGTTTATATCATGCACGTTTTATCTTATGCTCGTTTTTGTGCACATTTAAATCATGTATTTGAAAATCACGCAAACCCCTTTTTCTCTACATATATTGGTTTCTATCGAACCCCCAAAAGACATTACAAATTCGACGTCGTATTGCATGGAATGTACTTTTTGGCAAAGATAAAACTGCAAGAATATGTACTGGTAAGGCATTTAAGACATGCTTAATTAAAATTAGTTTACCTGATGCCGATAGAAATTTATTTTGCCATCCAAGAAGTCTCGCATCTATAAACTGCAACAAATCCAAACAATGTTGTGGGCGTGTACGTCCTTTGCAAATATTAACTCCCAAACATTTAATCGGTAAAGAAGTTGGAGTCATAGCCAAAACATGCTCCATCTGTTGCCACGCAACCAATGGTACATAAGATGATGGAACGAAATGGCTTTTCTAAAAATTTACCCATTGGCCTGAGGCAGTCTGATATAAATCCAGGAACTTGCGGACATTTTGCAAATTACGGACAAAGCCATTTAGAAACAACAATAAATCATCTGCAAAAGCTAGGTGGGAAATTCGTGGCCTTATCATGCTAATTGAGAAGCCGATTATATCACCCGAGTTCATTCGCTCATTAAGCCCACATGAGAAAGCCTCCGATGCCATAATAAATAATAAGGGAGACAAAGGATCACCTTGTTTGACGCCTCGAGTAGGCTGGAAAAAACCACTGGGCTTTCCATTAAATAAGAATAGACATATATGTACCTTCGAGATGATGCGAAGTAAATGCGGATGAAACCCCATTTTTGTCAACACCTGCCGAAGGAACTCTTAGCTAACTCGGTCAAAATCTTTCATCTGTCCAATTTGATCATAACATTGCCTCCATAAACTTTTTTGTCTATAAGATGTGTCATTTCTTGAGCAAGTAATATATGTTCCGATATATCACAACCACGCATAAAATCTGCCTGCTCTACTAAAATAATCTGGGGTAAGATTATGGACAAACGAGTCGTCAATATCCGTGTTCCCACTTCAAACATAAAATTAGATAAACTGATAGGCCGATAATCCGCAAATGTCCTTGGGGATTCCTTTCTGGGAAGCAACACAAGTTACGTACTACCCATAGCTTTGGGTATCTGAAATCCCAAAAAATAATCTTGTACAGCCTCATGAACATCAAGAGAAACAATATCCCAACAATGCCAAAAAAGAAACAGTTATATCCATCTGGGTCAGCTGCACTCTGTGGGTCCAGAGACCATACAGCTGCCTTAGTTTCCTCCATGGATGGCAGGGATATTAGTTGGGTGTTTATCTCTATAGGAACTAGACTAGGCACATATGTAATAAATCATCTATCCCCGTGACTGGCTCTGCTGACAATAAGGTGGCGAAAAAGGAAACAGCTTTTGCCTGGATAGCTTCCTCTATAAGACACTGAATGCCATCAGTTGTTCAAATATGAGTAATAGCCTGCCGTTGCCATCTATCCTTCACAATATTATGAAAATATTTCGTATTAGCATCTCCACTTACTATCCATTTCACCGGAGCTTTTTGCTCCCAAAATTTCAATTCATTTTGCGATGCTCTATTATATATTGCCCGTGCCTTATGGAGTTGTGACCGTAGGTCAGGCGTAGGTTGTCGTTCATATAATTGCTGAGATGTGACACATCCTTTTCAGCCTTGCCCAGATTATCAAATATATTACCAAAGACATCATGATTCCAGTCTTGTAAATCTTTCTTCAGCCGACGAAGCTTGTCATATATTCCACGCATTCCACCGATAGTAGGATAAGCATCGCACTTTGCACGAACATAAGGCAAAAAGAATTCATGATCAACCCAAAAATTAATGAATCTGAAAAATTTAGGCCCTTGTGGATGGGCATCAATGCAATTGAGGAAAAGTGGGACATGATGTGACGAAACTCGCGGCAGGTGTCACCTTGAGGCCAGGCATGTGATCATATAGCTCAGAAGAACAAAAAATCCGATCCAACCTTCGCTTAACCGATCTAGACCACGGCCTCCAACCCATGTATACCGAGTTCCTTCATATGGAAGATCTATTAAATCACAGCTGCGAACACAATCTACAAGTTCTTCAAGAGAAGGCAGATATGGTAGAGAGGCGCCATGATGTTCATCAATAGATAAATATGTGTTGAAGTCGCCACCCACAAGCCAAAATGGAGACCTATGGGAATAAATATACTGTAACTCTAACCATAACCTTCTCCTGTCAGTGACAGTATGCATACCATAGATGAGAGTAAATGAAAGTAGCTGTTGAGATGCTGGTAAGAAATATCTGAGATGCGAAGCTTGTTCTCCATGAGAAACTTTCAACAGTCGTAGATTGTCTGTAGCGCCCCGTCCCGAACCCTAGGGTCAGAACCGGTACGCCCGCCGTATTCCACTAAGGGATATATAAGGCGTCTGTACGAATCCCTGCACTTATCAAAACGACAGAGCATTCGCTTGCGGAAGCGAAATAAATCAATTCAGAAACCTAAATCAAACGTAAAATCCCCAAATCATCTATAATCGTTATCAAGTCAAAATCCTCTAAACGACATCGTAAAGTTCGTAAAATAAAATCCCTAAGCTAAGTCCTCAAATGAAATAATAAATAAAATGAAACTTCCTCTTTTCTTGATCATCGGTCATCAACCAGTCTACGTGTCCCAATGTGCCCATTCAGAGTCCTCTCCAATCCATATGTAATCATACCCTGAATCGTCTGCAAGAAAACAAAACGAACGGTGTGAGCGACAAAAACGTCACTCAGTAGGTACCCTGCCTGCATCGGCCCTCTGAGATCATACATGCTAGGACAGTAGTGAAATACATATAAGCATGGTAATACGAAAATAGACTGTCCACGTTTTCACAAATACATATAACGGTTATAACTTCTTAAAACAATCAAAACACATAATCATGCGAAATGAGCGTGAAATGCAATGTCACATATATGATGCATGATAAGCCTACATTCTTGAAAACATACATACTATCGTGCAATGCATGACCCCGGGACCTAACAGAACGGAACGGAACGGAACGGAACAGATATGCGACTTAGGTCTCGCATGTCTTAACATAACATAACAGATATGCGACTTAGGTCTCGCATATCCTAACAGAACAGAACAGATATGCGACTTAGGTCTCGCATACCCTAACAGAACAGAACAGATATGCGACTTAGGTCTCGCATACCCTAACAGAACAGAACAGATATGCGACTTAGGTCTCGCATATCCTAACGGAACAGAACAGATATGCGACTTAGGTCTCGCATACCCTAATGCAATGTCGTGATGCATGAATGCACAAAAATCACATATGGAATCCTTCATTTACTTTTTCTATTTCTTTTCTTTTTCTTTTTCTTTTTCTTTTTCTTTTCCATTTTCCTTCCCTCAGTTTATCTCCCCCTAACTTCCTCATTCCTTTTTCTTTCTTTTTAATTCTTTTCCTTTGCTCCCTGCGATTCCCAAACTTTACTTCCCCTCCTTTGTTTCGTTCAATTGTTCCCCCTCCCCACCCTTCTCAGCCGACTACATCCCCCCTAGCCACCGCCCCTCAGCCTGTCCCAACCCTAACCGTACCCCCTACCCAGCTGCACCCCCTAACCCCCGTCAGCCCCCCACCTCACAGCCGCCCCCTGACCAGCCCCCCTCACAACCTCACTCCATCAATCCGGCAGCACGTGGCCATAGCCCACCACCACCGACCACGCGCAGCCGCCACCAACACCTCTTCTTCCGATTCCGATATTCATATATACATCAAAAATACCATCTTTTTCAATTTCTTCATACGAAAATTTCATCTTTCATATATGTACATATACGATCATACATATGAATATACAACTCATCAAATACATATATAATCAAATAAACATTCATCTATACAATCACAATTACTGATGCACGATCTCGGTTTCATAAAGAAATTAAGGATTTTATCGTTTTCATACAAAGGATGTTAAGGGGGCACCTACCTGTTATCTGAAACGCGTTTGAAAAACTTGAATCAACTGGTGGCTTGACGAAAAGAAAGTCGCGTCTTTCTTTTTTTCTCACTGGAAAGGGCGACGATTTTGTTATGTGGATAGGGAGGAGTATAAGCGTTGTTTAAATAGATATTTGATTAGGGTTTAGGGAAAATTTTGATAATCAAATTAGGTTTTCTAGTTAATTAGGCCCAATTGACCCTTTTGCCCTTAATTAAAAATAGGATTATAACATTGTCATGCTGCCAAAATATCCAAATGCGAACACGACAAGTGCAAAGCAAATGTGAAAAAGCAAACCGAAGTTGATACCGAATTAAATGTGTTGCAGGCAATTTTGGTTCAATAACCACTAGCAAAGTAAGTCGGTGACGTTTGATTAGGCGTTTTAATCGTACTAAGGAAGTACGTAAACCACCTATATTCTAAATGAGACAATTCATTGAAAAGGTAAAATGGAAAAGCTAGATGAGGATTGAGAAGTAGAACGCATCACCCGGCCAGGAGGAGGCGGTAATGGCATCTCAGCGTTTGTACGACGTGGTTAACAGGGATGTATAGACTGTTGGATTTGATATGCTCATACGTGTAGTGCACGACACGTGTGACTTAAGTTACATATCAAACATATGTGGACTTATGTATGTTCTATATTATATGTTACTAATGTTACATAATATTTGTACGTATCCACGCGTTAAGTGATCACTGCGGTATATGAGTGGATACACAGTGCAATCTGAATGGATCACTAAATGTGTAGACAGTCGTACGGTTACCGTCCTTGATGGTAGGACTCGTAAAGTCGAGACCGTATTATTAATGACATCTGGTCTCTGAGGGACAATAACTCACGAGTATTCTTATCGAAGTGTTTTAATTAAGGTATTTAATATATATAATTTATTATATATATTAATATTGGCCGTTTCATAACTGCCCAGCTTCAGGTAAGGTCAATACGGTAGAATCTGCAGCTGTTAATAAACGCTGTGATATATCGTCTAATGATGCATGCGTTTCATTTCGCCACAAATTTCAAACAAGCAGCTCAATATCACGTTGAATAGCTCCAAGAAACTCACCCTCTGTCGTGGGGCTCGTGATCATTGAAATATATCGGTTGGAACGGCCAGTAGGCATCAATTCAGAATCTGAGAAATTTGCGACTAATGGATCCGTAGCTTGATTTAAAGGAAGGTCATGCGATTTGCCCAAAGTATGAATATCTTGTGCATCCGATATAAAGGCCAGATCGTGGATATCTCCCTCCTGAGGTTGCTGGATAATTTCATGTTGAAGGGACGATTCATTAGATATTGAGTTGTTATCATGTTCTTCGTCGACACCAGCTGCCACATGGTCAGCATCCGGAATCATCTGTATGCCACCCGTGTTAAAGATACAGATGAAGATAAGAAGAAGAAACAGTCTGTGATATAGTCCAGGGACATTGGCTGTCCTGGCATGCATGGCATGGGTGGCATGGAGAGGACGTTGCTTGAGTCTTGGCACGTATGGCACGGTTGGCATACATGACACGCATAGTCTTGGCACGCTTGGCATGGTTGGCATGTCTGGCACGCTTGGACTGTAGAATCTTATGAGGTTGGCACGGTGGCACGCTTGGCACGGTGGCACACTTGGTGCGTATAAGGATTGGCACGGGTGACGTTCGGTGGCTTACCTGAGAGCTCTGCAGCAGAAGCTACTGCTTCAACATTAAACGGACTCACTTTTCACGTGTCAAATTTTGTTTCTAGATAGTTCCTTAGATTAGTATAAGTACTAGTAATGATTGTACTACTAAGGTGTTGAGCATAATAAAATTTGATTCGTTTTTCTTCTTCCTCAAGCTGAGGACATCAACTTTGGCGTCAGAGTGCTCTTTTGCGTCATGTGAGTTCTTCTTTTGCAATTGTTCTTATTTTGCTACACATTGATCAATTTGATCGTTAGTTTTTGAATCTCACGCGAATTTTGACATGGTATCAGAGACATGACAATTCGTTGTTAATTCCTTGAATGTTCTTGATCAAACTCTACATCACATCGTCGTTTCCTTTCGTAAATCACTTTAGCTGAAGTATAAACATGGCGAATGCAAGTGCTGCTTCATCTAACTCGCGAAGTAATCATGTGAACAATGAGAATCCAGCAAGTAGCCTGTACTACTTTCATCCGAATGACAGTCTAGCAATCGTTCTGGTTCAACCTCCACTCAATACGCATAATTTCCACTCATGGAGCAGAACATTTCAAATGGCGTTGTTAGTGAAGAACAAGACCTATTTCATCGATGGATCCATGCCTAAACCTGCACAAAATGATCCTCAATTTCAGCAATGGAGGCAGGTAAACACCATGATCCAGTCCTGGATCATGAATTGCGTTTCTCCTTCAATTGCGCAAAGTATAATGTGGTACGATAGTGCTCTGGATGTATGGAATGATCTAGCTATAAGGTATGGAAGTGGTGATCCATTCAGATTATCTGATTTACTGTGTGAGTTTTATGCTGTGAAGCAGGAAAGTCTTAGCGTAAATGATTATTTTATGAAACTGAAGGTGTTATGGGAAGAGCTAGCTTCTCCAAGATCCATACCAAAGTGTAACTGCCTTCGATGTGTGTGTGACATAACTAAGAAGGTGAATGAATTCATTGAAAGTGATTATGTCATAAAATTTGTTAAAGGACTGAATGAGGAATTTGATCCGGTGAGATCACAGGTGTTTGTGATGACTCCGTTGCCGGATATTAAGACTGTTTTTGCAATGGCATTAAAGTTTGAGAGGAAAATTTCTAATAATGCTATGTCAATTGGCTTTAGCAATGCACCTACGGCGTTAGCTGCGAATTGTGATGATCAAGAAGGCTTTGTAGCGAATGCGTATGCCAATAAGAAGCAAGGGCAGTCATATAGAAGAGGAAATGGAAGATTTTATCAAGAAGGAAATAAGTGTTTGCAGTGTAATCATTGTGGTATGATTGGACATACGAGTGATAGATGTTATAGGAAGCACGGATTTCCCCCGGATTCAAGTTTAAGAGTCAAGTGAATGCTGCCAAAGTAGTTGAAGAGAGATCTCAGAACTGTGATGTTGAATTGCCTGCGTCTATTTTGTTTCCACAATCTACACAATCTCTTACTCAAAAACAATTTACTAAACTCCTGAAATTGTTGGATATTGATGATGTTGTTTCAGGAAGCAATGGAAATAAGGAGGTGCAAGGAGCTGTTATGATGGCACAAACTGGTATGTCCACAGGTAAGCAATCTGTAGGTACTGATTGTGTGTGGATCTTGGATTCAGGAGCCACTGATCACATTTCATGTTCCTTGTCACTGTTCCAGTCTTATAACCCTATTGATCATGTCTCTATTAAGCTTCCTAACAATGTCACAGTTGAATCCACTCACAAAGGAATTGTCGTTTTGCATAGTGGTCTGGTATTGAAGGATGTATTATACGTTCCTTCGTTCTCTTTCAATCTTGTCTCTCTCAGCAAGCTTACTGACTCTCCACATCTGCTTGTTTCATTTCATGACTCTGGTTGTTTGATTCAGGATCAGTTGTCCAGGAGGATGATTGGTTCAGCTAGGAAGCATCATGGGCTTTATTACATACATGATTCCAGTATAGCTCTGCAATGTGAAGTGTCCAGTACATGTTTTTTTCCTTCTGCTTTGTCTTCTGCTAGTCTTGACTCTGATGCATATCTGTGGCATGCCAGACTTGGGCATGCCTCATCAACTAGAACAAAAGAGTTGCATAGGATGCATCCAGACATACCTTTTTTTATCAGAATAATGTTTGTACAGTGTGTCCCTTAGCTAAATTGAAGAGGTCACCATTTCCTACTTCTGTTACAGCCTCTAAGCTTCCTTTTGATGTCATTCATGTTGATATTTGGGGCCCTTATAGGCACCCTACAATGTACAATCAAAGATATTTTTTGACTATAGTTGATGATTGTTCAAGGTATACTTGGATATATCTCCATAAAGCAAAATCTGAGGTTAGGCAAATTTTGCAGAGCTTCTTTCATTATGTGTTTACTCAGTTTGATGTTCATATCAAGGTTGTTAGGAGTGATAATGGACTTGAGTTCAAGATGTCTGAGTTTTATATGCAGCATGGGGTGGTTCATAAGACAACCTGTAACTATACTCCCCAACAGAATGGTGTGGTTGAAAGAAAGCATCAACACCTGTTGGTTGTGGCTAGAGCACTTAGGTTTCATGCCTCATTGCCTATTGAGTATTGGGGGTTCTGTCTTCAGCATGCCACTTATTTAATAAATTTGATGCCATCACCTGTACTTCAGAGTAAGACTCCTTATGAGATGTTACACCAGAATCAGCCCGTTTATACTCATCTTAGAGTGTTTGGGTGTTTAGCGTTTGCTTGTGACAACACTCCTCATAAGGCAAAATTTGAACCCAGGTCCATGCCTTGTGTTTTTCTTGGTTTTCCTATGAATACAAAGGGGTATATCCTTCAAAAACTGGAAGACAAGTCTGTCGTTGTGTCTAGAGACGTTCTATTTTATGAAAGTTCATTTCCATTCTCCAATGGATCTTCTTTGCCAGCGGCGTTAGTCCCAGTTCCTCATGCTGTGGCTGACGTTCCTCTGACTTCTTGTCCATCTCCTCAAGTACATCCCTTACATGAGTTGCCACCTTCTCCTGATACTCCTCATTCGAATGATACTGTGTCTCCTTCAAAGTCACCATTGCCTTCAGTGTCATCTTCTCCTACTTCATCTTCCAAGGCCTCAGGATTCATTCCAAATGATCAGATACCTGTAACTCAGTTGGAAGTCCATTTGCCTCCAGTGTCAGGTTCTGATCACAGATGTGCTAGACCAAGGCATGCCTCGTCCTATTTACAGGATTACTATTGCAACCTTAGTCACTCTTCTGACAATGTTGAATCATCTGCCTCTGTGCCATATCCTATACAAGCATATCACTCTCTTGAAGCTTTGGCTCCTGAATACAGATCCTACATTTTTAGCATCAGTGCTGAACAAGAACCTGTGACATATCAGCAGCCTGGCAGCAAGCTATGCAGCTTGAATTGGCAGCCTTAGAGGCCACACATACCTGGGACATTGTTCCCTTGCCACTGGGTAAGCAGCCTATTGGCTGTAAATGGGTTTACAAGGTCAAATGCAAGGCAGATGGCTCCATTGAGAGATATAAAGCCAGGCTCGTGGCTAAAGGGTACACCCAGCAACCAGGTATAGATTATGTTGATACCTTTTCCCGTGTGGCCAAAATGACTTCTGTGCGTCTACTTTTGGCTTTGGCATCTGTGAATCATTGGCATGTGCATCAATTAGATATCAATAATGCCTCTCTTCATGGTGATCTATATCAGGAGATTTATATGGAGTTGCCTCAAGGTGTCCAGTCATCCATCCCTAATGCAGTTTGCAAGCTTCAGAAATCTCTTTATGGGCTTAAACAAGCCAGTAGACATTGGAATGAAAAGCTTACTCTGTACTTGCTGTCTCAGGGTTATAAACAGTCTAGAAATGATTACACCTTGTTTACTAAAAGAGCTTCAGATTCTTTCATAGCTTTGCTCATTTATGTTGATGACATTATTGTAGCTAGTGATTCCTTATCTCATATTCAGCATCTGAAAGAACATTTACATTCTACATTTCAAATCAAAGATTTAGGTGTTCTCAGATATTTTCTGGGGCTTGAAGTGGCAAGGTCTCAGGGGGGATTATGATTTGTCAAAGAAAATATGCACTGGAATTGCTAGAAGAGACAGGTTTTTTGGCAGCTAAACCTGTTTTGACACCTATGGAGCAGAATCTAAAACTGGAACATAATGATTCACCTTTATTTTCAGATGTGTCTTGTTACAGGATGATTATTGGCAAGTTACTGTATCTCACTATTACAAGGCCTGATATTTCATATGATGTCCAACAATTAAGCCAGTTTTTAGATTGTCCCACAGAAATGCATATGAAGGCTGTTCATAGGTTGCTTAGGTATCTGAAGGGTAATCCTGGTCAAGGACTATTGTTTCCTAGCACAGGTTCAAAATTGCTTAAGGCATATTCAGATTCAGACTGGGGTGGTTGTACTGAAACCAGGAGATCTGTTACAGGATATTGCATGTTCTTTGGTGATGCTCTGGTGTCTTGGAAAGAAAAGAAGCAGACTACAGTGTCAAGATCCTCTTCAGAGGCTAAGTACAGGTCACTTGCTGCAGCTACTTGTGAAGTACAGTGGTTGCTGTATTTGCTAAAGGACCTGGGGGTAGAACAGAAAGAACATGTGCAGCTGTTTTGTGACAATAAGAGTGCCATACATATAGTAGAAAATCCAGTGTTTCATGAAAGAACAAAACATATAGAAGTGGATTGTCATGTAGTTAGAGACAAGTTTCAAGAAGGGGTGATTAAGCCAATGCCAGTAAAGACTGAGTTTCATGTGGCTGATCTGTTTACTAAGGCATTGAGTTCACAGAGACTGCAATTTCTGACTTCTGCTTTAGGGGTCTGCAATATTTACAAGAAGTCAGAATTAAGGGGGTTGTTAAAGATACAGATGAAGATAAGAAGAAGAAACGGTCTGTGATATAGTCTAGGGACATTGGTTGTCCTGGCATGCATGGCATGGGTGGCATGGAGAGGACGTTGCTTGAGTCTTGGCACGTATGGCACGGTTGGCATACATGGCACGCATAGTCTTGGTACGCTTGGCATGGTTGGCATGTCTGGCACGCTTGGACTGTAGAATCTTATGAGGTTGGCACGGTGGCACGCTTGGCACGGTGGCACGCTTGGTGCATATAAGGATTGGCACGGGTGACGTTCGGTGGCTTACCTGAGAGCTCTGCAGCAGAAGCTACTGCTTCAACATTAAACGGACTCACTTTTCACGTGTCAAATTTTGTTTCTAGATAGATCCTTAGATTAGTATAAATACTAGTAATGATTATACTACTAAGGTGTTGAGCATCATAAAATTTGATTCGTTTTTCTTCTTCCTCAAGCTGAGGACATCAACTATGGCGCCAGAGTGCTCTTTTGCGTCATTTGAGTTCTTCTTTTGCAATTGTTCTTATTTTGCTACACATTGATCAATTTGATCGTTAGTTTTTGAATCTCACGCGAATTTTGACAACCCGCCCCATCCTTTTTTGGCGTCCAGTGTGTTTTTTTGTAGTTTAGAGGGGCGGACTGGTATAGCAGTGGTCGGAGGAATTTTCTCTAATGGCAGCAAATGATCATTCACTTTAGAACATGTTTTGAGATCATGTCCTAAAACACTACAGTCAGAACATAATGGAACGTCTTCATATTCAACAGTAGGATAAACGTCGGTTTCTCCACCCAGTATATGCAGTCGGCCAGGCAAGGATTTGGACAAATCGATTTCAATACATAGCCGAACAATTGAAGGCCAAATACCTTGTGATGTCGCTGAGTCCATTCGTAACGGTTCCCCTATCATACGCGCTATATCCCATAATGCCGTTTTATTGTGAAGAAAAAGCGAAAGCCCCCGAATACCCACTCAAACGAGAACAATGGGAGTGTCACATTTCGGATCAAAAGATGGTGTCCATTTTGTCACACGCATATCGAATCCATTTAGAGTCCATGATCGTCGCATGAAACAGCGCTGATAATCATCCGGATTATCAAAAGTGATCATAATATGCTGATCATCTAATAATCTTAGCCGTGGAGTTTGCTTAAAACTAATCTTTTCAAAACAGGTCTGTAATTGTTTCATCGTTGGCCGCCCATTCTAAAATGATCCAATCAATGTAAAGCTGTAGCGCCCCACTCCCGAGACCTAGCATCGGGAATAGTGCAGCCGCCGTAGTCTACTAAGAGGACTACAAAGCGACGTTCAAACTTCTTTGTACGTCAGAAGTGACTTAGAAATTTTTTCTGCGGAAACGATAATAAAAATAAATAACTCAATTAAAAAAAATCCACGAGTGTAGAAATTAAGTATAAGAGTTGACGAAGCCTGCTAAGTCCAGTATGAAATACTAAATCAGATAATAAACCTAAATGGAGGTCTATCTAACTATCCTCAGAAACAAGCTCCCTTCTCGAGTCCAGCTCACTCATCCCAGCTCATGTAATCTGGCCCATCCTGCTAACATGTATACGCTTAATCCTACACACCTGCGGAGGGGTGGTGGGGGGTGAGTGATGGGAGTCACTCGTAGGTTACCCGTCTCTCCCGAAAAGAGACTGTCACATACTGAGTCGGGTAAACAATTAAGCACGTGAAGCAAGTAGCAGATAAATAAAGCAATAAAACATAAACATATAAAAAATAAAGCCAATAAATCATAAATAAGTAATATCATATACCCGACCTGTTCCGTATCCCAAAACATAACACTGAAACAGTTAATAACAAGATAAACGATAATCACAACAACAATAAATGCAATGCGCAACACCATGATGCATGCACTTCTATCTCCGTGTCACACGCAGTCATTTAATATCGCACGCTATGCTCTTTCGTTTCCATGATATGCTATGCATGTCCCGGGTCCTATTAGGTGAAGGTAACCATTATTACCAACACCCATCACACGCCTCGTCAGGCCACACGGCTCATAGGTCAAATGCAATACTCGTGCCATGAATGCGTTACACTTGCACACTTCTGTTTGTCCTATGTTGCATGCTCCGTTCTATGTTGTGTATTACCTATATTGCGTAGTTACCCTATGTTGCGTGGGGTTCATTACTGTGTTTTATCTTCTACCGTTATTTTATCTTTCTAGACTTTATTTTAGGTTTCTACACTTTATTTTATTTTTCATAGGCTCTCAAACACTTAAATCTTTTATTTAATTATTTTTATCTTCCCCTACTATTTTTATTTCTTTTATTTTAATTTATTTAATGAGTTTCTAAATTTCTTAATTATGAAACATTATTATATTAGATTAACTAATTATATAAAAATATATAATTTCATTTTTTTGTTTCGGCCGTCAATCTGTTATCATATATAAATATTATATATATTTCTTTTTCATTATTTTATTTTCTTTAGTTTTAATTACTGAGTTTAAATTAATTAATAAATAATAACCTTCTTTATTTAATTAACTAGTCTTTATTATAAAACAGGCCCTGTTAGGACTTTCTTTTTATCTCGGCCCAGGCCCCTTTTCTTTCTATGCAGGCTCGGCCTGCTCACACACTGGCCCTCTGGCCCGCGAGCCTTAGTCTCTCTCTCTCTTTTTTTTAAGTTAACATTGGGCCCTTCTTCTGGCAGACTGAACATTGGCTGGCCCGCTGTCCAAGCCCGGCCAACGGCTTGTTTCATTTTTTTTAAAGTTTTTGTATTACTTTTCTTTATTCCTTTAAATCTTAACTTTCTTTAAAAAATCCATAACTTCTTCGTTTTAACTCCGATTAACCCCAAACCAGTGGGGTTTGGCTCATTATAACGCGACCAACACAACGGCGCTGGACACGTCAGCGCGTGTCCGGCACACGCCTCCAGGGCTGTGCGTGGGCCCCAGGCGCCACCCCTGAAACGCGCATTTTCCAACGTTCTGAACCCGTCCCGGCCTATTTCCATGCTATGTGATCTATATCTAAGGCCAAACACCAAATTTTCATACCAAAACATAAAGAAATCATGATAAGCATATAAAAGATAGACATGCAGTGATAATCAAATAATTTCCAAAACAGAATGCGAGAGAATCCAAAGCAATCCGACAGAGGGGAGGATAACCTACCTCTTGAATACGACTTCACGGATCAAAAACAAGATGGAATTTGATGTGGGTGGGCAATACACCTTCCTTTCTTCTCTCTCTTTCTTTTCTTTTCTCTTTCCACCTTTTCCTCTTTTCCTTTTCCTCCATGCCGCCTCTCTACCTCACAAGCATTTATTTTTTTTTCTTTGGAATTGTGTAGCGTGCGTGTGTATTGGGTGGGAGAATTAAATTAGGGGATTTGATTAATAGAGGAGGGGAATTAAATTAAGGAATTTAATTAGGGGCCAAAAATTTGGGGTTAGGGGAAGGGATTTTTGGGTCATGATGGAGGAATTGGGGGGAAAACCGGCGGTTTTGGGGATGGGTAGTTGATGGGGGCGGTTTTGTGGGTGGGTAGTTAATTAGGGTATAATTAATTTTAAGTAATAAATTCCATTTAATTTAATTTAATTTCTTAATTTCTTTTTTTTCTTTTTTTCTACAGTTACCACATTCTACCCCTCTTACAAAAAGTTTCGTCCTCGAATCTTGCGTATTAAATAATCAACACTTAATTTAGTTCTATTTGATTCATTCCCCTAGATAATGATTAATCTAACTATTCCTTGCGTTTTCCATCTTGCTAACCACTTTACTTATTTATTACATGCTACAACCTCAAAATCATTCTTTTGTACACCAACAAAGTAATTTTTTTTTTGATCCTTTGCCATTTTACTTATTAAAATCCTTACATAATCTATCTATGTTTTTCGAATCAACCTTAAGGGTACTGTCATTATATTAAGGGTTCTATAATCCAGTCATCGGTCTATAACTCACTTACCTCTACGGTCATCACCAACCCTTGTAAATAAGCTTTTAGGTGCACTGCAACCTTTGACTTAGCGCCTTATTCACAAGACTCATTTCTTGAATCATATGTATTTTGAAGAATATGTTTTTACTCTAATATGTTTCCATTTAATTACGCTAGCATCCTACAAAATGATCTAGTCCTTATAAGGCTCAATCCTTAACTTAATTTTTCTATAATTAGCATGTACATTCTTCCACTTATACGCCTTGACGTGCATCATTCAACTTATCGCAGTCTACAGTTTCGGATTCTTAAACTCATTATATGTGATTCATCATCTTAGATAAATTAACCAACTAATATCCTTAATGTACGCTAACATGGTACTTGTTACACCAAACCAAGTCCTCAAACTCAATTATTATATACTTACGAACTAACTCTATGATCATGCACTTACCTCGTTGAAGATATCATCTGCCTAATATACGAACTATGTGTATGGACAATACTTTTCTTAAAAACGAGACCTACGTGACTATAATTCGAAATATAACTTTAGTTATTTTAAAATAATACCATTATAATTATTATTATTATTTTTCTTTTTTTTTTGTAAACAAAATTCGAGATAATATACTCATTTCCGCAAAGCGGTGTTTCAAACGACACTTTATAAAAACGGCGATATAACTTGGTCGCAAATTGTTTTAGTGAGATGGCATTTAAACAATTGAAAACGTAATCATGTAAGGTTTTATAAAACGATTTGAATGCGATAACTTTCGTTTGCTAAAAGAAAAATATATTTTGAAAGTTACTCTTTAACTTGGCAAAATTTAAGTAACATCGTCGCAAGCGGATAAATAACTTTGAAAACACTTCAAAGGATAAACTGCTTGCGATATCGATAGCCGTCAGGTAAAATTAGTTTTGACTAAAAAATAAATGTAACAAAAATAAAATTTTGAAATATGGTGTCAGAAATTAAACGCGTCGCTTTTGTTTTTAAAAAAAGGACATCAACATTTTAAAAGTTTTCTCTCTTTAAGATCGTCAAAATAATTGAATTTTTTTTTGTATATTGATTAATTGATACTTAAAGGAATTTAGTGTCGTAAGGTTTAGTAGACTATAAAGAAAATGAGACTCAATAACGTAATTCAGTAGGCTGAAATTTTTAGAGTACATGTTAAAATTTAGTAATACTTTGGTGTACGTGCTTATATAAAATATCCAACTGTTTGAAAATATATATCAGTGCAATTTTTTTTTGGATAAAGTCTCTAATGTACAGTTCTTTATAAGTCTAACGTTTTTCTACTCATGATAAAATCTTTAAATTAAATTGGTCCATTCGCAGCATGGCACATTAATTATTGATCGACTTAAGGGATTCTAATTCATCATGCTTCCGCGCGCCATACTGATCCACTATACCTCATTACTTGGTTATTTGAACCACTAATTTTATTTTATTTCAATATGAAAACCACCGCTACTTGTTCATGCCTGCTATATTTTAATTTAAGCCTACTGAATTCAAGTCAAGTAACTCGACGTTTCTATAAATCAACTCTTAGTATCTATCATACCATACTAGTTCATTTCTTAGTAGCTATTGTCTCAATTTAGGCCTAAGTCTGCTCTGATGCTACCGTCCAAGTAGGGATATGAGCCCGTTTTACTTTACCTTAATGATACCAAGTCTCATGTTGTTATTGCGGTGAAGCAGCCCAAGTTACTGCTTGACCTAATTATATGTCCCTAGCGTTTGCAGTAGGGTGTGCTGGTTAACATTTTAATTTATCCAAATTAATTTTCTAGTATTCAACTAGGGTTACTAAGATCACGCCTTAAAGAGTTATAATCATCTTAGATAAGGTAGAATTGTAAAGGATACCTTAGGTATACGTGTTTCGTAATTCGATAGTATCTTTAAGTCTAAGGTCGTAACTTACTTTTAGCATTGTTTTTAGTATCATCATTTCTTAGGTCTAAGATCATGTCTTATTCCTAAGATCATGCTTAGTGTCTAATCATCGCTTATAATTACCTTCAGTAGTTATGTACGAGGTCAACTCTTAATCAGACTCATTACTTATGTTTAAGATTTTGACTTATGCTCATGATCATCGTTTGTAACTAAGATCAGTACATATGTTCATGATCATTGCTTATGTTCAAATCATCACTTGTGTCTAAGATTGTGCCTTAGGTCAAAATCGTAACTTAATTTCTAATATCATGACCTAAATCTACGTTCTCGCTGTGGATCTAGAACCATTCTTCGAAGGTCATACTCTCGGTCTGTATTGCCTCTTGGACTCATTTCGAAATTAGATCCAAGCGATCAGTGGTGTCAATTGTGTGATGCCACCATTCTTTCGCATTTTCTTGTCGAAGAATCTTCGGTCCGAGTGCTTTGGTGGAGGCGGTGACTGCTAGTTCAACAGTTGGTGTTACTGTGCTAAGGTGTTGGCCATAATGACTATGGCATCTTCAAGTGTTTGGGGATGATCCTCTGATTCTGGTGGTTCTCACCACTATTTCCTCTATCACCGGCTTGTTCACATCTTGCCGGCTTTTTTTTAAAATTTGGAACGGTCAAAAATATATTTATTTGAATAGAGGCTCATTTAGGGGGTATTTTAGGTATTTCTAACAGCTTAGGGGTTGCATGTAGAAGTTCGTGGGTAATTTGGAAAATTCTGTTGTTTATGAAATTTATGCCAAAAGTTAGAGGCAGAATAGTATTTACGTAAGGACATGATCACTCATCCTCGTACCCCTTAACCCGATCATAACTTAAGTCTAAGATCATCACTTAACCCTATTTTATTGCTTAAGGATAAAATCGTTACTTTAAGAAAAAGATCGTAGCTTAAGTCTAAGTAATCTAGTTAACCCTGCGTTTCCGAGATGGATCTGGAGCCTCAGCTCTGATACCACCTGTAGCGCCCCGCTCTCGAGCCCTTGCATCGGGAACAGTGCACCCGCCATAGTCTACTAAGAGGACTACAAAGCGACGTTCAAACTTCTTTGTACGTCAGAACTGACGTAGAAAATTTTTCCGCGGAAACGATAATAAAAATAAATAACTCAATTAAAATAAATCCATCAGTGTAGAAATTAAGTATAAGAGTTGACGAAACCCGCTAAGTCCAGTATGAAATACTAAATCAGATAATAAACCTAAGTGGAGGTCTATCTAACTATCCTCAGAAACAAGCTCCCTTCTCGAGTCCAGCTCACTCGTCCCAGCTCACGTAATCTGTCCCATCCTGCTAACATGTATACGCTTAATCCTGCTCACCTGTGGAGGGGTGGTGGGGGAGTGAGTGATGGGAGTCACTCGTAGGTTACCCGTCTCTCCCGAAAAGGGACTGTCACATACTGAGTCGGGTAAATAATTAAGCACGTGAAGCAAGTAGCAGATAAATAAAGCAATAAAACATAAACATATAAACAATAAAGCCAATAAATCATAAATAAGTAATATCACATACCCGACCTGTTCCGTATCCCAAAAAATAACACTGAAAAAGTTAATAACAAGATAAACGATAATCTCAACAACAATAAATGCAATGCGCAACACCATGATGCATGCACTTCTATCTCCGTGTCACACGCAGTCATTTAATATCACACGCTATGCTCTTTCGTTTCCATGATATGCTATGCATGTCCCGGGTCTTATTAGGTGAAGGTAACCATTATTACCAACACCCATCACACGCCTCGTCAGGCCACACGGCTCATAGGCCAAATGCAATGCTCGTGCCATGAATGCGTCACACTTGCACACTCCTGTTTGTCCTATGTTGCATGCTCCGTTCTATGTTGCGTATTACCTATATTGCGTAGTTACGCTATGTTGCGTGGGGTTAATTACTATATTTTATCTTCTACCGTTATTTTATCTTTCTAGACTTTATTTTAGTTTTCAACACTTTATTTTATTTTTCCTAGGCTCTCAAACACTTAAATCTTTTATTTAATTATTTTTATCTTCCCCTACTATTTTTATTTCTTTTATTTTAATTTATTTAATGAGTTTCTAAATTTCTTAATTATGAAACATTATTATATTAGATTAACTAATTATATAAAAATATATAATTTCATTTTTTTGTTTCGGCCGTCAATCTGTTATCATATATAAATATTATATATATTTCTTTTTCATTATTTTATTTTCTTTAGTTTTAATTACTGAGTTTAAATTAATTAATAAATAATAACCTTCTTTATTTAATTAACTAGTCTTTATTATAAAACAGGCCCTGTTAGGACTTTCTTTTTATCTCGGCCCAGGCCCCTTTTCTTTCTATGCAGGCTCGGCCTGCTCACACACTGGCCCTCTGGCCCGCGAGCCTTAGTTTCTCTCTCTCTTTTTTTTAAGTTAACATTGGGCCCTTCTTCTGGCAGACTGAACATTGGCTGGCCCGCTGTCCAAGCCCGGCCAACGGCCTGTTTCATTTTTTTTTAAAATTTTTGTATTACTTTTCTTTATTCCTTTAAATCCTAACTTTCTTTAAAAAATCCATAACTTCTTCGTTTTAACTCCGATTAACCCCAAACCAGTGGGGTTTGGCTCATTATAACGCGACCAACACAACGGCGCTAGACACGTCAGGGCGTGTCCGGCACGCGCCGCCAGGGCCGCGCGTGGGCCCCACGTGCCACCCCTGAAATGCGCATTTTCCAACGTTCTGAACCCGTTCTGGCCTATTTCCATGCTATGCGATCTATATCTAAGGCCAAACACCAAATTTCCATACCAAAACATAAAGAAATCATGATAAGCATATAAAAGATAGACATGCAGTGATAATCAAATAATTTCCAATACAGAATGCGAGAGAATCCAAAGCAATCCGACAGAGGAAATGGTAACCTACCTCTTGAATACGACTTCACGGAGCAAAAACAAGATTGAATTTGATGTGGGTAGGCAATACACCTTCCTTTCTTCTCTCTCTTTCTTTTCTTTTCTCTTTCCCCCTTTTCCTCTTTTCCTTTTCCTCTACCTCACAAGCGTTTATTTTTTTTCTTCGGAATTGTGTAGCGTGCGTGTGTATTAGGTGGGAGAATTAAATTAGGGGATTTGATTAATAGAAGAGGGGAATTAAATTAAGGAATTTAATTAGGGGCCGAAAATTTGGGGTTAGGGGGAGGGATTTTTGGGTCATGATGGAGGAAGTGGGGGAAAAACCGGCGGTTTTGGGGATGGGTAGTTAATGGGGGCGGTTTTGGGGGTGGGTAGTTAATTAGGGTATAATTAATTTTAAGTAATAAATTCAATTTAATTTAATTTAATTTCTTAATTTCTTTTTTTTTCTACGGTTACCACAAAAGCGATATGGGTCAGAGAATTTGATTACCTCAGCCGTTGTAAACGATATGGATGGCATGCCTTTAAACCGGGAAAATATACGAAAGTGAAAAAATAAAAGCCGTTCCCTCTTCTTCATAACCAATGTCCTTCCAAGAAAGAAAAATGGAGAAGTTCTCTTTCTCCTCAAAATTTTTCTCGATCTTTTTAACTTTTTCGTTTTTTTTCCTGAATTTTCAGTTTAAGGAGTTAATCATTTCTTTTCGGCACATCTGGTAAGCCTGTAACTTTCAAAATCTACAGATTGATTTTGAGATTAGCAACTAAAAATGTCAATTTTAACACTTGATTAAGATTGGGTTTCCGTATACCTACAGTAGGAATGCAATTTAGGTGTTTTAATGCAAGGTAAAAAGTAGTTCTATTAATTGATGGTTTTCCTGCATTCATGTTGTGAATTCATTGCTTTTGTAAGCTATTTGTATAACATTGCTTGTGGATTGAAAACATTGGGTTACTTTAAGAATTTTTTATTTTTAGGAGTTAAAGATAGTATCTTGTTGATGAAATTATGTGTTGGAAAGGTGATTGATACTTTCATTGAAAATGTACTTGTAAGGTGCTTGTGGAAATGATTGGTGTACTTTGAATGTGATTTTAGTATGAAAGGAGGTTGAAATTGAGTTGTTTTAAGACTGAAAGTATAATATATGGTATTTTTGGTTATGTATCGGTATCGCACAAACAACTGTTTGGTGTTCAATTATCCTCAGCAGTAGCACCCCGCCTATGGATACGAATAGTAGGCATTCGGTCTGCAACCTAGCAACTTCCCTTTGGGTAGCTTAGTTCAGATAATTAGTATATATGTGTAGTATTTTCTTGTTTGTAGTTCGAAATTTCCTATCAAATGTTTGAAATGATTTATGTATGTTTGAGGTTTTTGGCATGTTTTTAAAAAGTTATGAAATATGTATGATTGGTCCGATAAAATTGGAACGATACAGAGAAGATTAGCAAGTCACATGCGCAAGGATGAAATATGTATGTCCTCAGTTCTCTTTTGATGCTATGCCTCATAATAAAGCATTTTTCCAAATGCTTACCCCCTTCCCTTTCCTTCTCCATTATTAGACAAGTAGCATGACGAACAGGTTGAACCGGTTGCATCAGAGCAGTGATATGATGTAGAAGATGAGAAACATTGATTTTAAATCTGAAGGATCATATTAGGTAGCTATATTATTTTTAGCTGTTATTGTGCTTTGAAGTTATAATATAATAGGCACGTTCACTTTATTTTTGACTTCGATGTGGATCTTAGTTTTTTTTTTATGGTTATGAGGTTGTTTTTGTTAGAAAGTTATCTTAAATGTGGGGAGTGATTTACGGTGATTGATTTACGTTACCCCGATGTAGGGATATTGCATATAATGTATATTTGGTAGGAGGTTGAATAGTTGATTTCTCATTGATTAGGTGATTGTATAGGTGATTTGATTCCTTGTAAACACAGCATTGTAATTGTATATAATAGGGGCTAATCATATCAAAGGAATACAAGAAAGAATTTTCCGTAAAGTAAAATTGCTCTGTGCAAAATAACATGGTATCAGAGCAGCTGATCCAGTGAACCAGTTGTTCGATATTTCTTGGCTCAGAAATACTCTCATCATTGCCAAAATACGTACGTACCTTCCTCAACCATTGCCTTACCAAATAGTATCTGTTCTTTTGGCTCAGGTAAACATCATTGCCCACATACCTGTCGCAGTGCCTTAACACAATTGTACCCAAAACTCGTATCACAATATCTTGTTCCTATCAGCCACACTCTGCAAAACAAAACCAACCATGTCAACAAGTGCAGGCTCTATCTCAGAACAATCCAAGCCTACAGTTACCTTGCCCGAAGGCTTTGACCTTAATGAACAATTCGCTCTCTTCCTACAAAGTAGAATGAGTCCAAATCCGCCAGTGACAAATATGGACAATCTCGTGATAAAGGTGAAATTAAACAGTAACAATTACCCACTTTGGTGCAATCTCATGAAACGTGCACTTCTTGTTAGAGGGATGAGTGCCCACATCACAGGGGTATCTCAAATCCCAGTACCTACAGATCCTGCATATCCCAAATGGGAACAGGAGGATCAGCTTGTGTTCACATGGTTAATCGACAACATAGAGGACAGTCTGGTGAGCAACGCATCAAGATACCCGACTGCCAAAGCGATGTGGGACGGTCTGGCGCCGGTAGCTATAACATTCAGATCTTTGACCTTCACCGCCAGGCCAATTCTATCCAACAAGGGGACCAGACACTTGATGAGTGATGGCGGAAACTGCAGGACCTTTGGATGCTTATCGACATCAAGGAACCAAATCCCATAGAATGCGAAAAAGACATCACAGTGTTCAACAAAAGAGTACAAGAACACAGGTTTTATCAGTTACTTACCGCGGTAAGTGACAAGTATGCATCTTTAAAACGAGATCTTTTGAAGAGGGATCCACTTCCCTCTGCAGAAATAGCATACAATGAAATTCGTAGGTCAGATGTTAAAGATGGAGTGTTAATGGAAAGACCTCCCTCAGTCATCACATCACAGGGAGAAGGAATAGGCTTCGGATTAGCCCTCAGAGGACCAGCGGGATGAGGCAAGGGACAGGGCAACTCCAAACCCCCTCAAAGCCGGGCCAAACCAGAGGGACGGAAAAATTCAGAGGGCAGAGGAACCTCTCAGTCAGGGAATCCATCATCACGAGAGGACAAGAATCAGCTACTCTGCAGTCACTGCGGACAACGCAGACACACCATTGACCAGTGTTTTAAGCTTCATGGGTTTCCAGACTGGTGGAAAACTCACAAGGCTGCAATGAAGTTACAGGATAGAGGGAAAGCAACCATCACCAGAACCATCGGAGAAGACGGAGGAGATGGTGGCTACAAAGAAGAAGAAGACGGCAAAACCACCCAGAAGAATCCAGAAAACAGCAAACCGTGAGGAGGTAGAAAGGGGGTGGGCGTAAGCCTTAACCCCCTTTCCCACTTTTATATGCAAAAATTACCCATAACCCCTCGTTTTTTCATAATATTATTAAAGACACCCCCAGAGTATTAGTAATTTCGGATCAGGCCCCTAACTTATCCTTATTACCTACTGCACACCCGCATAGTTCAAAAACATATATTACCCCTCAAACTTCTGCATATATTGCCAATCAGTCCCCATTAAAATCTCCCCAATAGATTTTTGATTGTGGCGCAACAGATACTATGACATTCGACCCAACCGATTTCACAGACTTTACTCCGCCACAAAAAGGATCTATTGAAACAGCCAATGGCCAAATCATACCGGTATCTGAGGCGGAACCATCGAAATTACTCCTCAAATAACCCTCTCTAACTGCTTATATGTTCCAGCCTTATCTGACAAACTTTTATCTATTAGTCATCTTACAAAAACACTTGACTACGTTGTACTTATGTACCCTACCTTCTGTTTATTGCAGGACATTCATACGAAGGAAATTATTGGACGTGGTACTGAGAAAGGTGGTTTGTATTACGTCGATGCAGTGGTGTAACAGGGCCGGTCCAATCTTACCACCAGTAGGGTCTCCCGCTAGCTATGGCTCTGGCATCGGCGGTTAGGGCATGCCTCTTTCTCTTATCTTCAGAAATTGTTTCCAGACCTATTTTCCAATAAAGTACCTTTATCTTTCTCTTCATGTGACACTTGCCTCCGAGCCAAACAAATTCGGGCGACTTATCGCTCTAATCATATGCGTGTTAGTACCATGTTTGATTTAGTACATTCAGATGTTTGGGGATCTTCACCTGTCAATACAACTCTTGGATTTCAGTATTATGTTATTTTTGTCGATGATTATTCCCGTATGACATGGATCTATCTCCTTAAACACAAATCCGAAGTTACTACTCGCTTTATTGAATTTTATCACATGATTCAACATCAATATCATGCATCTATAAAAATTCTTCGATCCGATAACGGTGGGGAATATATTGATGGAAAGTTACAACAATTCTTCCGAGACACTGGTTTAGTCCATCAAACCTCATGCTCTGGGACACCCGAACAAAATGATGTGGCTGAAATAAAAAATCGTACTCTTCTAGAAATGACCCGCACCATGATGATTGAGTCAAAAGTCCCTCCGAGTTTTTGGCCCGAGGCAGTTGTTACGGCAGCCTACCTCACAAATCGGCTTCCACCCTCTATCCTCCTACATAAAACTCCTATCCAAACCCTATCCAATCAAACCACTCTCCCCTCCATTGAGACTTTACCTCCCAAAACCATTGGTTGTACTGTCTATACCCATATTCCGCGAAATCAACGCCACAAACTAGACCCTTGTGCTGAAAAATGTGTTTTTGTCGGCTATGCATCCAATAAAAAAGGCTATCGGTGTTACAACCCTCAAACCCGTAAACTTACTGTCACCATGAATTGTATTTTTGTCCAAACCGAATACTACTATGACACCCATACTAGGGAACAGGGGGAGCCCTTAACCAATGATTCCCTAGCATGGCTTCCGGGATTGACTGAGCCAACAGGGCAAGTAGGTGACGCCGACTGCACTGCCCAGTCTACGGATGTACAAACCACGTCTCTCATACCAGCCAATGATGGTCCTTCTGTGAATACTCCTCAATCAACTGATGGCAATACTGATAACCCTACTGATTTACCTGATGTACTTACCAGTGAAACCACTCTTGTGATTTGTGATTATCCTATATCTGATCCTATTACTGGTACTTTGGAAGGCGACTCTAATAATCTTATGCAGGAACGAGTGCAGGTATTACCACCCAGAGCAAACCGAGGAGTGCCACCAACTGATGGTAATACTCCTCA
This sequence comes from Eustoma russellianum, assembly GCA_036186865.1. Classification (NCBI taxonomy): domain Eukaryota; kingdom Viridiplantae; phylum Streptophyta; class Magnoliopsida; order Gentianales; family Gentianaceae; genus Eustoma; species Eustoma russellianum. The sequence goes on along the minus strand of AP025059.1, from coordinate 13,224,435 downwards.
ATCAACTGATGGTAATACTGATAGCCCTACTGATTTACATGATGTACTTACCAGTGAAACCACTCCTGTGATTTGTGATTATCCTGTATCTGATCCTATTACTGGTACTTTGGAAGGCGACTCTAATAATCTTATGCAGTAACGAGTGCAGGTATTACCACCCAGAGCAAACCGAGGAGTGCCACCAAAAAGGTACTCGCCCACCAAGATTGCAAAAACCTCCAGGTACATGATTCTTCTATCTAGGGGGAGTTTCTCTACATGTGCAAAGGCATTATTTATCTCTCTATACTCAGAAAAGGTGCCTAAAACTGCAGATGAGGCAATTCGCCTACCAGAGTGGAAAGCAGCTATGGACATTGAAATGGAACCGTTGAGAAAAAATGAGACATGGGAAAAGTGTGCTCTTCCCCCAGGAAAAAAGGCAGTAGGTTGCAGATGGGTATTCACGATAAAGTATAAAGCAGATGGAAGCATCGAGAGACGCAAGGCAAGACTTGTTGCAAAGGGATATACGCAAACATATGGAATTGATTACTATGAGACTTTCTCTCCCGTAGCACGGATCGATACAATCAGGGTCTTACTCTCAGTTGCAGCCACTAAAGACTGGCCTCTACACCAGTTTGATGTCAAAAATGCTTTCTTACATGGAGATTTAATAGAAGAAGTACATATGGACACACCTCCGGGTTTCTTGACTGAGTTTTGTAATGGAGAAGTGTGCAGACTCCATAAGGCATTGTATGGACTTAAGCAGTCTCCGCATGCGTGATTTGGTCGGTTTACTGCAGTAATGAAACAAGATATATTTCAACAAAGCAACGCGGATCACACTTTGTTTATTAAGCAAAATGGAAGCCTTGTGACATGCCTGATTATTTATGTTGACGACATGATTATCACCGGAAGTGATAAAGAAGGAAATTAATAGGCTTCGAGAGTACTTGTTCACGAAATTTGAAATGAAGGACTTGGGAGGGTTGAAGTATTTTCTCGGAATTGAGGCATTACGATCATCGTCCGGAATTTATATTTCTCAGAAGAAGTACATCTTAGATCTGTTGATTGAAGTAGGAATGCTGGACTGCAAACCTGCTGCCACACCAATAATGATGAACCATAAGTTAACAATTGTGAAGGGGGAGCCAAGTACAGATAAAGAGCACTATAAGAAGTTGGTGGGAAAGTTAATCTATTTGTCTCATTACAGGCCAGATATAGCATGCCTAGTAAGCGTGGTAAGTCAGTTTATGCATAGCCCTCAGAAACATCACTTAGATGCTGTTATGAGAATCCTCAGGTATTTGAAAGTCACCCCAGGACGAGGGTTGGTATTTCGAAATCATGGACATCTAGATATAGAGGCATATACGGATGCTGATTGGGCTGGTAGTCAGAGTGATCGAAGGTCTACATCAGGTTACTTTGGATTAGTCGGGGGAAATGTTATTACTTGGAAAAGTAAGAAGCAGAAGGTCGTCTCGTTGTCTAGCATAGAGGCGGAGTTTTGTGGGATAGTAAAGGGCATAACAGAAATATTATGGCTGCACAAGTTAATGACTGAGCTTGGTTTTAAAGTACAATGCCCGATGAAGTTGAAGTGTGATAACAAAGCCTCAATCAGTATTTCAGCAAACCCAGTTCAACATGATCGGACAATACATGTAGAAGTTGATCGTCATTTTATAAAAGAAAAGCTTGAAAGTGGACTGGTGGAACTTCCGTTCGTGTGCTCAGAAGATCAGTTAGCCGACATACTAACCAAGGCTGTGAGTATGCATGTCTTTGAAGGTGCATTGGTCAAGTTGAATATTGGCGATCCCACTATTCAACTTGAGGGGGAGTGTTAGAAAGTTACCTTAAATGTGGGGAGTGATTTACGGTGATTGATTTACGTTACCCCAATATAGGGATCTTGCATATAATGTATATTTGGTAGGAGGTTGAATAGTTGATTTCTCATTGATTAGGTGATTGTATACGTGATTTGTTTCCTTGTAAACACAGCATTATAATTATATATAATAGGGGCTAATCATATCAAAGGAATACAAGAAAGAATTTTCCGTAAAGTAAAATTGCTCTGTGCAAAGTAACAGTTTTATTATTAGTTACATAAGAGTTGGTTGAGATATTAGCATTAGGTAGTTATAGTACTCTGCAGCTTAGCTTACTAAGTTTTATTTGTTTTGACATTATGTATCATCTTTGTCCATTTTTGAGTTTTTTTTTATATATTTTTTTAAGCTTCTATTTGCTGTTTTACATCAAAAATGAGATAAAAGATGACCGAGCCTCGAATCACATGCTGGACGCTCCAAATATGGGAATTTGTTCGAGTTTCGGGACAGGCGTCACAATTGGGTTCACAATATGCTACTTATAGTTAGCGTATTCATCGTGATATGGAAAATGCCAGTTTTAATGCATACGCCTGCATTATAATTTTATCTTATTTTTCGTTTTGGCTTTTCTAATATCACAAAATACTAGCGGACTCTGGATCTGAGTCCACCATCTCAGTCCAAGAGCATTGTAGAGAATGAAAATTAGGAATCTACAAAAGAAGAGATTGTATCATGTCCATTCGTCATTGGATGCGTTTCTTATATTGTGAAGTAACAGTGGTCGTCATAGCTTGAAGCAATTTTCATTATGGGTTATTGGAAAAAAACATCTGTGTATTTTTAACATATGGATATAGTTGCGTGCATCGACCCCCATACGGTTGGAGCGTCTAAAGCAATAGCATAATGTTGTTGTTATTGTTGTTTTTATTATGCTACAGTGGTTTAAGTGAAAGAAATGTCGATTTATTTCCATTTTCCCTTTTGTTTGTGAGGTAAACCATCCAAAATCGGAAATCGTTTTTGGATTCTCAAACTTATTAAAAGAATATCATTTAACGGTGTTGTATAATTTTTAAAACTACAACCAAACTCCAATTTTACCGTTTGTTGTATTTTTATATACATTTAATTTGTTTGTTGTGTTTAATGTTAGATGGGTAATTTTAAAAGATCACATAATTTCTTAAAATCTGTAAACTGGACATTGGCAAATTTAAAAAAGGAGAAAAACATTATGCAACAGTGGTGTTTATCATGTCGTTTATTCTATACAAAGGCCTATCGATACAATTTAGATTTAAGAGATATGTTGCAATCACATATAAAACAGGAAGTCGCACTAGAATCAAACTCTCTATCCTTTGGGATAGATGTATTTTGCTTGCCTCTTACCTCTTCAGACCTTCGTGATAACTTTTGATGTATTGTATTTTGCTTGCCTCTTACCTCTTCGGACCTTCGTGATAACTTTTGACTTTTGATGTCGTTGGGATATACTAGTTGTGGATATGTTCCAATGATCATATGTTTACGGTACATTTTACCACGCGTTATAACTCTACTTCTGTTTACAATGCGTTAGATTTCTGTCAGAAACTGCAAATGTAACCACTTGACTGTATTGGCGACGCCCCCTTATATTTGTAAATTCATAGTTATTGTCATGCATTTCAGTTGAAACCAGGCAGCCTGGTTAGTTATGTCGGACGTTGGGGCCACATCTTAGTTTTTACTTGTTCTTTTTTTTTTTTAAAACTTCAAAAGTATCCAATAATATATATGCATATATATGTATATGTATATATATGTATATGTATATATATGTATATATATATATATGTGTGTATATATATATGTGTGTATATATATATGTGTATATATATATGTATATATATATATATATATATCTGTATATGTGTATGTATGTGTGTGTGTGTATTTATGTGTGTGTATACATGCGCACTACTTTGTGCGTGTGCATACATATACGTACAAACACCAGTGACGAATGGACATGATACCTACAAAAGAAGTGATTGTATGAGTTTGGCACATATATATCCATTCACCAAGCAAACAACGGAAATGAATTTTCTCCGCAATGACATAAACCGACAACAAAAGTTCATGTGGATTGTTGTTCAATTGTTCAAGTGTCTGAACCCAAAAAAAAAAAAAAAAAAAAAAAAAAAAAAAAAAAAAAAAAAATCATTAATTTTCTTTAACCAATATGGATGGTACAAATCTCTCAGACTTTCTTGATTGGCATCACAGGTGAGAAATCATAGCTAAATAACTGCTTTCACATCCTGCAACTAATAACATACCAAATTGGTTCATGAAAAGAGGCAACACTGCATTAAAGAATCATATACATTACATTGCAACATTGCAGTAACAACAAAGAAAGGAGGGAGTACAAGTAAAACAGTCACAATAATACAAAGAATTTGTTGTACATCCCAAGTGTAGGCCAGAGACCAACAGAAATCTTCACACATGAAATATGAGCCAAACTGCATGGAATATCCAAAATTCAAATAGAACATTTTCTGCCAATCAAGACTAAATCATTCAACCATCTCATTTTCACAGAGCCCATATTTCACAAATGCACTACATAAGAAAACCTTCCTTCAATCATAATAACACGCCAAAATTCACAAGAAAACTATACACCTGGTTAACAAGTTAAAAGATACTCAAAAGAACAAGGTTAAAGATACTCAGGCTCCCCTCCAGCACAAGATATGCAACAAATAGAATATCAAGAGAAAACAGCAGAATCAGCATATACGCATCGAATGTTGAATTTTAGACAGGTATGACATCTATCCTTGACGTGTCCTCGCATCTTAACACAATGCCTTCAGGGCTGGCAGGAAGTATGCATTTAGACCATTGACACCCTGTGGAGAGTGGTTCAGGAGGAGGAACGATCATCAACACGCTATCATTTCGCTGAACAACTCCCATTACGCTAACAGTGCTGCCTTCTTTTATATACCTGTCCAGAATAATCTCAAGCTTCAGTAGCAAGTAAATAGAAGGCAAAAATATAAGACGTGTTTGCTTGTATATCATCTCATTCAGGCATTACAATTTGCTGATAATGCGTAGTATAACAGACATACTTAGTGTACTACAATACAGTGGAAAACTTGTTTAATATAAGAACACCATATTTAAGGGGATTGGTGAATGAATATGATCTTACCCTTCCTTCAACCTCATTACACGATCATCGTATGAGAGGTTTCTCTCGGCTAACCACCTGATGAAATCAGGTGACATATCTCTGTTTGAAGGATTGATGTCCACTACAACAGATTCATCAACATATGGTGTAACTCTTGCCCCATGCCCTGTCCTGACCAGTGCTCTCAACCCTGACTGAAAATCAGAGATGTAAAAGTCCGCCACATGCCTCTGCAGAAGAGATAAATCAAAATCTTCTTAGGCAATCTCATCCTTTATGAAGTTAAAATAAAGAGCAAGAGTTTATCGTATAAAGATATTTTAGCACAAAAATATCTTGTGTTAAATTTTGTTCCCAAATAGATTGTTCATAGTAATCAAAATATGGTAACAGCTTCACACATTTGAAGTCCAATACCCACGGAAATCAATATGAATAACCCCCTTTTCTTTTCCCATCAAAACTTGAATACTCATTCAACCTCTTGTATACATATGATTTGCGAAGTCATCAGAGAAACCTACCTAATTATTCACCTATGCACCACAAGCACAAATATAATATGAGCAAGAATAGCTGTTTTGTCATGAACAAGCAAGAACAGATACTGTAAAAGAACCCACCTCAAGTGACCTCAGACCCCATGTAAATCGACGATGAGTAGGATTGGCAGCTTTTGAAGCCCATCCACGGTACTCATACAAACTTGTAGATGTGTAAACACATCGGGGAACCTTTTGGAATGATGATTCAAGCGGAAAATTCCCACAAGTGACCACCTTAAAGAAAATTAGGAAAAGAGTTCTGTCAGCAACGTTAGATGAGTGAACTTATAAGGAAATGAGATAAAATAAATGCAATGTCTTATGTTGAACCTTTGAGAGCTTTCAAGGAGAATAACATAAGCATGAAACTCAGCACCTCTACTAATTTATTTCAAGAAATGTCATGCAACAAATATGTAGTCCTTAGAATTATAAATCAACACACCAGATGACTTCAGTAACTCTATTTACACATATCTTTGTCATCTCTATTTGCATATATCTTCGAAATCTTCATTCGCCCACATCTTTTCTTAATAAAGAGACTAAATGCTCTGAAATTTCACTTATCAATATTTAGGGCCATAAATCTAAAGAAAATGGCAAAATTGCGCTAGCTTCCTGTCAGACGATAATTGTATGCCAAAAAAAGTCATACTTCAACTACAACCTTTATCTGGTGTCTGACCAATAACAACAACACTCAATCATTTTCTCACTATATGGATTCGGCTACATAGACCAATTATTTCTTTTGTGCTTTATTTGTTTATTTATTTACTTATTTATTTATTTTGCTTACTTGTTTTGTTTTTTGTTTTTAGTTGTAGCCTAAATCCTACCCTCCTTGTGTATCTCCTCATACCTGATGCATTATATGCGCCTTTAGAACGCACATCTTTCAAAACTATCATATCATCTCAATTGCGATTCAAGCCTAAGTAACTTAAATTCTCACTTAAATCTTATACATTCTACATGACATCGGCTACATAAATCAACTGTCTCCACAGTGTTTTATCACTAACCATATGCTCTCCAATTGTCATATAAGTCATATCATTTCTTATTGTCTCTCTCAATGTCTTTTTGGCCTCCATCTCCTACGCTTAACATGTACCTCATTTATTATCTCACATCGCTTAACAGCTGCATATGCATGTTGCCTTTGCATTTGTCAATACCATCTTAACCTTGACTCCTTCATCTTCTCATCTATAGGAGCCACCCAACTTTTTTCCTTATACGTTCATTTCTTACTTTATCATTCCGTGTATATCCACATATCCATCTTAATATTTTCATTATCGCCACTCGCATTCTTTATTCATGCCCATGATTAAATGCTCAACATTTAAACCTGTATAGCAGTGCGGGACTTATTGACGTCCTGCAAAATTTTCTTTTGAGCTTTAAAGGTATTTTCCTATCACAAAAAAAAAAAAAAAAAAAACCTGAGCACTTCTCTATTTTAACCATGCCTATATCCTGTGATTCATATCCTTGTCAATTCCTGCATTTTTCTGTAGTATAGATCATAATACCTAAAACTCTCATTTAGGTGAATCTCTTGCTCTCCCAAATTCACACAAAGTTTCAAGATCATTCTTTTGTTATTAAAACTAGATTTCCTATACTCGATCTTTTTTTGACTCAATTTTAAGCTCTTTTCCTCTAGTGTCTCCCATTAACATTCCAGATTGGCATTGACTCCTTCACTAGTATCATACACCAACACAATGTCATCTAGAAATAACATGATGTATGAAACTTTATCTTGAATGCGTCTAAGCTTATCTATAACTACAACAACAACAACAACAACAACAATCATACACAGTATATTCTAACGACAATAAAAGCTATTGCTAGGATCTGGGGAGCTTATCTATAGTTAAAACAACTAAATATGGACTTACTACATATTTTTAGTGTAACTCCACTGTAATAGGAAATCTAGGCTTAGTCTTCCTGGAGTCCTTACGAAAGTCTGGTGTCTGACAAACGGTGTCATGTTTTTCATGATTTTATCATCCTATTACCACCCAACCATCTTCATATCTACGGAAATCAACAATGATCTATTGTGTATCCTCTTTACAAAATGATAAACAATAGGTTGGGGCCCAAATAGTGTTTGAAATGTCTCAGTTAACATCATATCCACCTGGCTTGGAAGACACTTTCTCTGCATGGCTAGTTTAAGTATGACAACAAAGAAAGAAGTTAAAAGGCAGAAAAAACCCTAATATGGCCACAGAGCTCACATTCATGTTAAAGTGAAATGGAGGTACAACAACAATCTCAGTAAGAACATAACTCAGGAATCACTGTACATACTTACATATACAAAAACACACACAGATATATATATATATAAAATATATGGAGTCGCCACATACCCCTGAGACCTTAACAAATTGACCATCCTTGGCAGTTCTAAGCTCTGCATCAGGATAATGAGCAATGAAACTAGAGATGGCTCTTCTACCCCAGCAGAAATTCCACATAAAAAATGCCGCAAATGCGGCAGAAAGGATCACCACCACCACTAGAAGAATGGAATTGTGAACAGCTCCGAGGATAAAGCCGCCAGCAATGAATCCCATAACAAATATGAGTATTATTAACCAAATAAATAACTTGGGGATGCTCTTACAGAAAGAAAACTCATCGTCCTGATTGAGATGAGTTACAGCTGGATTGTTCACTAATGCAGCATTCTGTAACTTAATTGATCCTGTTGAATCCAGGGGACCAGATACCTTACGAGCAGCCCCAGAAGAATTAAGCAGTCCGGAAGTAATTGGCCCAGATGTAATCAGACCAGTAGTAGGCAGGGCAGGAGCAAGAGGACCTGAATTCTGGCGAGATGCATTACCTGTCCCTCCAACTTGAGGACCTGAAGACTTCTTCATGGGTTCTCCATGTTTGTTCAGCGGACCAGAATTTGTCTTCTTTAAAGAAGCAGATCCAGAAATGCCAGAACGAGAATTAAGCTGGCCAGAGTGTGTGGCAGCACCACCAAAAGAACCTGTCCTTGATGGAGCATTGTTAATAGGTCCAGATTTTCTCGATCTGGAGCCATCCATTGGAATATCAAACATTTTACCCAGTTCTCCAGACTTTTTGATGTCTCCACCAGTATAAGGCATAGCAACTGAGCTCATCGTGGGAGGCTTTTCTTTCGGCTGCTCAGGACGGCCAGATACATAAAGACCACTACTTAACTTATGCGACGGAAATCGCGAACCCATTATGACCAGTTGAACGGAAACAAATCAAAACAGCAAAAGGTGCTGTCTGCAAACTATAGGGGCAGCTTAGAACAGTAACAATAATGAGTCAAGCGCCGAAGACTCCAAATCAAGCTAAAACCAACTTCTGCAATAAAATGATCACCACCAAGAAAAGGAAAATTTCACAATATCAGAACACAAAGATTTGGATCCTTACCAGAAAAGCGTGATAGAGTTATGGGGTCTGCCTATCAATTAATCCACAAGGAAATATATACAGGTGCAATGGATACACGTTTGTATTGACCATAAATGGTATTAAAAAGGATGCATCATGAACAACAGAAGCCACACTCGTTCATACTAAAAGGTAAATTACCGGCCAACAGACCGTAAAGCCCGAAATAGATACACAATTGGATGACAGATCAGAACAGGAAATGAACCTAATCAAGATAACACCTAACTGATATAGTATCTAATGTGTAAAGAAACTAATTAATCAACAAAAGTTCCAGTAGCATAATTGAAAAAACATAAATACTATAGACAAATAATCTTTTAAATGAAAATAACTACCACCAGATCCAAACCCAGATTAAATGACCAAACAACAGAGCTAAAAGAAAAGACGAAGAACAATGTGATAGAGATCCAACTCTCACTGTCGATGCAATAGTGACTCGAGTAAGATGGCCCTCTTGGAACAAGCAGAATCTCTAAGTTTTTAAAGATCTACCCCGAAGTAATAGTGGTAAGGTAGATTCATTTCTCTTCGTTTTTACCATACAACACATTGACATCACCAAATCGCAAGAAATCCGAAACCCATTTCCAAATCAGGATTCCAAGCAGAACCCACATTCCAATTTTCCAAAAGCGAAACCAAAAATCATATCTTGAAGAGATCATATCTCAACAATACGCAAGCTCAAAAAATATAATTACCAAAAACAACAGCAACAATTAATAAACCAACATACCTGGTGAAGTTAATGAGGACAAGAAAACAAAACGACAGAGACATAATAGGAGAGAAAAAGATGGTGGGTTGCTGGGGAGTGGAGGAGGATGGTGGTTGATGAAGTAGAGAGATAATATTATAACTGACAGTGGGGAGTGAAGGTGAAAAAGGTTGGGAACTGAAAACACATGCTCCACCTTCCCTGCTTTTGGTCTTCTCCTTGCTCTAGCTGTTGCACACTTCTGTTGTGTGATAAAATGACTGTTTTCCCCTTTTTTAGTTCAATTTTGGAATCTAAACATGGTTTTAAAACTTGGACCATTAAAATTAAATTGGACATCAAAAGTTCTTGACTTGCAAATCATTAAATGTTTATTAGTTTATTATTAGATTGTTACATCGTAGTAACATCATGATTGTGTTTATTACATATTGAGGATCTTTTACACCATATTCCGTTACATCCTCTCATTCATTCGAGCGAGAGAGTATCAAATGTATTTAGTTTACTCAGAAATGATGTGTGGCATAATCCTATGAGGTGAGACAAAAAATAAAATAGATAATAAGATAGAAGATTATTACACCCATATATATGTACACACATACAATATATATGTACATATGTATGTGTATATACACACATATACACGGATAGAGACAGTTGTCTTTGATAATTTTCGTTAATAAGTAAAAGACAAACGTATAACGTCAATGAATCTACAATAACTACCATCACATACTAAAATTTTTAGTTTTTTATTACAATTGCATTTTATTTTAACATTAAATTTTGAATCTTATGGTTCTTTTACATGGTTTCTGATCGACAGATGAACAGTTGGAACTAGTAAAACTACTAGTTTAAATAATTTACTAGGGAATGGTGCCATTTGTTTGTAAAGATCTCGTCCTAAACACCCATGAAAAGGACGAATGTTTCTTTACTTTTCATTTTTTTTTTCTCTTGATTTTTGTTTTTTTATGCGTTTTTCCCCCTTTGTTTATATCTCGTAAGTTGTTGTTTGGTGTAGGCATGACTTATGAGCATAGGTGAAGTTGTTTTGCATTGCACGGCTCATATTTATTACTGCTTTTTTTATATATATATTTTTCGATTGTCATGTTACAAACAAGGACATGTGGGCCACCTGTCTTTGCGTCTGTTAAAAATCATGAATAAAAGTGAGATAGAAGTAAAGTGCATATTATAATGTTATTTCAGCAAAAGGTGAGAAGGAATTCGAGGTTTTGCCTTAAAAAAAATAAAAATTTCAAGCTTTCCAAAATTAAAGAACTATCACAAGGTAATGATTGATACAGTAAAATTCTTGTTCATTGATTCATTCAATATATTTCTGCGTCTTTTTTTAGTCTAATAATGATATGATGTTATCTCATTTTACTTTTTTCCAGTCTACCGATCTGGATAAAGGTTTCTTGTGAGTCATAGCATATAAAATAATTGAAAATTGTTAATCTCCAAGTCAAACTTCCATTTAGAAAACAAACAAACAAACAATTTGGACAAAAATGTGTTCTTTTTATATATATCTTTTGTATATCATGTATATCATGTTAGATGTAGACATCCAAAGAGTTTGTCCAGATTCAATGTATCTTCACTCCATGAGTCCTATAAATAGGACTACCTATCATATATGAAAGACACACCTTGAGATATAAAGCTCTCTAGTTTCTCTTCTCTTTTCTATTATATTCTTGCTTGATTTTATAACACGTTATCAGCACAAATTGCTCCAAAGAAACAAAAACAAGTAATCAAGAAAAGTATTTGATAAAGAAGATAAAGACAAGTAATCAAGAAAAGTATTTGATAAAGAAGATAAAGAGGGAGAACACTCTTAAAATTTTACATGTGCACGCAGCCTTGCGTAGTTCCGAAAAACAGAATTTTTCGAGTCATCCACCGTTGGATCATCACCAAATTTTATCAAATTATTCTTAACACATAAAGATACATTTTAAACGGTGAAGATGTATTTTGGTGACCCTTAGATTAGTCCAAAAGGGTAATTTCTGAGACTGATTTTTCTGCTGAAAAACTTTTCAGATTTAGGATTTGTTCATTTTTTGCATTTCTATTGTTACCTATTTCTATCTTATATTTGAAATATTTATAAAAGAACTAATCTAGCCTGAAGTCTAGATTTATTTTGAAGGTAGAAGAATAATATATGGCTTGCAGCCATATGGATAAACTGTTATCATGCCCGAAACATGATTATAGCAGTCATGTCCGAAGCATAAATTGTTGATATACCTGAAGCATGAATAATTTTCATGCCCGAAGCATGAATTTTTAGCATAACCAAAACATAGATTATTGTTATGCCCGAAACATAAATAATTATCATGATCAAAGCATGAATAGATAACATCCATGCAGTATGAATAGTTGCCAGGAAATATGAATACTTGATATACCCACAGTATTGATAGTCGAAATACCATAACCATGTATAATTCACACGCCAGAAGCACGAATCCTTCAAACACTAAAAGCACAAATATTTCACATGCCGGAACAGTCAACATGCCAGAAGCATGAGTAGTCGACATGCCAGAAACATGAGTAGTTGACATGCCAGAAGCATGAGTAATCGGCATGCCGGAAGCATGAGTAATTGACATGCCGGAAGCATGAGTAGTCAACATGATTGAAGCATGAATAACGGGTATGTCTAAAGCACAAGTAGTTGTCATGCTTGAAGCATGAGTAATGGACATGCCCGAAGCATGAACAGCAGACTTGCCTAAAGCATGTGCACCTTTAACTCGACTATCCTTAACTCGACTACGAATTGTTCTATTGAAATTTCTGATTCATGAGATGATAGCATTGGCTCTGTCCTTCATTTTGAATATTACCTCGTCTATCTTTTGGCACAATCTTCTGCAGAGCATGAATTAATATGAAATTTTAAAGTGGTAACAGTGCAAGGAAGTTTTATCCTCTTTAATATATATAAAAGCCAAGAATTTGGTGTTAAGAAAGGTTGTCCTTGTGGTTACCTTTCTTCACAATGTTGTTAGAGAAATATAAATCATTATGCCTGAAGTATATCATGCCTGGAGTCTACAACATTAACTCAAACTTGTAGTTTTGAGTGAATATCTTGTTTTATCAGATATTTTACATGTATCTGTTAAAATTAAATACATATGTTTCCCACTTTCCACGTATCCAATATGCTCCTGCAGTAGTAATATCAGGAAAGAAAGTTTGAACTGCATTCTCATATGATTTCATGTATGCTAGTTGCTGAATAATACAATGAACTTTCGATAAAAAATCACTATTATCACCAGACCGGTTACCACTATTCCCTGAAGCGAATGGAAGTAATATAATAATCTACGTGGTCGTGTTCATGGTCATGAATGTTATAGAAATTTTACATCATACCACCTGAAGTGGTAAAAAAGGAAAAGCCTCAAGAAAATCCCAAGACTATGAAAATTGGTACAACGACTAAAAGGACTTGTTATTAATGTTAAGCCCAAGGCCAATGGTCCGTACTTGCCACCAAGGACTTTTCTTGATCTTTATCAAGACATCCCAGAAGGATGAAGGTAAGAGACAACTAGTGCATTTTGCCTTGATTAATATATGAATAGTGTTTCCTGAAAAAACATCATTGACTATTTCTAAGTTGATGTTCTAAAATTACTTTTGATATTAACATATCATCCAATGTGAATGATATGAGCATATGTCCAGTTGATAGTGGAATCACACACACAAAATTGATTGAAAGCTCCATGAAAAAAAGGCAAAAGCAAATGTTAGTGCCAATTAGAGTACTACAACATTGATCGAAGGCTCTAGAAGACCAACCATTTTATTAACGAATGATACACACATAGGTCAATATGACATTATTTTCCACCAAGTCAGAAAACCCTATTGAGTTTAAAAGATATATGTCTCAATGATTTTTATGTTGAAGCCATGAATACAGAGAATATGGAATTTTCATGTATCACATATGATGATTCAAACCAGAAGCTTGTTAATAAAAAACTCCCAATTTTCCCGTCTGGATTGTATTATGCGACTTACGTCCACTCAAATATCATATTATGATGAATCAAAAGTTCAATAATCCAAAGAAATTTTTGCTATGGCATGATCGACTTGGTCACTCAGGTACAATAATGATATGTACAATTGTACCATATTCACACTTGCATTTAACGAAGCAAAAGCTTTTACTACCTCTTTACAGGACCAGCGGATTATGATATCTCATGATTTTGTGTGTGTTGCTTATTCATATGAGTTTGCTTCCAAAAAGCACATTATCTTTTGCCAAGCTTCCTGCCCGTTTTAAACGCTTCAGAGCACGCATTCCTCAAAGCTTTTAATGATTAGTGTAAGTCAATTGAGAGTGACATTGAGCATTCAGTTGCAAGTATGCACAGTTAACATGACACAGCGGTGTCATTTATTAAACGTTTACATCCAATTTCTAGACCAGTGATTTCAAGGTCTAATTTACCCACATTAGCTTGGGGACATACAATTATGCATGCATCTGCATTGATTTAATGAGTTAGTTTTACGTCCGTTAGGGGGATAGAAAGTGCCGGTTCCTGAAGAACTGCGTGAAATTGCGTGAAACGTTCTTTCACTATCTCACCTTGACAACAAACAAACTAATGCAATCAAGAAGTAAAATGATAACAAAAACCCACGTTTCGGTGATGAATACGCCGATTCGACTTGATGTCTTTAAACTACATGATAATGGTATACCAAAGGCAAGTCTAAAATGTGGGCGCCCGGTTGGTGCAAAAGATAAAAAAACCCTCAGAAAAGAAGGGTACAAGTTAATGCTCCAGAAGATCCTACTCCATAAGAGAAATGAAGTTCACCTATAGAAATCGAAACTGGTCAATCTAAAATTGATGAACAAGTTTCTCCAGAAGAAGCATGTGAATTTTTTTTGAAGAGATCTCTTTGAATAATGTAAGTTCAGAAGAAAATTGGGATAGACAAAAGGTTATTATTCATCATGTTTTTGCTTAAGGAATTGCATGTGAAATTCTGAATGAGAATCCTGAACTAAATTGAAGAGTGTCGACGCAGAAATGACTGGCTAACATGGAAAGATGCAATCCAAGCAGAACTAAAATCGTTAGAAAGTCGCAAAGTATTTGGACCCGTAGTCCAAACCCCTGAAGGGACCAAACCTATTGGATATAAATGAGTTTATGTACGAAAACAGAACGAGAACATTGAGGTTGTGTGCGAACCAAAACACGTCTAGTTGCGCAAGGTTTTTCACAAAGACCTGGGCTTGATTATAATGAGACATATTCTTTGGTAATTGATGTCATCAAATTACGATATCTAATTAGCCTAGCAGCCGCTGAAAACGTTGATATGCAGTTAATAAACGTGGTTACCGCATACCTATATGGATTATTCGACATTGATATTTATATGAAAATTCTAGAAGGACTTAAACTGCTTTAAGCATGTAATTAAAGGACGAATGAATTGTACTCAATCAAATTACAAAGATCCTTGTACAGACTAAAACAATCTGGCAGAATGTGGTATAATCGACTTAGTGAGTACCTCGTCAGAGAAGGATATATAAATAATTCAATTTGTCGATGTGTATTTATCAAAAGATCTCATACTGAGTTCTCTACAATTGCTGTATACATTGATGATTTAAATTTTGTTGGAACTCCTGAAGAGCTTACTAGAATTGCTAACTATCTCATGAAAGAGTTAGAGATGAAAAATCTTGGGAACACCAAATTTTGTCTCGGCCTGCAGATCGAACATTTACCAACGGGATCTTTCTCCATCAATCATCATACACGGAAAAGATTTTAAAACGATTCTATAAGGATAAGGCTCATCTATTGAGTAGTCCCATGGTTGTACGGTCGTTAGATGTGAATAAAGACTCATTTCGACCCCCAGAAGATAATGAAGAATTATTAGATGCAGAAGTATCATATATTAGCACTGTTGGTGCTTTAATGTATCTTGCCAATTGTTCGAGGTCAGATATTGCATTCTCAGTGAATTTATTAGCAAGATATAGTTCAACTCCAACCAAAAGACATTGGAACGGTGTCAAGCACATTTTGCGTTATCTTCGTGAAACATAAGATATGGGTTTATAATACTCAAAGAATTTAGAATCGCAATTAATAGGTTACGCTGATACTGGCAATCTTTCCAACTCTCATAAGCTAAGATCACAGAGTGAATACGTCTTTACTTACGGAGGTGCTCCTATATCATGGAGATCAGTAAAGCAAACATTAACTGCTACATCTTCAAATTATTCCGAGATTTTGGCATTGCATGAAGCAAGTCGTGAATGCATATGGTTGAGATCGATGATTCAGTATATCCAAGAGTCGTGTGGGTTACCTTCGCTAAGAAAAACTCCAACAACATTGTTCGAGAATAATGCAGCATGTATTGCTCAAATTAAGAATGACTACATCAAAGGAGAAGCATATATCACCAAAGTACTTCTACACTTATGACCTCGAGAAGAATGATGATATTAATATCCAGCAGATACAATCAAATCAGAAATTTTTCGACTTGTTCACTAAAGCACTATCAACGACTACATTTGGAGAGATGGTCTACAACATTGGAATGCGTCGACTCAAAGATCTCTTGTCACCATCAGGGAAAATGTGATTACTACATGCATATTGTACTCTTTTTCCTTCGTCCAAGTTTTTTATCACATAGAGTTTTTCTTAGCAAGGTTTTAACGAGTCAATGTATCACACTTACCGATTTTTATGAATGTGTACTCTTTTTCCTTCGACCAAGTTTTAATCCCACTGGGTTTTTGTTCGCAAAGTTTTAACAAAACATATTCTATAAAATTTGGATATCCAAGGGGGAATGTTATATATATCTTTTGTATACCATGTATATCATATTAGATGTGGATATCCAAAGAGGTTGTCCAAGTTCAATGTATTTTCACTCTATGAGTCCTATAAATAGGACCACCTATCATATATGAAAGACATACATTGAGATATAAAGCTTTCTAGTTTCTCTTCTCTTTTTTTTTTCCTCTATTATATTCTTACTTAAGTTTATAATAGTTCTTTTTTAACTCTTTGATAACATCACATTTTTTAAATTTATTCTCAGTCCTTTTTCTTTTGTTTTTTTGGTCCGTTCCGCCCAATTTCCAACGTCGCAACTCCAACGAGTTATTCCCCATGGCAAAATGCATCGCGAGAAGCATAGAAGGAAAGAAGTGCGAGAAGCATAGAAGGAAAGAAGGCAATAGTTTACCATCAAAGTTTACCCTTTTTTTTGTAAGAAGAATGTTAATCCATTCATGGATTAAGGATTTTGTTTTCAATAACTGAGATTTATTTCCAAAGGTCTGTGTAGATAGCAAGTATTCCCTCACTTCCGAAAATATTTTCCTAATTGTCTTTTTAATAAAGTGTAATTTACATATTAAAAAATCAATTAAGACAATAGTTTTTAGACGAATTGAACAAATTTTAATAATAAGCTTAGGAAACTCAAATCCTAAGACTTTGAAGTTTCTTTCCAATCGATGAAAAAAAAAAGTATTTTTCGATGGTAGACTTACATGTCTCCCACATTTGATTAATCAATTTCTTTCCACATATCATGAACAATTGGTCGCTACAGTTATCTCATCCTAAATAAATATATCACCCATCAACCACATTCTTTAATTTGCAATTCCCTATCGTTCTTTAAAAATCATGGTTCTGGATTATACCAATAGATAAGTCGGGTAGATTAGCAATTCATCTTTCAACGAGCGTGTTTATGTGTAAGTTGGACAAATCAAATATGTTTTAAGGTATTTTTATAATATTTTAAAATGTTTTTAGAAAGAGAGGAAGAATGTTTCCTTGAAAGGAGAATTTAAGTCTCTATGAGTACACGGTACGATTACTCCTCACACGAATAATGAAAAGGAATGATGAATGTTTTCGATCCATTCATTGAATCAATTCTATCCAAATCAAATATCTTCCAACATTAATTTGAATTCAATTTTATTTTACTTTAAAATTTTATTAATAGTTGTTTCTCTATATATATCCCTCTTGTCTATTTCTCTCTTGTTTTAATAAATTTATAAAATGAAAATTATTTCAAATGAGAATATGGTCAAATTAAATTAAGTTGTAAGGATTATTCTGGATATCAACTATATTTCATGTTTTTTTAATACTGATATTGCTCTAAAAACATTGTCACAACGAATCAAATAAGTAGTTGGTCAAACACTAATTAAAGTTCAAATTATCCAAGTATGTTACATGTCATTCATTGTAATTTGTTCCTAAATTATGTGAATACTATTTTGGCAAATTATTATCTTAAAATACTTTAGAATTTCAATTTTAATTGATACTTTACAAACTACTTATGTTAGAGATATGTGACAATATTTTTAGAATGAAAAAATTATTAAATAACCTTCCTTCTTTTGGTCTCCAATAATCTTATTTTTTAATTTTAGCTAGAGAAGCTCAAGAAAATTAGTACTAGTTAATTTGGAATTTTAGATTATCTCATTATAGCCTCATATGTTTACCTACCGTCTCAGCCTGAATAATAAAATGTGTGTCAACTCTTTTTATCCTTTAAGAGAACTTTAAATTTTGATGGTATGCATATTTACAAACAACAACAACAAATATCCAGTATTTGTGAAGAGTTACGAATAATTTGATTGATACAAAAGAATGTGGAGGAAGACGAGTCTTGGAGCAACTGATAATATTACTGCTTAATGACTTTGAGGTCATAAGTTCGAGCTACAGAAACAGTATCTAACACAAAGTGTAGGGTAAGAATGTGTATATCAGATCGACGAAGCGATCCAATTCTTCCTTATATCCTGCGCAAATGTAAGAGCCTAATGAACCAGGACCACTTTTTTCAAAAGAATGGGGAGCAAAACGGAAGAATAAAAGACACGAAGTACCAATGCAGCACATGATGAATTCTTTAAGATATATTGTTATACGAAAAGAAGAAAATTCAAATGAAATATTGAGATAGAACATGATCAGAAAAAAAAAAATGAATACGGGTGACTTTTCAAAATGAAAAAAAACCCCTTTGAATGATGCAAAAAACTAAAAGAAAATATATAATAGTTATATGTGTACGATAGGAATCACAAATTTATAACGAAAAAGTGTACAAAATTTAATAGTTATATATACACCATAATTATTATAAATTTATGGTCCAATATAAACACATCAAGTGTCATTTTTCGTTTTAATCTAAAGGTGAAAACTTTTATTGTTCAACGGGATGATGTATGGAGGAGTAAAGCTTTTGGGTTATAGCACTTAGCGTTGTTTTCAAATAATTTGGAGCTGTTATAAATTTTGTATTGCAAGGAAATACTTTGTTACATCACGTAGGAAGTAGAGTAACATTCTAATAACTATATCTCTACCAAAGATTTCGGCGATTAGGTCTTTAGGATGACTAAGCAAGATAGATGTATAAAAATTATGCAATATTTGATTTATTTTTCCATTTATTCAATGATTGTAGCCTAACTATAAACCATTTATGTGAAGACCGATATTTAGCTATTAGCTTTGATGACATTACAATGTGCCATATAGTCTTAAATCTTTTAAGATTCGTCCATTAGACCTAGTGGTATTACTATGAATCTGGGTTTTTGGAGTTTCTTCCTTGCTAATTTGAAAAGATTAACCCAATTTGACATCTACATACTTATACACCATGCTTTATAATTTGCAATCTCTGGATTTTGTCTTTGAGGGTACAAAAATGGTTAACTAAAGTTAACGTCTAGTATTTTGATCCATAGGTTTTTATTTCTAATTGAGTCAAGACACACTCTTCTTTGACTTTGGAATATGATGGAATAAAGCAAAATGACTCACTAAATTGCCTGCGCTTCTTATATTGTGAAGTAGCAGTTGATCGACACAGTTTGACGCAATTTTCATTATGTGTCATCAGGAAACAACCTGTGTGTTTCTAACATATGGGTATGGTTGCATACTCCCGACCCCTCCATACTCCGTCATAGACAGGAACTTCTAAGACAATGCGCAATGTTGTTATATTTAGATCCATACTTATATATCATTTCTTATTAATTTTTCTCTAATAATGGACGAGGCGTTGCTTCCCAACCTTTTAATGGAGATTCATATCATCGCCATAAATCTGTTAGGAAATAGAAACAAGAACAACAAGTAGAGAGAACAAATTCGATGGCTTAAGGTGTGCGTAAACACTATCAGTAAGGAATATTTGCCCCCACTAGATGCTGCAGAGTTATAGACAAACTTCCTCATAGGATGCAACAGTCAAACAATCTCTTATCCTCAGCAAATAGAACAGAAATTCAATGAACTTTCAAATAGAGAGTGGTTTTGAGTAGAAAGAAGAATTTGGGATACAATGATTAGGTTGAAATCAAGATATCTTGAAAATGTGTTGCAATAGCCTTTTTATAGGCTCTTGAACTTCATGTTAAGTGGGATAGATAAAATTTAATTGTCTATGAGATCACTAATATGAAAAAAAAATTACAACATGTAATTTATTAAATGTAACAATTACATAATACAATTGTACCTATTAGAAGAAAAAACGAAATAAAATAAAATAAAACAACACCCCTCCCATGCCCAGCCGGCCTACCCCCTTGGAAATAGACAAAAGACATCCAAAAGGCTTAACTCTCTTACACAAGCCACCAAAAGTTCCTGCCAATTACATGCATTGAACCCAACCTCCTAAAAAGCTTTCCACCACATCCCATTATCCTCTACTCGAGACACGAAACCATTATTTCTTTTCTTCTCCAAATTTTCGTCAGCACCAAGAGAGGAAGAAAGAGGAAAATTGCAACCAATCTTCTATCTTCTCATTTGTATAGTGTTCCAACACTTCACCAAAACACAACCTTTTTCTTCCTTCTACTTCTAAGCCGTGAGCATCTTTGCTTTGGAAGAGAGGATTTCTTCAAGACCCACGAAGCAAGAACAAGAAATTCAAGCCTAGAATTTCCTTCTAAGATTAAAGTAAAAGATTTAAGTACATGTTATTCAAACACTCACTTTTCAAGAAGCCATTCTCCTCATTTTAACCCCCTCCGAACCGTGGTCTTTAGGACCATTGATGGAGTAAACTCTTTCTAAATCAAGACAAGAGACAATATCCAAAAATCAACCAAGTTTAATCAAGTTTAAAGGTAAGAATTTCATAAAGATTCTTCTTTTAATCACCATCCAAGCTCCATGCATGAATTTGATTTATATCTCTTTCTTTCCTCAAAGTTTCGGCCGTGCATTAGGAGGAGGTGAATGAGGTTCTAGCTATCTTGTTCACCTCAAGGCTCACAAAGGCAAGTAATCTTTCTTGAATCAACCATGTCATTTGTAAAAATATATGTTATGATATGTTCCTACTCAAATGGGACAAACAAGCTTGATTTCAACCTAAGATTCTAGATATGCGAGGAAAGTTTTTTTTGTAGGCTTAAGACTAAGTGCCAAATGGGTACATGTTATATGAATTTCTTCTTGAAATGGACATGAGGGTCACGCATGTGACCATTGAGAAGATGAAGGTGAGTTCTTTTGATGGGTTTCTTCTTTGATGAACCATTAAAGTCACGTTAAGATTATTCCAAAGACAAGGAATTAAAGGCTAGAAGTTAGTGGAAAAAAATGACTTAAATGGATAGAAATTTTGGTGTGAAGTGGGTAGGAACCCACGGCTGAGGCTCCAGGGGGAAAAATCAACACCCTTTTCTTCTTTTAAGAAATAGAAGGGTCAAGATTAGGTGTTGAATGATAAATGAGGAATGTGGCTTAAAGGAGTGGAACTTTTGATGAATCGTGGGGGATATACATCACGACCCTATCTCCAAAAATGGAGAAACACAATTCTTTTAGACAATGTAGTATACAATAAGTTGGAATGGATAATTATGTGAAGGGTGAAATTGTTTAAATATGTGTACTATATTGCTATTATGTTGGCTTGTCTTATACTAAGCTTAATAGTGTATGTGTTTACAAGGCTTTTAGGTGGAGGACTTGGATGGCAAAAGCTCTCAAGTGGGCTAAATGAGGTTTGGAATTGAATGTCCAAAAATGCATAGATTGTCTTACGGAAAATTTCGAAAACAGGGTTGTTTCGGAGGAGGCCTCAGAACCGGCCTTCACAAGGATAAAATAGGGATTTTCCTCGATCACACAGTTTATAGAACTAAGTTGATGATATGACTATAGGCTAGTGACCTTAGAACGTCAAACAAAACTCCAAATACATTAAATAATCAAGAAAATTAAATGTCATGAAAACAGAATTTTTCCGGCAATAAAGTTAGTTAAAACCCTGTTTAAAATATCATACGAGATTTTTAAGACATTCTGTATTTTTCTACGGTG
Organism: Eustoma russellianum; assembly: GCA_036186865.1. Lineage (NCBI taxonomy): Eukaryota > Viridiplantae > Streptophyta > Magnoliopsida > Gentianales > Gentianaceae > Eustoma > Eustoma russellianum. The sequence goes on along the minus strand of AP025059.1, from coordinate 13,202,146 downwards.
AAAAGATAATTTAAATAAGGTATTTGACACAAGTTAACTGAAGTAAAGGAATAAAAGATGTGATTTTATAGCAAGATCTCACAACATGTTTTCAAGCGATTTTTCCAGCATGTTTCGGAAAGAATAGTTTTCACGTAACAAACCGTATGAACAGCATGGAAGATTCCAAGAGACACAGCTTATGAGTCGTGTGAGTACCTCGTAAGCGTACTTGGACTCCTGGACGATTTTATGGTATACGTTATGTGTCGTATGTTCATCAGGCGAGCGATTCCTGAAATCATCGGACTATACATTATGCGCCGTATGATCATCAGGCAAGCGATTCCTGAGATCACCAGACTATATGTTATGCGTCGTATGTTCATCACGCGAGCGATTCTTGAGATCACCGGCCATACTAGTCACCATTAGATACATATACCTACGATGAGCGTATTAGTGGTATATGTGACTATTTGGGGAATCTTTTCAGTCATCGTTGATACTGTTTCTTACGAAGGTTGGTCATCATCTATTTTATAGCTTACAGTTATGTTTTTCTTTACCAGTTAAAATAGCTAGGCAGCAGAATCATAGGAGTTAACCTCGCGACCTCTATACTGGAGATAGGTTGGATCAGTAGTATATCATAAAAATCGAGAGAATAAGTCGTAGCACTAGCTGAGTTTAAATGGTTAAGCGGATGTTCAGTATAAATTTTTGAAGCTTTATATCCTTTTCTACGAATTAAGTTATATGATGCAAGTACTTGCAAACCCCACAGGTAGCATTTTCTCTACTCTACACTTTATTACGATATGTTTACCTTTCGCTGTCTTGTCACAGCATGTTTGATCCGCATGGGGGATTCGAGGGGGTTTACTTTCCAGACGAATTTATTTCGTCTGACCGTTGTTATTCTATTATTTTTTAGAGGACCGAACCTTTGAGGCTGAATATATTGCTTCAAGAGATCGAGCCTTGATCATTCGGAGCTATGAGCGAGGGATCTTCTAGATAGTAGACTTTGAGGCACTTTTGTACTGATGTATTTTGGTGGTGGACAAACACTTGGGCAGGTTTCTAGACTACATCACCTTTCAGATTATGTAGTAAGAACTTATGAATATTTTATGGATTATCATGGTAGTATGGACTCATGTAGTAAGGTATAATATCGGATGTATGAAGTAAATTTTATATAAGTTAATTTGATTCCGTTGTGCACTCCAGGCATAGGTACTTGATATAAATGTAGTGATGACACCTTGTACTCTACTGCGTGGGGTACGGCGGGTGAATCGTGCCGACACCTTAGTCCCGAACGGGGCGCTACATCTATGACCGTTGCATGGTGATTGGATTGTCCTTTGGTGCATAAGTTGCAATCCTAGATGAAAAGTCACTTCTGTTGGCGCATCGATCGATCGATGTTGTCGATTGATGTCTCACAGAGAGTTCCAACTTTTCATCCAGGCCACTTCGATCGATCTATGTATCGATCGATCTATGTAGCGATTAAAGTCACATCAATCGATCTATGTAGCGATCAAAGTTACATCGATCGAACTATGTCAGACAGAGAGTTTCAACCTTGCACCCAGGGTACATCGATCGAAGTAATCGATCTATGTGACATCGATCAATCGATGTGATCGATTGCACCCAGGGTACATCGATCGATCGAAGTAATCGATCTATGTGACATCGATCAATCGATGTGATCGATCTATGTTCGGCAAAATACTCAACTTCATTTTCAAGCCATATGAATCGATCCAACTGAGACATGGATCGATCCATGTCATGAGTCAAGCTATTCTTGCTTATTTAAACACCAATTCGCCTTCATTCTTCAACCTATTGCATTTACAAACTATCATTACAATCCCCCACTTAGTTTGTAAAGCAATTTATGACATTTTATGCATCTAAGAAGTATCTTTTGATTTGAACCTCTTATTAGTATAATACTTCAAAGTTCTAACAAAATCTTGATAGCTAAAAAGCTCTGAATCAGATTCCTTCATGCTAGATTCGGAAATATCATACACATAAAACCACACTCTCCCTAGAAGTTCATCTTAAACCACACTTTATGGCCTTGTGCTTCTCCTAGTATTCATGAACATTTTAAGATCATTGCTTGTCGATGCGGCACCACTTCCTATGTTCATATAGATGAAGATTAAGATATTCTCTTAATCTCTCATTAAGAGTGCTTTAACACTCACCCTCCTTTAACACTAACATTCCAATTCTTTAAAGATCAAAACAGTGCTGGCTGATTCTTTAAAGATCAATCTTAGTGCTTCAATTCCTCACTTTGTGACTTGTTGTTGCTCATTGAACCTTTGACTAGTGGTATGCTAGAAAAGTTTGGGTTTCCTTCACAAGCGAACTTATCACATACGTCTCAATCCCATCCTTAATGATGTACTTTGTACCAAGTCTTTCGAAAGATTCTTTGTTAACGTATCTGCTAGGCTATTGCAGGATCTGACGTATGCAGTGGCTATTACAACATCCGTTATTAATTACCTTATATAATCATGCCTAAGGCTGACATATCTAGATTTCTCGTTATACATTTTACTATAAGCTCTAGACGTCGTTGCTTGGCTATCACAATGTAAGGAAATGGCTGGCATCAGTTGTGGCCATAACTATATGTCCAATAGTAAATTTCTCAGCCATTCTGCTTCCTTACCTGCTGATCCCAATGCCATGAATTTGGATTCCATTGTCGAATGAGTTATGCATGTCTGTTTCTTTGAAGCCCAAGAAACAGCACCACCACCCAATGTAAATACCCAACCCGTAGTAGATTTGTTATCACCAACACTAGTTATCCAACTAGCATCAGTATAACCTTCCAACGCGGCTGGAAAACTATTATAGTACAATCCGTAATTCATAGTCCTCTTCAAATATCCAAGTACTCGCCCTATTGCTTTCCAATGGTCTATACTAGGATTGCTGGCATACCTTGATAATTTGCACACCACAAAGGTAATATCCGGTCTAGTGTAATATGTAGCATACATTAAACTACAAGTAGCACTAGCATATTCAAGTTGTGCTACCGCTCTACAAGTATTCCAATCAATTTGTATGAGGCATCAAAAGGTGTGTTAGCTTCTTTTATCTCTAAGTGATTGAATTTATTCAACACTTTGTTTATGTAATCAGATTGACAAAGAGCAAAACCCCCACTATATTTGGAAACCTAAGATAGTATCTACCTCACCCAAATCTTTCATTTGGCATTTTGAAGTTAAATACTTCTTAGTTTCATTTACCTCTTCCATATTAGTGCTAATAATTAGCATGTCATCTACATACAAACAAATAATGACACCATATTTGTTTGTAAACTTGGAATATACACACTTATCAGCACTATTACGCCGAAAACCATTCCTCAAAATGGTAGTGTCAAACTTTTCATGCCACTGTTTCGGTGCTTGTTTCAATCCATACAATGGCCTTACCGATTTGCACACTTTGTACTCATTTCCCTCAAGAACAAAACCTTCCGGTTGTTTCATATAGACTTCTTCGTCTTAATCACCATTGAGAAATGCAATCTTAACATACATTTGATGAATAAACAGATTATTTATGGATGCTATAGCTATCAACATTCTAATAGATGTTATTCTCGCCACCGGAGCATATGTATCAAACTAGTCTATTCCTTCTCATTGTCTAAAACTTTTGGCTACTAATCTAGCCTTGAAAGTTTGAATTGAACTATCTGTATTGTATTTTCTTCTAAATACCCATTTACATCCAATCGTTTTGGAACTCGGAGGCAAATCAGTGAGCACGTATTGTTAGACAATAATGAGTTCATCTCATCATCAATTGCTTCCTTCCAAAATGATGCATTTCTTGATTGCATCGCCTCCTTATAGGATTTAGGATCATCTTCTACACTTAGTACAATAGGTATTTGATTAAATACCTTTGTCCTATTACCTTCAACTAAGAAAGTAATAGATTGTGAAGAAATGAAATCCGGATGTAAATGCTTTTCCTTTATAGTCCGTTGACTTCTCCTAACCTTAGTTGGAGGATTTTGATTTTGATCAGCACTAGAAGGATCATTGGAAAAATCTCTAACTATCGGTTCGTTCAAATTTCCACTTGTTGAATCTTAATTTGAATCTGTTCTTAAGAATTTATTCTCAAGAAATTCAACATCCCTAGATTCAACAACCACATTGGATTCTATGTCTAGAATCCTATATGCTTTAGAGTTTTCAGTATATCCAATAAAGACACCTTTAAGAGCTCTTGGCCCCAACTTAGTCCTTTTTTGATCCAAAACTCTATAATAGGTTAGACAGCCCCAAACTCTCAAACTCTAAGATAAATTAGATTTGGTCTTTGCTTCTTCCATATTTCATATGGAGAAACCTTAAACTTCTTAGAGGGAATTCTACTATGAATATGGCAAGCTGTTAATAAGGCTTCTCCCCACAAATTCTTTGGCAAACCAGAGTTTATTAACATTGCATTTACCATGTCAACTAAACATCTTTTCTTTCTTTCAGCCAAGCCGTTTTGATGGGGGTGTGTATGGTGCACTTTTCAGGTGAATGATTTCATTCTCCTCACAGAATTGATTGAATTCAAGATGGAAGTATTCACCACCACGATCACTTCTTAGAACTTTGATTTTCAATCCCGATTGATTTTCAACTTCCATTTTGTAAACCTTGAACATGTCAAATGCTTCATTTTTATGCCTTAGCAAATATACATATGTATATCTGGAGGCACCATCAATGAAAGTTATGAAATATCAATTTCCACCTCGGGTCAAAACTCTATTCAATTCGCAAATACCCGAATGAACAAGTTCTGAAAGTTCAGTTTTCCTTTCTACTTTAGGAAATGGTTTCTTTGTCATTTTAGATCGTATGCAAATCTCCCATGTTCTTTCGTTTTCATCTTTACAAGAAATTAAGGCATGCTTAGACATAAATTTAATCGTTGCACTACTAACATGCACAAGTCTATCATGCCACAATGAAAAAGAAGAATCAACAGAGTAAACACAAACTGCAGGATTTTTATTTATGCTCAACTTAAACATCCCGTCACAGGAATAACTCTTGCCGACAAAGATCCTATTTTTGGACATTATTATTTTGTCCCCCCTCCATTTCAATCTTGAATCCACTTTTACAAACCAGAGTAGCAGGAATGAGATTCTTAGAGATCTCGGGTACATATAGAACATTGCCAGAAGAAAGTCTAATTCTACACTACCTTTTCCCAAGACTTTAGTGGCACTATGGTTTCCATTAGAACTTGCTGGTTATCATCCACAACTTGATAGGTCTTGAAGAGAGCCCTATTGTTGCATACATGTACAGTCACACCTGAATCGAACCACCAGTCATTTGTGAATTTGTTCGTAGCCATATGTAGCTCCATTACCATGCCAACATGCAAACCGAAAACCATTGCTACAAATTGATCGGTTTCAATGTCTACCATATTTGCATTTTTGACATTTTGGGAACCACCACCCTATTTTTGTTTCTTCCAAAGCTAACAGTCCTTCTTAAGGTGACCCTTCTTTCCACAGTTATAGCACCTCTTACCTTTCTTGGAATTCTTTGCTTTGTTTGTGGATTCAAAAAAAAATCAGAGTTCTTCCTCCTGTTTCCAATCGAATTCCCTGTTTTCTCTTTAATATAATGCACCCTAGGTGCATCATAAGAAACATGCCTCTTGACGAGAGTTCTTGTCTCCTCTTCAATACGCAAGTTTTTTTTGAAGTTGCTTAAGAGAAAAGGATTCAGTTGAGTACAGTAATTTCTTCCTGTAGTCATTCCAACTAGGAGGAAGCTTAGCAATTTTTCCTCCTACTTGTAATGCCTCAGAAACTTCCACACCCAACTCCTTGAGTTTGAAAACAATAGCCTGCAACTCATGCACTTGGTCCATGATTGAAAAATTCTCAATCATCTTAAAATTAAAATACTTCATCGCCTGAAATTTGTCCACGCCTTATTTCTTGTTGTTGTGCTTGAACTCCTAGGCATTCCATATCTCCTTTGGTGATGTTGTTGCCATAAACAGATCATAAATTCGATCTAACAAGTTGTTGAGGATGTGTCCCCAGCACAGAACTTCATCATCTTGCCTCTTCCTCTAGGCGGCCTTCACCTCCTCGGAGTCTTCTTCACGTGGGGTTGGCAATTCCCTCGGTTTTGGGGCTATATAATACCCAATTTGCAATGCAGTGAGCAAGAACATCATCTTGTCCTTCTACTGCAGAAAGGTGGTGCCATCAAAGCGGTCTAACTTCATGCTCTCTTGATTCAGGAACGTCTTTGAATCCATCTCCAAATTATTCCTTACGAATGTTAGGAAATAGATGCAGGAACAACAAGTAGAGATAACGAATTTGATGGCTTGAGGCATGCGTAAACACTATTCGTGAGGAATATTTGCCCCCACTAGATGCTATAGGGTTATTGGCAAACTTCCTCCTAGGATACAACAACCAAACAATCTCTTATCCTCAGCAAATAAGACAGAAATTCGATGAACTTTCAAATAGAGAGTGGTTTTGAGTAGAAAGAAGAATTTGGGATGCAAGGATTAACTTCAAATCAAGATATCTTGAACATGTGTTGCAATAGCCTTTTTATAGGCTCTTGACTTCATTTCAGACGTTTATGACCGTTGCATGGTGATTAGATATGTCTTTTGGTGCATAAGTTGCAATCCTAGATGAAAAGTCACTTCAATTGGCACATCGCTCGATCGATGTCTCACAGAGAGTTTCAATTTTTTATCCAAACCACTTCGATCGATCTATATATCGATCGAAGTCACATTGATCGATCTATGTGTTCGAACTATGTGGGACAGAGAGTTTCAACCTTGTACCCAGGGTACATTGATCGATCGAAGTCATCGATGTATGTGACATCGATCGATCGATGTGATCGATCTATGTCCGGTAAAATACTCAACTTCATTTCAAGCCACATGGATCGATCCAACTGAGACATGGATCGATCCATGTCATGAGCCAAGCTATTTTTGGTTATTTAAACACCAATTCACATTCATTCTCATCCTATTGCCTTTACAAACTACCATTACAAAATTTCCATATCAATACTATGTTCTTCGTCATTCTCCGTACCTAGAGAAGTTTTAAATCACGTATGAGCTATAAATAGCTCTGTGAGTTCTCCTCTGTTTCTTGTGACATTTTATAAAACATTTTAGGAACTAATTCAAAAACTACATAAGTTTTCCCTTTCTCTTTATCAATCCCGTGGAGGCTAGCAAACAACTTTCCATATCCATAAAACAAGAATAATACCATACATGTATAACTGTTAATGTGTGAATATTTGATTGTAGAATAGATTATTCACTTACCATATGTACGGATGATTTTGTAGAGGGAAATCAACAATTGTAATTAGTGCATATTCTGTATACTATACTTAGGCAAATTTGTAATCTTTAAATATAGAGTTGTATAACACAATTATCAAAATGAGAAACTTTCTCTGCAATATCGTGTCTGAACATGGTATCAGAGCAGACACGATTCTTGCAATAGTGAAGTTTTGGAGCATAGGCTCAGAAGAAAATTCATCATTGCATTAACCTTTCCCGGCCAATATTCCGGCTAACATACCTTTCTCGGCCAATAGTCAGGCCAAATACCTTTCTCGGCCAGGTTGCTCTTATCAGCCATCTGGTCATCTTTGCTCAGATATATACAGTATATTCATTACAAAATCCATCTGCCTTCTTTGCTCCTTTTGCCTGAAAATAACCCACACAAACATGTCTGAGATTCCTGAATCATCCAAAGCCCACAAGCCTGAAACGACACCCAATCCTGGGGATTTAGCCATTCAAGTAGCTCAAATCCTAAAAGACAGCCTGAACACATCAACACCATCACCCACCTTACCTGAAAATTTAAACATTGCTGTAAAATTGACTGAAAATAATTTTGCTCTGTGGTCCCAAATTATATACATGACGATTCTTGGAAGGGGACGAAGTTCACATCTCATGGGGGTTCCCCCACCACCAGGACCAACAGATCCGCGGTATCCCAGGTGGGAACAGGATGATAATTCTGTTTTCACATGGATCTTACAGAATGTAGGCCCAAGTATGATCAATAACGTCTTCCGTTATCCGATGGCCAAGGCCTTATGGGATGGATTGGCCTTAACCTATGGATTCGAGGGAGATTCGCTGCAAGTTTTCGATTTGCACAGAAGAGCAAATCAAATCAGACAAGGAGACAGTTCCCTTGAGGCCTGTTGGAACAGCCTGCAAGATCTGTGGGTGTCAATCGACACCTTGGACACTAATCCGATGAGATGCACTGAAGACATCAGATTGTATAACCAAAAAATACAAGAGTTCCGTTTGTACCAGTTTCTATCAGCCATTAGCGACAAATATGAGGCAGAGAAAAAGGAGCTACTCAAATGCACACCCTTACCGAATGTGGAGGCTGCATTCTTTGAAATGAAAAGGGCAGAATCAAGATATGTCTTGATAAAACGTGGCCCCTCAGAATTTCACTCATCACAGAGGGTGGGACAGGGACTATCAGCGAAGGCATCAGCCAACTGAAGCCGTGGTTGTGGACCACAGTTAGATGAAGTGGTGGAGCAGATAGAGGACTACCACAAGGGCAATCAACTCTGCGTTCAGGCAGTGCATCATCGAAGGTGGACAAGAGCCACCTTATTTGCCAACATTGCGCCAAGAAGGGCCACAATAAAGAGAGTTGCTTCCAGATTCACGGTTACCCCGAGCGGTGGGAAGGTAAGAAGGTAACAAATGCAGGAGGAAAAGCTACAGCCACCAGAAGCCTCGAAGAGGGAGGCGGCAGCAGCAACAGCCCAGCCACCGCAGCAGACAAGACCATCGAAGGAGAAGGAAGAGACATCACCGCAGGAGGTAACTAGGGGTTAGGCAAAAAATCTAACCCCAACCTTATTTATTAACCCAAATTACCCAAATAGTTATAGAAAAAAAGGGGTTTGAGTGATTTCAAAATGCATGATTTAAATAACGTGTATTAAAGAAATGCATGACATATTCCATGACATGACACGTTGTTGCATAAAACTTGCCTTATATAGTTCATATATAATGTTGTCGTACTAACGAGCCATGAAGCTTTAAAGCTTACATCAAATGGCAAGCATTTAATGTGTTTGAACTATTTTCAGGTGCCACCATTAATGAACTAAACTAGTTCATTAAGTGAAGTACTTAGTTAATTAAACTAAGTAGTTCATTAAAGGAAGCCATATTTGGAAAAGGCACAAAGACAACAAGTTGAAGAAAGGAAAGTTCTCCACCCTCATGTCACACGCCATTTTCAACACACAACACACACACACACACACATACATACATATATATATATATATATATATATATATATATATATATATATATATATTCAGGTTTTTTTTTGAAAAAGGCACATACAGATATATTCCAACATACTACCAACACGTTATATATTTTACGTACGTACGTTAACGTCACACCACTATACTTAACTCATATCTATGAGTATATTCAGATCTTATATCATATGATATAAGTCATGGTGATGACAAATTTATTACGACATGTTAAAAGATTATAAACCGAAAATTGTGTATCGGGTGAATACTGAAACTTCGCCAACGGGTCACATACTTGCCATATATAGATGGCCAGCTCCTACAATTCAAAAATGGCCACAAATTTTGTGGCTTACATGGTATGTGCAGCCATAAAATCATTCCATGTTGGCACACACAAATCACTCTCAATTAAGGCCAAATTGTGGAGATTCCAATTTCAATTTTGTCACATGTTTAGGCGCCACTTTAGATCAGACTAAGTGCTGAATATTAAAGTTTAATTTATGTATATTATGTGTAACATAATATATATAACATGTGCAAAAATATGGAATTTAATTAGAGAAAAATCGGGTAATCGATAAACGTCAAAAATTCGGTTTTCTACGTACACGAAACATGGAACATTTTTGGCATGGCATATAACATGTATCTAGACACTTTTTACATACTTCATACATTCTAAAGTGTTCTAGAAAAATCAATTAAGGGCTGATTTGAATATACCATGTGTGTATAATTAAATGTGCATTATTTTACAAAGTTTGCAAAAATAAAATATAGCACATGTACAATCATGTCACACGCATACTACAGCCATGTTGGAGCATATATGGAGCTTTTTTGGCATCTTGATTGGCCAAGAATGAAGCATGCAATGTTGGTGACATAAAGAAAGGAGCTACACAAGGTAACATTTCAAACTTTGTCACATTTGTGACACATGCTAAAAATTCAGCATGTGTAAAATAGAGCTGGCCAATTTTCTCAACTTAATGAGGCATATTTTACTATCTTGAATTAAGTGGATTAATTGAGAGATATTACGGAAGTATTTTGAAGATATTATGAAATTAATAATGTGATATTTTCAAATACCACACATGCTGAAAATTTCAGCATGTGTGTAATGTATGTTGGCCGATTTCTAGGGCTTATTGGTGATCAATTTTATTCCAAAATTGATAAGAATGTTATGTACTAAATGATGCTTGATTTCTTCCTTATTTTCAAAAAATGAATCAAAGCAAACTTAGCAACATTTTGAATAAAATACAAATGTTACACGTGCTGAAATTTTAGCATGCGAAAGAGGTGTTATGGCCGAAATTTTGATGGAAAGTTGTGATAAGTTGTTTTGCTAATTATGTGGGATGATTATATGCTTTATGGAAATAATTTTATGGCTAATTGGCACATGCTTTTTGAGGTTTAATTTCAGAATTATCTAGTCATCAAGTGATGACAACATCCATCCAATCAATGAGTGCCAAGTAAGCAAGAGTTTAATGATCATCCAATGAGGAGGTGCCAAGTAAGCAAGAAATGTCACAATGATGCAATACACTCTTCCAAAGACTTAGAAGATAATTTTCAAGAGGAAGAGGAGGGCTATAGGGGGCGGCCATATGGTGATAAAATGGAAAGAAGAGAGAAAACAAAAGAAGAACAAGTCTTGCAAATTGAAGCATCAAAACGTTTTCTAGCCTATTCTCTCTACACTTCTTTCTTTCTTCTCTCTAAAAGCCTATTGTACTCATATTCATATATTTGAATAGGCTTCATATAGGCCACTACATATTCTCTTTATTGTTGTAAAATATTGATTAAGGTGTGATCAATCTTGCACTTGCAAGGTGGTGGTGTTCGTGATCATTGTATTCTCATACAAGGTTTGTAAAGGGTTGGAGTTGGTGTGTAACTCCATCAACCCTGTGGTAAGGTGCTATTTTGTGTTTTGTGATTAGTGCTAACCGAGGAAGGTGACCTGGAAGACTGGAGTAGGTTGTTTATAACCGAACCAGTATAAAATTCCTGGTGTTATTTACTTTCAGCATTTACTTTCAGTTTTAGCACTTTTTATCGTTTTTAATCAAGTTGGTAAAAATAGTAAACGAATTTCAAAAATCATGAAACTTTCTGAAATCATAGCCACACGTCTTAAGGTTAATTTGCGCAATCTGACCTCCAACGATTTTTCAAGGGGTTAGAGGTTGAATTTTAATCTGAAATTTTTAGGAGATACTCAGAACATCTGAGAGTAAGTTCTCTCCAAATTTCAGAATTTTTGAATACCTGCAACCTAGTTTTCAAAACGTTTTAAAACTAGTCCTGAAAACAGAAATTGTTTTCAAAAGTTGGATTTTTGGTTTAAAACTATTTTAAAACCCACATTTTCCGCACCTACTATTCAACCCCCCTTCTAGTGGTGCGTTGCAGATCCTACAAGTGGTATCAGAGCGCAGGAGCACTCACATCAAAAGGATTCAACGATCTAAGTGAGATGGCAACCACAAACTTCAAAACCAAGCAAGAAGGTATCTCTAGTCAAAGGCCTCCTCTCTTTGACGATGAATCTTTCATTTAATGGAAGTTAAGAATGAAACTTTTTCTTATAGCAATTGATATTGATCTTTGGTCAATTATAGAAGATGGTCCTTTTGTTCCATCAAAATTATCCACTGTAGATGAGTCACACTAGAGGTCGTTAAGCCTAGGCAAGAGTACACTAGTGATGATAAAAAGAGACTGAGCATGAACGCTAGGGCTATGCAATTACTTCTAAATGGACTAAGTAAAAGTGAATCTAGCTATGTTTCAAATTGTTCTAGTTCTCAAGAAATGTGGAGAATTCTCGAAATGAAACACGAAGGCACTAGTCAAGTAAAAGAGTCCAAGATTAACATGCTTATGTCCACACTCGAGTCATTTAAATTATTGCCAAATGAATATATCGTTGATATGGATCTTCGCTTGACTAACATTTACAATTCTCTTGAGTCTCTTAGCAAAGCCTTTACTATGCAGCAAAAGGTACAAAAGGTCTTGCGAAGTCTTCCATCCGAGTGGGACCCTAAAGTAACGGTCATAGAAGAAAGCAAAGAAACTAAGTCAATTAAGATGAAAGAATTAATTGGATCACTTAATGTTTATGAGAACAAACTCACCATAAGGAAATCAGAATCATCAAAACAAGGTAAGGATATTGCATTACGTCTCTACTTCTTCCGATCACGTAGATGATAGTGATTCTGAATCAGATAACGATGACTTAATTTTATTGGCTAAAGGCTTAAGAAAATTCATGAAAAAGTCATTTAGAAACAAAACTAAGGCTACTTGAACTAAACGAAATAAGAACAAGACAAATGATGAGGATGTTAAATGTTACGAATGCGGTAAACTTGGACATCTATCATATGACTGCCCTAATAAGGACAAACAAACAAACACCCTGACAAGGAACGAAACAAGAATAGACTCGTCTCAGAACCTAAGCAAAGGAAAAGAGCTCTCAAGGCCTCCACTTGGAGTGATACATCTGACTCCGAGACTGAGACAGAAGAGGAGACTGCACAAGTATGCTTTGTGTCCAAAGTATCAAACGAGGTATCATCTGACTCTGATTCTGACTCTGAGCCTTCTTATGATGATCTTTTTAGTCAGTACTTAGAATTACATAAATTTACAAAGACTCTCGCGAAAGAAAAGAAGCGATTAATTGAAGACAAAAAGTTGTTAGAATCTTCTAACGAGAATCTTGTCACTCAATTAAACGATTCAAAAGAAGAGTCGTCATGCATCATTAATACCTTAAAGACAGAGATTTCATCATTGACCACGCAAAATAAGGAAATGAAATCCGATATTTCAAATTTGAAATCAAAGAATACAGACTTAGAGAAAATGATGAAACAGTTTGATACGGGATCTAACATGCTAGATCGTATTATTTTATCACAAAAGCATGATAGTGATAAAACGGGATTAGGATACATTGAAGCAAATGAAGTATCCATTAAACCAACCAAGTTTGTAGTGTCTAAGAAAGTAGACACTGCAAAAGCAAATACGACGTCTAAGATGATGCAAAGACCCACTCTCCCCTCATCTCGTCATACTTCTTCTTCATATCATGCGAAATATAATTTTGTGCCATATAGATATGAGAAGAAACAAGTGATGCATACACGACATTCATTTCATACATCTAGATCACACACTACGCACACCAACACAAAGACATATCAAAAACATCCTCCATATAATGCGTATAGAGGTGTTCTTGGCCAAAGGCCCAAAGTGCACTCACCACATGTCTACTACATTGCACCTTCATCTACATTCTTGCCATTTTCTAGACCGAGAAGGATCACCCAAGTATGGATACCGAAATGTACTTTTACTAAGAGGTGAGTAACTAACTCGTAAGGACCCAAAATTAAAAGGGTACCTAAATCACTTTTGTACATTGCAGGGAACCCACACATCAAAGGATACATCTATCAAGTGGTTCCTTGACAGTGGTTGCTCGAGGCATATGACGGGTGACCGAGCTGTTCACTAAATTGAAGAAGGTCACAAAAGGCGGATCTGTGACCTTTGGAGACAACAATGAAGACAAGATCATCGGAAAAGGTACAATTGGAAACCCAAGCACCCTTCAAATTTCCAACGTATTTTTGGTAAGCAACTTATCTTATAATCTTCTTAGCATTTCACAATTTATTGATAATGGTTTCGATGTGTGCTTTACTCATCCCTATTGCAATATCATAAATAAAAATGGAGAAGTAGTGCTTAAAGGAAAACGGGAAGGAAACATCTTTACACTTTCTATGGATGATATGGTAGACGCTAAGGTTAAGTGTTTCATGTCAAATTAACATGAATTTATGGCATAGACGTTTATAACACATTGGCATTTCTACACTAGAAAAACTCCAACGAAAGAACATAATACGAGGATTGCCTACACTTGATTTAGACAACTTTCAGTTGTGTGAATCTTGGATAAAAGACAAACAAACACACGAGTCACTTAAACCTAAGAATGAAATAAGCACGACTAGAGTCTTAGAATTATTACACATTGATTTGTTTGGTCCGAGTCGCACTACGAGTCTTGGTGGACGTCACTATGTTTCTGTGATTGTTGATGATTTTTCTCGTTATACTTGGACTTTGTTTCTTACAAATAAGGATGATAGTGCTATTGAAATTGCGAAGCTAATAAAACAACTTGAAAATCAATATGGCTTCAATGTGAAAAGGATAAGAAGCGATAGAGGCGGTGAATTTAAAAACAAGGACATGATTTCATTTTGCGAAGAAAAAAGAATTAAACATGAGTTTTCGCCACCTAGAACTCCATAATTAAATGGAGTAGTAGAAAGAAAGAATAGGACATTACAAGAAATTGCTAGAACTATGTTGTGTGAGAATAAATTGCCTAGATTTTTGTGGGCAGAAGCTGTAAACTGTGCGTGCTACATAGTAAATTGCTTTGTTTTAAATATAAAAGACAATTTAGATAAATTTGAATTTAAATCAATTGAATGCATCTTTGTTGGGTATTCTGTGAATTCAAAAGCATATAGGTGTTATGATCCTCTCACTAGACAAATTCTAGAATCTATTCATGTGAAGTTTAATGAATTTGGTGAGATTGATAAAGATAAAGAATATGATGATGATTTTGAATTGAAACCCGCGTTGAATGATGATGATGGGACGTTTGATATGCATGATATGCATGATACACTAGAAATGCATGATCACTTAGAAATGCATGAGAACATAGAAAATAATCAACCAAGATATCATAGAGATCACCCACATGATCTCATTATAGGCGATATCACTCACGGTATACGACCACGTAGAAGAATAAATCCGGATGAAATAAATCAATTTCATGCCATGATTTTTGAAATTGAACCTAAAAGTGTGCATGATGCTTTGAGTGATTCTTCTTGGATTGATGCTATGCATGACGAACTTAATCAATTTGTTAGAAATGACGTATGGGATTTAGTGCCGCGACCACAAGATAAGACCATAATAGGCACAAAGTGGGTGTTTAGAAATAAAATGAATGAAGAAGGAAAAGTTGTTAGAAATAAAGCTAGACTTGTAGCACAAGGATATAATCAAGAAGCAGGAATTGATTATGATGAGACATTTGCACCCGTAGCATGCTTAGAAGCCATACGACTTTTACTTCCTATTGCTTGCATGAAAGATTTTAAACTTTATCAAATGGACGTGAAAAATGCATTCTTAAATGGATTTATACAAGAAGAGGTATACGTGAAACAACCACCTGGTTTTGAAGATTTGAAACATCCCGATCACGTGTACAAACTAAAGAAGGAACTATAGCGCCCCGCTCCCGAGCCCTAACATCGGGAACAGTGCACCCGCCGTATCTCACTAAGGAGAATACAAGGCGTCGAATCAATCTTTTACATGTCAGAAATGGCGTAGAAATTTTTTTTCTCACGGAAACGTAAATCGTAACTTAAATTAAACTCCAATAATCGTCATTACATTACTGAATAAAAATTCTGATAATAAAAGTAATAAAGAAGTCTGTGAAAATCCCCAAAAGATAACTACGAAAAACCAGCTGCAGAGTTCCCCTCGTATCATAGCTGCAGCTATCAACCAGCCTATTCAGCTATGTCCGTCCCGTCCGCAACAAAGATGTGCTCGTAGTCCTCATCCGGCTCACCTGGAAAGTAGGGGTGAGTGACAGAAAATCACCTAGTAGATGTCCGCCTCAAACCAATACAAAACGTACATACCGGAATGATATAGCCACATAGCACATAGACATGATATAGCCACATAGCACATAAATATAAGATAACATTCATAAGATAAAGTAAATGCGGTAAGTAAAGCACTACACATAAAAATACGCAAGTACGTGATGCATGCTCAATCAACGTGTCACACGCAACAAAGTCATGTCACACATAATGCCAATATCCATATCGTGCAATGCATGAACCCGGGTCCTACTGAGTGGCTGCAGGTCGTACACCCCACAGTCACCATACTGAGTGTGCGTGGCCATGCCACCGCACACCATCCTGAGTGTCGTGGCCTCGCCACCGTACACCATCCTGAGCGCCCGTGACCCGTACATCACGACCCGCCATCAATGCAATGCACGTGCCATGAATGCAAAAACACAATCGCCTGGGGCCCATACGCCCATCCTCACCGTCTCTGGCACTCAATATTTGGTTTCGTAAATTTTCGAATATTGGAAAGTTGTTATTTATTACCACCTTTATTTTTCCTTAGCTTGTATTAATTTATTAGATTTTTCTACTAATTTTTCCTATGTTTCCCTTACTTAATTCTATTTATTACTATTAATTTTTAATTACTTAAATTTACCAAACTTCGGAAATTAAGTGAAAATAATTTAATCTTAAGCTTTTATATTTTCTGGAATTTATTTGAATTCTTATTGGTATTTAATTATATTTTCCTTTCCTGATCCGCCAGACCCGATACATTATTTTTTTAAGAGGTTAATGGGCCGCCTTCGGCCCGACCCGCTGGCCAGTCGACCCGGTCTGTTGGCCGGCCTGTTCTCTGCTTTAATTTAATTATTTATTTATTTATCTAATTTGATGTTCCACTAGTGGCAACGCGCACTGTGATTTATTTTTCGATCCCAACCCCCATTTTCTCCTATTTCCAGTCTATAGGAACCTATTCTAAGGCCAAAACACAACTTCTTAAAGACTCCTAATGTAAAAATTCCCCCTTTTCCCCATTTTTTAAGGATATTTTGTTTTTGATTCAATCATACCACCAATTTCACACACACATACACGCACATAGCAGCCATAAATAATATATCTCATGTTTTCCAACATATAAAAAATTTACAACTTAAACAAATAAAAACAACGAAATAAAATTTACAACTTAAACAAGTAAAACAACGAAACACATTAGTATACCATCAAAGCATGCATGAATCATACCCGTTTGAGGGGGGAAGAGGCACCTACCTTTTTGACGAATTAACTTCCTACGCAGAATCTCTTCTTCCTAACCCCGCTGACCTCTATGCTTGGTGTTGGGAAAAATCCTTCCTTTCTTCCTAGAGGCCTCGGATGGTAGCTTTGGAAAAGGACAAAAAAACTTTAACTTCCACACTTAATCCAGGAAGTTGCAAGTACAACTTTAAACACATTTTCATTTACCATTATACTTATTCGTTTACCCTTTTATTACCGTTTCAATTCCAACTTATCTCCTATGTATAAGTATACTCAAGTATATGTCCGTGCTCATACACGTGCATATACGCGCTTATACATATGCGTATCGCTCTCGACCCACTTTTCTATTCAGCCATCCACATAGATTTTCACCAAAAATTACTTTCCACTTCACATAACTTAATCACATAAAATATCCTTAATTGTTAATAATTTATATTATATTCCTTATATATATGTGAATGGCCGAAGTTATATTATATATATTATAGATATAGGAATGGCACAACTTTCGGCCATATCAACGAAGTTAATGATTCCATATACACATAAAATATACCTTAATGAAATTTAATATTTTTTATATACCAATAAAATATACATACCTAGTATGCACGAATAATATCGTTGGCCAAAATTTCTTTTTGCCTAAGATTTTCAATTCTTTCAGGCTGCAGTAACCCACCAATATCATATATACATTATTTAATGCACATTCAGTATCTCTTTTTTTTGTTTATGCATCTATGCACATGTACAATTAATCCCATGGTTTGCATATTTTATATATTCATATCACTGCTCAATCTTCATAATTTATATACCCATGGAATTGGTTGCTACCCCTAAGAATTTTACACACACACTCGGCTGAATATATATATATATATATATATATATATATATATATATATATATATATATCAATTTCTAATTGCAAATTTTCACTCTCAGCCCTCACGCTACATGCACCGTAATTCACACACATATATGAATATAACTTTTAACACAACAAATACTCCCATATATACAACACACGCATAGGGCATAGTATGTACATATCTTAACTGCACAACAAATTTCTACATATAAATATGCACAGAAACAAGTATGTATTCCATATACAAAACTTATATATACTCTATATATATTAAAATACGTGTCTTTGGCTAAATCCAAGTGGTATTTGATATATAGACCTAATTCGGCAGTTTCTTTTTCAAAACTTACTAAAATTCCAACTTTACATATATACATATACATAGGCGGTCATACATAAATATTTATACAATTATTTATGCAATCACATATACTTATGCATGATCCGATTGGATACGAAAATAGCATAATAATTTTGTAAAAGCATAGCAAATATAGTAAGGGTACTTGCCTCGGGTCTTGATTAAACGTACTACGCGAAGAATCGGGGTTGAGCAGATGAAGAAATTGCTTGTTCTTGGCCTTAAGGTTGGTGGCATCTTGGGATAAATAAAGAGGGAGGGCTGGCCGCCGTTTTTGATGCTATGGGTGTATAGGTGTATAAATATAAATATAAAAAGAGGGAGAAATTTCATCCCTTTCTTTGTTTTCTTGTGGATGGCAGCAAAAAGGGGCAGCTTGGCTGCCGAGGAGTGCTGGGAGTTGGGGTGCTGCCGTGGGGAGAAAAGAGAAAGGAATAGGGTGGAAGTTTAGGTGCTATGTATAGATATAGATGTGGATTAGGGTTTAGGTTATCTTATTCTAATGTGATTAGGATTAGTTTAAATTTAAACTTTATCTATCTACTTCATAATCATATAGGATTTTATGTTTTAAACTTATCTTCTTTTATTTTCTTTTCCTGTTCTAATTCTTTTTTTTGCCGTATGTGTATAATATGTATAATATATATATATATATATATATATATATATATATATATATATAATTTGTTATTTGTTGTCTTGTGTGTACGTCTAATATATATACATACATACATTTTGTTGTCGTGTGTGTACGTCTAATATATATACATACATACATACATACATTTATATATATATATATATATATATATATATATATATATATATATATCATATGAAAACGCATGTCATAACATGTACGGACTAAAGCAAGCACCTAGAGCATGCTATGATCGTTTTGCTACTTTTCTTTTAGAAAATGGTTTTAAAAGAGGTATTATAGATAGTACTTTATTTTTAAAACAAGATAAATCGGATTTACTTATTATTCAAATTTACGTTGATGACATCATTTTTGGCTCCACTTCTCATAAACTTGTTGAAGATTTTGAAAATTGTATGAAATCCGAATTTAAAATGTCTATGGTTGGCGAATTGAACTACTTTCTTGGCTTGCAGATTAAACAAACGAGTAAAGACATCCACATAAGCCAAACTAAATATATAAATGATATGATTAAAAAGTTCAATTTTGAGAACTTAAAACCATCACCCACCCCTATGAGTGTCACTACTAAATTAGATAAAGATGAACATGGTAAGGATTTTGATAATGCCTTATATAGATCTATGATTGGCTCTTTGCTATATCTTACTACTAGTAGGCCTGATATCATGTTCAGTGCATGTATGTGTGCACGTTTTCAAAGTCAACCTAAGGTGTCTCACTATAATGCAGTAAAAAGAATATTCTGATATACCAAGCACACACCCACCGTAGGCATTTGGTATGATAAAGATTGTGACTTTAATTTGCATGCCTACACTGTCGCTGATTATGGTGGATGTAAAATAGATAGAAAAAGCACGAGTGGCACTTGCCAATTTATAGGAAACTCACTTATTTCTTGGTTTTCCAAAAAGCAAGCAAGCATAGCTTTATCCACTACTGAAGCTGAGTACATGACACTTAGTCTGTGTTGCACACAATTACTATGGATAAAACAACAAATTTCTGACTTTGGAATTACCGTAAATAAAATTCCTATATATTGTGATAGTATGAGTGCAATCAACCTATCTAAGAACCCCGTGTTACACTCTAAGGCCAAGCATATAGAAGTACGCTATCACTTCCTTCATGATCACGTAAATAATGGTGATATTGTCATAGATCACGTACGCACTGAGGCACAAGTCGCTGATATTTTCACTAAAGCATTAAATCAAGCCACGTATGAAAATCTTCGTTCTAAATTAGGCATGATATCTGCTGATTTGATTTGATTGTCTTTTCATATTTACATGCATTTTTGATTGACTTTCCAAAATAAAGGGGGAGAGAATGCATGATTTAAGGGGGAGAGAGAAACTGATTGCAAAAATCAAGGGGAAGCAATTTGAAATTTGAATTTATGCACGATTGAAGGGGGAGTGATGAGATTTAAATCATGAATATAGGTTATTTTATAAATCATCAAAAGGGGGAGATTGTAGAGAAAAAGGGTTTTGAGTGATTTCAAAATTCATGATTTAAATAACGTGTATTAAAGAAATGCATGGCATATTCCATGACATGACACGTTGTTGCATAAAACTTGCCTTATATAGTTCATATATAATGTTGTCATACTAACGAGCCATGAAGCTTTAAAGCTTACACCAAATGGCAAGTATTTGTTGTGTTTGAACTATTTTCAGGTGCCACCATTAATGAACTAAACTAGTTCATTAAGTGAAGTACTTAGTTAATTAAACTAAGTAGTTCATTAAAGGAAGCCATATTTGGAAAAGACACAAAAGAACAAGTTGAAGAAAGGAAAGTTCTCCACCCTCATGTCACACGCCATTTTCAACATATATATATATATATATATATATATATATATATATTTTAAAGAGAGATTTTATTAATAGAAAGCCTCACTTATGGCGGAGGAATACCTGATTACAAGATTGTGCGAATACATCATCAAAATCAAAAAAATGAAATAGCCAACGTATAATGGTGTATCTCCAGTCGTATATGATATGCCGCATTAAAACCTTGCCAAGAAAAACCACCCTTGTGGATAAAAACTTGGCGAAGAAAAAAGCGTACATATTTATACGACTGCCATTGATACTAATGAACAGAAAATTGTCTAATAGATACAACGAATCAAACGCCTCGTGAGAAGTGATATGACGCCTATAAGCTGAGGGAGTATGGTGTCCGTGCAAAGTCGTCTGGGAATGAGCATGCGATTTCCATTGTACCTCGCCAAGCAACAGAGCAGCAGATAAAACAGTAGGCAGTAAACAAAAGATGTAAATACATAATACGGCACAACACATACCGCAGCCGCCCTGGTTTGATTTAAACCAAGGCGACGACTTCGTACTTAGCGGCAACGCATATGCGGATGCACCAAAATCTGGAGACCAGGCTATCACCTTGAATATGTATGGTAAGAACTGGGATACAGTCATCGCGCCCTCATTACCACCAACGTCCATACAGTTATGGCGTGTGCGAAAGAGAAGAAATACCTTAATATGTGTAAATCTGTAAAACTGAAAATGCAAGACTAAATGAAAGCACTGCGTACCCAAACTGCCTGTATGCCGAAGAATACAGGCAGCAAGATGTAAAAATTGCCAATCCATGCGGAAGACTGATTTAGATGTGGCGCAAGTGAGCTGTGGAGACATCTAATGCCATCGAGACTCTCGCTAACGGTGGAAGTGTATGCGAGTTATAGATTGAGTAGCGGGATGCAGCATTGCATATTGTGCTAGGTAATGCGCCACCATATTTGCCTCTCGATAGATGTGCAGAAAATCCAGACGATGAAGATGAGTTAATGTGTAAAGCAGGCGCAGATGAAAATTACCCTGTAGCAGAACTGGCCGCTTTAGCCGGGATGTAAGTTGAGCGCAGTCCGTCTCCAGAATGATAGATCTATACATCGGAAGAAAATACAAGAGTCCAAATACTGCAGATTGTATTTCCGCCTGAAAAGGGGTACAAGGCGGGAGGCGAAACGATATCGCACCGACACACGAACCCAAGTGGTCACGTAAAATAGCTCCACCAGAACTGTATAATCTTCCTACCGCTGCATCTGTGTTTAGTTTGTATTTTCCCATTGGCGGTTTATGCCAATGGACCAACATAGGCCACGACGGTTGAGGCATGGAAAACCAATCAAATGTTGGCAGAGAACCAGCTGCTAGTTTGGTCCCAGCCATCCTTTTGCTCCAAATATTTATATCCGACAAAATTGAGGCCCGCAGTGTGCCTGGTGAAAATGAGTGCTTGTCTCCGTATAATAAGGATGCATAATCTCGCCAAATATTATATGCAATGATTGACGGGATAACCAACTTTAAAACTCCCAATAATGAGGTAAATGAAGATCGATACCACCAGGCGAGCAGATATTGGCGAAGGCATAATGTGTAAGCTGGAAGTGGACAGTGCAATTCACTAGCAAAATAAAACCATATGGGACGGATATGGTCACAATAGATGAAGATGTGATCTACCGCTGCCGATGACTGTTTACAAAAAGGGCATTGTGTTGGTCGTGCAACAATGTAGCTTCCAAGATAATCCTGAGAAGGTAATGCCGAGTGGAAAATCCGCCATAGGAAAAGTTGAATAACTGGAGAATGATGCTTTGACCAAATGAATTCCGTAGATAATAATGTTGGGCTGGTCGTGTGAGATTCGTCATAGGCAGATTTCAAGGAGAATTCGCCCGATGATGTTGGTAGCCAGGTAAGATGAGCATCTTGGCCCGTCGTGTGAACAAGGCAAAATGGATGGATTCAACATATTATTTTCCAAATGGGCGAATCAGTGAGTCTCGGAACATAGTCTCCACGTTTTCCATATTTTGCATGCATGAACTTGCTCCAGAGGGTAGTGTTCTGCTGATAAGCCCACCAAAGCTGACAATGATAGGCTTTTTGTAGTGAATTCAAATCCCTGAGGCCCAATCCCCCTTCCGCATATGGTTGAAGAAGACAAGACAATGATACCCAGTGATGTTTGTTTCCCCAGAAGAAAGATGCCATTTTCCGATGAATGGTTTTAATGACCGATTTTGGTAGGGAACCCGCAACTATGATATGTAAGGGCAGTGACAGGATAACAGCACGTAATAAGACCAGGCGACCAGCAGTAGACAGTAATCGAGAATGCCAACCCTGAAGGCGATCATCTACATGCTGTAGTAATGTTGTGCAGTATGCAGAACGATTAATGCCTTTGTGCAGATATGATCCCAGATATCTAAATGGGAGACTAGAGCAGTGCATATTTAGTATTTCCGCTAGCCTTTGTTTCTGTTGAGCCGATAATGAGGATGATGGGATTAAGTTGCTTTTCTGGAAATTTACTTTTTGCCCAGAGGCATTCTCATACTGTGTTAGAAAAACATGAAAACGTCTAAGGTTACGCTGAGTTCCCTTAAGAAATACCAGTAGGTCATCCGCGTATGCTAAATGTGTAATTGTGAAAGGGATTCGGCCAAGATTGAAAGATTGTATGATGCCTGATGCCACTTGCGATTTTAAGCCCCTGCTGAAACCCTCAGAAGATAGTATAAAAAGTAGCGGAGAGAGGGGGTCACCTTGTTTAACACCCCTATACGGGCGGAATGATGCTGTAGGCTGTCCATTAATTAATACAGATAATGTTGTGGCTCATAGATGATTCAGTATAAGGCGACAGAAAAATTTAGAGAAACCAAATTTGCGCAGAATTCTCTCTACGTAATCCCAGGACACCCTATCAAAAGCCTTCATCATGTCGAGCTTCAAGCAAAGCTGCGAACCACCCTTATCAAGCATATGAATCATCTCGCGGGCCATTAACACCTGTGTGGAGATGTCTGTGCCTGGGAGAAACCCTGCCTGCTCTGGAGATATCAACTTTGGAAGGAGCTTATTCAAACGAGAGGCGACGATTCGCGTGCAAACCTTACTCAAAAAATTTGTTAAACAAATTGGACGGTAATCACTAAATGTTGATGGTGACTGCTTCTTTGGAATTAATGTGATTAACGCACTAGCCATCACCGAAGGTTGAGGGACACCAAGAAAAAACTCCTGCACTGCCTTAAGAACATCCATATGTATTACTGACCAACATGCACGATAGAACATACCGTTAAAACCATCTGGACCAGCTGCACTTTGTGGGTCTAAATGCCAAACCGCCTCTTTTACCTCATCCTCCATGGGTATTTGTGTGAGAAAAGTATTATCGTTATCTGTTAAAAGACACGGAATGGGATCTAGGATGGTGTCATTATTAAGGGTGGCCTCATTAGCGAATAATGACTTATAAAATCTGACTGCTTCTTCCTGTATCTCCTCCGGCGTTGTGCAAGGATGTCCGTCGACTGAGGTAATTTGCTGGATGCGAAGATTAAGCCTTCGGCCTTTAACAATTGAGTGATAATACTTTGTATTCGCGTCACCTTCCTTTAACCATCGTACGCGCGCTTTTTGTTTCCAAAAGTGTAATTCATACTTGGCAACCTGTTGATATTCAGCCCTAGCTTGATGATATTTCATTCTGCTGTCAGCCGAAGGTGCTTCATCCCAGATGCGCTCGGCTTGAATCAGATTAGTCTCTGCTTGCATGAGATTAGTAAATATATTGCCAAAGATTTCCTTGTTCCAACGTTGAATGTCCTTCCGTAGCCGAAACAATTTATTATAAAATCCGTACATGCCACCTGTTGTAGGATAAGATGTCCATGAATTCTTCATGTATGCTTGAAAATCCGGATGCAATAGCCAAGAATCCAAAAAACGAAAAGGGCGGTGGGCTGGTGAAGTTTGCTGTCGACATATGATAAGCAGGGGAGAATGATCAGATGGAGCACGGGTTAAATGTGAGAGTTGCATATTATCAAATATATCCTGAAAAGCTGAGTTGACAAAAAGCCAATCTAATCTCCTACGAACCCGACCAAGACCTCGACCATCAACCCATGTGAAACGTGGTCCTTGAAAGGGCGGAGCCATTAAAGAACATGACTCAATGCAATCGTTAAAGTCTTGTAACGAGTTGAGGGATGGACGGGATCGACCATCATGGTCCTCAAGTGTGCGGAAAGTATTAAAATCCCCACTGATAATCCAGGGTAAAATAAGATCTGCCGAGAAATCACATAAAGACCGCCATAAGGGTCGTCGTAAAGAAAGAGCATGCTTGGCATACACTACCGATAGAACCAAAGTCATCTGTGGTGGCCGATAAAGAAGCGTAAAATGAACCACTTGTTCTTGATCTTGAGCTGAAAGCAGATCAAAGTATGAGTCTCGCCAGAAAAACCAAATGCGCTCGGACTGAGAGAAGTAATATTTGGTATATCCTAGGGTTAAAGCAAAACGAGTAATATTAGACGGAGAATGCTTAGGTTCTAACAAAGCAAGTAAATGAAGCTGATGTGTATGAATCAAATGATGTAAACGTGGCATCGAGGCGCGCATGCCTCACAAATTCCATATTAAGAGATTCATTGAGACAAGTTCGTAACACTTCCCTGGATGATACGAGATGCACTTCGGGTGAGAACTGTAGAAGGTGGAAGTGGAGGCAAATCTTTCTTTGAACGACGTTTGCGACGTGGAACCACAGGGATAAATTCTGCGTCCGTGGTATCCTGCAATCTGGAGATGAGAGCATCCTTCTCAGGAGATGGTGGAAGGAGCTCCATCCGTCGAACCACTTCGTCTGGAAGGTTCTGAACAGATGATGGTTGGGCGTCGTCAGGGATATCATTATCAGAAGTGTGGCCCATCTCCACTGGATCATCGGAAGTGTGATCCATCTCCGCTGTATCAGAAATGTCATGCGGTTGATTATCTCCGTCGTTAGTGGTCTGATCATGAGGAGAGATTTCAGCTTGCGTCTCCGAGGAAAGCTGCACACCAGTAGTTTCATGAACAGTAGCAGTAATGTCATGTAGTCTGGGCTCAGAGGACAGATTCGTTGGCTCAATGACTGATGGTGTAGATAAAGGCTTCTTTTTAACCGGAGTCCAGCGCTTGGCAGGCGGGCGGGGTGGCGGAGGCGGCGGTGGAGGTGGCACTGCAGATGTGGCTGATGTGTTACATGCGCCAGTATCATGTCCCAACCGACGACAGACTGTGCAAAACTGCGGTAATTCTTCGTAAACCACCGACTGTAGGATTAATCGCTCTTTAGCCTGCAGATAAATTTTCTGCGGTAAATCCTGAGAGAGATCTACTTCAACGCATACCCTAGCTACAGAAGGATGCAGACCATCTGTTGTCGCAACATCTAATTTCATTGGCGAGCCAATAAGACGTGCTATCTCGAAAAGTGCTTCACGGCGATGGAGGTGAATTGGGAGCCCCGGGAATGCAATCCATATAGGAACAATTGGAGCATCAGCTGCCGGATCAAAATCTATAGTTCATATAAAAATATCTCAAATAATCAGCTTCATTCCGAATATTCATCAAAATATGCGATTGATCCAAAAGAGTTATACGTAAATCATGATGAAAACCAATTTTTTCAAAGACCTCGCGAATAACTTTTAATGGTGGGCGTCCATACCAGAAAGTGCCTACCAAAGAAAATCTGAACGGAGCAACAAGGGCATCAATCTCCGAATCTTCGAAGGCAATCAGCGGGAGTCCTTTATATCGTGATGCCATTTTTGGTGCGATGGAAATCGGCTGTGCATTGCCAGCCCCAGATACAATATCAGCAAATGACGGAGATGAAGCCGCCATGAGTAGTGTACGAATTCAAAGAAAAAACGATCAATGCGAAAGAGGAAGGATTGCTTTCGATGACTGAATGTAGTGAAAAAATAATAGAGGTGACTACGTGGAACGGAAGTGCGGCGGCAGATCACCATTGCGGCGCCGCCAGCGTCGATGCAGATAATCGCCAGAGCATATTTTTCATTCACTCTCAACATATATATATATACATATATATATATATATATATATATATATATTAAACAGAGATTTTATTAATGAGAAACCTCACTTGTGGCGGAGGAAAACCATATTACAAATATCAGAGTATGCGAATAAATGAAATAACAAACTAATAAGAACATATCTCCAGTCGTATACGATATGCCGCATTAAAACCTTGCCAGGAAAAACCAACCTTGTGGATAAAACCCTAGCGAAGAAAAAAGCGTACATATTTATACGGCCGTCATTGATATGTGTGAAATCTAAGTTTGAGTACAAATGTGTGTCTTCTATAGATGGAGGTGTGGTTCGAGTTCGCCAGTTGAAGTAGTGGGAATCGTTGCTTGAACTTGTCTCACCCGGGAGATGCCATACCTCGGAAAAAAGCCAAAGCGAAGTTATGCCAGTGATGGAGAACATCCAAAGAAAATGAGATAGAGATGTCAAACACATACCGATGTCGCCTTGGCAAAGATGCCAAGGCGACAATTTTATGGATGGACGCTGTGGAGTATGTGCCGCTGAGTCCGCCAGTGCATGATAGAAATATCTCGCCACCAATATATATACTCCAAGCCATGCGAGAGCAAGCATAAAGAGGCAGTTATGAAGCAGGAGGGAACAGTATAAAATGCAGGCCAAAAGATAACAATACATACCGAGCCTGCCTGAATCCCGTAGGAGACAGTCAGGGAGATTTTTGAAACACCAATCCATGTGGAAGGCTATCTGAGGCAGCATAAAGATCAATCGCCAATGTAGCCTCTTAGGGTCCACCATCGGTTGAAGGCCGAAATGTTGGAAGCGTGAAGTCTGTCAGAATGACACCTTGAATATGTGTGGGCAATGATGCAAGCGTGGAGTATGATGTAAGTAGCATAGTCCGTGAGCCATCCTGGGATAGAAAGTGTGCCGCTTGATTTACCTCATGGGGTGCGTAAGATAGATGGATCGATGATGCAGCAAGAAATGCCCGAAGGCGTTGAAGATCCGGAGCTAAAGGAGTCAGAGTTTGCATGAGCGAAAGTAACTGGTGACAATCTACCTCAACATTCAATGTGCCATGTATCGGCAGATAATGTAAAAGAGAGATTAAGACAGCTTGCGCTTCAACCCTCACAGGATAGTCGTGTCGTAAAGGAAAGGAGATTGCATGAATAAAGGAGCCTTGCGAATCACGTAATACTGCCCCACCCCCTGCCGTATGGCTACCAACAGAGGCATCTGTATTCAACTTTAATCTTCCAACTGGCGGAGGATACCAGCGAACAACTCTAAGCCTAGTCAAACGAAGAGGAGGCGAAAGCCCATTACTTATTAGACGAGGAATATTTGATGCTATTTTTGTACCACTTTGTGACTTGGCCCACAGAAACATATCAAGCCGAATATTCTTGAGGAGGATTCGTTGAGACCAAGATCCATCACCAAACACCAATTCTGCATATATCTTCCATATATTCCAAAGTATGATGCCAGTATATATTCGTTGCATACAACCAAGAAAGCCACCTGGGGATTCCAGCCACACCGAAAGAAGAAAGCTTCGCCAGCCATTAGCTTGACTCGCACGGATGTCTAGTAAGTCATTGAAGTAATGTCGAACGGGACTTATTTGGGAACAATGATCAAAGATGTGATTATGAGAGGCAGAGTCCGCGCGACAAAATGGACATATGCTTGGAAGAACCTGGATGAATCGGGAAAGAGCATCTGGTAAAGGAAGTGCATTATGCAAAAGTTTCCAAAGAAATACCTGAATCATTGGACGTTGATGTGGCATCCAGGCTATTTGATTAGATAATAGCGAAGGTGCTGTAATTCGAAAGGCCTCATACGCATCCTTTAGCAGAAATTGGCCCGTGGAGTTTGGCCAAACTGGTGTCCCATTAGACCATTGTACTAATGTCTGACATTGTGAATTAATACGGCAAATGCGTTTCCAACCAGAAGAGTCATATATATGTGGAACAAATGTTTGATTTCTTCGGTAGTGTAGACGCATATATTCACCCCACAATGTAGAACTCACATGATATTGCCACCATAGTTTTGCGGCATAGGCACGCTGAATGACATCTAGGCTACGAATGTTCAGACCGCCCTCATTTGTTGTGCAACAAATAGTAGTCCATTTAACCCAATGACGACGATCAGGCCCCCACAGGAATAATGCAAAACGCCTTTCTAACGATTGAACAACACTACGCGGAATAGAAGAAGTAGCCAGAACATGCAAAGGTATAGATAGAAGGACCGAACGGATGAGCAAAAGTCTACCAGCAGTACTTAATATCTTGGCTTGCCAACTATTTAATTTAGAGTCCACATGCTGTAACAGGTCTAGACAGTGAGTAGAGCGTGTAATACCTTTATGAAGATAAGAGCCCAAATATTTCATTGGGAGACTAGTCTGCCGCACCCCTAGGAGTGTAGTATATACATGATGCTACGAAACAGAAACTGCATCCGAATATACCACTGAGCTTTTATGCCAATTTACTGCTTGTCCTGAAACTTTTTCGTATGTAGATAGAAAATACTTAAAAGTCCGAAAATTTGGCCGACTAGCAGCAAGAAATATAAGCAAGTCGTCCGCATAAGATAGATGTGTGATGGTCATAGGAATGCGTCCGATAGAGTATGATCGAAGAACTGCTTGATCAACTAGGAGCTTAAGTCCTCGGCTAAAACCCTCTGCTGCTATAATAAATAAAAGGGGTGAGAGCGGATCCCCCTGTTTGACCCCTCTTGTGGGCCTAAAAAACCCATGCGGCATGCCATTCACTAAAATTGAAATATGTGTAGCCTCCAAATGATTTAGAAGTAAAGTGATAAACATTGTGGAAAAGCCGAAACGATTCATGATGGATTTTAAGTAATGTCAATTTACCCTATCAAAGGCCTTAGCCATATCCAGCTTGAGTATTGCTTTGTGTGGACGCGTGCCTTTATCCAGCCAATGTATTAATTCATTGGCTAGCAAGACTTGCTCCATAATGCCCCTCCCCTTTTGAAATCCCGCTTGCTCTGGAGAGATGATCTTTGGCAACAGTTTGTTCAAACGCGTGGCTAGAATGCGCGTTTGGACCTTGCTCATGAAAGTAGATAAAGCAATAGGCCTAAAATCATTAAAGGTGCGTTGAGATGTTCCTGTGGGTATCAACACAATCATCGAGTGTGCCATGACACGTGGGACTGGGAAGCCCAGAAAATATTCTTGGACCGCTTTATGTACATCCGTGCAAATAATCTCCCAACAAGTACGGAAAAACCAACTATTAAAGCCATCTGGACCTGCAGCACTATGATGATCTAAACTCCACACAGCTGTTTTTACTTCATCTAAAGACGACAGAGCAGTGAGCATTATGTTTTCTTCCGCAGTAACCAAGGAGGGAATTGAGGATAAGAATGTTGTGGCATCTTCTACTGGCTGAGCAGTAAACATGCGTGTAAAGTGCTCCACTGCAGTACTTCCAATACTATCAGGCGTATCACAATAAGTACCATCCTCACGATATATTCCATGCAAGCGGTGTCGGCGATGTTTATCTTTAACAATAGAATGAAAATAGCGTGAGCCACAGTCGCCCTCCTTTAGCCATTTAACCCTAGCTTTTTGCTTCCAATATTCCAGTTCTATATTTGTTGCATGGCGCAGTTCTGATTGGGCTTCAAAATATGCCATGTGATTATGCTCATTAGGCTCCTGATCAAACTCTAGTTCTGTTAAACGTGCTCTACGTTCAGCATGTTCAACCATACTAAAGACATTACCAAAAACATCCTTGTTCCATTGCCTAATGTCCTTCTTGAATGCCCGCAGCTTTGCACACAAACCGCGCATACCACCAACTGTAGGATATGATGACCAAGCTGCTTTGGTGAAGACCATAAAGTCCGGATGTGATGTTCATGCTGTCAAAAAATGAAATTGTTTTGGACCGGGATGGACGTCAATCGAACATTGTAGCAACAGCGGACAATGGTCTGATGTTGTTCGACTGAGATGAGTTGGTTTCAACATTGGAAAAACATTATAAAAGCTTTCATTACAGAATACCCAATCCAACCTACGCCATACACGGCCTAGACCACGACCACCTTGCCATGTATAGCATGTTCCAAGATGAGGTACCAACTGCAACTCAGAATATTGCACTGTCTCATTAAAATCCTGGAGAGCCGAAAGAGAAGGACGTGATGTACCTTTATGGTCCAAAGGCGACAAAAATGTGTTGAAGTCCCCTGCTATAATCCATGGGTCCCTACAATCATCATAACAGCGTCTAATCTCTTGCCATAGAGTCTGTCTGTGTTGTACAGTATGTCTACCATAAACACAAGAGATAAGTACAGTTTGTTGTGTATTTAACCGAAAGCGAAGGTGCGCAATTTGCTCCAGTAAACAAACATCCAGGAGTTGCAGATTAGAAGTTCTGCAAAAACACCATGCGCGTCCCTCACAAACACTTTGTGAAGCAGTGAAGCCTAAATTTATTTGAGCTCTAGATAAACGTGATTCAGGTTGTTGCGGTTCTATGAGAAAGAGAAAGTGTATACTATGCTGATTAAGCAGCAGCCTTAAGCGAGGCATAGAAGTGCGTAGCCCTCGCAAATTTCACGTTAGTCTATTCATTGAGACATATGTGGGGTAGAGCTTGAAGAGCGAGCAGCACTACGGGTAATAACATGACGAGGGGGCTTAGGAACCTGAGAATGCAAGCGGCGAGTACGTTTACGTATGCATGGAATAAAGCCATCGGCATCAGTTTCATGAGTAGGATTAGAGATTCTATGTAACAGTTCAGCATCCGAAGATCCCTCTTTTGCCCTGGGCATGCGCAATGATAATAAGTCTGATGTTTGTCTGTAGTCTTCCTGGAGAGCAGCCGGTTCAGGTACTGGATGGGGTAACTCAATAAGATCCGATTCAGACGAGGTGTGCAGAATGTCTGGAGAATGTGAAGATGTATCCTGTCCTAGCTGAGTATCATCATGGGATCTGGTCATTTCAGTTCGGTGTTGCAGCGGGGGATCAACGTTCTCATGTGTTGGAATATCTGAACCCACTGCTGGCATACAATCTGGCTCAGGGGGATCCTCAAACAATACAGCATTGGTTTCATTCTCCTGTGATATATGATTTTCCTGTTGCTGCAAAATAGGAGACTCAACCACTGCATCAACGGATGGCTGACGGACATGAACTGCAGGCTTAGGGCGCCATTGTTGTGGCGGCGGAGGTGGAGGATTGGTAGCGGCCTCTCCACAGCGATCACGTTTGTGGCCTAAAAGATTGCATTTTGAGCAATAATCCGGTATATCTTCGTAAACCACAATCTGATAATGATGATGATCTATACTTTGAATGTGAAGTTTAGTTGGCAATTCTTTTGAAACATCAATTTCCACACAGATTCTTGCCACGGACGGACGTAATACCTTTTGGGTTGCAGCATCCAGTCGAATAGGAGACCCTAGCATAGCAACAATAGCGAAGAGTGCTTTTTCATTCTGCAAATACACAGGCAAACCAGGCATAGATATCCATATTGGTACAATTGGAGCATCATATCGAGGATCAAAATCATGAGTGTATTTGGTAATTCTCATATGAAAACCAAGAATATTCCATGATCTACGTCCGAAACAGCGATTGTAATCCGCCTCCTTCTCAAATTGCAGGAGTACGTGAGACTTATCGAGTAACCCTGCATGAACGGCGCCTGCAAAACCTATACGATCCAGTGCTTTTTGCAATGCCACTATTGACGGTCGTCCATTCCAAAAAGATCTAACCAATGAAAATCGAAATGGAGACAATAATGCAGTTACCTCAGATTCATCGAAAACGATAGAGGGTAAACCTTTATACCGCTGAGGTTGTTTTTGCGATATGGTTGAAGGAATGGGTGCCGGAGATCCAGTCAGT
Source organism: Eustoma russellianum (assembly GCA_036186865.1). Classification (NCBI taxonomy): domain Eukaryota; kingdom Viridiplantae; phylum Streptophyta; class Magnoliopsida; order Gentianales; family Gentianaceae; genus Eustoma; species Eustoma russellianum. The sequence continues at coordinate 13,168,878 of AP025059.1, read as the reverse complement.
ACAGCGGCGAAGGACCGGCCGGCCGTAGCCGCCGGCCCTGAGGTCGACATTGATGTAACAGCGGCGGGGATGACGATCTCGGATGATCGCCAGAGCGCAGTATATATATATATGTGTATATATATATATGTATATATATATGTATATATATATATTCAGGTTTTTTTTGAAAAATGCACATACACATATATTCCAACGTACTACAAACACGTTATATATTTTACATACGTACGTTAACGTCACACCACTATACTTAACTCATATTTATGAGTATATTCAGATCTTATATCATATGAAATAAGTCATGGTGATGACAAATTTATTACGACACGTTAAAAGGTCCTAAATCGAAAATTGTTGTATCGGGTGAATACCGAAACTTCGCCAACGTGTCACGTACTTGCCATATATAGATGGTGTTATGACCTGCGTTTTCATATGATATATATATATATATATATGTATGTATGTATGTATGTATATATATTAAACGTACACACACGACAAGAAATAACAAATTATATATATATATATATATATATATATATATATATATATATATTATACATATTATACATATTATACACACATGGCAAAAAAAAGAATTAGAACAGGAAAAGAAAATAAAAGAAGATAAGTTTAAAACTTGAAATCCTAATATGATTATGAAGTAGATAGATGAAGTTTAAATTTAAACTAATCCTAATCACATTAGAATAAGATAACCTAAATCCTAATCCACATCTATATCTATACATAGCACCTAAACTTCCACCCTATTCCTTTCTCTTTTCTCCCCACGGCAGCACCCCAACTCCCAGCACTCCACGGCAGCCAAGCTGCCCCTTTTTGCTGCCAGCCACAAGAAAACAAAGAAAGGGGTGAAATTTCTCCCTCTTTTTATATTTATATTTATACACCTATACACCCATAGCATCAAAAACAGTGGCCAGCCCTCCCTATTTATTTATCCCAAGATGCCGCCAACCTTAAGGCCAAGAACAAGCAATTTCTTCATCCGTACAACCCCGATTCTTCGCGTAGTACGTTTAATCAAGACCCGAGGCAAGTACCCTTACTATATTTGCTATGCTTTTACAAAATTATTATGCTATTTTCGTATCCAATCGGATCATGCATAAGTATATGTGATTGCATAAATAATTGTATAAATATTTATGTATGACCGCCTATGTATATGTATATATGTAAAGTTGGAATTTTAGTAAGTTTTGAAAAAGAAACTGCCGAATTAGGTCTATATATCAAATACCACTTGGATTTAGCCAAAGACACGTATTTTAATATATAGAGAGTATATATAAGTTTTGTATATGGAATACATACTTGTTTCTGTGCATATTTATATGTAGACATTTGTTTTGCAGTTAAGATATGTACATACTATGCCCTATGCGTGTGTTGTATATATGGGAGTATTGGTTGTGTTAAAATTTATATTCATATATGTGTGTGAATTACGGTGCATGTAGCGTGAGGGCTGAGAGTGAAAATTTGCAATTAGAAATTGATATATATTTTTTTTTGAAAGAAGATTTTATTAATTGAAAGCCTCACTTATGGCGGAGGAATACCCTATTACAAGATAGTGTAAATACATCATCGAAATCAAAAAAATGGAAAAGCCAACGTATGATGGCGTATCTCCAGTCGTATATGATATGCCGCATTAAAACCTTGTCAAGAAAAACCACCCTTGTGGATAAAAACTTGGCGAAGGAAAAAGCGTACATATTTACACGACGTTCATTGATACTTAAGAGCTGAATAATATGTGGTAAATACAAGGAAACAAGTTGATATCTTGAAGCTGGTAGAGCCTGATATCCGTTCCAAATTGTCTGGGAATGAGCCTTTGGTGTCTAGTGTACCTCGTCAAGCAACAGAGAAGCAGATAAAACAATATGCAGTAAATAACAGACGTAAAAGCAGAATACAGCACCACACATACCGCACCCGCCCTGGTTCGAGTGAAACCAAGGCGGTATTTTCATATTTGGTAGTAGCACAACAACAGATGCATAACAAGCTAAAGACCAGGCCGCCATCTGGATTGTACACGAGACGAACTTGGATACAGGGGCCGCAACCTCATGATCACCAATGTCCATACCGAGAGAGCACGTGCGATGGAAAAGACATACATTAACACATGTAAATATGTGATTCATAAATTGTAAGACTAAGAGAAAGTCCCGCATACCCAGGCTGCCTGTATTCCGTAGAATACAGGCAGAGAGATGTAAATTTTGCCAATCCATTTGGAAGACTGAGTTAGATGTGGCGCAAGTGAGCTGTGGAAAGATCTAATGCCAATGAGCCTTTTGCTAAAGGCGGGATGGAACTCGAGCTGTAGATATGATTTGCTGGATTCAACATGGCATCTTGCGCTAGATAATGTGCCACCATATTTGCCTCTCGATAGACGTGTAGAAAATCCAGTCGATGTAGGTGAATGAGAGTGTGCAGCAGGCGCAGATGAAAATTACCGTTCGGCAGAATTGGGCGTTGTATCCTGGATATGAGTTGAGCACAATCCGTCTCCAGAATGATTGTTCTATACATCGGAAGAAAAAACAATAGACCAAAAACCGCAGCTTGTATTTCTGCCTGCAAAGGGGTGCAAAGCGGTAGGCAAAAGGATATCGCCCCAATGCATGCTCCTAGATGGTCACGGAGAACAGCGCCACCCGCACTGTATAATCTTCCTACCGCAGCATCTGTGTTGAGCTTGTATTTACCCATTGTGGGCGCATGCCAACGGACTAAAATAGGCCGGGGTGGTCACGGGACGGAAAACCAATCATATGTTGGTAGGAAGGCAGTTGTTAATTTGGTTCCAGCCATCTTTTTGCTCCAAATATTTATATCCGACAGAATTGAGGCCCGCAATGTATCGTGTGAAAATGATTTGTTGTCTCCGTATATTAAGGATGCATAATCCCTCCAAATATTATATGCAATAATTGAAGGGATAACCAACCTTAAAACTCCCGATAGGGTTTCAGTCGAAGATCGATACCACCAGGCAAGCAGGTACTGTCTAAGGCATAACGTATTAGTTGGGAGAGGGCAGTGCAGTTCACTAGCAAAATAAAACCAAATGGAACGGATATGGTCACAATAGAGGAAGATGTGATCCACCGCTACTGAAGAACGTTTACAAAACGGGCATTGCGTTGGCCGGGCAGTTATGTAACTACCAATAAAATCCTGAAAAGGCAATGCCGAATGGAAAAACCGCCATAGGAAAAGTTGAATAGTAGGAGAATGATGTTTTGACCAAATAAAGTCCGCTGATAATAATGTTGGTCTAGCCGGATGCAATTCGTCATAAGCAGATTTCAAGGAGAATTCCCCCGATGATGATGGAAGCCAAGTAAGATGATCCCCCTGCCCTGCCGTGTGATCCATGCAAAAAGGGTGGATACGACATATGGTTTTCCAAATAGGTGAATCGGTAAGCCTTGGAATATAGTCACCACGTCTGCCATATTTTGCATGCAACAACTTACTCCAGAGGGTTGTATTTCGCTGATAAGCCCACCAAAGTCGACAGTGGTAGGCCTTTTGTAGTGAGTTCAAATCTCTGAGGCCCAATCCTCCTTCCGCATATGGGTGAAGAAGAGCAGGCAATAAGACCCAGTGTTTTTTTGCCCCCCAGAAAAAAGTTGCCATTCTCCGTTGAATGGCGTGAATTACTGATTTTGGTAAAGAACCTGCAGCTATGATATGTAAGGGCAACGACTGGATAACAGAGCGAAGTAAGACTAGACGACCAGCAGAATACAGTAAACGCGAGTGCCAACCCTAAAGGCGAGCGTCTACATGCTGGAGCAAAGTTGCGCAGTATGACAAGCGATTAATACCTTTGTGCAGATATGATCCAAAGTAGTGGAATGGGAGACTAGAGCAGCGCATATGTAGAATGTCCTCCAGCCTGTGCTTCTGATGAGCCGATAATGAGGATGATGGAATTAAATCGCTTTTTTGGTATTTAACTTTTTGCCCCGAGGCATTCTCATACTGAGTTAAAAATAGATGAAAACGTCTAAGATTCCGTTGAGTGCCCTTAAGAAATATTAGGAGGTCATCCGCGTATGCTAAATGTGAAATTGCGAAAGGGATTCGGCCAAGATTGAAAGACTGTATGGTGCCTGATGCCACTTGTGCGTTTAAGCCCCTGCTAAAACCCTCAGAAGATAGTATAAAAAGCAGCGGAGAGAGGGGATCACCTTGTTTAACACCCCTATATGGACGGAATGAAGATGTGAGCTGTCCATTAATCAAAACCGACAGTGTTGTGACTCGTAGATGATTCAGTAGAAGTCGGCAGAAAAAATTAGAGAAACCAAATTTCTGCAGGACTCTCTCTAGATAATCCCAGGACACCCTATCAAAAGCCTTCATCATGTCAAGCTTCAGGCAAAGCTGCGCACCACCCCGGTCTAGCGTGTGGATCATCTCACGGGCCAGTAACACATGTGTGGAGATGTCTGTACCTGGGAGAAAACCTGTCTGTTCGGGAGATATTAACCTGGGTAGGAGCGTATTTAAACGGGAGGCGACAATGCGCGTGCAAACCTTGGTTAGAAAATTTGTTAAACAAATGGGACGAAAATCATTGAAAGTTGATGGCGACTGCTTCTTCGGAATCAAAGTGATTACTGCGCTAGCCATCACCGAAGGCTGAGGGACGCCTAGAAAAAACTCATGTACTGCCTTATGGACATCTAGATGTATTATAAACCAGCATGCACGATAAAACATACCATGAAAACCATCCGGACCAGCTGCACTTTGTGGGTCTAAATGCCAAACCGCCTCTTTGACTTCGTCCTCCGTAGGTAACTGGGTGAGGAAAACATTATCTTAATCTGCTAAGAGACATGGAATAGACTCTAGGATGGCGGCATGATTAAAGGTTGGCTCACTTATGGTGTGAGAAAACCATATTACAACCGTGGAAAAGTCATCATAAGTAAATAATACATGAAGTGATTTTAGTATTTGTAACCTCCAGTCATATATGATATGCCGCATTAAAACCTTGTTAAGTAAAACCACCCTTGTGGATAAAACCTTAATGAAGGAAAAAGCATACATATTTATATGAGTGGAAGGTTGAGCACAAGTGCTAGAGAAATGGTACAAAAAGTAGAGCAGCGAACAAGTAGTTGCAGCAGCTAACAACAGTGTGATACATTTGAAGTAATTGCATAGCTTCCATATCAACTCCACGCATGTACCTTGCACCGCAAAAGAAATTATAAAGCAAGTATCCGTGTGAAACCAAAGCTGATAATGAAGCGATTGAAAACATACCCAAGTTGCCCACTGCCATACGACCATAGGCAACCTCTAATTGTTGACGCAATATAAGAGAGGCCACAGCAAATGCACCAGCGATGTCCATGCCTCGACCAAATAGTAGCAACACAAGAGGATATCCACAATCAATGCAAGTAGTAGAACAAGAAAGATAAGTAAATACCAATTGAAAAATGAGTAAAGAACATACCAAGGCTGCCTACACCTATTAATGGCGTAAACAACCCCCAACACTGAAGGCCATTCCATTAAAGACGTAAACTGGGCAGAGAAGTATCCAGCAGCAAAGACCCTCGGACATCACATGGTAATGACGCATCCGAAGTGTATTCTTTAACTCCAGCTGCATGTAATCCATATCGCGCTAAATAGTGTGCAGCGGAGTTCGCCTGTCGTGGACAATAGCAAATCGTAGAACCATTCAGTCGTAGCACCTGTGTTAGTCGTTGAATATCTTGTCCGACTAAGCCTGTGTAGTTTGAAGGGTGACGAACCAAGTAGAGCAGTTGGCGGCAATCTGTTTCTATGAGCAAACCCACATTTTGAGCCGCATAATAAAGAAGAGAAAACATCAAAGCCTGCAATTCAGACCTAGTCGGAGATAAACATGGCAGAACAAAGCAAATGGCGGAGATAAATCTCCCCTGGTCATCCCGCAAAACCGCACCTGCTGCAGCCTTTGTGCGTCCAACAGAAGCATCTACATTCAATTTCATACGTCCGGATGGAGGGAGGGTCCATTTAACAAGTCTATGCCGACAGCGTTTTAATTTCGGAGAAAATCCTTGATCAACTAGATGGGAAAGAGATTCTGCAAATTTGCGACCTTGGAGTGATGCACACCACGTAAATATATGTGAACAGACTTGTTGAAAGAGATGAGTGGATGAAAATGTACTATCCCCAAACTTGATAGACGAGTATTCTTTCCAAATTCCCCACGCTACGAGTGCTGGTATTACTGCTCGCACATGTCCCTGCATCGTTGACATGGAGGCATAATGCCACCAACTGAGTAGATATGAATAGATAGTATTCTGGCGAGGCATAGGACCAGATAGCAAATTAGCTACTTGTATCCACAAGGATTTAATTGCTGGACAGTGGAGAAAGATGTGATCGCGAGTGTCTGACTGCACCCTACAGAAAACACATTGAGATGGGTAAATGTGCTGCCATGTCCGAAGAGTGTTAGTTAAAGGAAGTGAATGACACCACAATCGCCACATAAAGATCTTGGCGTTAGGATGTGATGTAGGCCACCAAATGTATTTCGAAGCCTCAAATAGTGGCAAATGCGAGTGATACAACAAATATGCCGATTTAATAGTATATTGACCAAGGGAATCCGCGGGCCAATTGTAGCCATCCGGCGTGGATATAGTGTTTTGCTACATATAATCATTTGTGTCGCATATACGCTTCCAAGTGGCCGAGTCATAGATGTGTGCATATATATCATTTCTACGACCGTATTTCGCCCTGCTAAAGTCAGCCCATAAAGAACCAGAGGAATGAAACTTTCACCATAAGTGTCCATCATAAACTTTCTGTATCATCTCCAAACTTCTTATACCCAATCCACCACACTCCACCGGGCGACAGATTTGAGTCCAAGACATCCAATGATGCTTACCATGCCATACGAAGGATGCCATTTTCCGATTCAAAACTGTAAGAACACTTTTTGGCAGCCGTGAACTTGCAATAATGTGAATAGGCATAGTAGATAAGACATGTTTGATAAGAACCAGTCGGCCTGCCATAGATAGCAAATTCGCAGCCCATGCATTAAGTCTCCTGTCAAAATGTTCAATTAAGGAAGTGCAATATGAGGAACAGTTAATCCCCTTGTATAAATACGAACCCAAATACTTAATGGGCAGATTGACCGAGTGTGTGTGTGTAAAATTCTTAGGGGTAGCAACCAATTCCATGGGTATATAAATTATGAAGATTGAGCAGTGATATGAATATATAAAATATGCAAACCATGGGATTAATTGTACATGTCCATAGATGCATAAACAAAAAAAGAGACTGAATGTGCATTAAATAATGTATATATGATATTGGTGGGTTACTGCGGCCTGAAAGAATTTAAAATCTTAGGCAAAAAGAAATTTTGGCCAACGATATTATTCGTGCATACTAGGTATGTATATTTTATTGGTATATTAAAAAAATATTAAATTTCATTAAGGTATATTTTATGTGTATATGGAATCATTAACTTCGTTGATATGGCCGAAAGTTGTGCCATACCTATATCTATAATATATATAATATAACTTCGGCCATTCACATATATATAAGGAATATAATATAAATTATTAACAATTAAGGATATTTTATGTGCTTAAGTTATGTGAAGTGGAAAGTAATTTTTGGTGAAAATCTATGTGGATGGCTGAATAGAAAAGTGGGTCGAGAGCGATACGCATATGTATAAGCGCGTATATGCACGTGTATGAGCGCGGACATATACGTGAGTATTCTTATACGTAGGAGATAAGTTGGAATTGTAACGGTAATAAAAGGGTAAACGAATAAGTATAATGGTAAATTAAAATGTGTTTAAAGTTGTACTTGTCAACTTCCTGGATTAAGTGTGGAAGTTAAATTTTTTTGTCCTTTTCCAAAGCTACCATTCGAGGCCTCTAGGAAGAAAGGAAGGATTTGTCCCAACACCAAGCATAGAGGTCAGCGGGGTTAGGAAGAAGAGATTCTGCGTAGGAAGTTAATTCGTCAAAAAGGTAGGTGCCTCTTCCCCCCTCAAACGGGTATGATTCATGCATGCTTTGATGGTATACTAATGTTTTTCGTTGTTTTACTTTTTTAAGTTGTAAATTTTATTTCGTTGTTTTTATTTGTTTAAGTTGTAAATTTTGTATATGTTGGAAAGCATGAGATGTATTATTTATGGCTGCTATGTGCGTGTATGTGTGTGTGAAATTGGTGGTATGATTGAATCGAAAACAAAATATCCTTAAAAAATGGGGAAAAGGGGGAATTTTTACATTAGGACTCTTTAAGAAGTTGTGTTTTGGCCTTAGAATAAGTTCCTATAGACTGGAAATAGGAGGAAATGGGGGTTGGGATCGAAAAACAAATCACAATGCGTGTTGCCACTAGTGGAACATCAAATTAGATAAATAAATAAATAATTAAATTAAAGCAGAGAACAGGCCGGCCAACGGACCGGGTCGACTGGCCAGCGGGTCGGGCCGAAGGCGGCCCATTAACCTTTTAAAAAAATAATGTATCGGGTCTGGCGGATCAGGCCAGGAAAATATAATTAAATACCAATAAGAATTCAAATAAATTCCAGAAAATATAAAAGCTTAAGATTAAATTATTTTCACTTAATTTCTGAAGTTTGGTAAATTTAAGTAATTAAAAATTAATAGTAATAAATAGAATTAAGTAAGGGAAACATAGGAAAAATTAGTAGAAAATTCTAGTAAATTAATACAAGCTAGGAAAAATAAAGGTGGTGATAAATAACAACTTTCCAACATTCGAAAATTTACGAAACCAAATATTGAGTGCCGGAGACGGTGAGGATGGGCGTACGGGCCCCAGGCGATTGTGTTTTTGCATTCATGGCACGTGCATTGCATTGATGGCGGGTCGTGACGTACGGGTCACGGGCGCTCAGGATGGTGTACGGTGGCGGGGCCACGACACTCAGGATGGTGTGCGGTGACGCAGCCACGCACACTCAGTATGGTGACTGTGGGGTGTACGACCTGCAGCCACTCAGTAGGACCCGGGTTCATGCATTGTACGGTATAGATATTGGCATTATGTGTGACATGACTTTGTTGCGTGTGACATGTTGATTGAGCATGCATCACGTACTTGCGCATTTTTATGTGTAGTGCTTTACTTACCGCATTTACTTTATCTTATGCATGTTATCTTATATTTATGTGCTATGTGGTTATATCATGTCTATGTGCTATGTGGCTATATCATTCCGGTATGTATGTTTTGTATTGGTTTGAGGCGGGCATCTACTGGGTGATTTTTTGTCACTCACCCCTACTTCCCAGGTGAGCCGGATGAGGACTACGAGCACATCTTTGTTGCGGACGGGACGAACATAGCTGAATAGGCTGGTTGATAGCTGCAGCTAGGATACAAGGGGAACTATGCAGCTGATTTTTCGTAGTTATCTTTTGGGGATTTTCACAGACTTCTTTATTACTTTTATTATCAGAATTTTTATTCAGTAATGTAATGACGATTATTGGAGTTTAATTTAAGTTACGATTTACGTTTCCGCGAGAAAAAATTTCTACGTCATTTCTAACATGTAAAAGATTGATTTGACGCCTTGTATTCTCCTTAGTGAGATACGGCGGGTGCACTGTTCCCGATGTTAGGGCTCGGGAGCGGGGCGCTACAGGTGGCATCAGAGCCGAGGCTTCAGATCTGCCTCGAAAACGCAGGATTAATTAGATCACTTAGACATAAGTTACGATCTTTTGTAAAAGGACAATTTTACCCCTAATAAACAAAGTAGACTTAAGAGATGATTTTAGACTTAAGCTATGATCGGGTTATGGGAGGTGTGTGCCGATGGTGAGCTTTCTCTGTCTAATTACTGTTTTACCCCGTGTCCAACCCTTTTAACTCGCTATTGACTAATCTGATTTCTTTTCATGAATTGGAATTATAGAAATGTCTCCACAACGTGAGCCAGCTGGAAATGGTGGTGAGAACCACCAGAATCAAGGGATCATCCCAACCACTTGAAGATGCCATAGTCACCATGACCAACACCTTAGCACAGTAGCACCAGCTGCTGAACTAGAATGCACTGCCTCCACCACCATCGGACTCGGACATGAGATTCTTCGGCAAGGAGATGCGGAGGAGTGATGGCACAGCACAACTGACACCGCCGACCACTTGGATCTAATTTCGGAATGAGTTTAAGAAGTACTACGTGTTCGCAGTGCGATCTTTCAGAGCATGGTTCTAGATCCATGGCGGAAGCATAAATTTAGGCTATGATCTTAGAAATTAAGTTACGATTTTGCCCTAAGTCACGATCTTAGACATAAGTACTGAATTTTTGTCGTAAGCACTAATTATACATTAAGCATGTTATTGGAAATAAGATGAGACCTTAGAGGTTAAGTGATAATCCTACCCGTAAGTCACGACATAGACATAAACGACGATCTTGATTAAGAGTTTATCTTTGGCTTAAGCATTGATTGTAGTCATAGACATTGATTATATGCTAAGTATGATTTGGAAATAAGAACTGATCTTAGACATAAATGGCGATCTGAACATCAGGTGATGATTTGAATATAAACACTAATCTTAGTCGTAAGCTATAATTATATTCTAAGCATTGAACTTAGAAATAGGTAATGATTTTAGACGTAAGGAATGATGATACTGAGTATTAATTCTAGAAATAAGTGATGATATTAGACCTAAGTGATGATCGGATAAGGGCTATGCAACGTATGCCTAGGGCACCCTGTACGATTTTGAATTATTGCCTTACTTGAGTGTTAATTATAATATTTTGCATAATCCCTTAAATCCAATTCCTGCAAACTCGGTACCCTTATGAAAAATGAAGCGGGTTCACGCCCCTACCTAGACATTAGTGTCGGAACCTGACTAGGTGGTGCATTTTACCCTACAGTCCATTTCTCTAAAATGGATGTTTGTATTTTCGGTGGTATATGCCAAACATACGCCTATACAGCGGCGTCCACTTTGGCAGTCGTTGTGTGACTTTGCTGTTTCGTGTCATTTGCCTTGGATGGTTGGTGGTGATTTTAATACTTTTCGAGCATTAGAGGATCATAGCGGTAGGTCTGTTCCATCTTTAGCAGCATTACAAGACTTTAATGATTGTATCGAACAGTGCTCTCTCGTGGCGCCACCGCACCAAGGCTCTAGATTTACTTGGACAGATGAGAGAGGTCTTGGCCGTATAAGACGCAGATTAGATTGGGTTTTTATCAATTCTGCTTTCCAGGATAGTTTTGCGGAGCTGCAGTTATCACATCTGCCGAGGGTTGCCTCTGATCATATGCCATTGCTAATTTTGTGTCGGCGGAGTGTGGCTAATAGCAAACGCACATTCCGGTTTTTGGATGCCTGGTTACATCATTCAGATTTTCATGCTTATATGCAGCAGGCATGGTTATCATATCCTACGACTGGCGGTATGTATGGTTTCTATAAAAAATTATTCTCATTCAAAAAGGATATTCAACGGTGGAATAAAGACATCTTTAGCAATATTTCCAACAACCTAAAACATGCGGAGATTCAACTAAATTATGCCAAGGCAGCCTTGGATGCCCAGCCAACTGAAGCAAACAGGGCCGAATATCATAGATCCAAGGCCGAGTATCTAAGAGCGTCCACCTCTGAATTACTTTTCTGGAAGCAAAAAGCAAGACTTAAATGGCTTAGTGAGGGTGATGCAAATACAAAGTTCTTCCATTCTATCGTTAAAGGGAAGCGGACACACTTGCATATTCAAAACATACGCAATGCGGAGGGCCATCTATTAACAGAGCCGTGTGACATCATGGCAGCAGCGGTCACTTTCTATACTGAGTTGTTTGCGCCGGCATCAACGCAGAATCATTCTGCTATACTTTCGCACATCCCCCGGCTGCTAACAGATGAAGACAATATTATGTTGACGCGACTTCCTACTGCTGTCGAAGTTAAGGAAGCTGTGTGGCATCTGGACCCTCACAGTGCAGCTGGCCCAGATGGTTTCCATGGTATGTTTTATCGTTCATGTTGGTCGGTCATACATTCTGATATGGTTAAGGTTGTGCAGGAATTTTTCCTTGGTATCCTGCAGCCGCCTGTTATGGCTAGTGCATCAATTACTTTAATACCAAAGACGGCATCTCCGCAGTCTTTAAGTGATTTTCGACCCATCTGTCTGACAAATTTCCTGAGTAAAGTATGCACCCGCATTATAGCTACACGCTTGGGACTGCTTCTTCCAAAGTTAATTTCTCCAGAACAAACGGGTTTCCTTCCTGGGCATGATATTTCAACCCAAGTTTTATTGGCAAGAGAAATGGTGCATATGTTGGATAGTGGTTCTTCACATCTATGCCTGAAATTAGACATGATGAAAGCTTTCGATCGGGTCAGTTGGGATTATCTGGAACGTCTTTTGTTACAATTCGGTTTTTCAGGATTTTTCACTCGACTCATCCTCAATCATCTTCGTGCCACTACGTTATCAGTTTTGATCAATGGTGAGCCTTCACCAACATTTCTTCCACAGCGAGGGGTCAAGCAGGGGGACCCTTTATCCCCTTTGCTTTTCATTCTGGCATCAGAGGGTTTCAGCAGAGGATTATCATCGTTAGTGGCTGCGGGCCACATTCAGCCATTTAGGCTTGGCCGTATTCCATTCGCCATATCTCATTTAGCTTATGCAGATGATCTCCTTATTTTCCTTCAAGGCACACAGCGTAATATACGCCATTTTAAAAGGTTCTTAACGGAATATGAAACTGCTTCTGGTCAAAAGGTAAATTTTCAAAAGAGTAGTCTCATTCCATCGGCTCGCCTCTCCACACGACGAGTTTGAAGCTTGACGGAAATACTCGGGATGCGACTTTCAGCATTACCATTTAGATACTTGGGTTCCTATCTTCACAAGGGTATTAATCGCTCTCGATTTTGCACTACTCTGTTACAGCATTTCGATGACCGTTTACATGGTTGGCATTCCCGTCTTCTCTCTTTCGCGGGTCGTTTAGTCTTATTGCGCTCTGTACTTCCTGCGCTTCCCCTTCATGCCATGGCTGCAGGAGGATTGCCAAAGTCTGTCATTAAAATGATTCACAGAAAAATGGCCATTTTTTATTGGGGGGATCGACACCACTGGGTTGCATGGTCCAAAATTACTTTGCCAGTTGAAGAAGGCGGCTTGGGGCTAAGGGATCTCAATGCATTACAGCAGGCATATCAATGCCAAATATGGTGGTTATATCATAAACAAGACACTTTATGGAGTCGTTATATGCATGCAAAATATGGACGGAGGGGAGATTTTCAGCCACGCCTACCGGATTCGCCAATTTGGAAGCTTATTTGTCGCATTAATAATGTATGTCTTTCGCACGCCGCAGGCGCTAATACACATCTCACATGGCAACCCTCGCCCTCGGGAGAATTCACTCTAAAATCTACTTACGATGTATGTCGACCATCTAAACCAACATTGCTCTCGTCTAAGTTCATTTGATTTAAGCACCATTCACCATCCATCAAGTTATTGTTGTGGCGATTGTTCCATGCTGCCCTACCATTTGAAGATTATATTGGCAGTTATTCTGCAGCCCGTCCTGCGCAATGCCCCTTTTGCAAGCAGCACTCAGCAACGGTTGATCATGTTTTCTTGTATTGTTCGCCAATTCGGCTATTATGGACGTTCTTTGCGGCAGAGTTGCAAGGCGTTTCTCTCACTTCTTTACCTCTACGCCAATATTTATTGTCTTGGTGGTATCGATCTTCTTCTGCTTCGATATATGGGGTTCTTAAAATTGTTGTCCCTGGAATCTTAGTACATAACATATGGCGTTGCTATGCTAGTTTAGTGTATGGGGACCAGACATGCTTTTCTATATTTGCACTCCGGGCTGCAATCCATTTTGATATAGACATGTGGGTTCATACACTCCACGGTTCCAAGCTAGCCGCAGGTCCTACCCCTCCGATATCGTGGATTCCAAAGGTTCGATCTCCGCGTCTCCAAGTGATCAAATGGCTCACTCCTCCATCAGGACGATTTAAACTTAATGTGGATGCAACTGTTGGACGCCACTATTCTACAGGCAGAGTCATCCTGCGTGACTCTAATGGCGCTTGTGTGCGTGCCGTAGCATTCCGCCTGCCTCCATGTACGCCACTGCTGGCTGAAATTCAGGCAGCTCTATTTGGATTGCTATATTTTCTTCCTTTATATAGGACACTTGTCATAGAGACAGACTGTGCTCACATGCTGCAGCGTTTACGTCAGCGACAGCCAATCTTTGGCAACTTTCATCTCAGACTCCTACACATGTTGGTTATTCAAAATAACTTGGACATTAATCATGTATATCGTGAGGCCAATATGCCAGCATATTACCTTGCTCATCATGCAATGACGTCGCCGCTCACTTCCTACTTTTCCTCCTCCGGTCTGCCTCCTATGGTTCGTGCTGCAATCAATTTGGACCTCACGTCAGCGTCTTTGCGTATGCGGTAATCACTAAGTCTTCCGAATGGATTGGCGCACTTTCTTATCCTCTGCCTGTGCTCATGTGAGTGCAGGCAGACATGGGATTACACTTTGCGAGGGCTTGAGGATTATCATTGTATATGACGGGTGCCACTCTACCCACGTCTTCCACATGGATTGGCGTCTATATGCTGTCGCCGCCTGTGCTCTTGTCAGTGCAGGCAGCTTTGGTGAGATTAACATCTTGTCGTTACATTTTCTTAGTATGTATTTGTTGTGCATGATTGATGTACTTTTCGGTAATACTGCTGCATGGGCGTTTTTGCGTCTTCAACATTTCATGGTCGCTGCTCTCCTGAGTTTCCATATGCATTGGCTCATCTTTCGCTCCCCTGCCTGTGCCTCGGATGGTATAGGCAGACCGGGTATGTATTACATTCACTGGGTTGGTTTCTTTTTCTTATGCACCCAATACATGTTTCACGCATGCTTTTGTTTGCATGCTGCATGGACGGACGCAATGGATGCTTGTTTCCACAAGGATGCTGTATGTACTGACAAAGGCAATTGGAAGCTTCTATGGCAACTTCATAATCTTCATCAAATGGTACAACTCAGGATGCCGTATACAATCTCATGTAGTAAGCTTTACCACGCAATGGAGGTGCTTCTCACTTGGACGACAACACATACCATATCATTGTATTCAAGATTTTACACATTTGATATCAATGACAGTCGTATAAATATGTACGCTTTTTCCTTCGCCAAGGTTTTATCCACAAGGGTGGTTTTACTTGGCAAGGTTTTAATGCAGCATATCATATACGACTGGAGATATATCATCCTTAGCTTTTTAATTCAATTATTTGCATATTCTGACACTTGTAATATGGTTTTCCTCCGCCAAAAGTGAGGCCTTATCATAATAAAATTTCTCTTTTCAAAAAAAAATATATATATATATATATATGTATGTATGTATGTATGTATGTATGTATGTATATGTATTAGACGTACACACACGACAACAAATAAAAAATTATATATATATATATATATATATATATTATACATATTATACACACACGGCAAAAAAAAGAACTAGAACAGGAAAAGAAAATAAAAGAAGATAAGTTTAAAACTTAAAATCCTAATATGATTATGAAGTAGATATATGAAGTTTAAATTTAAACTAATCCTAATCACATTAGAATAAGATAACATAAACCCTAATCCACATCTATATCTATACATAGCACCTAAACTTCCACCCTATTCCTTTCTCTTTTCTCCCCACGGCAGCACCCCAACTCCCAGCACTCCTCGGCAGCCAAGCTGCCCCTTTTTGCTGCCAGCCACAAGAAAACAAAGAAAGGGGTGAAATTTCTCCCTCTTTTTATATTTATATTTATACACCTATACACCCATAGCATCAAAAACAGCGGCCAGCCCTCCCTCTTTATTTATCCCAAGATGCCGCCAACCTTAAGGCCAAGAACAAGCAATTTCTTCATCCGTTCAACCCCGATTCTTCGCGTAGTACGTTTAATCAAGACCTGAGGCAAGTACCCTTACTATATTTTCTATGCTTTTACAAAATTATTATGCTATATTCGTATCCAATCGGATCATGCATAAGTATATGTGATTGCATAAATAATTGTATAAATATTTATGTATGACCGCCTATGTATATGTATATATGTAAAGTTGGAATTTTAGTAAGTTTTGAAAAAGAAACTGCCGAATTAGGTCTATATATCAAATACCACTTGGATTTAGCCAAAGACACGTATTTTAATATATAGAGAGTATATATATTCAGCCGAGTGTGTGTGTAAAATTCTTAGGGGTAGCAACCAATTCCATGGGTATATAAATTATGAAGATTGAGCAGTGATATGAATATATAAAATATGCAAACCATGGGATTAATTGTACATGTGCATAGATGCATAAACAAAAAAAAAGAGATACTGAATGTGCATTAAATAATGTATATATGATATTGGTGGGTTACTGCGGCCTGAAAGAATTGAAAATCTTAGGCAAAAAGAAATTTTGGCCAACGATATTATTCGTGCATACTAGGTATGTATATTTTATTGGTATATAAAAAAATATTAAATTTCATTAAGGTATATTTTATGTGTATATGGAATCATTAACTTCGTTGATATGGCCGAAAGTTGTGCCATTCCTATATCTATAATATATATAATATAACTTCGGCCATTCACATATATATATATAAGGAATATAATATAAATTATTAACAATTAAGGATATTTTATGTGCATAAGTTATAAGAAGTGGAAAGTAATTTTTGGTGAAAATCTATGTGGATGGCTGAATAGAAAAGTGGGTCGAGAGCGATACGCATATGTATAAGCGCGTATATGCACGTGTATGAGCGCGGACATATACGTGAGTATACTTATACGTAGGAGATAAGTTGGAATTGAAACGGTAATAAAAGGGTAAACGAATAAGTATAATGGTAAATGAAAATGTGTTTAAAGTTGTACTTGTCAACTTCCTGGATTAAGTGTGGAAGTTAAATTTTTTTGTCCTTTTCCAAAGCTACCATTTGAGGCCTCTAGGAAGAAAGGAAGGATTTTCCCAACACCAAGCATAGAGGTCAGCGGGGTTAGGAAGAAGAGATTTTGCGTAGGAAGTTAATTCGTCAAAAAGGTAGGTGCCTCTTCCCCCCTCAAACGGGTATGATTCATGCATGCTTTGATGGTATACTAATGTGTTTCGTTGTTTTACTTGTTTAAGTTGTAAATTTTATTTCGTTGTTTTTATTTGTTTAAGTTGTAAATTTTGTATATGTTGGAAAGTATGAGATATATTATTTATGGCTACTATGTGCGTGTATGTGTGTGTGAAATTGGTGGTATGATTGAATCGAAAACAAAATATCCTTAAAAAATGGGGAAAAGGGGGAATTTTTACATTAGGAGTCTTTAAGAAGTTGTGTTTTGGCCTTAGAATAGGTTCCTATAGACTGGAAATAAGAGGAAATGGGGGTTGGGATCGAAAAACAAATCGCAGTGTGCGTTGCCACTAGTGGAACATCAAATTAGATAAATAAATAAATAATTAAATTAAAGCAGAGAACAGGCCAGCCAGCGGACCGGGTCGAGTGGCCAGCGGGTCGGGCCGAAGGCGGCCCATTAAACTCTTAAAAAAATAATGTATCGGGTCTGGCGGATCATGCCAAAAAAATATAATTAAATACCAATAAGAATTCAAATAAATTCCAGAAAATATAAAGGCTTAAGATTAAATTATTTTCACTTAATTTCTGAAGTTTGGTAAATTTATGTAATTAAAACTTAATAGTAATAAATAGAATTAAGAGAGGGAAACATAGGGAAAATTAGTAGAAAATTCTAGTAAATTAATACAAGCTAAGGAAAAAAAAGGTGGTGATAAATAACAACTTTCCAATATTCGAAAATTTACGAAACCAAATATTGAGTGCCGGAGACGGTGAGGATGGGCGTACGGGCCCCAGGCGATTGTGTATTTGCATTCATGGCACGTGCATTGCATTGATGGCGGGTCGTGACGTACGGGTCACGGGCGCTCAGGATGGTGTACGGTGGCGGGGCCATGACACTCAGGATGGTGTGCGGTGGCGCGACCACGCACACTCAGTATGGTGACTGTGGGGTGTACGACCTGCAGCCACTCAGTAGGACCCGGGTTCATGCATTGCACGGTATGGATATTGGCATTATAGGTGACATGACTTTGTTGCGTGTGACACATTGATTGAGCATGCATCACGTACTTGCGCATTTTTATGTGTAGTGCTTTACTTACCGCATTTACTTTATCTTATGCATGTTATCTTATATTTATGTGCTATGTAGTTATATCATGTCTATGTGCTATGTGGCTATATCATTTAGGTATGTACGTTTTGTATTGGTTTGAGACGGACATCTACTGGGTGATTTTCTGTCACTCACCCCTACTTCCCAGGTGAGCCGGATGAGGACTACGAGTACATCTTTGTTGCGGACGGGACGGACATAGCTGAATAGGCTGGTTGATAGCTGCAGCTAGGATACGAGGGGAACTCTGTAGCTGATTTTTCGTAGTTATCTTTTGGGGATTTTCACAGACTTCTTTATTACTTTTATTATCAGAATTTTTATTCAGTAATGTAGTGACGATTATTGGAGTTTAATTTAAGTTACGATTTACGTTTCCGCGAGAAAAAAAATTTCTACGTCATTTCTGACATGTAAAAGATTTATTCGACGCCTTGTATTCTCCTTAGTGAGATACGGCGGGTGCACTGTTTCCGATGTTAAGGCTCGGGAGCGGGGCGCTACAGGTGGTATCAGAGCCGAGGCTTCAGATCTGCCTCGGAAATGCAGGATTAATTAGATCACTTAGACATAAGTTACGATCTTTTGTAAAAGGACGATTTTATCCCTAATAAACAAAGTAGACTTAAGAGATGATTTTAGACTTAAGCTATGATCGGGTTATGGGAGGTGTGTGCTGATGGTGAGCTTTCTCTGTCTAATTACTGTTTTACCCCGTGTCCAACCCTTTTAACTCGCTATTGACTAATCTGATTTCTTTTCATGAATTGGAATTATAGAAATGTCTCCACAACGTGAGCCAGCTGGAAATGGTGGTGAGAACCACCAGAATCAAGGGATCATCCCAACCACTTGAAGATGCCATAGTCACCATGACCAACACCTTAGCACAGTAGCACCAGCTGCTGAACTAGAATGCACTGCCTCCACCA
This sequence comes from Eustoma russellianum, assembly GCA_036186865.1. NCBI lineage: Eukaryota > Viridiplantae > Streptophyta > Magnoliopsida > Gentianales > Gentianaceae > Eustoma > Eustoma russellianum. The sequence continues at coordinate 13,149,496 of AP025059.1, read as the reverse complement.
CCATCGGACTCAGACCTGAGATTCTTCAGCAAGGAGATGCGGAGGAGTGATGGCACAGCACAACTGACACCGCCGACCACTTAGATCTAATTTCGGAATGAATTTAAGAAGTACTACGTGTTTGCAGTGAGATCTTTCAGAGCATGGTTCTAGATCCATGGCGGAAGCATAAATTTAGGCTATGATCTTAGAAATTAAGTTACGATTTTGCCCTAAGTCACGATCTTAGACATAAGTACTGAATTTTTGTCGTAAGCACTAATTATACATTAAGCATGTTATTAGAAATAAGATGAGACCTTAGAGGTTAAGTGATAATCCTACCCGTAAGTCACGACATAGACATAAACGAAGATCTTGATTAAGAGTTTATCTTTGGCTTAAGCATTGATTGTAGTCATAGACATTGATTATATGCTAAGTATGATTTGGAAATAAGAACTGATCTTAGACATAAATGGCGATCTGAACATCAGGTGATGATTTGAATATAAACACTAATCTTAGTCGTAAGCTGTAATTATATTCTAAGCATTGAACTTAGAAATAGGTAATGATTTTAGACGTAAGGAATGATGATACTGAGTATTGATTCTCGAAATAAGTGATGATATTAGACCTAAGTGATGATCGGATAAGGGCTATGCCACATATGCCTAGGGCACCCTGTACGATTTTGAATTATTGCCTTACTTGAGTGTTAATTATAATGTTTTGCATAATCCCTTAGATCCAATTCCTACAAACCCGGTACCCTTATGAAAAATGAAGCGGGTTCACGCCCCTACCTAGACATTAGTGTTGGAACCTGACTAGGTCTAAGTTGAGATCGTAGCTCTTAAGGAAATGAATCATATGTGATGAGCTCAAGAAGGCTACTGATGACCAGAGATATAAGTATGTCATAAACCGATGACTAGGATATGGAACTCAGGTATGAGGACAATACTCCTAAGTTTGATCTTAGAGTTTTAAGAAGATAGGTTATGATCTTATGTAAGCGGAGAATAATAGACTTAGAAATTACCTTGTTGGGTACAAGGAATGATTTTCGAGGTCTTAGTCTATGATAAGAAAGTGAAATGGTTAATGTATCATTGATACACCATACGCAAGTTTCTAGGACGAAACTTTTTGTGAGGGGGAAGGAATGTTATGACCCGCGTTTTCATATGATATATATATATATATATATATGTATGTATATATATTAGACGTACACACACGACAACAAATAACAAATTTTATATATATATATATATTATACATATTATACACACACGGCAAAAAAAAAAGAATTAGAACAGGAAAAGAAAATAAGTTTAAAACTTAAAATCCTAATATGATTATGAAGTAGATAGATGAAGTTTAAATTTAAACTAATCCTAATCACATTAGAATAAGATAACCTAAACCCTAATCCACATCTATATCTATACATAGCACCTAAACTTCCACCCTATTCCTTTCTCTTTTCTCCCCACGGCAGCACCCCAACTCCCAGCACTCCTCGGCAACCAAGCTGCCCCTTTTTGCTGTCAGCCACAAGAAAACAAAGAAAGGGGTGAAATTTCTCCCTCTTTTTATATTTATATTTATACACCTATACACCCATAGCATCAAAAACAGCGGCCATCCCTCCCTCTTTATTTATCCCAAGATGCCGCCAACCTTAAGGCCAAGAACAAGCAATTTCTTCATCCGTTCAACCCCGATTCTTCGCGTAGTACGTTTAATCAAGACCCGAGGCAAGTACCCTTACTATATTTGCTATGCTTTTACAAAATTATTATGCTATTTTTGTATCCAATCGGATCATGCATAAGTATATGTGATTGCATAAATAATTGTATAAATATTTATGTATGACCGCCTATGTATATGTATATATGTAAAGTTGGAATTTTAGTAAGTTTTGAAAAAGAAACTGCCGAATTAGGTCTATATATCAAATACCACTTGGATTTAGCCAAAGACACGTATTTTAATATATAGAGAGTATATATAAGTTTTGTATATGGAATACATACTTGTTTCTGTGCATATTTATATGTAGACATTTGTTGTGCAGTTAAGATATGTACATACTATGCCCTATGCGTGTGTTGTATATATGGGAGTATTGGTTGTGTTAAAAGTTATATTCATATATGTGTTTGAATTATGGTGCATGTAGCGTGAGGGCTGAGAGTGAAAATTTGCAATTAGAAATTGATATATATATATATATATATATATATATATATATATATATATATATATATATATATTCAGCCGAGTGTGTGTGTAAAATTCTGAGGGGTAGCAACCAGTTCCATGGGTATATAAATTATGAAGATTGAGCAGTGATATGAATATATAAAATATGCAAACCATGGGATTAATTGTACATGTGCATAGATGCATAAACAAAAAAAAAAGAGATACTGAATGTGCATTAAATAATGTATATATGATATTGGTGGGTTACTACGGCCTGAAAGAATTGAAAATCTTAGGCAAAAAGAAATTTTGGCCAATGATATTATTCGTGCATACTAGGTATGTATATTTTATTGGTATATAAAAAAATATTAAATTTCATTAAGGTATATTTTATGTGTATATGGAATCATTAACTTCGTTGATATGGCCGAAAGTTGTGCCATTCCTATATCTATAATATATATAATATAACTTCGGCCATTCACATATATATATATAAGGAATATAATATAAATTATTAACAATTAAGGATATTTTATGTGCATAAGTTATAAGAAGTGGAAAGTAATTTTTGGTGAAAATCTATGTGGATGGCTGAATAGAAAAGTGGGTCGAGAGCGATACGCATATGTATAAGCGCGTATATGCACGTGTATGAGCGCGGACATATACGTGAGTATACTTATACGTAGGAGATAAGTTGGAATTGAAACGGTAATAAAAGGGTAAACGAATAAGTATAATGGTAAATGAAAATGTGTTTAAAGTTGTACTTGTCAACTTCCTGGATTAAGTGTGGAAGTTAAATTTTTTTGTCCTTTTCCAAAGCTACCATCCGAGGCCTCTAGGAAGAAAGGAAGGATTTTCCCAACACCAAGCATAGAGGTCAGCGGGGTTAGGAAGAAGAGATTTTGCGTAGGAAGTTAATTCGTCAAAAAGGTAGGTGCCTCTTCCCCCCTCAAACGGGTATGATTCATGCATGCTTTGATGGTATACTAATGTGTTTCGTTGTTTTACTTGTTTAAGTTGTAAATTTTATTTCGTTGTTTTTATTTGTTTAAGTTGTAAATTTTGTATATGTTGGAAAGTATGAGATATATTATTTATGGCTGCTATGTGCGTGTATGTGTGTGTGAAATTGGTGGTATGATTGAATCGAAAACAAAATATCCTTAAAAAATGGGTAAAAGGGGGAATTTTTACATTAGGAGTCTTTAAGAAGTTGTGTTTTGGCCTTAGAATAGGTTCCTATAGACTGGAAATAAGAGGAAATGGGGGTTGGGATCGAAAAACAAATCGCAGTGTGCGTTGCCACTAGTGGAACATCAAATTAGATAAATAAATAAATAATTAAATTAAAGCAGAGAACAGGCCAGCCAGCGGACCGGGTCGAGTGGCCAGCGGGTCGGGCCGAAGGCGGCCCATTAACCTCTTAAAAAAATAATGTATCGGGTCTGGCGGATCAGGCCAGAAAAATATAATTAAATACCAATAAGAATTCAAATAAATTCCAGAAAATATAAAGGCTTAAGATTAAATTATTTTCACTTAATTTCTGAAGTTTGGTAAATTTATGTAATTAAAACTTAATAGTAATAAATAGAATTAAGTAAGGAAAACATAGGGAAAATTAGTAGAAAATTCTAGTAAATTAATACAAGCTAAGGAAAAATAAAGGTGGTGATAAATAACAACTTTCCAATATTCGAAAATTTACGAAACCAAATATTGAGTGCCGGAGACGGTGAGAATGGGCGTACGGGCCCCAGGCGATTGTGTTTTTGCATTCATGGTACGTGCATTGCATTGATGGCGGGTCGTGACGTACGGGTCACGGGCGCTCAGGATGGTGTACGGTGGCGGGGCCACGACACTCGCGCCACCGCACACTCAGTATGGTGACTGTGGGGTGTACGACCTGCAGCCACTCTGTAGGACCCGGGTTCATGCATTGTACGGTATGGATATTGGCATTATGTGTGACATGACTTTGTTGCGTGTGACACGTTGATTGAGCATGCATCACGTACTTGCGCATTTTTATGTGTAGTGCTTTACTTACCGCATTTACTTTATCTTATGCATGTTATGTTATATTTATGTGCTATGTGGTTATATCATGTCTATGTGCTATGTGGCTATATCATTTAGGTATGTACGTTTTGTATTGGTTTGAGGCGGGCATCTGCTGGGTGATTTTCTGTCACTCACCCCTACTTTCCAGGTGAGCCGGATGAGGACTACGAGCACATCTTTGTTGCGGACGGGACGGACATAGCTGAATAGGCTGGTTGATAGCTGCAGCTAGGATACGAGGGGAACTATGCAGCTGATTTTTCGTAGTTATCTTTTGGGGATTTTCACAGACTTCTTTATTACTTTTATTATCAGAATTTTTATTCAGTAATGTAATGAAGATTATTGGAGTTTAATTTAAGTTACGATTTACGTTTCCGTGAGAAAACAAATTTCTACGTCATTTCTGACATGTAAAAGATTGATTCGACGCCTTGTATTCTCCTTAGTGAGATACGGCGGGTGCACTGTTCCCGATGTTAGGGCTCGGGAGCGGGACGCTACAGATGGTCAGCTCCTACACTTCAAAAATGGCCACAAATTTTGCGGCTTACATGGTATGTGCATCCATAAAATCATTCCATGTTAGCACATACAAATCACCCTCAATTAAGGCCAAATTGTGGAGATTCCAATTTCAATTTTGTCACATGTTTAGGCGCCACTTTAGATCAGTCTAAGTGATGAATATTATAATTTATGAATATTATGTGTAACATAATATATATAACATGTGCAAAAAGTTAGAATTTAATTAGAGAAAAATCGGGTAATCGATAAACGTTGAAAATTCGGTTTTCTACGTGCACGACACATGGAACATTTTTGGCATGGCATATAACATGTATCTAGACACTTTTTACATACTTCATATATTCTAAAGTGTTCTAGAAAAATCAATTAAGGGCTGATTGGAATATACCATATGTGTATAATTAAATGTGCACTATTTTACAAAGTTTGCAAAAATAAAATTTAGCGCATGTACAATCATGTCACACGCATACTACAGCCATGTTGAAGCATATGTGGAGCTTTGTTGGCATCTTGATTGGCCAAGAATGAAACATGCAATGTTGGTGACATAAAGAAAGGAGCTACACAAGGTAACATTTCAAACTTTGTCACATTTGTGACACATGCTGAAAATTCAGCATGTGTAAAATAGAGATGCCGATTTTCTCAACTTAATGAGGCATATTTTACTATCTTGAATTAAGTGGATTAATTGAGAGAAAGTATGGAAGTATTTTGAATATATTATGAAATTAATAATATGATATTTTCAAATATCACATATGCTGAAAATTTCAGCATGTGTGTAATGTATGTTGGCCAATTTCTAGGACTTATTGGTGATCAATTTTATTCCAAAATTGATAAGAATGTTATGTACTAAATGATGCTTGATTTCTTCCTTATTTGCAAGAAATAAATCAAAGCAAACTTGGCAACATTTTGAATAAAATACAAATGTTACACATGCTGAAATTTCAGCATGTGAAAGAGGTGTTATGGCCGAAATTTTGATGGAAAGTTGTGATAAGTTGTCTTGCTAATTATGTGGGATGATTATATGCTTTATGGAAATAATTTTATGGCTAATTGGCACATGCTTTTTGAGGTTTAATTTCAGAATTATCTAGTCATCAAGTGATGACAGCATCCATCCAATCAATGAGTGTCAAGTAAGCAAGAATTTAATGATCATCCAATGAGGAGGTGCCAAGTAAGCAAGAAATGTCACAATGATGCAATACACTCTTCCAAGGACTTAGAAGATAATTTTCAAGAGGAAGAGGAGGGTTATAGGGGGCGGCCTTATGGTGATAAAAAGGAAAGAAGAGAGAAAACAAAAGAAGAACAAGTCTTGCAAATTGAAGCATCAAAACCTTTTCTAGCCTATTCTCTCTACACTTATTTCTTTCTTCTCTCTAAAAGCCTATTGTACTCATATTCATATATTTGAATAGGCTTCATATAGACCACCACATATTCTCTTTATTGTTGTAAAAGATTGATCAAGGTGTGATCAATCTTGCACTTGAAAGGTGGTGGTGTTCGTGATCATTGTATTCTCATACAAGGTTTGTAAAGGGTTGGAATTGGTGCGTAACTCCATCAACCCTATGGTAAGGTGCTATTTTGTGTTTTGTGATTAGTGCTAACCGAGGAAGGTGTCCTCGAAGACTGGAGTAGGTTGTTTATAATCGAACCAGTATAAAATTCCTGGTGTTATTTACTTTCAGCACTTACTTTCAGTTTCAGCACTATTTATCGTTTTTGATCACGTTGGTAAAAATAGTAAACGAATTTCAAAAATCACGAAACTTTCCAAAATCATAGCCACACGTCTTAAGGTTAATTTGCGCAATCTGACCTCCAACGATTTTTCAAAGGGTTAGAGGTTGAATTTTAATCTGCAATTTTTAGGAGATACTCAGAATATCTGAGAGTAAGTTCTCTCCAAATTTCAGAATTTTTGAAGACCTGCAACCTAGTTCCTGAAAACAAAAACTGTTTTCAGAAGTTGGATTTTTGGTTTAAAACTATTTTAAAAACCACATTTTCTGCACTCACTATTCAACCCCCCTTCTAGTGGTGCCTTTCTGATCCTACAATAGTCCCGCCTGAAATGGCAACATGCGCCCCCAAGTCCTGTTTTAATATTACTGTGATCCCTCCACTTACTGAAATATCGTCCCCGGCCCCTTCCTTTTTGGAATTATCCGAAACAGACCCATACCTTCCAGCAATCCCAAAAAACCCCAGAACTATTAAATATTGCTACCATACACCCTGGTCTTCCCACAACTGACAGTTTGCACCCCCTTACTATCTCACCGCCTCCTACGGCCCACACCTATACCGCTGGTACTCATCCTACCAAAATAAAATGGATCTTCGACTGTGGTGTGACTGATACAATGACCTTTGATCCAAATGAATTCATTACCCGTTCTTCTCCAACCAAATCCTATGTGAGACTGCTAATGGGGAAACCATCCCAGTGTCTGGCGCCGACTCTATTGCCATCACCCTGAACGTTTCACTTAATAACTACCTTTTCGTTCCCTCTCTTTCTACATAGTTGCTCTCTATCAGTCAACTTACAAAAGAATTGGATTGTGTTGTTCTTATGTATCTCTCGTTTTGCGTGTTACAGGACATTCATACTCAGGAGATCATTGGACGTGGTACTGAGCATGATGGTTTATACTACGTAGATGCAGTGGTGCAACAGGGCAAGTCTAATCTTGCCACCGGTTCGGTTACCCGCCAGTTATGGTTATGGCACCATCGGTTAGATCATCCATCATTCAGTTATTTGCAAAAACTTTTTCCTCATTTATGTTCTGCTACTTTCAATAATTTGACTTGTGATACTTGCCTCTGTGCCAAACAACCACGAGCGACTTACTGCTCCAATAATACTCGTGCGAGTCATATTTTTTCATTAGTACACTCAGATGTGTGGGGGCCATCTCCACATCTGACTCCATTGGGATTTTGGTATTTTGTTATATATATTGACGATTATTCCTGCGTGACTTGGCTTTATATTCTAAAACAAAAATCTGATGTTGCTACCAAATTTGTGGAGTTCTATAATATGATCAAAACTCAATATCAATCCACTATACAAATTCTTCGTTCTGACAATGGTGGGGAATACTTCGATGGGGGCACTTAAACAGTTCTTTACTACACATGGCATCATTCACCAAACATCTTGTCCTAACACACCTGAACAAAATGGTGTGGCGGAATGCAAAAAACGAACTCTCCTTGAAATGACTTGTGTGATGATGCTTGAATCGTTTGTTCCCCGCGGTTTTTGGCCAGAGGCTGTATCAACTGCTACCTACCTCAGCAATCGACTCCCTACTACCATACTCAATCACAAAACCCCTTTAGAAATACTGGCCCAAATAGTTCCTCTTCCTTCTCTATTGACTCTACCACCTAAAGTCTTTGGGTGTATGGTCTTTATACGTGTCCCCAAAACCAATCGTACAAAACTTGACCCTTGTACAGAGAAATGTACCTTTGTTGGGTATGCCTCTACTCAAAAGGGGTATCGCTGCTACAATCCCCATACTCGCCGTATACATATCACCATAAATTGCGTCTTCCTAGAAACCGAGTTTTTCTTTGCCACCCCTTCTCAGTCTCAAGGGGAGATAACTGATGGTGGTGATCCTTTCGATTGGTTGTCTAGCGTAAACTAGTTGCCAACTGAACCAACATGGCAACTAGATGGCTCCGACTGCGCTATGGCTCCCTATGATAGTATGACCGTCCCTCAAGTACCCGACCATGACACTCTTTAGATGAATGCACCACAACAGGTAAACAGTGGTGTGCATAATAACTCCGATGATTCTATTCCTAGTGAAAGTACCGATAGTTTTTAACCTGATTTAACAACTGCCCACTCTATTGAAACCATCATTGAATATCCAGTGACTAACCCAGACCATCTTGAATTGGATCATATTAATGTTATAATAGGAGAACATGGGTGTGTGCTGCCACCCTAGAGAAATAGGAGAGTCCCACCCGAAAGATACTCTAACAAAATTGGCTCAAGCCTCCAGGTATCCTGCGGTTACACAAGGTAGCCACCTTGAAAGCACTGCAAAAGTTTTTCTGACTACGATCTGCTCAGAAGAAATTCTCAGAAATGTAGAAGAGGCTTGTGCCCAACAGAAGTGGAAAGAGGCAATGGTAGTGGAAATGGACGCTCTCAAGATAAATGATACGTGGGGAAAATGTGAGTTGCCACCAGGAAAACGACCTGTTGGGTGTAGATGGGTACACACAGTAAAATACAAAGCTGATGGTAGTATTGAAAGACATAAGGCGAGGCTTGTAGCCAAAGGATTCACACAGACCTACGGGGTTGATTATTCAGAGACATTCTCACCGGTTGCAAGGATCGACACAATCCGAGTATTGTTCTCTATCGCAGCTACCAAGAACTGGCCATTGCAGCAGTTTGATGTTAATAATACGTTCCTGCATGGGTCCATGAAGGAAGAAGTGTACATGGAACCGCCTCCAGGATTCTCTGATGAATTTGGCCCGGGACAAGTGTGCAGACTGAAAAGGGCTCTTTATGGTCTCAAGCTATCTCTCTGGGCATGGTTTGAGAGATTTACCCATGTCATGAGACAAGACGGATATAAACAAAGCAACGCTGACCACACACTGTTCACCAAAAAACAGGAAAGTTTAGTTACTTTTCTTATTATATATGTTGACGATATGATTATTACGGGAAACGATACTAATGAAATTTCTCGCCTCAGGAAACATTTGTTCACCCAGTTCGAGATGAAGGACCTTGGTGGACTCAAGTACTTCTTGGGAATTCAGGTGTTACGATCACAAGCTGGCATCTATATCTGACAACGAAAGTATATTCTGGATCTACTAACGGAAGTTGGCATGTTAGATGCCAAACCAGCTGATACTCCGATGGTCCAAAATCATAAACTAGACTTTGTACAGGGGGCTCCTTTGGCAGACCGTGGACAATATCAACGCCTGGTAGGCAAGCTGATATACCTCTCTCATACCAGACCCCACATTGCTTATACTGTGGGTGTGGTTAGTCAGTTCATGCATAATCTGCAAAAACATCATTTCGATGCTGTGACCCAAATCGTGAGATACTTGCAGAAAACACCAGGTGTTGGGCTACTCTTCAAAAATAACGGCCACCTTAATATTGAGGCCTACACTGAAGCAGATTGGGTAGGGAATCAGGTGGACCGACACTCTACTTCTATGTACGTAACTCTAGTCGGAGGATATGTTGTCACTTGGAGAAGTAAAAAAGCAGAAAGTTGTAGCATTGTCTAGTGCGGAAGCAGAGTTTCGAAGTATTGTAAAGGGCATCACTGAGGTTCTTTGGGTTCGGAAGCTGCTTGGTGAGTTCGGGTTTACAATGTCTGGTCCAGCAGAGTTAAGGTGTGATAATAAAGCTTCGATTAGTATTTCAGAAAATCCGGTACAGCATGATCGCACCAATCACGTCGAGATTGACAGACACTTTATAAGAGAAAAACTTGATGACGGAACTATTGCGCTTCCATATGTGTGCTCCGAAGATCAACTTGCCGATATCTTAACGAAAGCAGTAAATAGACGAATCTTTGAATACGTGTTATGCAAGTTGAACATCGGCGATCCCACTGTTCAACTTGAGGGGGAGTGTTAATGTGAATATTTGATTGTAGAATAGATTATTCACTTACCATATATACGGATGATTTTGTAGAGGAAAATCAGCAATTGTAATTAGTGCATATTCTGTATACCATACTTAGGCAAATTTGTAATCTTTAAATATAGAGTTGTATAACACAATTATCAAAAATGAAAAATACTTTCCCTGTAATATGTGTCTGAATAATAACATGTATTGATATTAATTGACAATGGCTTTGGCCGATCCAATGAGTCATTCCAAGGTCTAGGTATGTTAATGATTTCAACAACTCCACAAAACGACACGAGGCAAGTCTGACAACTCCGATGATCGTCAAGAGAAAATAAAAAGGACAACGTTCACCGTGCAAACCATCTGTACGGCTCCAATCAATCTTGTTCATGTCCTAGTACATAAGTAACGATCGTTTGCATGATGTTTTTTCAACCGTCACCCAGATCTTCAGAAAAAGGTACCGTCTCCACTCTTACAATTGAGCATTCCATCTGACTGCCAAACGACTTCGGATCAGAGGCTTCCAACGTGGTGACTGGCCATTCTCTCTAAGAGCGATCACCCTAATCTTTTTAGTAGCTTAAGTATTGACACATAGATTCCATGAGCGAACCAGCAAGAACGAGAATGGAAACTAGATCATCATTCTATCGTTTTAAAAAAAGTTGTGTACGAGCTCAAAACCATTTTGGGTTAGCAATAATTTTATTTCTACAAACAGTTTAAGAAACATATTCTCAAACATTCATAAAATACTTCCGAGTTTGTAACAAAACAGCGACAACTTACTTTGATTTAGTTTAACTGTAATTGAGCCTCTACCTACTCTTGATACTTGGACTTCCTGAAGTAAAGTTTCCTAATATCAAGACAACTTGATTAATACTTAAAACACTATAAAACAAATTATGTACACTGCCCTTGTTAGCAAAAAGTTGAACTCCAACCCCATGGGCCCCACACCCCGGCCTGATGAGTCAGCTGGGAAGATGTAGATCATGGATTTAGCGACCCATTAAGGGGAGGCACAAAACACGCAGACCCACACTAGAGGCTCACCCTTAAGACCCACATTAGAGTCTGAAGATAAAACACCCACAATGCAGGCTGCGGGATTCGAACCTTGCACTTTGTTAACAAATCTGTCCTTCTAGAACCAAATTAACTATTAACTATGCCCTTATTTTGCCGTACGAGTCTTAGGTCGTTGAGAATATTTAAGCTTCAAAAACCTCAATGGTACTTCCATCAATATCATAAGATCGCGCTCTTTGGTTCACAGTATTTTATAAACCCACTAATTAAGCACATAAAATCACATTTCCATTTATCCCTATTTTGTCTTCATTCTGTAGCACACACAAGCAGAAATTCTTTTTCCTTTATATTTCCTGCTAAATTCCACCAAAAGTTCAAGCTATCTTCTGTTTCCTTATTGCTACGTATATTGTATATTTTCTTGGTACAGCTAAAAAAAATCCTTGAAGAATCAATTGCCAAATACAGTATTTATATATGTTTTAAACAAATCTCAGGGCATGAAACCAGATCCCTTATTTCCGCTGTTCAAATCTTTTATCATTTCGGCATACTCCTAGAGAAATTATAAAACTGGTTTCAAAGTAGCCTACACTTAGATACAACAACCACCTTAACATATTGCTTAAGGCTCTCATCTATAGCGAGTATAGAAAGGTCGAATGTACGCAACCATACACATGTATTAGAAACACACATAAGTTGTTTCTCAATTATTTATAATGAAAATTGTATCAAGTTATGTCAATTAACTGCTACTTTACAATATAAGAAACGCAACCAATTAATTTAGTGAGTCATTTTATTTTATTTCATCATATTCCAAATTCAAAAAAACAATGTGTCCATGAAAACATATGCTAAATAAAAACTGCAATTAGGAAAAAACTAAGATTAGAAAAAGGCTGTTACCTCATATTGTATCTACCCCTTCCTCATCCTTTTTTCTCACCGTACAGCGGAATGCCAAACTATGAGCTTATGTAGCAGAATTTTGCTATTTTGCTAAGTGAGATTAATTTCAAGACTATATTGACTGGTTGTCATCACCTACCGAAATTGTGTACCAAAACTACATAGTCTTATTTAATACTATATAGTAGATCCTGCATATATACAAAGTGTGAAAACTAACTAGTTTGTTATTTTTACATGTAATTTTAGTAGGTGATCGCAATTCATGATTCACGATGTGTTTATCGGATACCAGCATTAAAGTTTATCTTTGCAACAAAATATAAGGAGTTTTGAATTCTCTCACCTTTCATTCCATCGGTCACAATATATGTTTAGTAACCTACAGCTTCTTTAATATTTATTGTCATTAAACATCATTTAATTGAATTTTACTTCAACTTTGATTTCTATTATTTGGTGTTACTTCTTATCTACACAGTATCCGTAGAAAAGAAAATAAACCACTGATGCTGCTTCTATTATAGAAATACTTATATAACTATAAATACTTAAAGAAAGAACAAAATGAAATATTTTAGTATTATTCATTCAAAATCTATTTATTTATTTATTTATTTTTAACTCTGCCTAAAGCAAGTATTGGCTATACTTAGATGTAGTTCAGATGTTTTATGTACCAAGATTTAAGCCATGATCTATAATATCTATTTCACTAATATGATCCATCACAATTGGGGTGTATACCATGTATCTCCACATATATGACATCATGTGTTAGATCATATATATAAAAAACTAGGAATAAGGTCCATATGATCCAGAGCTATGAACTTCAAGGATTAATTCATATGGTTATTTATTGTGAATAAGCAAATTCAGATTACAATTCTTAGTGACAATAAAAATAAAATAGACAAAAAGTGAAAAATAACTAAAGACGAGAGAGACGAAATTCATATATTTCAGTCGTGCGTACAAGAAACTTTAATAAAATAAAGAGTAGGATAAGAATGGAATCAATTTTACTACAAATAAGACTATTAGCATATTATCAGAGGCATATCAAACAAAGCGTACAAACAAAGAAGACTACAAAATATTCGAAGAGGGTTAAGAAAAAAAGGTCAACGGACTCTTAAAACGACACAACTAAAAATATACTTGGTACAAATAGATAAATAACCACATATAAGTATGAAACTCACACCCACGTAGACCTGTCAAAACTTACCAGATATCCGACATCCGAATTCGAATTCGGCTGTCCGAATCGAATATGGTAAGAGCTGTACATTCGTTTCACCGTATTCGAATTCGTATCCGAATAGTATTAGAAAAACAAATACGAATATGGTATAGTCATTACCGTATCCGAATATCCGTATCCGAATAGATATTTTTAAAATTAAATAAAAATATATAATAAAATATATAATAATATATAAAAAAAATATGTAAAAATATTTAATTTTTAAAATTTTAAAAAAATATATATGAAAATATGTATACCACTGTTGTAAATTTGCTGATTTCGAATTCGGATATCCGGATTCGGATATTCGAACAAATTTGAAATAGATATAATACGGATTCGGATATCCGGCACCGAATTCGAATCCGAACAAATTCGAATTTGGATGACTTCCTAAATATCCTTCCGGATTCGGATACGAATTCGGATATAGTTAGACAAAAACGAATTCAAATACGGATACTGTGTTACCGTATTCGTTTTATCCGTTTGACATCCCTACCCACGTTCTCAACATGTATATTTTAGAGTATTTACCTTTGATGGATACTTAGAGATGGAACAAGAGTATTTACCATAGATACAATAAAAACAATCATACTCAGTATATTCTAACAACAACAAAAACTATCATTCGGATTTGGAGAAGGTGAGAAGTAAGCAAACAATAAATTTTCACTATTGTCAATTAAGGTGGCGTTTGGTTCGCACTTGGGTATCCGAATCAGAATCGGAATGGAATGACAAGATATGAGTTTGGAGTATATGTGCTTGGACCTAAAAGTGATGGTTGTTTGGCATTAAATTGGGAATGAGTATGATAGACATTGATGGTGTTTGGAGCTATCGGAATTGAAATGTGTATAGAATGTGGGCGGCTGGAAAAATGACCGAAAACATTTGACCG